>CM008254.1:2400000-3000000 GCA_002287475.2 Pyrrhoderma noxium | reverse complement strand
ATGTTTGTAAAGGTTGTTGTCTGTCTACAGTATCTGACTGTCACATTCCATTGTTGGGTATGGTAGAGTATCAATATTTTGGACTTAATAGATTGGGCTTACAGTATTAAAGCAATCCTTACAGGTAAAATACGAGAAAAAACTCTAAAAAATGGATGTCCTGAAGTCTTATAAACAAATTCATTACTTAAACCCTGAAAAAGGAATAATGATAGTATTTACACACCTTATACTGATGAATATCTCATTTATCTTCGATGGTGTTGTAAATTACACAACTGCACATACCAGTTGCTAGTATAAGTATCTAGTACTTCATTCAAGTGTACATGGAAGAATCTCTGGGTCATAAAAAGCATAAGCTCCTCCTATCGACTTACTCGATTTTTTTGAGTTGCGACTATGGTGTATTGGTGACATCTTTCCAATTGAAGGATATATTCCTTCAGACTACCTCATAGTATGTCAATTATCAGATCATCTATATCAATTTAATTCGCAATATTTAGGGTATATTATTTATTTTCTTGACTCCTATGATGGCAAATCCATGTTTTCTACCATTTCATGACTCAAAGGTCCATAACCATCCATTTTCACCGTAATATGAAAAGAGTCTTTTATGTTTATACAGAGCCTAGCGTTAGAGTGGCGTTTGTAATTCTGACATATACTGTATTTTACACTATTGGAACTCCCCCCTTCTAATATATTGGTTCTTTAAGCTTTAAAAGTCTTGTTAACGTGTGTTTGTGTATCCCCTCACAATTGATGAAATTGAAAGTTTATTCTCAGTAACGCATTTTAAAGTCTTGGTCGCTTCATCGATCATTAAATGACCCATACTTGAAAGACTCTATTTGTAACATATACTCTAACCCGCATTGATGAACGAAAATCGAGGAATTTAAAGAGAACGAGTGGTTGGAGTTGGGGTGGTTCTTACAACATTGGTGAAGGTAAGACATGGGTATCACATATATTTATGATGGTGAATCCTGGGGGTACGCTAGGTGTTTGTATTTGTGTCTGTCCTTTATTTTATTTTATTTTTCACTAAATGCAAACTAAAATCAAGTATATATTTTTATGGGTATATTTCGATGACTCAGGAGAGTATGAATGAGCATGTCGGACATATACATACGGATTTATCCCTTCCTCAAGATCAAGATGGAAAAAAAATGTGGGAACATTCATTATCGTCGAGGCTGGTTGGGTGCAGGGAAGAGAAGACATGTAGTCAAATTTCATAAGAATATGTTGTGTTTCTTTGCTTTGATCTACAAACTGGGCAAGGATTCATATCCTATCGAGATCGCAGAGGGGGCTGCTACTGCGAGCTCAAGGATTAATATTTCACGATGGACCACTGCAACTAAAGACTGCTCCGAGGCAGCCTTGGCTAGGCCAGCTCAGAGGAGTCCCTCACCAACTGAATAACGGGTTCCACGTACTGGTTGGGAGAGTCGGCCTCCCCCAGAAGACAATTGTTCAACATTGATGAAGCTATCACGGCTTCACAAGAGGGATACTTCGCAAATCCCTCTACAAATGTGGAACAGACGATATTGTCCAGTACCAGTACCACAAGAACAAAGAGAAAAGGGCCATTCGACCCTATGCGTTATTACGACCCATCGAACCCATCGTACCCATCATCTAACAACGAAGAATCCTCCAAGTACACCTAACGCATCAACCCTATACAGAACATATCAACTCTTCTTACCCACGGTATTCACCATTGGATGCCGAATTCGGCAATAGGTTCGAGTTCTTCTCAGAATTGCCTCAGACACGAACAAATATGACGATTGTTCAATGAAAAGAACAATGATAAGGATGATCCGAAAAGCAGTCTACCATTTTTCGTATGTGGTGGTTGAAGCATATCGTTTTTGTATGTTCAATATTTGTTATCTTGATGTGAGAAGCTGAGAAATTTTTTGGACACGAATCAAATATAAGCTGAAGAAGAGACAGCTTATATCAATATCATCAGTTTATTAGTCATTAATGATTAATGATTGGAGACTATGGTCATATTTATCATTTCACTTATTTATCAACAGTCGATGTATTATTGTCTTGTTTTTGTTGATAAACCTCTTGTAAAATAGTACGAGCTGCCTATATAAAATGAACGATACCTTCATGAGAAAGATTTACGCTGCACTTCCTCGTATACCAAATTGTTAAGGATCTTTGAATATATCGGAACCAAAAATATTTTACCACAGTATCAAGCTCTACAATTTTATACACACGGACACCGACAAACTAACACCATTACATTTTCATGAGGTTCAACGGAGTGAATTGGAATGTGATAAAGCACTGTAATCTGGCGGTGATTCCTGATCATCTTGGTCATCCTGCATTTCTAGCTGAACCTCAAGACGATCCACTTCACCCTCAAGCATTGCTATCCGCCCTACCATGTCTTGATCCCGCTCTCCACTCTTTTCTCCACCTCCACCTAGGGGAGTCCTCTCGGATGTCAAATAGGATGTGGTGCCCACGGAATCAGATCGAGCATAAGCACTCGGACCACCCGACTGACTATATGACGGTAAATAATTTATACTAGCATGCTGCGACATCATGCTCGCTTCGTCAGACATTATGGAGTCGGTGCGAGATAGTTTGCGTCGTCTACGTAGAAGAATAAAGAATGATGTTATAAGCGCAGATAGAATTACTACCCCAGCTACTAATCCGCCGATAAGTCCAGCCTTGCTTTTTCCGGAGGAACTAGATGGTGTGGACAGCCCTGTTTCTGTTGGTACGGGGCTGGTTGAGGTGTCAATCGTGTCATCTACCCTAATGAAAAGCGTGGGTTTATACTTAGATGATTATGCCATTGTTCTAAAAGCTACTCACGTGTAAGTCAGATAATCGAATAAAAGGAGGGAGTTGTTGTGTTGCCAATCTATAGCAGTGACATGATCCCAATCTGGGCCTACCGCAGCTATGACGAGTTTATGTGACGTGTTTTCAAGAGTTTCGTTAACATACACTGGAGCATTGTATTGCAGCTCCTCCGTATCTCCCGGTATGTGCTCAAATTTTCCAACGTAATTATCGTCCAAAGTAAATGATATATTCGTATGTGTGGTTGTGAGATTGACCTGATTTGCTAGTATAAAGTAAGCATATACTGCCACTCCTTTATCCGGAATTTGCGGTAAATTATTTTGTATAGTTAATGTCTCTAATATCTCTGTTATTCAAATGTATTCTGAATACTTACCTGTGAAATCAATTTCAACTCTGTATGGTTCATCATTGGCGGCCCAAGTACAGTCATGCCATGTATTGAGGTAGGCTTGGGACGGGTCTATGACCTTAGTCAAATGACAACCCGGGCAGGTGTCCCCGAGTCTCCATACACTACCATTCGATGAAGGCAAGTAAGTGGGCATACTTCCAGTTTCAGGGTCGCCATATTCATCATCAATTGTCACATTTCTACGAGAGCACCAGGAGAGTTGTGTAAATAACAGAATAAATAAGTATGAGATAAGAAACGGAATATGCATGTAATTGACCGGAGGGGACGAATCCTCGTCTCCAGAAGCGTGTGATTGAACTGAGTGAGGGGAGGTGGGATGCTTCCTACTAGTTTTATCCTGTGCATACGGAAATAAATATGTATTTATTGAGTCTTGTTATATCCAAAGATAGATACATCAATCAATACATCAATCATACACTTGACGGTTCGTTTTGATATTTCAATATAAAAGGCATTGTGAGAATTTTCATATTATGTCGAATGGGATATGCATTTCTAAAAATCAGTCGTATGTAGGTAAGGCAGCTGTCCAGTGTATGGCGTGATTGCAGGAGGAAGCACATTATTGAAGGTGGTACCCATATTGTTATGTCTGTCATTATGATTCTTGTCGACCGGTATCCATATTTGTTCAGAAAGAGTTTGTCACGGTACAAATACCAATTAGTATATCTTATTCCCTGTCTTAGGACCTGTGGAAAGCCTTCTGATCCCGAATTGGATCATGATGCATTGTTTTTTTAATTTTTATTTTGTAGCCGACTGCCGCGTCTCACCCAAAATTGGTATCGCCTTAAATAGTGGTGCACACGGTAGGGAAGAGAAGGATTTCAAATATGGCCGAGATGACATGCGGTGTTGTGTGGCGATCACTGATGGGTTGCAACTGAGCGGTCTCCACCAGTCAGTAACCAGGTGCTTAAGTAGCAATTAAATTGTCTCTTTTTCGTAATTGAGTTATACCGGGGATGCACTCCAGCCTTGCCCTTCTGTCAATATCTGTTATTATCGGGGTCACAGTATCATGGGATGAATAATACGCAAATTATAGGTTGGTAATCTTTCAGCAAAGTATTTGTATATACAAATGCGGTTTCAACACAGGAAAAGAAGCTATAAGTTCTTCAACTAACAAAAAAAGGAGGGGGGTGGGAAGATTGAACAAGGTTATGTATAGATTGCAGACCCCTCTACCCAATGATCAATGAGTTGAGTGAAGGTCATTTAACGTGGCAACGAGTCATGAGCTTCTTATAATCACTTCCTGAGGTATGATACCCTATCCATTTCGGATAGTCTATGATCGAGCTGAGACGTCATTCGGATAGGAGAGTGAGATAATATCGATTTACTGTGGTACATTAAAGTTATTAGGCGGAAGTACAAATCTAATTGAAAGATTTTAATCTGTGCTTACCGAGCTCTCCTTGCATCTTTGAGGATATAAAAAATCGTAGATGAGATTAAAGCAAGGAGGATCAAACCTCCAGCTACCGATCCACCGATAATTTCACTTCTATGCGAATTCACTTTGTTAGATATCGTTGACGAGGTGTAAATTGTAGGGGATGGGTCACTGGTAGATGTGAAAAGTGGTCCAGAACTGATATCTATACTGTAAAATTGTGAGATGTTTCTGATATAAGAGCATTGGGGTATACTTACGTATACGTCAAGTAATCAAACAAGACAAGTACACTTCCGGTTTGTTCTGTCCCAACCGTCGATATTAGAAGCTTATGAGGTCCGTTTTCCATATTCTCATTCACGTATACAGGGACGTTATATTCAATTTTTGTAATATCCCCCGGGATGTGCAGGTACGACTTCTTCCCGGACTTATCTCCATCCAGAATGAAGTCTACATCGGTTCTCGTAGTCACGGGTGGTACCATATTCGCCAGTACAAAGAAAACGTAGACACTCACACCTTTAAGTGTGTTAATAAAAAAACGATCCACTAAAGTTACATGATAAGTATAAACATGTGCGAACCTGTGAATTCAATTTCAATAGTAAACGGCTGATTCCCTACAGACCAGGTAACATCGTGCCATGTACCATCAAAGGTTTGATTTGGATCTAGCTTTATACTACATCCTGTACAAGATGATCCCTGACGCCAAACGCCGCCCGGCTCATAGGAAGGTGTTTGCCCTGTCGATGGATCACCATACTGGTCATCAACAGTTACGTTTACTCTAAACCCAGAAGAAGCCCGTAGAATGAGAAGTAGGAATAGTAGAGAAAACAAAGCCATCAGAGGAGGATACTGTCTATGAGAAGTAAAAGTAGTATACATGGTTTGAATTTATAGGACGTATCCAAGAGATTGATTCTATCCTCCTTTTTCTCAGTTCCCAGATGTTGAGAGTCTCAAAGGAAAACGTAATCATGAAACAGTCTTTGGCAATGAGCCATATAGGTTTCATTAGTTTGAAAAATTAAGATTTCATGAGGCTTTTTATTGGTTTTAAACATCCTTATTAAAAGGGCCACGAAGTAAATATAGTAGGCACAATGCTTGTTACCAGTTGTAAACTGAGACGATTTATATGGGAAACTGAGATACTAGATGACGGATATGATCTCGGTCCTAGCATTGTTTCGTATGATGTTATGGCCAATTTTAGGATAAGCAGAGTCTTGTATCGGGCAACTCAGTTTATGTTGTATACAGCCACGGGGGGTATGTCATGACAACAGGAGATATCGGACTAGATAAAAGATGGAGGCTTGTTTTATCAGTGACTACCTGAGTGACGAGAACTCATTGATGAGGCAGAGTGGTTCCTGTCCAGGCACACTAAGAAAATTATATGAAATCAATGCAATAGTTTTGAAAGGAATGGATATATACAAATACTAGGGGAATGCATGAAACGCCCTTCAGTACAAACGAAAAAGGCCTCAAACTCGAAAAAAAAAGTCTCAAGACGAAACTAGAGATAGCAGCTAGCTATATCACGCCAACATAAGTTTTACTTTACTCCATATCATTGTATCCTGGCGGTGATCCCTGCCCATTCTGTCTCTCTAATTCAACTTCAATGCGGTTCACCTCATTTTCAAGACGCGCTATCCAGTCAGCGAACTCTCGATCCTGCACTTGATGCCCCCCTCTTCCCCGCCTTAGCTCCCACTCAGGCATCGGATGTGGGTCGGAGGTCTCTAAGGAAGAGTTTGACCCCTCTGATCGACTATGGCCCCTCAAAATAAATGGATCAGTCGTTAACACCCTCGCCCCTTCCGAGTCTAAAACGATAGGAATCGGAGTCAGATTGAAACGATACAATTGTCGTTGCCGTCGTCATCATCATAGTGAGAGAAACAATATAAATGCAAGTAGTACCATTACTCCGGCTACTGCAACGCCAATTACTTTAGCCTTCTTAGATCCAGAAGTGATCCTACTGGAATTAAATGCTGCACTGGATCCTATGTCTGTACTAATAGATAGTAGAACCGAAGATACACTTAAAGTAGGTGTGCCGCTAGAGCTGCTAGTTACCAAATAATCATCTACGCTAGTAGAGTCTGAGTGAGTAAGTATAGCTCTTTCATGATGGTAACGTACGTGTGTTTCACATAATCAAATAAAAGAAGTGAGCTTTTCAAGGCGGAGTCTTGAGCCTTGCTCAGGCCTTCTGTAGATATAACAAGTGTATGTTGTTTGTTCTCCAGAGTTTCGTTTACGTATACCGGGAAATTATATTGGATATCTGTACTATTTGTGGGTATGTGCTCAAATGTGCCAACGAATTCGTTATCCAAAGTGAACGATAAATTCGCGAGTGTAGTTGTAGCATCAACTTGATTTGCTAGTATGAAGTAAGTATATACCGCTACTCCTTTTCCCCGCGTTCACAGCAAATTATAATATAGGTGTAGGATATTTAAGTGTACATAATGTCTACTATAGTGTTGAATTCTCACCTTTGAATTCAAGTATAACGGAAAATGGTTCGGCTCCTGGGGACTAAGTACAATCATGCCACGTATTGTAGAGAGTCTGGGATGCGTCTATAACCTTGGTCATATGGTAATCTTGACAGGAAGATCCAAGTCTCCATATACTGTTATTCCACTGCGGCATGTAAATTGCTGTTTTACCCATTTCAGAGTCACCACGTTCGTCGTCAATTGTCACATTTCTTCGAGAGCACCAGGAGCGTTGCGATGTAAGCAATAATGTGGCTAATATCGAAGCCCAATACATGGATAGAAAAGGTGAATTATAAAATCAGTATTGAGCTATGATGGAACAGAACTGGGGTAGTTCAGCTTAATACATGTTAGTTTACCGTATCGATACGGAGGGGGTGTACGGAAACTTGGTTATATCTGTGCATAAAAATAAATATATCAATCTCAGTGCATCTTGAAACTACGTTCGTTTGTTATTTATAAAGCAACTCATTGGTACTATCGCTAAGTAAGGACAATCCAAGAGCCTTTCAGCCGCTAAAGGTTACTGCAGTTTATACCGTCCATGAAGAGGTTGAAGCACGAAGGGAATGTAAAAGAGTGATCGGCCATAAAGATATTCAGATCAACTACTAGTGTAGGTATGGACTTTAAGTTCTCCTTGAATGGTGCACTATTTGAACCTTGTAAAGAAAGACTAACGAGATAGACGAGTATCCAAGTATGCGGCTATGTACCTTCTACTAGGATATAGAAATTAGCTCTCCGGTTTCGTATATAAACGATGGGGCGCTGATACGCAATATACATATATCAGTACCATGATAATCAATATATTCAGGATGGTGGTTTTCATCTAATCAAACTTTATATGTTTAAGGCCTTGCCAAGTCCAACATATAAATTGGAAATCAGATGCCCGGAGTTTACGAGTTCCCTGTGGTGTAGATGAGATTGTTGTATCTTTCCCTGTTCAACAAGTTGCAATGGTCAATATAATCTGAGGATAAACACAGGATTTTATTATCCTAGGCCTATCGAAATTAATATTTATTTTAGTATCATGTCACTGGTGTAATCTGGTCTAACGAGATCGATATTAATACGCCAAGCAGCTAATACTCGCCTATACGTTAACTTTGGGAAGGAGATCTGCATTTATCCACAAAATAATCTACAGTTTGGATGATTTTATTAGGACCAAATGAATAGGTATACAAAAACATAAAGTTATAAATAAGAGATTGTAGGCAATCATAGAATACTGATCTGAAGCTACTCCGTAGGGTGTATTACATCACTATACCCTGGTGGTAATTCCGGATCGTTTCGCATCTCTACCTCTTCCTGAAGACGATTTATATCACGCTATCCTATTAAGACGATACTATCGCAAGCGTGAGAGATATTATGCTTCCAGCTACCAATCCGTCGATGATTGCCGTCTTACTACCCCGGGAAGTACTAGAACTAGATGATGTCTCCGCCGGCAACGATGGCGGAGGGCTGCTCGAGCTTTCGGTTGTGTCATCCACTCTAATTGAAAGCATAAGTAGGCATAAAATCAAGTTTAATGTTATTTAAAAATCACTCACGTGTATATCATATAATCAAATAGAAGGAGGGAGTTGAACGAGTTGGAATTTTGAGCCTCACTCGGTCCGCGTGCGGATATAACGAGTGTATGTGTCTTGTTCTCCAGAGCTTCGTTGACATACACAGGAGAATTATATTCGATATCTGTACTATTTGTGGGTATGTGCTCGAATGTGCCAACGAACTCGTTATCCAAAGTGAACGATAAATTCGTGAGTGTAGTTGTGGAATCAACTCGATTTGCTAGTATGAAGTAAGCATATACTGCCACTCCTTATACCACCAATAGTGTTGGTTTTATAGCAATTAAATTTCTGATATGAGTTTCTTCAGTAGTATATTGAGTTCACACCTTCAAAATCAATTTCAACGGAGTATGGTTCAGACCCCGGGGACCAAGTACAATCATGCCATGTATTATAGAGAGCTTGCGATGCATCTATAGCCTCGGTCATATGGCAACCTGGACAGGTAGACCCGAGTCTCCATGTAGTGCCGTTTGAAGATGGCCTGTAAATGGGTGTTCTGCTCGTTATGGGGTCACCATATTGATCATCAACCGTTACATTTCTAAGAAGGCACCAGGATGGTTGTAGAAGAAATAATACAGGTAAGACTGAACTCCATAACATGTGGTACATGACTCAAATAGAGGGAGGGGATCAAGTCAATAGAGAAAGGGGATAAGAGCAAGTTTGATATCTTTGGTTGTTTTCTTTGGTTTATGAGCGTAGGAATATGGTATGGAAACGTGATGGTATGTAAGAATCAAAAAAGAGGTACGACAATCACGGATCGGTGCATCAAGTTGCGTTTTACTTTTGAGACGTTGCGCTAATTAGGCCACGGGGATTAAGTTGGTCCGGATCAAACCTGATATAGAAGTTCAAGTGACTTTTCAATAGCTTTTTCTGAGATAATACAGGTATCATGTATGGAGATGTCTAAGAGGTAAATAGATATTTGAGCATATTACTGTATATCACTGTACATCACCCCTTTTGTATAAAAGGTAGGTTTTCTAGCTCCATAGAAGATGAATATTTGATGATGCTGAAGACGGCTGTATTTAGAGGCCGACAGTGCCTCAGCAAAGCAATGGACTTGATATAACCGGTGTCATAAAGAAACAGATGTCTAGTCAAACTGTGTGCTTGAGGCCTTGCCAAGACCAACATTATGAATTAGAAATCAGATGACCAGAGCTTACGGGCTCCCTGTGGATAGGCGAGATTGTTGTAGCTTTCTCTGTTCAACAAGTTGCAATGGTCAATGTGATCTGAATATAAATTCAGAATTTGATCGTTTTGATCCCATTGAAATTGAGATCCTAGTATCTGTTCACTGGTGCAATTTGGTACAACGAGACTGATATTAAGGACATAAGCAGCTACTACTCACCTATGAATCATCATTAGCTTTGGGAAGGAGGTCTGCATTTATCCACAAAATAATCTACAGTTTGGATGACCTTATTAGGACCAAATGGATGGATATATAAAAACATAAAGTTATAAACAAGAGATTGTAGGCAATCACAAAATACTAATCTGAAGCTACTTGGTAGGGTGTATTACATCACTATATCCCGGTGGTAATTCTGGATCGTTTCGCATCTCTACCTCCTCCTGAAGACGATCCACTTCACCTTCAAGCCACGCTATCCTATTAACAACTTCTTTATTCCGTAGCCGGCGTCCTGTCCCTCTTGTTTGACCCTGCCCTAGCTCCAGATAAGATGTAGAAGTACCCGTTGACGACGGATCAGAGGCTTTTGAGGCATCTGATCGACCATAAGTAGTCAGAGGGGTTGGATTATTTATTGGACCCGTTTGTTCTTCCAAGAAAACGGCGGGGGTATATGTAGAGTCGAAACGCGACGATTTGTATCGTCTGCGCAGGAAGAAAAAGAGAACTAGTGCAAGTGCGAGAAATACTACGATTCCAGCTACCAATCCGCCGATGGTGGCTGTCTTATTACCCCGGGAGGTACTAGAACTGAGTTCTGTCTCTGTCGGTAGTGATGTTGGTAGTGATTCCGGAGGGCTGCTCGAGCTGTCTACCGCGTCATCCACCCTAAAAGAAGGAGTGAGTGGGCAAAAAAAAGAACTTGATGCTATTTAGAAAATCACTCACGTGTATATCATATAATCAAATAGAAGGAGGGAGTTCTTAAAAGTGTTATTTTGAGCTACGTTTGGGCCGCGCGCGGATATAATGAGTGTATGTGGATTGTTCTCCAGAGCTTCGTTGACATACACAGGAGAATTATATTCGATATCTGTACTATTTGTGGGTATGTGCTCGAATGTGCCAACGAACTCGTTATCCAAAGTGAACGATAAATTCGTGAGTGTAGTCGTGGCATCAACTCGATTTGCTAGTATGAAGTAAGCATATACCGCCACTCCTTTTTACCACCAGTAGTAATTAATTTTATAACAATTAGAAGTGATATAAATTTCTAGTATATTGAGCTCACCTTCAAAATCAATTTCAACGGAGTATGGTTCAGACCCCGGGGACCAAGTACAATCATGCCATGTATTATAGAGAGCTTGCGATGCATCTATAGCCTCGGTCATATGGCAACCTGGACAGGAAGTCCCGAGTCTCCATATAGAGCCATCTGAAGGTGGCCTGTAAATGGGTGTTCTGTTCGTTATGGGGTCGCCATATTGATCATCAACCGTTACATTTCTAAGAAGGCACCAGGATGGTTGTAGAAGAAATAATACAGGTAAGACTGAACTCCATAACATGTGGTGCGCAACTAAAATAGAGGAAGAGGATTAAGTCGGTAGGGAAGAGGGATAAAAGCGAGTTTGACATGTTTGGTTGGTTTATGAGTGGGTGGTATGGAAACGTGATGGTATTTAAAAACGAAAAATGGGTACGATTGTCACAAATCAGTACATCACTAAGTTGCGTTTTACTTTTGAAAGACATTGCGCTGATCAAGCCACGGGGATTAAGTCAGATCGGGTCAAACCTGATATAGAAGTTCAAGCGACTTTTCAATAACTTTTTCGGAGATAATACACGTATCATGTATGGAAATGTCTAAGAGGTAAATAGATATTTGAGCATATTACTGTATATCACTGTACATCACCCTTTGTATAAAAGGTAGGTTTTCTAGCTCAGTAGAAGTATATATAATGACGCTGAAGGCGGTTATATTTAGAGGCCGGCAGTGCCTCAACAAAGCAATGGACTTGATATAACCGGTGTCATAAAGAAATAGATGTCTAATTGAAAATTAGTTTTCTCTCTAGATCATTAATGATTATTGCCTAGTTAAGTACCCTAAATTAAATAATCGGGATCAAATCCATATTAGCCGTCGATCATAAAGTTACATTTGCGTTGTTTAATGTTATTTGCATATATTTATTCAATTACAATTTCCTTCGATGATATTAATAAAAATCTACAAAATAAGAAGTTTCCAGGTGCACAACCCGTACCTCTCACTTGACAAACCCTTGTACTCCTACTATAGTAGGGAAGCTAATATTATGACTTTAATAATCAGTTTATGTTCAGTATACAAAGGCACGACATTCGTCCCGAGTCTCTGAATGTACTCTACTTTATAAAAAAGTTACCAGTCATTAGCTTTATATTATCAGAGGCTCAGTTTTGTGCATTGTAGTACTTTTTATATTGATGAGAGCCCACTTAGCTCCAAATCACATCGTTCCATACCCCCTAACATCAAGATCCAGAGGTCTTCGGCTCAGTTATTTTAAGAGAATTACGAAATGATGGTGATGAAACTCAGCCTGTTCTTCTTTTTTTTTTGATGATGATGGGATAATAAAATATGTAGATAATTTCCAGCATTGGACTCCAAGAGGTGGCATGTGAGGTATATCCTAAATAGCTAGATAAGGTAAATACTTCGCCTGTAGAGAGTAGAAGCCCATAGGATGTCATGGTATTCCTTGACTGCAGATGGCATTCTTCCGCGGATCACTAGCAGGCTTCTGTATTGGGACGTGGCGAAACAGTTTGGGTAGATATGACCTTGGCTCCTGAAGCCGATTTAACCAAAGAAATGGTTTACTATGACACCCGACGTACCGGTCAATAGCAGTTATACTTGGCAGGATCAAAAAAAAAGACAGTAGTAGAAGTAAGGAGTATATAATTTTGACTTGACTAATGGTATCTTGGCAAGCCGCAGTATCATATAGAAGTCTATCGTCATCTCACACATTGACAAGTAGTTCCCACGCCGACTAACATCTAAGAATTTTGACATTAGACGGTTATTTATTTGGTAAAGTGTATGGAGCCCGTCCTTCTCAAAAATTGATAGTTGTTTACGGTGATCATTACAACAGCTACCGGTTTCATTAGACATTTTTACTCATTACCCGTATCATATGCGATTTCACCCATCCAGACATAACTGTATTTACCCCAATAACATCCGTGTGTACTTCAACAAGTGTAAACGTGGATGAGCCTATAAAGAAGTTCACATTTAGTATTCTTACTACAGCCCAAGAAAGTCCAGGGGTCCATAGTGACGAAAAGGATCAGGTTTCAAGATCAAAGTTACAGACTCGCTATGATACAATATTATAAATTTTGATTGGAGGAAGATGCTACTATTACATCGTCATACTCTGGTAATACTCCGCGATCATTCTGTCTCTCCACTGCTCCCTGAAGATGATCCATTCTATTTTCAAGCCATGCTAATCTCCCCACAAGCTCTCGCTTCCGCTCTCGCCTCTTCTCCCTTCTTTCGTTTTTTTGACCCCGCTTGGTATCCAAGTTTGATGTAGAACTTTCCTTGTTCCTGGATCGATCTGAATGACTTGGCGCACTTGACTTGCTATCTGAAGTTTCCACGACTGTTCTAGTTTGTGGGCTTCTTCTGACTGTTAGATTATAGGGAATGATCTCAATAGGATCTCTACGGGATGACCTGCGTCGCCGGCGGATATAGAAGAGTAATAATATAAAAGTGAGTAATACAATCCCCCCGGCAACTAATCCACCGATGATCGCGGCCTTGCTAGACTTGGAAGGAGTATTACTTGGGTTGGACCTTGTGTTTGTACTTGAATTAGTCTGTTCTGGCGGCGAAGTCGAAGTACTATTTGAACTTGGTGTTACAGCTGTGTCATCCATCCTAGTGGGGAGCATAAAAATACTCTAGTCAAACACAAAAACAAGGTAACTTACGTGTATATTAAGTAGTCAAATAAAATTAAAGAATCGTTTGTCCCAATTGTGGATATAAGAAGCCTATGTGGCTTGGACTCCAAAGATTCTTGAGTGTAAACTAGAGTGTTGTACTGGATATCTGTACTGTTCGTCGGTATGTGCTCAAACGTGCCATCAACATCACCATCCAAGGTAAATGAGACATTAGTCATTGTAGTTGTTAAATTGGCAACCTGATTCAGTAGTATGAAATAGGTGTATACTGCGACACCTTTTCCAGAGGTTCACATTAATTTATTCATTAGGTGTCAGTGCTTTTAGTACATCCTTATTAAGCTGCATCTCTATACTTACCTGTAAAGTTTATTTCAATGCTGTATGGTCCATCTATTGAGTTCGAAGTGCCTTGATGCCATGACGCATCATAAACCTGATCTCTGTCTAATAAACTGTACAAAGGGCAATCCGTACAACCGAATTGTCCTTTCCACCCGAAGCCGCTTGGCGGAGTTTCCGGACTGTAGGTAGGAAGGAGATCCGTGTTTGGGTCCCCAAAATCGTCATCAACCGTTACATTTGTCAGAGAGCACCACGAAGCTTGTATGAATGATAGTACGAGCGCAACCTGAGTATGAAGCAATTTGGGCATATAGCTCAGCGGAGGGGAAGTCCTATGCTGTTAAAGAGGGCTGTAGATGGGTAACGAGAGGAGGGTTCCTCACATGCCGTTGGCATGTCTATATGGGGACAGGAATAACGGAATTAATGATGTCTAAGAATAAACATATCATCTCGGTGAATGCTGGATCAACCGTGCTCCTGATAGCTTCTGATTGGACTCTGCATTGCTATGAGTATCTATACTTTGATGAGATCAGAGTCACCTCAGATGCTACCTATGTGCAGTTACAACCTAGTCTGGGAAATGCTTCGTCCGAAACGCCTAAACACCTTATAATATTAAAACACTATATAGATAACCAAGTTCAATATTTTATAAAATTAGTATTATTCTAGCCCGCCTGGTAACGACCCGGGGAGGTTGACGTGGATCGCCAAATCAGAATCAGACGTCTTACGTTCATGTGTTAGTCTTCTCATTTGCGTCCTCCACCTTTCCCACTTTCTAATGGTGAAACGATCGAGATTATGACGATCTACAGCGGTCTGTACTGTACTAACCAGTGTCGCAACATAATATTTGTCTCAGCCGCTCCGGATATCCTATTATATTATAAAAGAATTACCGCTCATCTACTAACAACCACAATGTAGGTCAGAGACTTTTTTCCGATGATCATCTTGGAAAAAAAACTTGGCGTTTAGTTCCTATCAATACTTCCCCCAATAAAGACAGTATATAAAGAAAGATACCAAACATAATCATTGAAGTTTATAAGGGAGACTTCTGTGTTCAGAAATCAAGACTCTCGGAAGAGGTATTGATTATGAATATGTTATTCATTAAAAACACAGCACTAATAGGAAGGCTTTCACTTGAAATGGGGACAACACAAGTTAATGTATAAGGGCATTTGTGGGTAATAATCATCCTGTCGAATTTGAAAGTTTGTTCGGTTCCTCGCGAGTGTCAAGGTGTTATTGTACCCCCGTGGTGTTCCGTATTTGTAAACATCTTATCGGCTTATTCTGGTTTCCGTTCGTGTTTAATTGATCCGGAATCTCCTATTCGTTAGGTACATATCTGCATATACACAGCTATGATCAACTATCCAGCCACTGATTCTTTGTTGTGCTTTTGCACGATATAACGTCGGCGGGTGACGTTGATTAGGCGAAGCTTTTCTATAGAGATACGGATTCTATGAGTGCGAATGATGTAGATGTAGAGTATGTGGTTAACACAGTCGTAAATTTGGTCTCTGTGTAGTTAAACAGAATCGTTTAAGGAATATTAGTCTGTATTCCGGGTTATCAAATAGGACAAATATTTCTTGCGACGCAACCGTTATTACTTTAAGCTTATGTACTAATTTATCTAAACTTTCGTTTTCTGGATTGAAACTTCGATAAGTAGAAGCACAGTGACGTTAGTTATTAAACACAACCGTGATGAAACGTGTAAACAAAGGAACATTTTTGTAGTCAGTATATATTGGCACGAGTTCGTGGCATTGCTTTAAACAGCAAGGTTCTTATTCTCCGGAGACCAACTAGAATACTATGTTTGGTCAAAGGTCTCTTTTGGATTCGACTTCTGTGTACATCCCCTTAGCTACAGACATCAGGTTATTAGTATGTGGCTTTCAGCCCCATCTTCTGATCATCATACTCGTCATCAACAATCGTAATTGCTCGAGAGCCAAGTCGAGTAAGCCGAGTGAGCCGTCCTTGAGAATAATACTTTCTGCTGAGATAGGGAGAAGGGAAGACGATCGTTATGTATAACTCATAGAGCGATTCGTGGGAAGAATGTTAAAGAATACTGGATGCTGTTGTTTTATAGAACTTAAACAAGTATAGAAGAAAGAATACAATTGGTCCTTTTTTTGGTAGGTTCAATAGGTTACGAAGAACAAGCCTTTAGGAGATTCCAAATTATATATGGCATATTGATTGAAAGATCTAGGGATGTGGGTGTCCTGCATCCACACAGTGTTACCAGCATGAACCGAGATACCTGTATTCGAGTGATTGGGATCATAATCAATGTATACTGATTCTAATTCTGTTGATACGCCATACGTAATGAATTTGCATAATTCATAATTGGAATTGGAATTCTTGCAGTAGAAAAGGGAAACCCGTTTATGACGAGTTGAGTTCCGGGCCAATGTCATGACAACTGATAGGACATTGTACAGACATCTGTTGTGAAAGACACTGTTTTGATTGACTAGACTAGGACTTTGTGAGGTTTTAGAAGTGATACTGAAAAGTGATTTCAAATATGAGAAAATGAATGATTCCGGGATAAGCCGATCCCGAGCGGGGCTGTGACAAAGGGAAAAAAAAAGAGCGAGTCCTCGATCACCAACAGCATTTACCAAGCGACCACTCAGACTGCGTCTTTTGGCAGCGAACTTCCATCATGGGTCAGACATCTTCTCAACCCTCAGCGGCAGCGACTTCATCCCAAAAGGCACCTCCAGCAGGTTGTCCAATGCATGTACAAAATTCAAATTCGTCTTCGCCACCATCTGCTTCCTCGTCCGCTGGCCAATGCCCGGTACCTCACGTCTCTTCCAAAGCCTCGCAAGATGCGGAGGCTAGTCGCCCAGCTGCCTGTCCTGTGGGTCATGGTGGAAGTAGTAGCTCTAGGCAGGAAGGAGATGCGGCTTTCAACTCCTCAAATCAAATGCCCGTTCTTTCTCAACATGCCGCTCCTGGACAAAACATGATCCTTCCAACGGATCGGACCCTCTCTTCTATTCCTCGAGGGAATGATGAAGGTGGGGGTGTCTGGGAGTACCCTTCACCTCAGCAATTCCATAACGCTTTGGTGAGAAAGGGAATGGAGACAAAGGAGGAAGATGTAGAAATGATGGTACAGATCCATAATTTCTTGAACGAGCGGGCCTGGGATGAAGTAGTTAGATGGGAAAAAAGATACAATGAGTGAGTTCTATTCAATCCTACATTACGACGTAATTCATATGCCTGGATATTGATATTTATTTTAAAACAAAGATCTGGTACTGTTGAGCTTGCCCGATTCAAAGGCCGACCAGGTGAGCTTTCGCCAAAAGCCCGCTTCTGGCTCTTTGCGGGTTGGCTCCTTCCGTCACGGTTCAAGTAAGTATCAATGGCTTAGTGGAATTAATAAAAAAATGCAGGAACTGATGCACTATTTTATATAGCTCTGAGCCGCCTTTTGACAGACATGACTGGGTTGTCAAACGGAAATCCACAGGTGAAGAAGTCCGATATGTAATAGATTATTACAGTGCTCCTCCTGAACCAGATGGTTCACCCTGTTTCTCTCTTGATGTTCGTCCCGCTCTTGACTCCTTAGGTAGTGCAAAGGCTCGTATAGCTGTTGCTACAGAAGAAGCCTGGTCCACTTGGAAGGAGAATCAAAATGCCAATTCCGGGAAATCATCGTGATTTATATGTGAAGTGTCCCCTTTTAGATATGACACTTACTCCACCTTTCCTTCTTGAGTGAAGAAGGTACCTATAGATATTTTTATGACACTTATGTTCACTTGTTACATGTATTTTACTCATAATTCAGTTATCATAATATGATCTAACGATTTTAATTTGATATGGAGATTTGGCAACGTACCTAATATGGTTCAAATCAAGTTTAATCTTATGTATATTCCTGTAAGGTCTATTTTCGTCTGGAAATCAATTTCGATAGCTAAAATTAGGATTAAAACAAGCATTGTATAATAATAAGCGGGTTTCAACGAGAAAACAAGAGAGAAAACGACAGAGACGGGGGACTTGAGAATGTAGGGGATTTTTTTTCCTTTTCTTCTGATTCTGGTTCAGACTAATCGTACCAAATTTGGTCATTATGTCATCCGTCATAAAATTAGTCCATTATCCACAAGAAATTCAAAAAAGGGGGAAAGAAAAAGAAGTTCGTAAAATGGAGTTCAGTAAATGTGGAAACTCAGCCATTTAGAACGGAGGGCTGGGATAGAAAGAGATAGTCATTTTGGAAGATCGTATGTTAATCTTCTTCTTCATCTTCCTCCTCGTCTTCATCGATATCCTCACCGTCTACTTCTGTATCTTCCTCCGGTTGATCCATAGCTTCCTTGAGCTAGTATAGGAATAATGAATAGAATGAGTCTAATTCTTGCATGCATTTAAAAATATAAGAGCACTAACCATCTCAACCAGTTCATGACACTCGCTCAGATGAGCCATAACAATACCCTGACCCTCTGGTACGGTCCCGTCCGAACTTACGAATTTCCCATCCTTCCTCATTGAATCAATTTGGAAGAGTGCTAATTGGTACTATACAACAAAGGTATGTGAGTCAATAGCTAAAGTCATCTTGGGAATGGAGGACAACATACAGGATATAGATCTCGTGGATCAAATGGACCACCATATTTCAGTACCTCATTAAGGCACTTCTTCACAGTCGATAGTTTGTTTGCCTAGCAACGACAGTATTGAACATTTCACCCGTGGGAGATAAGATGAGACTTACAATAGGCATCAGTTCCTCCGAAACCGGCTCACTGGAAGAAAGAAGACGATATATCAAGCCATAGCATCGCCTAAGTAAGTAAAGCAGTACCTAGCAAGTTGTTAGATATATTTGACTGGATTTCTTGAGGTACGTACTCACGTATTGTCCCGGGGGTCTATTGCCATCTGCGTCAACGAACTTACCGTCAACGCGCATTTTATCTATTTCCTGAAGCGTTATCGTGTAGTTCCATAGATCGGTTTCGCGTAAACTCCAGCGACGAGTGAGAACCAAATTCTCAAGCTCCGCGCGCATTTCAGATAAGCGTTCGTAGACTGCTTTTAAACCGAATGAAACGTTTTTCGAGTCTTCTCGGGCCTTGATCTCTTGTGCAATTTCGAAACACTCTTCGAGTAGAGACGAGCATATTGCCTGTGAAGTAGGGACGAATGCACCGCCTGGGCCTAAGAACTTGCCATCCACACGCTTCCTGACAGGTAAACGGCAGTTATAATTAGGATCGATTAAGGAAGGTAAATTCGAAAAAAAGTTAGCACGCAAGGTCAATCTTAAGGGAGCGGAATGGAACGTTATGCGAAACTAGTACTCAACGAATCTATTTTCCGAAGCTCTTCTTGCAGTGGCTTGAACTCCGATTTCGAGAAAGTGTCCTTAGCAGCTAAAGCCACAAGCTGACGCCGGATAGTTACAAGTCGTTCATGTATGGGTACCAACTCCGGGGAAAGCTCAGATAATGAATCCTTCATCGACGCTACTATATTGTCTATAGGCAAGATCCGTCATAAATTATGATCAAGATTCGAGTTTTATTTCTTATCTTACCGCATTCTTTCAATTGACGGTCTAGAAGCTTAGTCATAGCAGCGGGGTGTTTCCCACTCTCTTTGTCACTTCTTACAATATCGCGGAGCTCATCCAATCGCTTTTGGAACGGTGCAAGGTCCGACTCGTTATAGACGGCCGATTCGTTCATATGATCCAGAAGTTGCTGTGACATCGGTTAAATGATAAAAATAGACTGATAGATGGGAAATGAGTCACATACTCGTATGGATGATATTTGGCAATAGGTAGCAGGGCATTCCTTTGTCTTTCCTATAGTAAGAAAGAACAGAGAAAGAAGACTAAACACGTCTGATAGTGTGGTGTCTACACGGTTCTTTACTGGCGGTTGCTCGTCACGAACATCGTTCAACTTTGTCACTGGTTCACCACATGAGACTGACTATATGCGTAGTGAACTACTTCTAGAAACGTACCCTGTTTTACTATCTGATGATAGAGGTTAAGAACATCGCTAGTCTTGATAAAGTCTCCACGATCCTTCTTGAGTACGGTAAGTCGATTACGAATGCTGTTAGAAATAATCCGTAAGTCAGTGGTTTAACGAGACATTCTTATTAGCGATCACACTAATTTATTCGGGCCTCTTTTGATTATGAAACGGGCACGGGAGAAGAGAATGGGACAGAGGAGAAAGGCTTACTTGATAAGAGACTCTAATATAGGTAGTTCTGTGTTTTCCGGATGCCAAGTAAGAGAGTAGCCGTTGAGAAACAGACCATGGTTAAATTACATACCTTCCTGAGGTACAGGTTCCATCGCCACTCTGTCTGAATAGATTTGTGTTCTTGTTATGTATCAACAAGATAAAGTCAGACGAGTCGGGGCCAACGTTGAGGTAATGTGATCTTTCAGATATATAATTGCGGTACACGGGACGTAAAAGAGGTGGAAGGTGGAGGAGGGAGTCTGGAAGGGGACTGCGTTTAAGGATGTTCTCCAGATGAGGTAATCACCTTAGCTTGGACCATAAAGGAAACCAGCCGATACACGCGCTGCCCTTTACAACAGACAACAGACACTACACTCACTCTCCGTTAAACACCAACTACATCACCTTCTCTGCCCACACACAAAAGCACGGAACAATGACAGACAGAATCAGAGAAGTAAATCCCCTTTACGATCAATGTTGATATCCTCAATGACGCGTCTAACCACGTTCGTTCGTTCGCGTCTCTCCTCCTCTCTAGCGTCTTACCCAACTCCGTTCCGAGGCGGATAGCGCAATCGAACGCGCAGAGGCTGCTGAAGCCAAGGTTAAGAAACTCGAGCAGCAGCTCCTTGAAAAGGATCAAGAAATCACCTCTCTCCAACACAAATTATCTGTACTCGATGAACAGCTAGAGAATACCGAAAGCAAGCTCCAGGATGCTAAAGCCGCTAAGGAGGAGGGCGAAGCGAGCAAGACGACTAATGAGGGCCTATTGCGTAAGATACAGCTTTTAGAAGAAGAACTCGATGCAGCGGAACGGAACGCGAAGGAGACTACAGAAAAGTATGTACTTCCATGTGCTGTATTCCTTGGCTTATACATCTGACCATGCATGGTATTTCAAAAACTACTCTCAGGTTACGACAAGTCGATATCAAGGCAGATCACTTCGAAAGACAAACCCAAAACCTTGAGCGAGAGCGCGATCTATGGGAGAAGAAGTATGAGGTATGTCACCAGATTCGCCTAATGCCACATGTACCATACGCATGTATGCGCCCTTATGAGAGCTGTTATCTGATCATCCATCTCCCGCATCACAGGAAGCACAAGAGAAATACAAAGAATCGCAGAAGGAGCTCAACGAGCTTGTTACATCTATGGAATCACTTTAATTTTGCGTATTGCGGCCTCACAACCACCTATCATCACATTTTAGGCTCCGCATATGCCGTACATACATACACCCACAAGCATCTATTTCTTTGATTGAACAATACCTTTAGTTCGATTTTTTCTTCTCAGGTTTTCTTCCAAATTTAGTCGAGCCTTGACTTTCAATTAATCATAATGGTTACAATGTATAAGAACTTCAATACAATTATTCCATCTCTTGGAACTAAATTGGAACCCGTTTCTTAGAAATCAATTATAACCCTCCTCAGTAGATCCATTTGCTCCTTTGAACGTGAGTGAAATGGAGTTGACACAGTGACGTTCATCAGCTATTCACGAAATGTTGATTGTGAGAATACTACATATAACCCAGGAAGTATAGTACTTACTCGGGGTATCAAACCCTTCTCCCTTAAATACGTGACCCAAGTGGCCCCCACATGCGGCACAAGTGATTTCTGTGCGCAACATACCGAGAGTTTTGTCCTCATGTCTATTTACAGCACCGGGGATGGCTTTAGTGAAGAGATATGTTACTACAAGAGATAACATAACAACAGCTTCTGGTTAAACAAACCTTCATAGAACGCTGGCCATCCACATCCACTATTAAACTTTGTCCTACTGACATAAAGGGGTGCATCACATGCGCCGCAAGTGTATACACCCGCATCGTATTTCTTATCAAATCTGCCCTTCCCTGCGGGTTCGGTGCCCTTCTCTCTTAATATTCTAAACTAAATGACAT
Organism: Pyrrhoderma noxium; assembly: GCA_002287475.2. Classification (NCBI taxonomy): domain Eukaryota; kingdom Fungi; phylum Basidiomycota; class Agaricomycetes; order Hymenochaetales; family Hymenochaetaceae; genus Pyrrhoderma; species Pyrrhoderma noxium. Next base: position 2,977,424 of record CM008254.1, on the reverse strand, counting down.
GAACAGATATCAATTTCTATCTTAGTTTTTATGTGATAATTCGATATGAATGACACGCACTTGTAAAGGGCTTAAGATAGCCCTCCACTCGGAGTCAGGCTTGTCCTGACTATTTGGTTCCCAAGATTTCGGTGTCTTAGAGTCGGACATGGCTCTAGAGAAACTGATAGGAGTAGAGACGCTTGAATGCTTTAAAGGGGTATTGATAGTTGCTGGGAAAGGTGTTGATATAAGGCGAGTCTGTGCAGTGGGAAATATAACTCGGCGTAACATTTATTCAGCTTATATTCAAGATGATTTCATGATGTTTCTTTGAAAGCAGTGATGCCGGATGATGTGATTAGTATCCACACAACACGCACGGAAAGGCGCGCTCGCGCGGACTGTTTCAGGTCACTAACTGACTCCTTATAACATAAGTCTCTTTGTTTTTTAAGTCATTTCGCACCAATAATTTAACTAAAAAAATACAAGATACTTTATACTATCTTATTATATGCATATAATTTGTCATTTACAAGAACATAATCTAGGAATGATTAAAGAGTATACCTTATCTGTGACAACGAGTGACAATGCCGATCCCCCCGAAGTAGTAATTCAAAGTTTTGAGATTATTCTGCCGATTGGGTCTCGGACACGTCCCTTTCCTTCGTCTTCTGTCACTGGTCGAAAAAAAGGACTACATCTCTTCGGGGTTTAGGAATACAAAGAGGAAAGGAAAATGCTACCTCGACATCTCCGTAAGGTCTCAGCTTCAGCACTTGCATCTCCTAGTGGACACGCATTTGCAAGAGCTCTTTCGACGAAGGCGAACATCAAACCCCGCTCAGGTGCTACAGCGGCATCGTTAGCAGCAGCGAGGTCGAGGGCGGGCCCTAGCTCGTCCTCTTCATTCTCATACTCTCAAAATGTACCCTTGGCTTACTCGCAAGTGGCACTTGGGAAACGTTCTTTCCATTCGAGCCAGTCTCGCCGGAATGAGCTACCGAAATCTCCATTCCAGACTTTCGTGGATACGCTAAAGGAGGAGTTACAGAAAAATAGGGAGCTCCAGGAGAATGTAAAACAACTTCAAGGAGACGTTGACAAGTTCCAGGACTCGGAAGCTATGAAACGCGCTCGTGCAGCATATGAGCGGGCAAGAGTGAGTCTTACCTATTCAAACCCAAATAGAAGATGTCATTACATCATATTGCTCCTCAACTCAAATAAATATGTCACAAACATAAATGGTGTACTAATTTTTTCTTTGTTTATGCGTATAGCTTACTTCTAGCATCAAAGAAAACCCGAAATTACGGGCAGCTGCTGAGGAACTAAAAAGACAGGGTGTCAAAGTTGGAGATGCTGTTGGTGAAGCTCTACGAACAATGGAAGAGTCTGAGATCGTTCGAGCTGTATGTGCATTATGAAAATCCCTGGAAAAACGCAACTAAACCTTACCTTGCCTAGATTAACCGTGCATCATCCGCTGTATCACAAAAAATAGCTTCTTCGACCGAACCGATCAGGAATACAGAGGCTTACAAGGCATTTGCGGAAACGGTGTTGGATGCTCTGGATGATAGCGGTTCTGCTAAACACGCCGGATTTGAAGAAAAGGAAGCTCGGAGGAAACGACGTCAGGTGAGGTTAGAAAAGGCCGGTAAGAAGGGCGGAATAGCCGCAAGGAGCCGTGTTGTTGAGGATCCTAAGTAAGTAATGGACAATTTCTTATTTAGTTGGAAATGATTATAACACTACTTTCAGTGCGGGTTCGGCTATGGTCCTTCATAAGGATTCTCCAAGACAGGAGCGATGGAATAGACTAAAGGACACTAATCCTATTCTTCGTCAATTTGTCGAGTTACGCCAACAATATGATGAATCGGAGAATCCATTAATCTCATCTATCCGATCCGTTACATCAACAATCGGTTCATGGTTCGACGAAACTGAGCACGCTCAAGTCATTCGGCAAATGAAGCTTATGGACCCGATGTTTGATCGGGAAACATTTGAACGGGAACTTCGGGAATATATTGTACCAGAAGTTGTTGATGCTTATCTCAGCGCTGACCGTGAATCGTTGAGACAATGGTGTGGAGAAGCCGTAAGTATTGTATTTTATTTTGAAATTGTGGCTTCTGCCTAAACAAGTTATTGACAATAACTTTATTTATTTTTCGTAGGCGTACAATTTACTATGGGCAACTATGGAGCAATATGTTAAAATTGGCCTTGTATCCGATAGCAAGGTGTTGGATATCCGACAGGTGGATATTACGAGTGCCAAAATGCTGGATAAGGACGGAGGCGACATTCCAGTATTTGTGGTTACCTTCGCAACACAAGAGCGGCTCTTGTTCAGAAAGGCCAAGACAGGCGAGGTTGCTGTTGGGGCTGAGGACAAGGTCGAGCAATGCAACTACGCTGCTGTTTTGACGCGGGTAGAGGAAGAATTAGATGATGAGCTTACCGGAGGATGGAAGGTAGTGGAGATGGCACGTCGATCCGCGAGAGGATACTTGTAGGCTGAAAGATCTAGATTATAGTATACATTTCGTAGTTATTCTTTATTATTTAGAGATAATAGCTGATTTAATACGAGACCACCCTGCTCTTTGGAAAGAGAAGAATGGACAGATGGATGAATGATGGAGAGAAGGAATGTAGATATAAATTGAGCGCCGGGTGGCGTTGATTTACCATTATTTATGTGGAGTTTTGCGATCACGTGGGCGTTGAATGAGGCCAGGGGTGCCCAAGTGCGGGCAGAGGGGCCATTGAGCGATAGAGAATATTTTCTGGCGGAAAAAGTACAATTACTCGGGCCTTTTTTCGGCCTGTCGGGAGGGAGGCATTGTTAATCCCCAATCTCTTCACAACGGTCCCCTCTCCCCCGAAGTATGGGCCTGCTCAAGCGTTTTTTTTCCCTCAGACACAAGGCACGTCGCAAACGTACCAGATCTGACGCTGACTCGAAAAACAACCTCCCCGACGCCGTTCTCCCACGTTGCAGCGATTCTGATGCCGCCTTCTCGCGCCTTCTTCGCTCCTCTTCAACCCATTTCAAGATCATCCACGGCTCAGACGTCACCTCCCTCAAGCCGCTTCGTAAGCTGACTATCATTATTCATAATCATATACACATATTGATCCATCTCCCCTTCCACAGCTCCCCGCCCTTCAGATTGTACTTCAACTCGTTCATCCTCAACACTAGGTCCATACTCTTCAAATAGCGCACAAGCTTCTAGTATCTCCAAATCAACCTACAGTGTAACAGTTTACAAGCGACAACAACTCTCATCTACAGAATTCCCGAATGCATATCCACCTGTTACTCCCCACCGTCCTTCTGGAGCATCCAGGAGCACGCCCAATCTTCTAACTTTACCTGGTGGCAGCACTGGAAACCTCACCGGTACTACCGATAACGATGACGCATCAGTGACTGCTACGCTATTATCTGTCCCAGACCCCCTCAAATATCCAGTAACACCTCGCGATGTTGGTCGTCTCAACAACCTCCGTTTAGATCCATCTGTTGTCAGTCTTGTTGGAATGTATGATGAGACTGGGAAGTTGAACGAAAACGCCTTCACTAACACGCCAGCGAAGAAGAGAAAGAGCCTGAAGAATGTATTCGATCTTAACGATATGGCCAAAGTTGCACTTCACGAAAACACCTTTAAAGATTTGCTCGGCGGTGACTCAAACAATGACGCTGATTTATCTTGGGCTGAAAGATATATAGCGTATGTGAACTTTCGCTTAGCGACTTCTGTCTTCTCTGGAACTGACATTTATAAATATAGAAATAACGAGAGCATGTCTAGTTTTTCATCTACACCAACACCACCCTTGTATTCTTCAGATCCAGATGCTGAAAGAAAGTCTTCGGACTCGACAAGCTCTCCGAAAGTCTGTGACGGAATTTCGTCAATGATCGTAGAGTTGAGTGTTACTAGCGAGGAACCCAAACCCGAGATCAAGGAGACGGGGTTAATGAAACAGCCCGTCGATCTAATTGAAGACAATATGACGTTCCTGACGAAATCGGACGACACCCAGAAGGATAACCGAGGGATGGAACGCAGACCATCTCAACGGGCATCACAAGTTTTTCGCTTTATCTCCGAAAGGAGAGACAGGAGGAAGTCACAAGAGCTTCTCGGTTTTAGCGGCTCCTCCAATTTGTTGTTAATCAATGAGGAAAAGGGACAAGACGGTGGCCGTGACGGGTCGCTTCCTTCGAGAATTGACGTGAACAAACTTTCTTCCAACCCAAGTAACCCACAGAGGTTAAGACGTAGAAGTTTGAGCTCAATCGAATCCCCCTCTTCATCTTCGCGAGAAAAGTCAGCAAAGGGGTTACAATCCTCTCATACCTTCTCTAGATCACTGGGTTCTTCTTCATCATCTTCTGGACGGAACAAACAAGCATCGACAATAGTTCACTTCTCCTCTCGAGACCAAGTTATTCCATTGGCACATATAAGTTTAAGCACGAGAAGGGACACAACGAGCGTAGTAGAAAACTCAGAAATTACAGTTGGAGAGTCTCATTCAAGCCCTGGTCCGTCTAGTGGGCAGAACGAGGAACTCATAGTCAAGACGAACGAAACGCGTGTGAGACGCAGTTTATCTACAGGGGCTCAACAAGTGTTAAGTTCAGGTCTGACGGAAGCTGATCTGGACTGGACAAACGATGGCTCCTTCCCTTATACCTCTACACCCCACCAGAACAAGATCTCTCGTGACAAACTTGTGAATCGCAAATCTCGTTCCAGTTCCGTAACAGGTGCCATACGACCGCCAATTTCGGATCGTACTAATGAGATGAGACTTCAAAACATTGCCGTAAACGACCTCAACAACCACCGAAGCTCAGCGAAAAAACCCAATCTCTATAACTACTCAGAATTAGAGGATAGGACATATCGAATATTCGTTGCAAATCTGGATGCTACTAGGAAACAGGACAAGGAGAATGTATGGCACAAACAGTCCAATGTGCCTAATCCTTTTCAGAGACGGCAAGCAAAACCAACAGACAGAACTCGTACTCGTAAGTAAAAATAAATCCTTTGGGGTAAAATTAGGGTACTAACTAAAACTTTGTGCATGTCTTACATTACTATTTTTATTCCGATTTTCTTCGTCTTCTATTTCCTTAAAACATACGTACTTGCCTTCTTTGTTGTGTTTATGTAGAAACTCAAAACGCATCTGAACTACCACCCGAAGCGATTGCATTGATGGTTGATTCCCGTTCTCGAAACGGTCAGATCCAGGAAACGCGAGAAAGGCGAACATTAGGAGTGCAACGAGAATTTTAACCGATCAATACTGCCCATGATTCTCCATATTCGCTTGGCCGGAAGCCACCGCGTGGCTTTATTCCCAGTCAATCCGCAGACTATAATGTATATCACGACGCCGAATGGATCATAACCGGTATCAAGCTGATGAATAAAGTTTATTAGCGAAATTCGGAGTATGACTCAATTTGTATGACTTCTTACCTTCAACGATCCTTGCAAGATCATGTTGTTTTAACACAATCATCATACATCACCTAATCTTTTCCTTGTCCACTTGCGTTAATCTGTTCTATATTTTGTCTTTTTTCGGCATCTTTTCCTTTTTCCAATATCCTCCAGCATAACTTTGGTGAAACCCCTACTACTGCTCCCTTTCTCATCGGTGACCTTTCTTGAACTCTGCCTTTGATTTTTTTTCTCTTGACATTTTCTGTGTATGAATTAACACCATTTTCTCTTTTTCCCTCCTTCAGCATCATTGTGTTTTTTACAACCCATTGCACTGAAATCTTTTCCCTCTAACTAGCATCGACTCTGTCACTCTTTACATCCATCCAAAGCTCTCCGTAGCCCTATCATTGATTGATATTTTTTTCACTACGATTGTGACATTCTACGACCCATCTCCTAATCTGCATTCTTTGATTTCTGTCTCAGGACTCTATAAAACTCCCTCTTTCAAGTAATTTCTTGCGAAAGAGCCTTACGCTCTAGAATCCGAGAACCGTGATATCGAAATTGCTTTGTTATATACGTAGACAGTTTGAACTATCTATTTATCCAAATTAGGCATTGCCTACCACGTGGAATATAAATAAATGATCGACGAGTGCATTACTTCAAAATATTTTTGCCTTCAAATTCGGCCTATTTTGATTCTCCCTTTGGTGTACATTAATTTGTACGCATTGTAACAACTAGGAAAATACGGAAGTCTCTGTGTTGGGGTAGCACTTCTCGGGTAACTGTGTAATAGCTGGAGAGGGATTTGACGACGAAGAAAGAAAGAGAGAGAAAAACTACTCGGAAGAAGACTTCATTCATCCAATATGGCGGAGACTCATGATGCACCTACGGTGAATACTGTGCTCGACAAACATACGACCTTTGCGTCATTCTCGCAATTGGTGGATGCAAGGATACTTCGAGCTTTGGCAGATATGGGCTTTGCGAGACCTACACTTGTACAGGCGCGTGCGATACCGTTGGCGCTGGAAGGGAAGGACGTGCTTGCTAGGGCGAGGACTGGGAGCGGGAAAACGGCTGCGTATTGTATACCGGTAGTACAGAAAGTGTTGACGAGAAAAGAGGTGTGTGGTTGTGTTTCTTGGTCCCCTTCATACGCCTGGTATAGATAATGAGAGTACCGGGGGAGGAGGGTATGCGATGAATTGTGAATCGGTTTTTTAACGGGTTGTTATGCTTTTAATAGATGATGAGCGAGGAAGATCCAAAACGACAGGCTGTGAGGGGTTTGATACTTGTTCCGACGAAGGAATTGGCGGACCAGGTTGCTAAGCATTTGAGACAATTGCTTGTTTATTGCGAGAAGGAGGTCATTATAGCCAATTTAGCGTCAAGCACTCCGACGCATCTACAAAGGTATGTGCCCTTTCTTTCCGTTGTTTTGTGTATGCGTTAACTTCATGCTTATTATTTTCAAACTATTCTCCTCTTCTACCTATATTAGGATACTTGTTTCTGAAAAGCCAGATATTGTTATCTCGACACCTTCTCGTACTCTGAATACCTTACAATCAAAAGTGAGACTAAAACCTTTTATTGTTTACAATTTATTGATAAGTGCTTCTATGTTGCAGATGCTCTCGCTTAGTGAACTTGAATCATTAGTTATTGATGAAGCGGATCTTGTATTGTCCTACGGCCATGACGAAGATATCAGAGCAATTATGGACGGCTCCTACCTCCCTAAAGTGTATCAGTCGTTCTTGATGAGTGCGACCATGACGAAAGATGTTGAGCAGCTGAAAGGTCTTGTGTTAAGAAGCCCCGTATGTTATGTCATCCCATCCTATCTATGTTGTACAACTTAACTGATTGACTGTTTTAGGTGATTTTGAGGCTTGAGGAAGACGAGGATGATGCGGTTAGGTTGAGCCAGTACGCAGTCCGGTAAGTGTATTTTATACAGTCTAAACGTACTATGAGGCGTAATATTGATTGGGGGACACAGATGCAATGAAGTCGACAAATTCCTTTTGATCTACGTTATTCTAAAACTCAAACTCGTCAAAGGAAAATGTATCATCTTCGTCAACGATGTGGACCGTTGCTATCGAGTGAAGCTCTTCCTTGAACAGTTCTCAATCAAAAGCTGTGTGTTAAATTCTGAATTACCCTTAAATTCTCGGTAAGTCGCTCTTTTATTCTTGTGGAGTAGTCGAAAGTGCAGAGATTTAACGGATGAGAACAGGGTGCACATTGTTCAAGAGTTCAATAAGGGAGTGTACGACTACATTATTGCTACGGATGAGAGCAATGGTTCCAACGATCCTGAATCTGAGGACGAAAGCTCTGAAGCGGAGGAAGAAAATGAGGGAGGAGAAGAAGAGCGTGAGTTTTTCTCCGATACACGTCCTTCAAAAAGAATTAACAGTAACACATTGAAAAGTGATCTCTACTCAACGCGACCAAGAGCCCGCTGAGTCCGGCGATCCTGGTCCTTCATCAAGTAAAAACATGAAACGAAAACGTGAGACTTCTCCTCCGACAGGGGAAGCCACTACGTCATCTTCGAAGAAAAAGGCACGGACTCGGAACGATAAGGAATATGGTGTCGTACGTGGGGTGGACTTCATTGATGTCGCCTGTGTATTGAACTTTGATCTTCCGACTTCATCACGGGCTTATACACACCGAGTGGGACGTACCGCACGTGCGGGGAGGACTGGAATGGCCTTGTCGTTTGTGGTGCCTGAAGAGGAGTGGGGTAAAAACAAGTCCGTCGGGTGCTTACCTAGTGCGAAGAAAGATGAGAAGAGGTTTGCGCGGATTGAGAGTCAGCAAGCGGCGAAGGGGAGTAAAATAAGAGAGTATAAGTTCGATATGAAACAGGTTGAAGCATTCCGATATCGTATGCAGGATGCATTGAGGGCGGTAACTCGTGCTGCTGTCAAAGAAGCTCGAGTAAAGGAACTGAAGTCTGAAATTATGAATTCTGAAAAACTAAAGGTAATATATCTGATATTTTCTGATTCCGAATTCGAACTTATGACTCATGTGTGTACCTTAGGCACATTTTGAGGATAACCCTCTTGATTTGGAATACCTTCGGCATGACAAAACGTTACACCCGACTAGAGTACAGTCGCATATGAAACATGTTCCGAAATATTTGATGCCTAGGACAGGCGCTACTACTGATACCTCGGGGATGGGAGATTCGTCGAACACTCAGGGATCTACAGGATTCATTCCGTTCCGGAAGAATGCTCCTGCTTCAAGAGGCCGCGGACGTGGAAGGGGTGGACGATTTGGTGGTGGTAGTGCGCGAGGAAAGAAGAAAGTAGATCCGTTGAAGAAGTTCAAGCGATAGTTCCTCAGAGTACTTCGACTTCGTAGAAAGCAAAAAAAAACCTAGGACGAACACTTATAGAAGTATTGAATGTTCTTATCGATGAACTTGACTTTTTAATGGTCACCATAGAAGCCTTACGCATAAATGCGAGAATTTGATACGTGAAGAGTTTTTATGTGAATAACATGTTGAGATATACCTAGGATTTTCTTTTTACCCCCGTGTTTCCTGTCATATTTACGGAGCAAGCAGATTAGAAGACGGTTATGAGAACTTATACAGGGTGTTTATCGATAAGTCTAAGGAAGTTCTAATTTCATATGTGATACATATGCCTTTGTTAATATATCAAGGCGAGTTCCTCAGACACCTTTATGTCGAATTATTCTATTAAATATCTTGAGCCGGCGATGTCTCTATCGAATTCGTTCCTAGTTTTATTAATGTTCTTTCAAGAAGATCAAAGGAGGGTTAAGGGGACAATGAATTGCCGTTATTCGCTCTACTTTACATGAGAGAAAAACGGCTCAAGAACGTGTTAATTTCTAAGAGAGCCGCCGTTTAGTCTACATCCTTTATGGGCTTACAAAATAAATGTATTCATGTGTATATGGTGACGTCAATAAGTTTACGGTATCACTCAGGACAATAACATTAGATTAGGAACGTATAAAGCACTTGAATTATCTAGATTAATTGCGTAATCCCGGGTCGGCCTTGTCAATTGTTATGTGACTTCGAGGGTAATGTCGTAGACCATCAAGTGTCCTGGAAGTCTTTAGTCTTCCTGCATTCATACGGAATTGGTTCGATACATAGTGGGCTTACCTAAATAAGCTGCTAGTTTGGGTCTATGATTTATTATTTACATATCTAGGTTGGATCCTGAAGGCAAAATCCTTTTTTTATATGGTTCCCCTTGTCGTAGAGGTATTCTATATTAGAAATGGAATTAAAGAGCTAATAATAACTCTTCGGATAATCTGAACCCCTGTTAAGAGGTAAATCAATATCCATAACAGGGACGGATTTGTTCTTTTTATGCGTTATGAAAGTGGAAAGAGTGATTGCACCAACTATAATACGACATAAATTGTCTAAGATCACATCCTGAGTCTAGGAGATTTTATCGTCCGCCTCTGGAAGGGGGAAGAGAAGTGGGAAAAAATGATGATGAACACCTTCGCTCTTCGCTTACCTGATAAAGGTCTTATTTGTCTCGGGTTTTAGTAATAATCCCTTTGTTTACTGGTAGCTCTGTTCAGGACTCTGAGGGAAAACCCGGCAATTAAGCAAAGGAAAATGCTTTGAAGATATTGATTATTAAATTTACACTAGTATGACGCCTCCCCCTGAATGATATCGTTCTCTGCGAGTCTTTTCAGCTTCGTCTTCTATTTCCTCACTTTCGTCCTCTTTGTTTTGAGCCTCTTTTTCTAAAGCACCATGCACCCCGATGGCTCTGTTGGGAGAACCGAGAAGATATCAGCAAATATGTAGGAGATGGTGCGGGAAAGGTTACTAAAAGACTTACACAAAGGGATATTAAATTCAAATTCGGCATTGTCATAATTATTTCCCTGCCTCGTTTTATGCTTATTTCGAGGGTCTTTCCTTGGTAGAGGTTTCCCGCAGACCCTGAACCTGTAGATACAAGTTCTCAAATGTTTTCTGAAATGCCAGTCCAAGTACCTCGTGTACGTCTTTGGACCTCGTTAGCTAGGATTAGGCCAAGTACTCTCAAGGTGTTCAGTGTTGGATCCATCGTCTTTGTTCTCAGCTCCATTCACGGCTCACCTTCTATCTGAGACTACCATGTCTGTAGTGTAGAAGTGAATGGTCAGAGCAGCTCTAGGGTGGAGGTCGTGTATGAAAAATAACTTGGGCACATCCCTTAAATACCTTTTGAATGGTGAAATTTACTATGCATCGGAGGCTCAGGCAAGCCTCTCATTGCAGCGGTAGAACTTTTCATTATTTGTTATGATAATGAATGAAATCATCATTGTGAACACTGAATGGTTATTTTTAGTCATTGAGCCGCTCACGCTCATGAATTTATTCAGTAATGACGTTATGTAATGTATAATGACATAAGTAATATTATTGAGTATGAGTATGTTACATTGTATATGCTCTAAGTTACATTGAATGCAATTAGTTATTTGGACAGGATAGCGAGATGATACATTATGGTACAAGGGTATGGGGAGGTATACTTTTGATGCGGAGACATGCCATATTCCAATGAAGTTGGTTTTAAAACCGAGAGCGTTTATTTGGTCTTGACCTTAAGAAATTAATATTTTCCTTTTCGTTGGAAGTTGGTTTCTTCTCTTGTGGTTCGAAGTCCTTCGGGCACACTAGTTTTTCCTCAATCCGTTTGTTTATAATGTTCCAGCATGCTTGGAATTGTGAGCACGTTTCATCGTCTGGCTTTGGTTCTCTTTTTCGACACATATATACCTTCTCTTCCTCTTCCTTCTGCTCCTCATCTGGCGCTTCATTCTCCTTCCCTTCCACCCCCTTATCCAGCGACTTGTCATCGTCCTTTTTCTTTCTTTCATTTATACATCTTTTTCTTGGATTATCTTTGACAACCAGCAGCTCCGTTGGGAGATCTGAGAAGACATCGGCAAACACATAAGAGATGATGTTGAGAAAATTAATAGAAAGACTTACGCCAAGGGACAGTATGATAAACTAATTTGGCATTGCCACATTTGCCCCCCGATCTGTTTCTATGTCTTTTGAACGAGTCTTTCCTAGCTAGAGAAGACCCACAGGCCCCGCACATATATAGAGAAAACCCCAAATGCTTTCTGAAGTGCCGGTACAAGTGCCTTGAATATTCCTTTGGACCTTGTTTTTTACCATCACCAAGCCAAGTACTATCGCAGGGTTTCCAACCAGGGAAACATGCAACGAATCTAGTGTAAAACACGCAAACTTCAGGTAGTTTTAATCGATTAGAATTCTCCCATCGATATGACGGAATCGTTGAGGGGACGGTATCTTTCTCAATATCATCGCCGAAGATGGGGTAATCAAAAGACTGAAGAGAAGGCTCCATGAGAGATTTTTAAGATTGAGGTACTGAGTCATCGGGGGGTGATGGCATCTTCTTTTATACCAAATACCGATTGGAAAGCTTTGCAATACACAATCGAGTGGTTTACGGCCAAATAAAGCACCTCTATAATAAAAGGAGGTAAGCGACGCCATAATTAATACAATATAGTTTGCTTCTTTCTATAAATCACGGAAGCAAATTTTGTTTTTACTAAGAAGAAGAACCACATCCTGGGGTCAAGTCTATTCTTAAAATCAAATATTCAATCAGTAAACGTAATTGAACGCGAGATTTTACAACAAAATAATTACCCAAAATACTCGATTTAGAAGGAGAACCAATACTTTAGATACGGATCATATTACTACTTGGATACCGAAGAGCAACACAACAAATGAACAATTGATAGAAGTTAAGGAATGTGGGGATTACGTACAACACGCTTTTATGTGACGCGATAGTCTTGGTTTATCAAGCCCCCGTATCTGAGCCTAGATTATTAGTTGTAGTGTCAGGAAAAAGAATTAAATAAGAACGAACTGGGAAAACTAGAAGCTGATGCTTCGAATATCTCGCTCTGTAATCATAATGTCTAGAAACCACTTTTGTCTTGAATGCACTTTGAGAGCACTTCAACAAGTGAACATTGACAGTTGGTGTACTGTTTAGTTCTTAATGCAAGTCATTCATAAATATGAGACAAGTAAACAATGTAAGGTGCGGTAGCAACCAATCGAGAGAGAGCGTGGAAGAAGAGAAGCGGTAATCTAATAAACATCCTGCGGGCTCAATCTGTCATACAACCATCATGTTTTGAAATCATGCAGTAATTGTTGTGGAGTGTTTAGTGGTTCGCGACATAAAGATGCTTCTTTGAATAAGAGCTTTTTTCATCAGTTGTTTATTTTTACGCGGCACCATACTTCCATCTTGGTAAGCTAAAGATGCCCATGGGTCTGGGCCAAAGCGCGCCTTATCAATTCCGTAACGTAACATTTGACTATTAGACGAACACTGGTATAAACTGAGTCCTTATCAACTCTACCCCCAACCAGATACCGGCACCATGGACCATACTAACAGGTTACGTTTTTCACAACAGATGGGTCGTGTTGGCACAAACACAAAGAAGCACCACTAAGAACTGTAGTTTTGCGATCAATCTCTTACGGCAAATAAGTCTTGCTCTCGAGTACCACACACGCCATATCTTCAAGTTGCACCATTTCACTACATCTATAAATTTTTTGGTTTGATGAAAAAGACACGATTATCCGGCGGCGAGAAAGCATCAGGTTAATTAACACACAAATACAGAGGCTATAAAACGAGGTGCCGCGTGAGCTGGTGGCACGTTTTATGACTCGTTCTTCTCCTCAATTCCGTCGTTTGCTTGACCGCTCGTTTGAAAATCTTCAGTCATATCTCTTCAGAGAGCTTCTTACTGGCAGTATATAAGTAGTCATAGAGAAAAGACTAGAGGAAGCTTTGATGTCTGTGTAGGACACTTTTGTTAAAATTGCCTAGATAAGCTTAGGACCATCGAGACCAACCCGATTAAGGATACTGCACTCCAAATAAGAGAAAGGTTTCAAATAACCGTAAGTAACGAGCTTCATACTAACGATGAGAATGATCAGCCCTTGTGCTCTACTTGTGGCAAGCCATACGGACTAATAATCGCGAAAGAGTGGTTTGGACCACGCTCTTGTATATGATTACCTAATCGAGAAAGGCTATGGTACCATATAAGGGAATTTGAGCTAAACACGTGATAAACAAGTGTCCTAACTATCATCACATATGAGTAAAAGGTACGATAGAGAGTGCAAGCTCCCAAGTAAAACATAGCGAGTAAATTTAGTACATTTCCTTTGTCTATAGTATGATTCTAGTGAGTTGAGTATGTATTTAAGAAGAAAATCAAAAGACACGGAACGAGGGTCTTACTATACACTCACAAATGTCTATCCAACGTTAACCAAGTAACTAGGTCAAGCGTCTTGAAAAAACAGATCCCTTATAGCTATATTACTAGTTTTGTCGCAAGTACCCGGCGCACATTACTGGCAGATCCAAGTTTTGTGTTAAATAAAAAAAATAATATCAGGAACAACAATAAATAATACAGCCGACTTCTATTCAGAGCACTGGGATACCGTGATGCCGGGACTGATTGCAGAGTTTCGTTTGTATGCATCATAGCACGGTTATTCAACCCCTACTGTGTCTATAAATAGTCCAAATCTTAAAAAATGCGCGAAAGAACCAAGGTCCAGATATGAGATTCCCTGAAGCACGTTATGACGGAATCAATTTTTATGGACATCTGAGTAATCTTATCAGGCGAAGAGTCTCCGAAATGAAAACCTCTTAGCTTCGTGTCTTCCGTCATTGAGGATTTGAGCAATTTACGCCAAGAAGGATTAACATGTCTATCGACAACACCGAAATCTCCATTGTTGGACAGCTATGCCTAATCTCAGGCTCAGAACTACGATCAGGGGAATGCAGAGGTTTTTATCCTGACAAGTACCATACAAGAGTGCTTTATATGCTTGTGAAGCAGTTGCGGGGGTCCAAGTATAAATGCGGAATGCCGTCGGGAGAGTTTTAGTACAAGTGTGTAGATCTCGTGATTCGTCGAATCTAATACTTGATAGATCCAGATTTTAGAAAGACAAGAGTTTCACAGGTAGAGTTCAGGCAACAGGTATACTAGCTGAGAGATTAATGAGTTGATGAGAAAGATATAAGAGGGCAATGTAGATCCGGGTGAGTACATTCAATATAGGGTCTCATGCTTGAATACTTGGCCACCCGGCCCGTCCGAGCCGCATATAATGAATAAAACCCAACACCTTTTCCTATCTCTTATTTCTTATGGATGATTTTTACATCTATAAATCTAATAGAAGGTGACGTATTCGTTTGAATTAAGAAGTTTGTTGACTGAATGTAGATGACGTTCGACGTTGTGGGGGTCATGGGTGTTAGTATTGGAAATAACGTGAGGAAGAAACTGACGCGGGTATCCGTCCTACTATTACTCCGATACTGTTCCCTGGTTCCGTGAACACTCCCCGACGCCCAGATATTTGAATTTTCGCGTGCTTTCCATGCTTCCTACCCTAGTGGAATTATCGAGGCGGTGTCATAACGGACTATGAGGTTAATCTTCTGTGACTCACTACTCCAAGAAGATCAATTCACCGTCGAGATCTTGGATCCTTAGACTATATCGTGATGACGTGTACCGTTTAAAAACATAGCGGTATTCAATGTATAGTGAGAAGCGGTGGTTATAGTTACGACATGACCTGAGAGCTGAATGATATTAAATAGAACCCACTTAGAGCTTCCCAAATGTTAACTTTCGACTTGTATGCTCTTTAGTAAGTCCTCAAGAGACTACCATAATAAGTAATCATTGACAAAACATGTCATATGATATTTTATTTTAGTTTGCAAGTTCCGAGCACAGGTCTAAAGGTCCACTGTGGATAATTCTGTAACAAGATCCGTAGCTCAAAGAAGCCGCTTGCTTGAAATAGCATATTGCATGGTCTCGGTGAAGAAATCTCGGAGTACAATAGACCATGAGTACCAAGAACAGACAAGTGGGAAATACGGACTTAACGGTATTTCTTCAACACTAGTAAGATTCTTTTTCACTGGAACCAGATGATCAAGGCAACGGGGAAATCTTAGCGCTGGATCTATTATGGATATTAAGTACCACAAGAATGTATTGAAAGCTTCTTTTAAGATCGATATCGAAGTCGAAGCAGAGGAAGATTAACCAAGGTTTTGCGAATCCACGAACGGTCGCCAACTTAAAATCGTATCTTGTTTGCTTGCTCGCTCCTGAATAGAATTTGAAAACGTCATTTTTTTCAGAGAAAGCGCCTTTCAGAACCCCAGAACCATCTTAAAATAACTTTGCTCAGCTGTCTGCCTCAGAAGCACAAGTGTATTGGTAGTTTTTTTTGACATCGTCGAGTCATTTAAGACACTCGACCAATGTCAGACAATTTTTTTGTGGTACCTGGCTGGATCTAGCTCACAATTCTTCCCCATGTTTCCCCAGATGTTCCTGACAAGACCTCGAAAGGAGCATGTCCATACGGTCAACGGATCGCAATTTTCGTGAATTGCATGTTGTGTCTGGATCTTTCTCGCGTTTCAGCTGTGAACTTCGGGCGGGTCATGAGTGCACTGTGTGGATTGGCTTTCCATATATGGCCTCGGAAGTCGGAAAATCGAGTTTCGGGGTCCCATTATATGGATCTTAACGGTTCGGGTATTTAGGTTTCCCGATGTGGGGCGATTAGTTAAGTGTTAATTCGATACTGCGGATGCGGGGTGCATCCTGAACGGCCGAAATAAAAAAAGAGGTGAGTGACCTAAGAAGGGGAGCGGAGAGTGGAGATAGAAGTTGTCATCGTTCATAAATTAATTGGGGGCGGTGGATAAGAGATAAGTAGAGATTGTGCTGGCAAGAAAACCCTCGTATTTCTTGAAGGTGAAGCTCATACAAGGAAAGAGGCGCATAAACCCCGAACTCAACGGATTTCCAACAGAAACTGTCCAAGGGGCAGCGGTCAGTGAAAAAAGGTCATGGGCGCAAAGCGACGACTACCTGGACAAAAATGCTCTAAAGATGACGGGTTTCATACATTTTTAGAAACAATGATAATATCTTTACACATCAGAACTGAATTAGATTGAGTAAAATCAACTCTTCTCGGTTAACGCAACCATTCACATGCTACTGTCATTTCATCTGTTGCAGCTGAGACGTGACCGCACGAATCGTACAACAGGAACAAATCTGTGGGACCGTCATGAGCTTACTCTGAGAGAATATATTCGCGCATCAAAGTCAATATGATCTACTTTCAAAATTATATCACAGAAAAGACTTCGTAATCGTCGGAGGAGTTTGGGGTGAAGCGACGTAAAAATCGTAAATATATTTATCGGGCCTATTTGACTTCAGGTTTACCAATGAAAAAGACTAGAAATAAAAAATAGAAAAAAATACATGCTTCCCGACTCAGGTACATCAACCAACATAAGATGCGATTCAAAACGATTATTGTAATATTGAATGGAACGCACGTACAAAGTGTCTGTGTCGGTCATCAGAATGTAGTAGTAGACTGACAGGTCTCTCCGAATAATCCTTTGATCTTCAAATACAAAATTTGTAGCTTTTCAGAGATATATTCGGAGAAAAAGGGACGGTCTTTGAGACGCTTCGCCTGTGTCCGGAATATAATTATTCAGTGAGATCCGTGAGCTAGTCAGCTCCGAAGGCCGATAGCACTAAACACAATTAATTCCAGTTTACCTTTTGAGCGAGGTACGACAAATCGACGAATTAAGAAAGGATCAAAACTGGATTTCACGGCGGCCTTGAGACTCAGGATTCTGCATGGGGAGGTGTGGAGAGATGTGGGAAGACATTCTTCTCTCCATCTCTGTGTTGTGGGGGATTAGAACCGAAAAATGCGAAATGGGCCAAGAAAGGAAAAAGCCGGTAGCCGGGCTCTTCTGGAACTAGAAGTGGCAGGGGTCCTCTGTACCTCAAAAGTCGGTAAAAAGTTCCATATTGGATCGATCGGGGACTGCAGCACATGGTTCCTAAGCCGGGGTCGGGAGCGAAGCATGTACTTAAAGCTCGTCGCTCTCCTCCTCATTGTCCCCAAGCTTCAAGCTTATTCCCCACATCAAACACTATTCTTTCCCCACACATAGCTTCGGCTACTCCCCTTTAAATCTCTTCTCCCCCTTTCCCTCCGCCTCCCCTCCCAATCAACAATCTAATGGCTGGTGGACCAGCTGCCACAGGCGCAGGCCTCGGGGCCGATGGACCTCGTAACAAGGCCGCGGGTATCCTCATGGTAAGTTTTTACACATCATGCCTCCTTTCTGGTTCATATGTCTGACTTGGTTTTTGTTATAGGCGTACGTTCTCTTGAATCTAGTTGCATCTTCAAATATTGTTTTCTAACATTTTCCTCTCAGTCTATTCGCTGCTTTCGGTGGTATCCTCTACGGTTATGACACTGGTATCATCAACGGTGTTCAAGCTATGGAAGACTGGCTTAGGACATTCGGTGAAGCAACCGATGACCTCACGAATCATCCAACTGGCTTCATGATCACAACAAACCAAAAATCACTCGTCGTTTCCATTCTCTCTGCTGGTACCTTTGTTGGTGCTCTTACTGGTGCATTCACCGGTGATTTCCTTGGTCGTAAATGGGGTATCGTTTTTGCTTGTCTCGTCTTCTCGGTCGGTGTAGCCATGCAAACTGCATCGACTGCACTTCCACTTTTTATTGTTGGTCGTGTAATCGCTGGTTTGGGTGTTGGACAGATCTCAACAATTGTTCCTATGTACCAATCAGAATGGTAGGTCCAACTATCTTATGATTTCTTAATTCATCAACCCTCTTTTTTTTTATCCAACTTCGAGGGGTGCAAGTGTGGCTTAAAGGGTTATGTCAACTTCCCGATTTGGTCTATTGCACTATATTGATAAACTTCTTTGTCGATTCTGATTATTAATACTCTTCTTCTCTAGTTCTCCCAAGTGGATCCGTGGAGCCGTAGTCTCGGCCTATCAATGGGCTATTACTATTGGGCTTCTACTTGCTTCTGTAATCAATAATTCCACTCAAGATCGTCAAGACCACTCTTCCTACCGAATTCCTATTTCTATTCAGTTCGTCTGGGCAGCAGTCCTCGTGATGGGAATGGTATTCCTTCCAGAGTCACCACGTTGGTTGATCAAGAAAGGTCGCGATGCTGATGCAAACCGTGCTCTTGCTCGTCTCCTCGGCTGTGAACCCGAAAATCACCTTGTCACGGTAGAAGCCGAGGACATTCGTTCTAACCTTGAGGAAGAAAGACAGTACGTAAAAATAAGTTCCAATTGTTTTTCTACATTTATTGATTGACTCTCTTCTTTAGATTGAACTCATCTTCGTCATACTTGACATGCTTCAAGCCTGGTTCACATAACAAGATTGCCTTCCGTGTTCTTTCCGGTATGGCTCTCCAAGCTTGGCAGCAACTCACTGGTATCAACTTCATCTTCTACTACGGAACCACTTTCTTCCAAAATGCCGGTATCAGTGATTCTTTCCTCATCAGTGTTGCTACCAATGTCGTCAATGTGTTCGCAACTCTTCCGGGTATGTACGGTGTTGAACGCTATGGCCGTCGTCGTTTACTTTTGATTGGTGCTGTCGGAATGTGTATCTGTGAATTCATCGTTGCCATCGCTGGTGTGACTATTCCAACGTCAAACCATGCCGGACAAAAGGTTCTCATTGCTTTCGTCTGTATCTACATTGCGTTCTTCGCGTCCACCTGGGGTCCTATCGCATGGGTAGTTGTCGGTGAAATCTTCCCTCTCAATGTCCGTGCTAAGGCTATGTCCCTGGCAGCTGCATCTAACTGGCTCTGGAATTTCGCTATTGGTTATGCGACTCCCTACCTGGTTGACTCCGGCCCAGGAAACGCCAACTTACAAGCCAAAGTGTTCTTCATTTGGGGTTCAACTTGTTTCTGCTGTATCATATTCACATACTTCTGCATCCCGGAAACAAAAGGTCTTTCGCTCGAGCAGATCGATATCCTTTACACCCACTCTACCCCAGTTACCTCTGCCAAGCTCCGTCAAAAACTTATTGACGAAAATGTCCATGCCGCTGATCACGCTAATCTCGATACAAAAGAAAAGGATGTCCACACCGACTCACATAACGATGAAAAGGTTTAATTACCTCTTCCTTTGAAATTTGACTTTTCTCTTCTCGCTTCCTCTTTACTATATTCACTACTCTGTACCTTTTCCTGTCATGCCGCAATACCATACTCGCGGCTATTTTTTCCTCTTGGGTTGATTTATTTCGACTAGACGGGGCCCCTAATGCTTTTATATGATCGATGTTTTGCTATTTTTTTCATGGTGTTTTGACGTCAAAACAATGTACTAGTAATGCTCTCACGTGTATCCGTTACTCCGGACGAATCTGATTTTTTTTTAACCCAAGACATGTGTGATTTGATTGTCTGATCGATCGATACTTTGTCCGTTTTGACATGAATATTTACTCTAAGGTAATTTTTAGAGTAATCGGACAAAGTTGAAATAATTTCTTCCAAAAGTGGTAGTGTATTATATAATGAAAATAACTCTTTTTAACTAGGGGGGATTCTCAAATGTATGTATAGTACCCAGAACAAAAAAATATTCTAAGTCAAACTAAACTTTTCATTTTTATGATCAGCTGGGACCTGCAAGTAATCCTAAGGCAAGACATACTTAACCATTCTATCTATTTTCCCCCCCTGTGAAGCGGATATATGTTTTGGTCGCCTATATGTATTACAGGTAGTTTTTATCAAATACTTAAGTCATTAAACTATGCTCTGATACCTCGTTTTATAGGACGTCCAGAGTAATGGACAAGTAACCGAATTGACATAGAAGTCTGCCCTAAAATGGGGTTCTCGCATGTTATAATCGATAGACGCCATACGAGCCCTTAATTTTTATATATGTAGGGTTTTGTATACGCATCTCTGTATAACCAAATTGATACTGGTACCTTCTGCTCACCTTGCTCCACAACGCACCCCGTTATTATATTAGCAAAATAAATGCCTTAATCCCCTGGATTGTATTCAGGAGAGCAAAGACTCAAATGGTATAATGAAGTGTATGATCACAGTTTCATGGAGAATCTCTATGTCTACAGATAGTGGATAATCAACCAATAAATTTACTTGAGTAGGGTGTGTTGCATTGTTGAGCACCGGAAATTGGGGTGCATCCCCTCATTGTCTTTCCTCCAGTTTCTTTAACTCTCGGTCGAGTGGTCTTGCCCCGGGCAAATGAGAAAGTTGAAGAGTATCTGATCATACCCATTGTTACTTCACTTTCTCTTGGGTTGGCTGCATTTCACTCTCTGTATTCATGGGAATGTATGATCATAGTTTATATCCTTGAAATTTCAATGAAGACCCTAATAGTCATTGGAGGTGCTGTAGCCGTATCATTTGTTGCCCTCTTCTCGGGACCAATACATTCTATCCTGATGATTGAGTCTAGAAAACTTATTCTATTATATTTGCTAACACGCTCTATCGGGTAGACCTAACGCTTTAGATTTACTGGATCCTCGCTATTCTCATTCAGTACCAGCGCGTTGTCCTAGCACTTTCAACAAATTGACAGCCTACACTTACTGTTAGCACATGTTTTTTACTATTTGAAAGATGACCACCAAGTTGTTTTCTACGGTGTTGTTGTCAAAATACCTATGAAGTTCGCTATTTTCCCCACAATACCAAGAGGTGAGAGGCAGAAACACACAAATTGTCATTACAAGAAGGTTTTAACATAATCATTGTTAGTCTGTAGTTTCCCACAAGCCATAATCTTATTGTACTTTCTTTGTCGAATGCATCGTGTTCCGACTTTACTAGTGATAATTGTAGCCATTCCCGCATTTACCGCATATCTGTCCCTGATTCTATTTTATTACGGTGTATCATAATATTCGTAGTACTAGTTCGTATTGGTAAATTTGGGGGAAAAGAAAATTTTCGCGAAAGTAGAATTGTAAACCCAAATGAAAGCAATTCATATTCGGTTACATTATACAGTATGTTATAAACTAAGAAGGATGAAAATATAATAGAACATGTGCAATCCAATCAAAACGCCATTTCGTCAAAAAGATAGAAGGAGGCATTCTGCATGGACTGACTAAGGTTCACTCTTGCCGTGTAGTTTAACGCAGCTGCCACTGAATTGAAGTGCAGAACGTAGATATAGTCGCGGCGAAGCATACAAGAAATTTTGAATTAAGCTCATTTTACGATGTCACAAAATTTATTCAGTGAGATGGTTGTGGTTAAAGAAAGAGTCTGGCTTCAAAGCGAAAAAAGTTAGACCCTTCCTTTTATAGTCGATGATCGACGCATAATGGCCAAATGTTAGATACATATATTTCTTAGCACTTTACCCTAAATTACCATGACTCTCTGATTCTGCATTGTAATTTAACACTTGCCAACGTATGTAGCTATGGTACGGAACCTTAAGGAAGCTTCCTTGCCACAAAACCCAAAATGGATTTCCATTGAAGCGTCTGACGGTAACCCTCAACGATGGCCAAAGAATACAGATTCAACTCCCGATAATATAGGTAATGTCAACTTTATGAAACCAATAGAAGTTGATCATGGGCTCGCCATGAAATGGAGGAATATAATTGGCCAAGCTTTGGCCGAGATGCTACATTATCCTGGTATTGGTATGTATCATATTTTGTTTGGGAATAATAAGTAGTCCTAACTTTACTAGATGAGAGAAATTATGTGCTGAAGGACTGGCCTTCTGGGTACAGATTTTATGATCATCACAAAGGCCCTTCAAATGGCAATATCCGACATGATCTTTATCTTGTTGGTAAGAAACTAGAACTCGGTGAAAGAAATCTATGTAGGCTCATGTTTCATACCCGATAGGTTCTGACAATGTAGCACGCTTCCGCTCGCCAGCAGAATTCATCCCCCATGCCTATTGGCTTATAACAGATGCGAAACAAAATCGAGACAACTGTCAGTGTAAATACTGTGCCAGAAGACCTCAGCGTGGGATTAGTGATGCATTCGGGCTTAACCAACGACGCGGGTCATCACCACTTATTGCACATTATGCTACTTTACCGCGTTTAGAGAAAAAAAGAAAACCCAGGTTTGCGCGTGAAGCGCGCGTCTTTGCGGTCGTACGACACACACCAAAACCTTACAAGCCTCCAGAAGGTCTCAAGCATTTTGCGTTACCAGAACGTGAGAATGATTTACGTGCATTACTACACGAAAAGAGCATTGGTGAAAGGAGATGGGCCCGAGAAGGGGAACTAGTGTGGGTTAAACTGGACAAGCCAATACGGATAGGAGTCGATAGTAATGGCAGAGATGCGGAAATCCAGTTCTGGCCAGGATTGATAAATGATATGTTTCTCAGACCCCAAGTCTCTCCAAAGGACTCAGAGGGCGAATATAACGAAGAACAAGTCCCTTGGACAATTTCACAAATTATGGTATTCAAAATCAGGCTCCTGATGGTGAATACTGTGGTTCTTTATGGATCAGATCATATTCTACCATACCAATCCAATGCGCCCGATACAGAACTTCTAGGGGTTATACAATCTGTTATCTATGATTTTGGAGAAGAAGAAAGGGGCAATGCCTTCTCGTCGGGTTCTCAAGGTGAACCCGAATCTCTTGAATCCATCCAATGGAAGCAGTTTCAACAGTTCAATCCCTACTTAAATTCGGATACATTAAATTCAGAGTCTGAGCAAGAAGAATATCGATATACTGCAGCTGGTGCCTATGCCGTGGCCATACAGATTGCTTCTCGATTGACGATGTTTTGGACTCCATCCGACGAATATAAATACAAGGCACTATTTCCTGAAGAAAAATCTTCAAATCAAGAGCCATCACACGACGCCTCTTCTGCTGAAAAAGAAATTCGCACTCAAATATCAGGAGCTCAAAAACCGCAAATTGAACAGAAGAGGTTCCAAGGATTATGGTGGGGCCCAGAACGTATCTGGGTAGGCGATCTCGTTCGCCTCAAAGTTGCACGGTATCAATTATCCCCCGATGGTACCGAAGATGTCAAGAAACCCTCAAAATCGGGGGTAGGGGCTCATGATTTAAATGAGGACTTTGCGATGCAGGACACTGACGAGTCGGCTTCATGCGTTGACAAGGATATCACAATGGATACCACAATGGATAATATCTCTCCTCGTTTCGTACCAAAAACTAATCTACAGTCCTTTAAGAATGAAGGAGGAGCTACTCTCCGGTCCGTCTTTATGAGAATCGACGGAATATTTATAACCGAAGTTCGCCATAAAGAGGGCTCTAAATACGAATGTAGAGTTTGTGGAATGCTGTACGAGTTGGAGGATCATGATTGGTACGGCCCAGACGAGTATGCGGACCTTCCAGATAAATCCTTGAATGACATATCCTCCCAATTTCCTGATCCCACAAATGAATCAGCGTCTTCCGTTTTCTTTGAGCCTAACCCAGATCTCTTATCCGGATTCGCTTCTGAGGTCATAGCAGCCGAGACTTCCTCGATGACTACCTCAACGAAAGACTCGTCCAATACTGTCTCCACCTCTACGAGTACTATCACAAAAATAATATCTAATCGAGAAGAAAATACTTCCGTTCCACCCAAAGCACTTGAAGGGAATACCGAAACTTCATTAAGTGCTCCACCGTTTTATTCCGATTCTAGATACAATTACCCAACCCCGCCTGCTCCAAATAAGCTACGCTTCAGGCCGATTTTACGTGAGGGTAGGGAGGCCGTTCTTCCACTTACAATGCTAGCAGGAAGGTACTACCCTGGTTTACTCGGAAATTCTTTATTGAGCCCAAGAGTACGAGGGGCACTACAATCAATGCATAGCGACGAGAGTGATGCTTTATGGGCTTTAGAAGGGCTGGTATCTGGTGCTCTTAACTCTGTTGGTGCAACGTTGTTTAAGCCAAGACGTAGTATGATGATGCGTGAAGCGGAGAAAATGGGATGGAATGAATTGGTGGCTTATTGGAGAGAACAAGTGAGGTTTGAGAGAGAGCGTACTCGTGGCAACATGGTGGACCAGGGAGTAATAGAAGATGTTGTTCCTATCACTATCGAGTCCGATTAGACTGGTCGCAAAGTGGTGTATGTATGTATTTACTGGTCATATTTTTGTACAATGTGTGTATGTTATAGATAGTTTAGTTATTCTTTCATTGTTTATCATAATACCGTCCAATTACTGTATTAAATATGTCAAGTATCAAACGACCTTACATTAGCTTATATTTCTATTTCTAAACTATACTTTCTGAGTGAAGCGGTATGAGAGAAAAAATGAAAAGAGATCAAGAAACAGAGTTTTTCTTATTGGTGTACGACTTTAACTTTTGGAAATCTCTATTCAACTTGGCTTCATCAGATATTTTCACCTCGCTCCCACCTTTTCCAGCTTTTCGCTTCTCTTTCCTCTCCTTTCGCTTTTGCTCAGCCTCCAAGGCAGAGTCAGCAGCAAGTATATCACGGATAGAGGGAACAGTAGAAGATGCAAGTGGGGCGAGTCGGGTTGGGGCTTCTGCTTCAGGCTCTTCTGTCTCCTGGTCGAAGTCCTCTGGAGAGTCTGAATTTTCCTTATTTTTTCCCTTTTTGTCGGAAATTGGAGGAATATCTCGTTCTGGGGAAGGAGAGGGAGACTCAATGTCGGCAAACCACTTTTGGCGAGGTTCTTGATGTTCCTGTGCATCTCTGGTTGCTTCTTTGCTATGTTCTTTGTTAGACTCCTTTGATGGTCCGGGGCAGGGGACATCTTCATTGACATCGTTTTCATCATCGTCGTCGTCAAGGTTTATGCCCTCATACTCCCCTGCATCCGCAAAGATGTCGAAGTCGTCATCAATTGATTCGGAAGCAGGCTCGGGAGCTATATCGAGCCCTTTGCCAGTAGGCTGCTCCGTGACAACTCCCTTGTTATCGGGTTTGTCTTCTTGGGCCTGTGTATCCGACGGTTTTTCCAATACCTTTACCTTCTCTTCTATAGCCTTCCGCTTCTTCTTCTTCTTCTTTTTGTCTTCTGACCCAGTTCTTGACTTCTCAGAACTCCCTATGGGTTTAAAACCTATTGGCTTGAATTTCCCCTCTTTCTTGGCACTCTCTATGTCCTTCTCCAGTGTAGGGGATTGTACAGAAGAATCGATATCGCCCTTTGCTCTTTTATTCTTCAGCTCCTTAATGATATCTTCCCTTGTCCTCTTTTTTGAAGAAGAAACACCCGGTTGTTGCGAAGACTGCTCCGGAGTATCGCCTTTATAGGCGAGTTCTAATAGATCATCGTCTTCGGTAGCCGCTTCTGCGCGAGCTTTTATCTGTTCGAGTAGAGCAAAGTCTAGTCCTTTCACAAGTACAGTATGTTCTAGGTCTCCACCAAGATATTTTCTTTTCTCTTCGACCTGGAATAATTTAGTAATTGATCGTATTCTAGAATTGAATGCTACATACAACTGCTTTGTCTTCATTAGCAAACTGCTCCTCAAACTTCCTGAGGACATCTTCCACCTACAATTTTATATGAGAATGTATAGGGGTGCGTTACCGTGTTGAAGCATAATACCTCAGCAAAGTCCCCGGCAGCACCAGTTCTTCTCTCTGCTGCTCTATCACGATATTTTGATTCCGCTTTTTTGACGTTTCGTGGTTTGAACTCGGTCTTTTTGGGATCAACGGGTTTCCTTGGTAGTCGGTCGTTAACATTTTAAAATAGCATAGTAGTAACAGATACACACGACTGTACTGTGGTGGATTTCGGGGGTAGAAATGAACCTCTTGTACTAGTAGCTGATTGAGTACTGGTAGATGATCTTTTACTTGTAGAAAGTAGTTTTCTGAATGCATCCTGTCAGGGTTTAGTGAATCAAGCACAGGTTAAGGAACGGTAACAAGGCCTACTTGATCCATAATTACTAATATCAACTCAACAACAAAGGAATTAAACGTATATGTGGTCGAGGATCAAGAGGTTTTATTGCAAGCGCGTCACAGTGAATTTGGACCGCGTGTCGTACTAATTCCGTGAGGGTCTCCTCCTATTCTCCCTCCCGCCGCAAACACTGGTTGTTGTGCTCTGTTCTGCATCGTCGACAGCGAAAGTATCTGGACGCTGTCGTGCTGAAAGCACGGACCCGGTGGTCCTCCCGAGTCCGTGGCCATACCCAAGGGTCGATCGCTCTAGTGCACAATACTCGAATCGACGCCACCATTCGAAATGCTCTCTCTTAAGTTGTCATTATCGCGCTCAACAAGCTCGTCGGAGCTGCATAATGATGAGTGGGAAGGGTCTACTAGACCACCATCCCCGGCAAGCTCGACCACACAAGATTCTATAACATCATCACGAAGCTCGATACTGAATTCGGACACGGGTACGCGATCATTATTGCCTCGAGGCGGCATCATTTTAAAACTTTTATTCCTCTCTAGAAGACGTTACTGTGAATGTCAGGCAGCTACTTAATAATAGGAAAGGAAAACATCGCAGTCTGGAGTATGTACGATTATCGTGTGCCAATATTCGAGTTCCCTCACACGCTTTTTTAGTGATCTTCGACTTTTGGCCATTTCTACCAACATAACGGAACTCTCGTATACTATCTCAGACATACAAACTCGTATATTTGGTATGCTATACAACTTACTCAGTCATCAGTTATTAATACTTCTTTACTTTCACGTATAAAGAAATACAGGAGTTACGCCACCAATCACAGTCAACTCAGGATCCACAATCTTCGTCTTCAAATGTGATTGATCAAGCATTAATTAACTTAGATGAGAAGCTCGAGGCGGTCAGCAGGGGAATGAAAACTGTTACAGATGCCCTTGAACCCTTATCTTCTCAAACTCCGACTCAATCTGAAGATGAAGAAGACGAACGTGTAGTACTGCTTCGAAAGCATAAGACACTGATTTCTGACTGGGAAGCGGTGCAGGACGAAAGCGAAGTCTTAAGGGAAGAGTTAAAAGAAGATAAATGGCTAACTGTATTTCGTACCGTAAGCGAACAGGCCGACGGTATGATGACTAGTTTAGAGAAAGCAATACAACGATGTCAGGTTTGTAATATTTCATTAAAGCCATTTTATTATTCTA
This sequence comes from Pyrrhoderma noxium, assembly GCA_002287475.2. Lineage (NCBI taxonomy): Eukaryota > Fungi > Basidiomycota > Agaricomycetes > Hymenochaetales > Hymenochaetaceae > Pyrrhoderma > Pyrrhoderma noxium. The sequence goes on along the minus strand of CM008254.1, from coordinate 2,949,708 downwards.
ACTTTGAGAAAAAATAACTAGGATTTCATCTGGAGAGTACAACGAAGACTCCCGTCAGAGGATTCGACTCTTTATGCGCCATCTAGTCCGAATTCCCGAGACGCAGCAAATGCGCCCCTAACGTACGAAACATTTTGCTCCTTGTTCGAGTCGTTTGAGGCAAAAAAGAAGTACGTTCCCTTCTTCGGGCTAAATGCTAGTTACTAATGACTCTTTTAGACATTATATGCCTGCTACTTCTAAAGTCCTTTCGATCATTGATAAAGGTGTTCAGGATCGAGTGACTAAAAATGGCGAATGTCTAAGGCGACACGCGGAGGCAACCCAACGGTGGAGGAATCTCGGGGAACGAATCTTCCGTACGGAGAAAGAAATGGAAATGATCAGAAAAATATTACTACTACAAGAAGGCGAGCTAGATGAATTTGGTTCAGTTTCAGAACAAACGTCCAGGTCTTCTGCATCTCGAGGAAATGGGAGTTTGGCAACCCCTCCATCCGAGGCATCACGTAGGGTGAACAGCTCTCTTGAATCATTATCGAATTCTATATCTCCATTTCGTAAATTCGCTAAACGATTTGGTGGCAAAGTGAGTGGTAGATCCACACCAACAAGCAAAAAGAGTTCGGCAAATGCACCCTCTTCGGATCCTATACCTATTATGAAAAATCGACAATCAATGTTTCCATTGCGTGGTGGTCTAAATGTGCTTACTCCGGAACGGCCTAGCCACAAACATACCCAGAGCTTAACTCCAGAGTCACCAACAAATTATCGATCATCACTCTTAGTGGAAGATACTGTTAAATTCAAACCTCCAAAGTGGAACAGCTCGACCAAGGTTGATTCAGAGGAATCACCCCGCTCAGCTAAGCAAGGATTGAGCAGAAGACCTTCTAATATGAATATGCGCTCAGTATCGGCCACTCATACACCGGCCACTCCAATCCATCCTCGAAGTTTTTCAAGAAGTTCTTTTGCCTCTTCTAGGCCATGGACACCTGTTACGGCTTCAGGTGCTTCTACAACGAGATCTTTTGTCAGTCGTCCACCATCGAGGGCACAAACTTCTTTTGGTTTCAACTATGGCTCTCGTTCCCGCCCGAAAACACCTAGCCAAATACCCACCCCTGTTTTCTATAAGGGTTCCTCTGCTTCATCCGATATAAGCTACGACGATAGGTCCCCTCCAAACTCGTCAATTATGCAACGTCTATCCCCCAGTCATTCTAATTCATCCGCAAGCGGAATCTCATCGTACTCGAGAGCAAAAACGCCTCTTGGTACTCATATCCCTTATGCTCGTCCCCCTAGTAGATCCATGATACCCGTCCCTAAGTTCCAAATATCTTCTGCATCTCGACCATCGTCAGCCATGTCTGATTATGATCGACCTGAATCTTCTATGTCATTCGGTTCTTCCTCGTATCGAGATCAAACACCTGAGTCTGCTTTACGTGGGTCTTCACAGAATTATTCAAATGATTTTATGAATAGCCCACTTAGTAACCGGAGAGGTACAAGTCGAGCCCCTCCTTCAAGCTTCCGGCACGAATCATCCGCAGCCTCACACTCACGTACACCGTCTTCTCGCCCTGCTTCACGTGCTGGTGCCTATACCCCTAGCTTTGAACGCACCGTACAAAAGTACACCCCTGTCAGTACTCGAGACCCGCTCGATGCATTAGTTGCTGAGGTCTCAAATAGGTAAGTTGCATCATGTCTATGTCCGCAGAAGCTTACTAGAGCTTTGTTTCAGCATCGAACACTGTTTAATCATTGAGCGCCTTGACCCTCCTTTGAAGACCTTGCCAAAGGGAAATGAGGAGATTAAGGCGCAATATGCTTTTTCCAACCATCTCGCACGCAAAGTTGTTAATTGTCGTCTGTTGACGATGAGTCGCACTGGTGGCGTTAAACAGCAAAAGGTTATGTGCAGAGTCGGTGGAGGTTAGTTTTTCTTCTCTTTCTATTCAATATTATACTGAATGTCTGTGTCTAAAGGATGGCAGGACCTTCGAGATTATATAATTAGCCGCCAGAATGGTTTTTGATCGTTTCCTGAATTGTCTTAATTTTGAGTTCTGGTTTGATTTTTTTTTCTCTGGCTTTGCGATTAGTTATCTTTTTTGTTGCTTTTTCAATTTGCTTGTTTTTTCTTGTCCACGACTTTCTCCCATCTCTTTCTCCGACTCAATCTCAATCAACCTCATATGCAACTCAGATTCTAAACGCAATGCATGTATTAGTTTGATTCTATCTGCCCGTTTAATTTTTAGCCGTTTGTCATCAAGTTACCCCTTTTTCTTCTCAGTTTCATACCATGACTTGACCAAAGGGCAATTTCCCATATATATGTCCCCTTTTTATACGTGAAGGGCATTAATGTCCTATTCTTTCTTTTTATGGCTGTCCGAACCTAGCATTCAAACCTGTCCTCTCTCTCCTATGGTTTGAGGATATTGAAAGTTATGCATTCCGGCTGCTTCTTGATTATGCGGTAGGATTGTTTTTTTTAATAATATAATAATCGCCGTTCTACGAAACATAATTTAGTTTATATATTACTATTGTTCTTAGGGAATGTTAGTACCACCATATAGTGTACGTGTAAGCTTCTCTTTAGGTGAATTCGTACCTAACGGGCAAATAAATCTCTTATACACGTACCTATTTTTTTGACTTAAGTCCGACTACCCGAACTGAGATGAAATGAATAGTTGGTATCGTTCTGGTCAAAGCATTCAGCAGATGGTCGTACTTGAAGTGTGATTTGAATATTTAGTAACTGATGGTACGTCATCAGACAATGTGGCCTGGTCACACTCTCGGCAAAGGGGAAGAAGTTATACACGTATACCTTCATTTTAATCATCTGCAATACGGATTACAATCAAATGACAAAATAGGGGTCTAGATCTGACGCAACGAATAGCACTCAAAGGCCTATTATTCAGTTATTTACGGATAGTAAAAACATCAGAAGTTTGCATTTGATGTGCGTGGCTAGGATTCTTACAAAAGAAAAAAAGCATACATGGAACCTCTATATGGATTCATATTCTATCGGGTTAGAATATCATTCCCCTTGTTTACCCAGTTTGCGAAACTCAAACGTGAATCCATTTCGTCAATTTTCCTGGTTTCATACGTATCAGCATTCCCTGTCAACCTTATAGCATCTCAAAGAAAAATACATACCTCTTTCTCATTTCACTACGCCAGGTTATTTCTTTCAATTCTGGTGCGTTGAGAGATGCACCCAAAATACCAATAACAAGGGAGACGAAAGCCTCGATCACGATCTGAATATGCGTGAGACGAATTACAAATGATTCAATAGGAAAATGGATACATACATCCTGAGGTAAAGCGCCTTCTGGTCTCCCCAAAGCCTTCAAATGAGACAAGTCTGAAACTGGAATTAGGAGGACAACCCTAGCTGAGTAATTTCATGAAACTAACGCTCATAGGTGGAGTATGCGGCTGTCGGTATCCCATAGTATAACATAATAATAAAGTACGCCTCTGATAAGTTCCTCTAATCATTGTTCTACGAAGCCAAATGCTAACCATGAAGCAGTAAAAGAATGGCCACAGTGAGTAAAGTACGCCCGAAAAGAGACATCTGGAATACAAGAATCCTTAGTCGTAGGCTGTCGCAGTTGGATATGATGATGAGTTGTGATGACGTTTCACGATATACGCGTTGGACCGGCGTTTTGAGGAGTTGTGAGGTCACCAGTTCCGATCACCCGTTCGGTCGAATAACCAGGGGGCTGAATCACCTCACTCATTCTCTGTCAGCCTCTTTTTCTTTTTGCATATTTAATTCGCACACCTAAGCAACAACAGTCATTTCCCTATTATCTTTACCTATCTACGTTTACTTATTTGGAGCTACTATCTTGAAGTTATTTGGGCGGAATGCTCGCCACACAACGGGCTGCGGAAGCTGGAAAGTGTGTAAACGCATATCTACATATCTATCTAATACATCGAAGTTACTTACTCGTACCGTACGGGAATGTAGTGGGAAGCCAGCGCTATTAAAGCCTACGGACAATATATCGACTATCGGAGCTACTGATAAACTAGCAAGAACACAAAGCGGAGGCTTTCCGACAGCTAACGGAACACTCTACGTTTCCAAGCCGTTCAAAACAGAAAAGCATAGGAAATCTCGCGCTGTAATCAGTTTTGTTCCAAGAAACAGTACTTTCGACCCTCAAGATTCTAAAATCCCAAATGAATTCCGAGTACGTGAGTTAAATATAGAACTGGATGGATCTGTTCTTATCACATTTTCTCAGGGGTTCTTTACGCTATTTTGGATATCCATGTTCTTGCTTGTAATACAAAACTACGTTGTTTCATTTGAGAAACATGGGTATCCAATTGAGATGGCATTCGCAGCCATGTTTTCACGCCACGCCCTAACTCTTGCTCTCTCAGATGCGGTTCTCGTTCTTAGTACAGGATTTTGTGTACCCTTTGCCATAGCACTCAAGAAAGGGTGGATTACATACAGCCCCGTTGGCGTTGTAATACAGCACATTTTCCAGACTCTTGTTATCTTTGTCGCTGTAACTTGGACATTTAATCGGTATACATGATAACTGTTTCCTGAGTTCAAACGGCTATTGATCAATTCTCTATCAGAAAATGGCCGTGGGTTCAGTCCGGGTTTTTGACATTACATTCTCTTGTTATGATTATGAAAATGCATTCATATATGGCAACGAATGGTTACTTACAGAAAGTAGATCGTACGTTCAATGCAAAAATGGAAGTTCTGCGTTCGGCCTGTTCGCGTGTAGGAGGATGGAGTGATGCATTAGTAGAAGCACAGCATCGCGCACTAGAAGCTCAGGCATCCGACTCCACCACTGATGAAACTGGTGTTAGTCCAAACATGACGCCCTTGCCTGGTACTACAAAGAGTTACATAGATGGAGATATGGCCCAGGCACTTCGCAATAGACTGCTTTCCGTACCAGAAAACTCTTTCAATACAAATCGTAGCCACTCGGATATTGAAGGCAAAGAAGATGACTACAGTGTTTTAATACACCATCCGGACGAAGAGATTGCTACCCTCGCTCAAGAGCTTGTAGATTTGGATGCAGAGCTGACTGGTCCTGGTACAGGAAAAGTACGATGGCCCAATAATATAAGTTTGAAATCCTTTGCGGATTACATGCTCATCCCGACGCTTGTATATGAGTTAGAGTACCCCCGTACTGATAGGTAAGCTACCCCCTGGTACCCGATTTATCGAACGGCTTCTTCATAAATGGCTCCTAGGATACGCCCCTTTTATGTTTTTGAAAAGACTGTCGCAACATTTGGTACCTTTGCCCTTTTGTACACCATTACCGAGAACTTCATTCTTCCATTGGTTCCAACTCGGGATCAATCTTTCCTTCGTTCCTTACTGGACCTCGCTCTCCCATTTATGATGGCATACCTGCTTTTATTCTACATTATTTTTGGTACGTCTGGGCCATATCTCTTGATGTGCATGTTTGTGACAGTACATTTGGATAGAATGTGTTTGCAATGGTTTTGCCGAACTCTCCAGGTTTGTTCCTGTTCTTGTTCTATCCTGTAACAATTAAATTAAGCAACTTGACTTAACGCCTCTTTAGATTCGCGGATCGTCAGTTTTATGAAGATTGGGTAGGTCGTTTATCTTTTTTGTTATATGATATCACTAATTTCGGCTTTTAGTACGAGATGAATTCATATATAATTTAGAGTAATAGATACTTACTAGATCCCCACAAATTAGGTGGAATTCGACGTCATGGGACGAATTTGCACGTAAATGGAATAAGCCCGTACACACATTTTTGCTACGACATGTCTACGCATCAACCATCTCAAGCTATAAACTCAGCCGGAAATCCGCAATGTTCTTAACATTCTTACTCTCCGCATGCGTGCATGAGCTTGTCATGGCGGTAGTGACAAAGAAAATTAGGTAAGTTGTTAATGACATATGACCTGAAATAATCCACTTATCGCGTGCCGTAGAATGTATCTCTTTATATTACAGGTAAGAACAAGGTTTATGCGGATCTATCGTCTGTTACTGAATTTTGTTCCCAGCTCATTCAAATCCCACTTATTGCTCTCGGGCGCACTCCGGTCATCAGACGAAACAAGACACTTGGCAACGTTGTGTTCTGGGTAGGCTTGTATGCTGGCTTTCCCTTGCTTTGCGTCGCGTATTGCGCCTACTAAACTAGCTACGTCATTTTATATCATAATATTTTACTTTATACTCTATTCGTTTATTTCAGAATACCATTTATTTCTCAATCTATACAAACTCTTTTTGTAGTTATTTTTCCTATATAATTATAATTGCTTATGCCCTTAGACTAGGACGAATTTTTTTGAATCCTTGGCAAACTTATATAATGTTATGGATGTCCCGGAAGTAAGATAAGCGCTTATTACTAATTTAGAGTTTGAAACTCGAGTTTCTCTCACATTTCTAACTACGCGTGACGAATTGCGTAATGAGTTGTCTTAAACAATAATGTAGAGCCTCTGCGTCTTGCTACAGCAACAAATTCGACTTCAACAAAGGTGTTGTTGTGTTTGGAAAACAAGTGTTTACTTATCTACACGCAATGAACTGCCCCGGTGGCCATGTATGACGCAAATTGGATGTGGTCTGGAGCGGTGTATCTTGAATAAGCCATTCACAGAGCAGAGGCTGTGCGACCAAGCCGCCAAGAGTAAATCTAAGAAGTATATAAAGACAGCCCCAAGTTGCGTTTCCAACTTTTCCCCTTGAGATCACCCTTTTTGAATGGGAGAAACCACATCTACATCAGCATCTTCTGAGCAGCATGCCAATGCCGCGCTCCAACCCTCTACCAATGCGACTGTCAATGCCGACGAGGATGAGCCCCCTAGTCCGAACTCTTCCCCTCGGTCGCCTCAAATGACTGCTCCTGGGGAAGATCGTCTTGACCATGATAAGCGCCAAGGCCAACACGGCCTAGAAAACATGTCTGAGTCTCTACGTGAGCGTAAGACGATTGTAGATATTAAGAAGGACATTAAAACGGAAGCAAATATAAGCCCTGTTCAACCTGTGTCCTTCTCAGTGAGTAGTGACGTTCGTCCAACAACGAAGAGAGATCGTCTACGTGCACTCTTCACGCCTGCTCATCCTATCGGCCCAAGGCCATCGCATCGTCAATCATTAATTGCAACGCTAAAATACACGCCGCTCAACATATTCTTACTATGTGTACCAATCTCTTGGGCATTGCATTACACGCACCAGTCCCCAACACCTATATTCATAATGTCGGCACTCGGTATCCTTCCACTAGCAGCTCTTCTCGGGCTTGGGACTGAGCAAGTTGCATTGCGTACTAGTCAAAGTGTCGGTGGTTTATTGAATGCCACCCTTGGTAATGTTGTCGAGCTCATCGTTGCCGGTATTGCTCTTGGTAGATGCGATCTAGCACTCGTACAGAGCTCCCTCCTCGGTGGGCTACTAAGTAACTTGTTGCTTGTCCTTGGAATGGCATTTGTTGTTGGAGGATTCCGTTTCCACCAACAGGAGTTCCAGCCGGTTGTGGCTCAGCTCAATTTATCGCTTATGACTTTATCCGTCATCACTCTTCTAGTCCCGGCTGCTTTCCATGAGTTTCTGGGACAACGCGTTGAAGAGGGAGAAGAGGGTCCTATATTACTTCAACTCAGTCGCGGAACTGCTGTTATCCTCTTGTTGATGTAAGTGTTTTACGTTTTGTTATCATTCTAGTAAAAACCTAACATTTCACTTTTAGCTATATATCATATCTTTTCTTCCAATTCTACTCACACTCACATTTGTTTGTGGATTCAATCCAGCGGCCTTCATCTCGTCGCTCTTCCACATTTTCTTCAACAACCACTCACGAGAGTATAGATGGAACACTTCCACTCCCAGCTACTTCGGATCCCAATGAGTGGGAGAGACCCCGCCTGAATATGACTTTTGCTTTCTGTCTTCTCGGTGTCACTACTGCCCTTGCCTACCTCACGGCGGAGTTCCTCGTTGATGCCCTTGATGATGTCGCCGAATCAGCCCCGTTCTCAAAAGAATTCTTGACGTTGATTATCATCCCTATTATATCGAACGCTGCGGAGCACACTACTGCTGTAGTCGTCGCTCGTAAAGGAAAATTCGATTTGGCCTTGGGTGTTGCTGTTGGAAGTTGTATTCAAATTGCGTTGTTCGTCATCCCCGTGCTTGTACTCTCTGCTTGGGGTGTGGGCAAACCTCTCACTCTTGTGTTTGACCCACTTGAGACACTCTGTCTTTTCTTCTCGGTTTTGCTTGTAAAATTCGCTGTTGAAGATGGTAGAGCCCATTGGATGAGTGGTGTTGTTCTAGTTGGTGAGTTATTTTTATAATTGATGTGGTTAGAGCGTCAATCGCTGACTCATTTTTTAGCCGTCTATGTTGTCATCGCCTTGTCGTTCTGGAACTTCCCCGATAGCAGTGGAAATACTCTTAATCTTGTTTGTTCCTAATCTCTTAAACGATCTTTAACGAATGGATGAATGGTTATGTGAAATGAAATCATCTATGAATTGATGTAAACCATTACTATTCATGTATCTTTACTTTGTGACTCTAAATAGTTGAATTGATCCTTTGTACCCTGGACGAGATATTCGTGGTATACAATCTACCGCTGAAAATACAGTTTGAACGCATCTGAAATTTATATACCATTCCTCTACTAAGGTTCACTCCTATACATTAGCTATGGTCTTTTTAAAGACAACTTCGACAGTCGCTCTACTCCGGTTAATGTTTTCAGATGATAGGGTCGAGTTTCGACCTGAGTTTTGTGTATATGCACGTGCAGTATCAGGTCGTATGACGAATATTCTCTTTGTAGCACCCACTCACAAAAGATTATTGTAACTATAAATCAAAGTGTTGTTATATTGATTACTTAAAAACAATCACATAATTCGTTTACATAGTCAATATCGAACAGTTTCATTTCTTAATTCGTTCATTTACATCGAATAAAGACCAACATACAGAGTGGCTTCCTACGATTAAGAGAAAAGTTGAGACGGGGTTTCGAATACGACTGGGCCAAGATCGCCTCGTGACTGTTAAAGTAAAGTCAGTGATTATCATGTATAACAAACAAAAATGATGACTTACAACAGGAACTCCCCAAAAATTCTTGCACAGTTCCTCGAAAGCATTCAATGGTGGACAGTCTGGCGCCCAGGACGCACCAAATTGCTCTCGTATAGTGTCCAATGTGATCATATAGCTATCGTTATCTAGTTGTGTAGGCGCAACAAGTACACTCTGGTGGAATTGCGCATCACTTGTGATATCTCCACTTTCAAGACGATTCTCTTCTCCGATAATTGGTTTCTCTGCGATGCTGAGCTCATCGTATGCGTTGTGAGGTTGAGACGTTCCCCAAGGATCGGGGTTAGTCTGCGCACTGGCTCGAATGAAATCAAGGTCGAGATTGATAAATGAGGCGATTTCTCCCTGAATACGATTGGATAAGTATTGTGTTAAATAAAGTTAAGTATAAATATTGTCATACAGCCATCCAGAAAAGTGCAATATCAGCCAATTCATGTCGATCATATCCACCACCAACATCAGAGTGGGCACCAGCGAACCAAATCTACCAGAGGTTTGAAACATTGAAGCTAAGTCACAACTAGGCTTTAATGGGAAGGACAAACCTGTTTAAGAACTTGTGTATCATTTCCTCTCTTAACTTTGTTTGATTCTGGTAGAGTCCAGAGTGTAGGAAGGAAACTCTCCCTGTTCTCTTGTAAGGCGAGAGCGTGGAGAGCAACGTCGATTGTTGCGGGTAGACTTGTGTCTTTGATGTTTAATGCATCAATGGTGCCGTATACAGAGCCGACGGTATCCCAGACTCCAACACACCTACATTCGAATGGTTTGAGTTTCATTAGTATTTGCTAATACTTGTTATGATATAACAAGAAATCTTACTTGATGTTAGTGGTACGCGTTCCAGAAGGGATAGTGGGATCTACACCATCATTAAGAGACTTCCAGATTTGAAAGAATTGACCAAGATCTTCTCGTTGCAAAAGACCTATTCTGTCCTAAAAAGAAGTCTTAATATTCATTATAAGGAATAACAGTCATTATGATAGTAGCTTACGATGAGTCCTGCAACCTTGCGAGCCGTATAGGCACCTCTTTAGTAGTTTCAGTAACGAAAATTTTAACACTGCTACCATAATGACAGCAATCACCTCGAAAATCTGTTATACTTCAGTAAAAGTATTTAAGACTTATAGAAGGGGACTTATTTACCCAAAAATACATATTTCATCTCCATCTTCAAAATTCTGCGCTATAAAGGCGTAGGCATCTCTAATCTTGCTTGCTTTATATGCACATATATGAGTACACTTATAATATGGTATTCTCATTAATAATATGATATAACTCACCGACTGCAGTACCTAGGGCCTCTGTACCATGAGACAATCAGCAGAATTAGAATTTCTAAGTTCTTAGATCGAAAGTACAAGATAGTTACGAAGGACAGTGGTCCCGTTTACAGCTTCACCTGCGAAGTCGGCTTCACTCCCAACACCACTCTGATAGAAAACGATCTGACGGCGCCCATCCCTTAATAAAACTTAATAATTAATTTATTACATAGGGCTAAATGTTACTCACGTTGATAGACTCTGAACAGCCCGAGCTAAAATTGTTTAAAGTGTTAGTAAGTAGTTGAGTATATACGTGATATTATAGCTCTAACTAACAAAGGCGTAAGACGTTCGTTGCATTCTGAGCACTTGAGTCTCCGCCAAGAGGCTCAGCGGTGGTGGTGTTCGAGTCTGTCGCTGCTTCATTCCCACATCAGTAGGGCATATATAGAAATATCGACCGACAGACCTGAATTATCCGAAAGGTTTCCATCCATACCGGTACCATCGCAGAAAACCAAGAGCATCTTCGAGGTAGCCATGGCTGTTTGATACTAAGAGGTGTTAAAGAGTAGAAGAGTTCACAGTAGAGTCGAGTTGATGTTACATCCCACTCAACGAATGGCCCTTATATACCTTTCTATAAGCTATAATACCTGATATTCATTTTATGTGCCTTGTATTAGCTTGCATAAAGCGGAGCTGAAAACTTCATTCATACAATACTTGAAGCACAGTAGGATACATGTACATCATCCCGGCTGAGAAGCTCCGGTTTAGTTCTTCTGGTGAGGTTAAGAAACTCTATAGAGTACCTCGAGCTAGTACTAAGTCGGCTCATATGTTCCTGGGAGACACAGCATCCATGTCACTATAGCCATAGAGTTTGACCTATTTAGACCTGCTTCATAAAATTTTGGATACTAGTTTCGTAGAAAAAATGCAAGCTCGGAAGTAATAGATTCTAGTTACTATAAATATAACCTGTTTATTCAAATCTCAGTTTCAATTAAAACAGCATCCGATAAAGAGACCATACAAGTAAATACGTACAAAGACAGGAGCTGATACTGGACGGTGCAACTTTCCAGAGCGTCTCTTCCCTTACTGTTATACGTTAGTGTGTTTCATGTAATCTATTACTCTTCACCCTAAATATCCTCATGCCAGGACATGACAGCATCCCATAACTCCACAGTTTCATATAGTCTCCTTTGATTGGAGCCAGTCGTAGGAGGCATGCACCTTACTTGCTTCATTTACTAAATTATCTCTGTACGTAAATCACTAGCAGTAGAAAAAAAACAATGGAGTCTTTATCAGGAAGTAACGCGTTCATGACCTACAACTCTGTAAACGTGACATTCTCGTCACACTTGGAATGTTCTTATGAATATAACGCAATGCTGTGTGGAAAGAAAGAAGTCCTCCTCTGGTTGGTTGGGAAATCTCAACGTTTGCTATCAGGGAGGAACCTTTCTAGCTGTAATTCCGTTTCCGGATTTTTTTTATCTCACACTCACAAGCTCGTAATTCGAGCTTCAAATATGTCAACGCCGAAATCCTATACTGGGCTGCTTAATTGTCAGTATTCACGGGATAATACATCATCTTCTTGAATTGTTTAACAAATCCGAAGTCATGGTAAGGGATTGATTGATAAGATTCATCGTCATGGGACTAAGAAGCGTTTTATCGACTTTAATTCAATGGTGCCGCTCTGCCACAAGCTTTGGACCTATGGACAAATATAATAACCGTTTAAAGTAATATGAACCACATACCTTTATTTAATCAACGTCTCTTTTAAGTAGCTTCAACGTACACCTTAACCGCATTATGAATCACTTACATGAGATGTAAGCTCCATACTACATGACCGGTGGCATAAGCTCCGGTCGTTCTGATTTTAAAGTATATTTCAACTTCAATTGTCTGATTTACTAGAATAATATCCGCGCTTCTCTCTGTCAAAACCCATTTTTATACGGTCCGAGCTCCTTACTGGACCCAATTAGGAGCATCTCATGATCATATGCAAAAATTATATTCCATGTCTCATTAATCGGAGAAGAAGCTTGCAATACAGAACAAGGAAGTATTATTGTCTCTATTTAAACACACAAATTAGCCCACAACTCTCAATGACTTCTTGATGTGCTCGTTGTCCAAATAAATGAGTTTGAGAAAAAACACCTTAATGCTTCGCTACTTGTCTTTCTCAAGTCTTCTTATTGTTGCTCTAAGCTCCTTGTCCTGTGTTGATGCAGCTAGACTAGACACTAGAAACTCAGACCTTCAAAATGGCGCTGTTACAGCTTGTAGTATTCTGAAAGAAAAATTTCCGGACTTAGTTGCTTTTCCTGGTATATCACCTTCATTATTGTCTACAAGGAATGAAATGATGATGTTTTCTCCAGGTGCGGATCAATATGCTAGTGATATTGATCATTGGGCGGGTGCGAATAACCTTAACGCAACATGCTCTATAGAACCAGCTAGTCCGGAAGATGTGAGCAAAATAGTAAGCTAGGTCTCAATGAAATAATTTTTATGGCCTTCTGATGACATATTAACAGATAAAAATTATAGGGAGGGGCGATATTCGCTCCCCTTTTGCCGTTAGTCCGATGACGATTGTGGTACCGCTCTTCGCATATTAATAAATGATCATTTGTATATAGGTTAAGTCAGGAGGACATGCCTATGCAGCTGGACATAGCTCAACACTTGGTGTGATGATATCGATGGCGAAGTTCAACAATATAACAGTGAATGAAGACAATACAGTAACCCTCGGGTAGGTCTCACATGGGATCAAGTTTATAAACAAATAACTCCGTTGGGGATAACGATAGCTGGAGGACGAGTATCCGGCGTCGGTAGGCTTCTACATACCAATTTCAACTTGAATAGCTCTCATTGGATCAATTATTCATCACTGAAGGAGTCGGTGGCTTAAGTCTGGGAGGAGGTTACTCTTGGAAGACTAATCAGTATGGTCTAACTATAGATAATATTGTCTCGCATGAGGTGGTTCTTCCAGGCGGAGAAATAGTCCATTCTAGTAATGAAACCAACTCGGATCTCTTCTTTGGACTAAAGGTAAGCTATTATTTTTCAACTCCGAAACATAAATTTCATAAGTAAATGTATTAATAGGGTGGATTGAATAACTTTGGTATAGTAACACATATAACGTACAAATCATTGCCACAGGATCTCATATATGTGAATTTAAGCTCTAAATCATCTATTAAACCGCCTTTTTCTCACAGTCCCTTTATATAGGGAGGGAAAGTTACATATTCATATGATGTCATTGATCAGATTTCGGAGGTGGTGGCCTATTTCTCAGAATTCAATACGGATGTAAAGGCTCAGATTGGAACCGTAAATTCGGTTACAGAAGGAGAGGTAAATCTAGATCAAAAACTCTCTGAAATACAGCTGACCGACCTATGAACAATTATCTAGTTTGTAATGAACATTGAATTCTTTTACGATGCACCAACGAACTACTCCGAAGTGTTTGAACCTTTTCTTTCAATACCATCCATATCATCAGATATAAAACTAAGAACCTTTGACAACTACGTATCTTCCTTTGGAAATGACGATTTTGGAATAGGGAAGTTTGGGTGAGAAAGTCATTCCTAAAGCAGAGCTTCTTGATACTGATGGAATACGACCAGATTCATCTCGCATACGGTCCCGATTAGCAAGTATCCAGTACCACTCATACAAGTGATCGTCTCCGAACAGATTGCATTGGAGCAAAGTCTAAGGACTCAGTATCCCAATACGACGTTTATAGTACATATGGACATAGAACCATTTATCAATACGAATGCACATTCTACTGGAGGGGCCTACCCCCATCCTTCTTCTCGTCCTTTGACGCCATTTGAACCAGAAGTATACTACTCCGTTGACGAGAACTCCACTATTAGTATGTTGAGAATCCCTCGTTACCGTGTATCATAGTATACTTGACTAATATCGAGTGTAATAGATGAAAAGACGACTTTATACAACGCGTTGGCTACTGAGATCAAAAACTACTCGAGAACAGTTCAGAATAAGGCTGTAGAACTGGGAGTAAGTCTCTGGGATGATCCTTTATATCCTAACTACTCCCTTGGGGATACTCCACTTGAGCTACTCTATGGTGATAACGTGCCCAGGCTTAAGGAGATTGCGGCTAAATACGATCCCGAAAAGGTCATGACCTTGACAAATGGATTTCATGTGCAATAAGTAGTTTTACCGTGGTAAAAGTCTCTAGAGGAGCCAATTTGAATAAATATAATTAAATTGTCTTCAGTGTATAATATTTAAAAAGTAAGGTATCGTTATTATCTAGGTATATAACATTGGGGTCCTTTGGTATCTGAGTTTCAACTAACTAGAAAACGAGTTTACTCTGGAAAAACTACCTACTCAGGTACGAATAACTCAACAAGCCGGCGTAGTTAACACGTCATTGAATATTGACCATTGTAGTCTTAATAATCTGAAAGTAGTACAAGTTAAAGCTGCACGCTTTTATAAGTATGTAGCAGTAAAAAGCCGATACTAATTGAATATACCGGACTAAAAGCTAATTAGAGAATGAAAAAGAATTTTGATAATGACAGCAAGCTTACCTATTACTAACAATGGTAATCTTCTTTTTCGTGTGATAAATGTCGTGGTGTTCTTTTGTATTTTGAGTCACTCTCGGGCCAACCATTTGTTTGCGAGTGGTTTCCGGCCATTCATACTCCTTTCCTCGGTAATGAACAAAATCCCAGAAGAGTATTTTTATGAAGCATATATATATAAGGAGAATAGGTCTGTATCATAGAGATACTGTAGACAACATTATTATGAGACAAAATAGAGTAAAATAGCAATCCTGTTGCATAAATATAAATCAAAAGCACAAGAAACCACGTGAGAGCCAGACTAGCGGAAGCAAGCACCATCTCCTCTATATAAAACCACCAAACCAGTGGCGACACTTTCTCCATCATTATGGCACTGCACTATTCCTGACTCCTCTGAATCAGTTTCTGGGACTGTGATGAAAATACGATAATGTATTCGGCCTCTACAAGAGCATCAGTTAGCCAATGAAATTTTTAAATAGTAAAAGTGACTTACTCTTTTTCCCAGCCATAGCCATCCGGCGGTGTGGGGGAATTGAAATCGGGGTCGTCAGGTCCACCGTAGTCTGTAGCAATATTGTCTTCGGGCTTTTCTTCTTCACCTTCCTCTTCCTCTTCCTCTCTTGGATCTGTAGTTTCAACCTCAGTGTGTACTCCTTCTTTCTCCTCTTCTCTCGGTTCTGAAACTTCAGTGCAAACGAGTATTTCTTCTTCCTCCGGGCCTGTTACTTCGGCCTCACTGTGCCTTTGCTGATCTTCTTTCAGGTCAGAGTACCTCCGAGAACTTTCATTCTGACCTCTAACCGTATCAAAGTCATCATCGGAATCAGATTCAGATTCAGAATCGGTAACTTCTGAGTCGGAAATGTCGCCGTCTGCGATACCTCTCGTGATAGCATTACTACCCATACGCCTTGCGCATCCCCGGGTGGGTAAAGCATCATTGGAGTCCTCAGGGAGCATCAGATGCTTGGGTTGGAGAGAGAAAGAGTGATCACTAGTAATATATGAGGTCGAAGAAGATACAAGATGAAGTGGTTTCCTGACTTACTTGCGTGTAGATTCTGTCTCCCCATTGTCGTACGTGCATAGGAAGTCGTTACGATTGTCCGACATGGAATTCCAGTACTCGTTAACCATAGTCTCGCTCTCAGCTGAGTATGTAAGCATATTGTAATAAGTTGTGTGGGTGATAGGAGAAATTAATGTGGGGGTGCTCTGAGTCTATAAATATAGTTTATTTCAAAACAATTCCAAACACGCTTAAACACGTAACAAACACTCAGTGGGTCGCGTTTTTCATTATTATGGTTATAATTACCGATACAATAAACATTCTCTGACGTCACTTTATTTTTTTTCTTAGGCCACTCTCTTTTCTCTTTCTAGTTTTCCCAAACTCATTGAATGAAAATGATTTCGTGATATAGAGTAATAGTGTATTTTTTTTGTAAGATCACCATCTTCGTGAAGAACATGAAGTAGGTATGCGTCTTATACCTAGGAGGTATAAATCGAATTAACCTAGAGAATATTCTGTATGAGCATAATTCGACTACTCATGCGTTACAGTATCAACCCTCTGGCACTAGCATTGACAAATATACTTCCAAACAGTCCGTCAGCCCGTGACGAGCTATCGAAAGTGCTTCAACCATATATGAGAGTGGTAGTGTGGGTTCTCCGAAGTTATCCACCCTTTCATGCACCTAAAACATCAATTTCGGTCCTTCACTCATTTGTATATCTACACCATTCGAAGCACGTTCCGCTCCTTACGGACCTGTTGCGCTATACGCTAGTCCTATATGGCACCAGCCCATCCCTTGATGATAATTTGAAAACCAATGGAATATTGATTAAAGTAAGTTACAGCATGCCTACATACTATATTAGATAAAGGGTTTTATTTTTTGTTTTATCCTCTCCGTTACTAGTAAGGAAGGGACGCGGCATGTAATAGGTGATTCGGGCAAGGTAGAAAGAACACAGTTGGTTTATTCGGCCATACGCGTAAAAAATTATCAGGAGAGATACCTTTGCTATGCTTATTTCTCGCTGATAAAAGTAGTCTTCATTCTTGTTTACTTTATAGAATTTAGGTCATAAGTGGTTTCCTTTCTGCCATTACTTACATCACAAAAACCAAAATATCAAAAGAATATTTTCGTGTTTTATAAATCATAAAGCAAAGCTTCAGATAGAGAGATCATAATATATACATTCAGAGACAGAGTAAGAAAAAAATGAAACAAATAGAGATGATGACTATGTAACAGTCATAACAGTTATACTGCGTTCGTATTCTAGTACAAACATGAAAATCCTTCTGGAGATTGTCGTAGTGCCTATACTGCCCTTATTGTATAAAGACATTCACCACACGGAGCACACCCCCTGAGTTTCGGGGGGACGACTATTTCCTTCATCTCCTTCACCCGGTCTGTAATAGTGTTAATCTACGAATTGGAATATAAGGAGTATGAATAACTCACTTCTTCTCAGGCTTTTCTTTGGGCTTATCACATTCTACATCGCTACTTTCATTATATTAGCTACTTGATCAGTGTTAAAGGAGTAAAGTTGGCTCACTTGCTGGTTACCTCTTCGTTCGTAGGAGCAGGTTCGTTTGTAGGAGCGGGGTCGTTTGAAGTATCAATGGGCCTTACATGATCTGTGTAAGGAGGAGGAGGGTCCTGGGAGTTATCTGTATCTATAGGTCTACGAAAGGAGGAAAAGATGAAAGGAGTTGGTTTGTGTGGTTGAAGGAGGGAGAGTATAGAATGAGATGGTTCCTGTACTTACGCTTCCCTTCTTGGCGGTTGCGTGCGACGACGGAAGTCTATAATGATAGTTGGTCCTTCCATTGTAACTATCATGATTGTATATAAAGCGCGAATGAGACGAATTATTTATGGCAGAACGAAGTTATCCAATATTTTTGGGGTGCTTGACGAGTTCCTATAAATACTTTCGCAACCAAGCAACTCCAAATACACAACAAACATACAACAAATACCCGAGTGAGCCAGTATTATATTTCGATATAATCTCTAGAGTACAACGAATTTGTTCATGTCTCATTCATGGGCTTTTTTTTCTTTATGTTCTCCTTATCCTTTTTCCTCAATTCATTCAACGTTGCACAGAGTACCTCTATGGGTTAAATATTTATGCGTTCTTCATTTTGTGGAGCTTTCATTCATTCATCATAAGAGGACAATGCGAATTGCTCCGAATACACAAATTTTAACCGAAAACTCGGAAACCACCCTGCAACGCTTTCTCTACATGAGAATCCATAGACTGTTCACCGGTCTCAGTCCCAACATTATTCCCATTAGTTGTATTGAAACCCTTCCCAAGTATACTCGCAAACAATTCATCAATCTGAGATTCGTGCCAAGTTACCGAGGGTGCTCCAATCATGTAAGGTGGTGGTGGTGCGGGTGCCATAAAGTTTGTCATCTTTTCGTGTACTTCGAATCTCAACTTTCGTCCTTTACTTGCCCGTGTATCTACGGCACCAGAAGCGCGTTTCGATTTCTTACGTTCTTGTTGTGCCATACGCCAATCTTCCATTACACCACCGAGACTGGCCGATGCCGACCCTGATCGTGAGTCAATGACAGAGCGGAGAAGAGATTGATAAAAGTCGGTATCGTCGAAGATGTCTGGAGTATGATTGGTATCTTCGTCACCGTCGACCAGATTACGTGCTGAGCCACTATCTGCCAAACCTCCTAATCGCGCCCCTTTCCCTCTCCATACACGCGTACGCTCTGTCAACTTCTCATGATCAAGAAGGGCCTCGTCGACTAATTGTACTGCACTTTTAAGTTGAGGTACATTATTCTTAGAGAACTTTGTACGATTTGAGGGCAATAGCGCTGACGGCGCAATTGCAAGCACCTTATTGGACCATTTTTGTAATGTTGAAAGAAGATGGGGGTGGAATCTGTAATTCAGGTCAGAAG
The DNA here is from genome assembly GCA_002287475.2 of Pyrrhoderma noxium. Classification (NCBI taxonomy): domain Eukaryota; kingdom Fungi; phylum Basidiomycota; class Agaricomycetes; order Hymenochaetales; family Hymenochaetaceae; genus Pyrrhoderma; species Pyrrhoderma noxium. The sequence goes on along the minus strand of CM008254.1, from coordinate 2,930,597 downwards.
ACCAAACAATGAGGGGGTACAAAACTTTGTTAAAGTAAAAACCCGAACTTACGAAGACTCGAGCTCCGCAAAATAGCTTGTGAACTCCTGTAGTTCATCATCCCATTCTCTATCTTCATCCGCGATACCATCGGTTTTTCGGCGTTTACGAGCGGGGATAGTAATTGCTTCATTTGATAGCAAGAGTTTCTATGTGCGAATTTGGTTAACTTCCCAACACATGATCAAATAGGTTTCATTAAAAGCTTACTTCTTGGAGCTCAAATAGGTCGTCCACAAGACCTAGACTTTCAGATAACAAATTATTTACTGAACTCTTTGACTCGGAAGTCATCAGATAGTCCGGAATAATTGATGCATCTGGTAGTCTATTCATTGACGTCACGCATTTCTGTAATCTGATGCGGGCATCTAGTAAACTATCATACATGGCCTGCGAAGTTGATAAGACAGAAGTCCCTTGTTTAATTAACGGAACAAAGAAGAAACTCTACTTACAAGCTGTCGTGCGACGGCCTTTCCTTTTTTTCGTTCCTCCTCCCTTGTTCGTTTTAATGTTGTCGGGAGGTCTGTGGCATCTGACTGTAGACTAGGTTTTACAGTGGCTTCAAAAACTTGAGTATCCTTCTCAGGTGAATCTAATTCCACATCCTCAGGGCCTGATTCGCGATCCTCTTCTCCATTATCTCCGGATTCGTCGTTTGAAGTTTCACCTTCTTCATCCGAGGTCATGGGAGCGTGTTCAGCATCAGGTGCATCGCCATTTGAGCCATCTGAGGAGTCTTCTTCGTCACTTTCCTCGAGTTTTGTTCTTGATACTCGCACGCCAGCATATTTCGGGTCAGATACCTTTTGTTGGAGCCTTCGAAGAGCCGAGGGACTGGCACACGACCAAGTTTAGAATTTGAATGATAGGAGAGTATGTAAAAATGAGTACGGACCCTACATCAAGGTAATGTTCTCTGGCTGTCTCATCGGCCTGTTCCTCAACCTCGTTATCGTTTGAATGGGTGATGTCCGCCTCGGGGTCAAAGTCTTAAGAATGGATAAAATGGGTAAAAAAAAATTGAATGTCTTGAGTAAAATTCCGGATAAAATTGATAGAAAGACATTTAGTTACCTATGGGTGCGGGTTCATTGAGCTGAGCAAGCTGCTGTGCCAAAGACAGATCTTTGAGAGAAAGAATGGTCAGATTGGGGGAACTTCGGATGTATATATGCGAAGAAAATAGAGAGCTTACGAGGAGGCATTTTGAAGAGTTGAAGAGATAGAGATGCGGGATTGAGGAAGAAATAGGCGTGGGAATGAGGTGAAATTGACAGGAGAAGAGGGTAAAAAAAGGAAATAAAAATATAAAAAATAATAAAAAAGCCAGTGATGGGATTGCTGTTGGAAACGTCGGAGGCTGTCCGCTCATTTCATTGCACAATTTGACCATCGACCACCATCATCACCTCGACCGAAAGTCCGTTGGCCATCGATTGCAGCCAGCGGAAGAATACAAGAATTGAACAAACTGGAATTTCTAGCTGCTAAATGTACATTTTTCCAAAATGCAAAACACCCAAAATGTCTCTTCAAAATGTGAGTCCAGATCACTCCTCTTCGGCCCTGTTCGCAGTCACACCACATATCCGAAGAAACACTCATCCCCTTCGTCTCATCCATCAACTACCCGAGCCTTCTTCTTCTGCCGCCGCATGTCCCTAAAACTCTGCATATAGTCCTCATTGACTACAATTCTCTTATTGACTTCTCTTCACTACATATATCCTCTTCTCTTCCTTTTTGCTTACTTTCTGACACGCATACGTACCCTGTACAGACCGTGCCTCCCCTCAAATCAAGACTGCAGCAATGTCGTCTACTCACACCTATACCGTAGACGACGTAGAGCTAGGAAGCGCCTCGCTTCAATCCTCCTCGGTAAACGACCTCGAGGAGGAGGACGATATATGTCCTGTATGCGAAAGCGAATGCACATGTGCAAACAGATCTCGTTCTTCCCCTTCCAATCCGACCCTCGATTATCAGACGCCCTATGCTCTCAACGATGTCTTTTCCGCCCCATCAACTTCAGCCTCTTCCTCAAAAACGCCAAACGGCCGGCATTCAACTCCATCTTCGTCAGCCGTCCCTTTAAAAATCAAACTCACTCTCAACAACAGCAAGCCTCCGTCATCAGGCAGTTCAAAAGGTTACAGCAGACACTCTTTCCCATCCAAAAAGAAAACAAAGAGTTATTCACATCCATCTCACGGAGGAAGAAATGGATCTACTTCTGTCTCTGTTACCTCTGTTTCACCTGGTCCGGTCGGTGGGAGCAATATGCGCCTCAATGCCGACGGGTCAGTTCCCAAAAAGCGCGGCCGGCCTACCAAGGCCGTCGTAGCTGCCCGAGAGGCAGCCAAACTAGCTACGGTTGCAAAACTACAGGGCGTGGTCACCGACCAATCGATCAACAACGTGGGTTTCACGAGGCACTCAAAATCTCTTGCGTCCCGCAAGTCAACTCATGTTAAAACAAGTCCTGTCTTTTCCCAAAAGAAAGGCAAAAAACTTCATGGTGCCGCCGCCGCCAGTCGTGCCAAGGCACTACAACGAAAAGCTTTAGAGAAACAGAAGAGAAGAAAAGGCTCTAAGGCAGAAAATGATTTGAGCTCCCTGAGCGAACTTACGGATGAAGAGGATTCAGATGATTTAGATCGCTTTGGATTACCTACATTTGTATCTGCTTTCTCATCTTCTAGTAGTTCTTCAGATTCAGAGACTGAATCTGATAGTGACAAAGAAATTCCCCATTTTTCTCATCCTCAAGAACCCCCGTCTCTACTTTTACTCAATAACGACTCTCATCCACAGCGTAGGCGGAATCCTCCTGAATGGGATTCACGTATACGTAGAAAAGACAACAAAGGTGACGCTAAAAGTGATGCTGGTACGATAACGGATAGTGAAGAAGAGGAGGAGGAAGAGGAGGAGGAAGATGATGAAGACGCGGAAGAGGCCGACGAGGATGAAGAAGATGTGAATGGCCCCGGCGTGCAGCGCTTGATGCGCTACGCCGGGGTGGCTACGGGGTGGACTGATGACGAGGAAGAAAGTAGCTTCGATGCGGACCTATTTTTCGCAAATCTTAGTGACTCTACCGGCGAAGGTACTGACGACGAACACATGGGTGATGCAGAGGAAGGTTTCGGAGATGACGATGGCCCAGATGAAGACGATCGGATGGACGGTATAAACAGGGGTTTCAATGGTTCTGGTTTCGATTTAATGCGCTTGTCAGAAGTTGCTGCTGCCGGTTTTCTTGCACCTTTTGCTGATTTGGACACTACAAATCTTCCATTTGGTCAAGGGTGGGATCATCTTTTATTATCAAATAATCTAAGGGACAGCGTCTTAGAATTTGAAAGGAACCAACGAAACCGAGACGCCCAGATCGATAGTAACCTTGCGGCGAGTATACCAGGTTATGAAGACGCCGATGCAATGATGGCTACTTCAGAGGAGGAGGAGGCTGTTGCTATGTTCGATAATGATTCACAGGACCTAGATCTGGACGGTATCGAAATCTTTGAAGAAGACAGTGACTGCGGAGACACGACAGAAGATGAGTTTATTGACATTGATGGCATCGTCACTCCTCGCCGTTCGGTTCTTCTCCGTTTCCCTGCTTCGTTGGGTGCAGTTGATCCAATGTCAACCCTAAGTAGCCCTGTTCGTGGGCCGGCTGGACATTCTTACATCCCCGCGGAACCTAAGCATAAAGAGCGCCGTAGACCCACGCCAAAAGCTAGTGATATTTTGTCCGGTAGAGTATCCGCGATGGAAAGCTCAGACAATATGGACATTGAACGCCCGGCTACTCGGTCTGCCCCTCCGATGGGTTCGTTTACGTTACAGAAAGCAGACAACAGTAAGCGAGTCGTGTTTACAGGTTCAGGAAATACAGCTTCTGGGAGCTCGATCCCATGTCCCTACCCTGTCATTAGACGGTTGCGTCAAAGAGGCCAATCGTTGAGTATGTTAAGCCACAGTGGTGTAAGTTTATTACTGGTTTTTCACTACATGTAATTGGATATACTAATACGCTGGTTCTCTCAGAGTGAGCCTTCCACTAAATCGAGACAATCACCCTTCCTCACTCCAGTTCGCCCACGCTGTGATACTAATTCTCCTCTCGATACCACTATTAAAGCTTCAGGACAGTTTACGGAAGCAGGGGAACCTATTAGGCTTGATGATGTTATCGACACCGCTTTACTTGGATCAGAGGCTTCGGACGCGATGCCCGTACCAGATTCCGCTGTCTCAGAAATGGGAGAAACTGGTGAATCTGACACTGAACGAGATCGTCACCTCGAAGCATTGCGTAGATGGGAATTTATTCCTATGGACGCATTTCGCAGGACTCGCGCAGCTGGCGCTGCAAACGAATTACCCATGATGGGGGCCATTACGAGATGGTCAAGTGTTAATATTAATATGCTTTCTTGTAGCCTTGGTCGTTCTTTTACTCGATAAATTTGTTTACTCTTCCATTACTCTTTCATATATTTGTGTCACGAAATAACAACGCGACTGTAGCCATCTTGCGAATTTCCACCCCCTCCCCTTTTCCCTTTAGTATTTTTTTAATCTTATACTTTGGTTGTCCCATGTATTATCACGGCTTTCTTAGTGCTTAAGCTGTAATTGTGTTTAGTAATTTTTTGTTGAAGAAATAAACTATCTTCCTTGAATCCGAGGTTAAACGAAAATTTTCGGACCTTCATTTGCATCGTGCGATTGACGACACGAGGAATTGGAGACTTTGATGATCGCTTTTTTTTTCTTATGATCGGGGTTAATTCGTTCTTATGTTCCTAATGCTGGTAAAAAGTTACGATTGAATGGGGCAATGCCATGACGCTATGAGCGGTGCACATATTTATACTTGATCACCTTTTTTCTGGAACATTGTTTCTCTAAACCTATGCACGCAGCATTCACGACTTGACCTTGGGAATGTCAAAATGATTGACTAAAAAGTGGCATGGCTTCGAAAAAGCACATGGAGGTCACGTGTGAGACCGACTCGGCTGTGCTACTGCCGCAGTCAAGTAGGAACAACCCAATCTTTCTCGGCGTATATTTCTTTCTCTCGAACTACGACAACATCAATCTATGGCCAGCAAAGATTATTATAACGGACCTCAGCAAGGTTACTACCCACCACAAGGTAAGTTGCAATAAAGCAGCTATTGTTTTATGTTTTTTGTGCACTTGCAAGATACTGATGTGTCTTGTTTTAATTAGGTGGTCCACCAGGGGTATGTCATCTACATTCAGATGAACTCAAAGGGCTTGACTAACGTTCAACTCATAATTGCTTCTTTCAACTCAGGGCGGATACTACCCTCAGCAACCCCAACAGGCATATGGTCCAGGACCTGGATATGGAGGCCAACAACCATACTACCAACCCCAGCCTCCTCCACAACCAGTTTATGTGTAAGTGGTTTTTGTTATGGTTCAGAGTTGTTGTATACACTCCATCTCGTAGCTTTTAAGTCTTGAAACATTATTCACATTTGCTAACGTAATAATTATACAGCCAACAACAAGGAGGTAGCAGTGGAGGTAGTTCAGGATGCCTAGCCTGTTTGGCTGGTATGTGTTTGTGTTGTGCACTAGAAGGTCAGTACCAAGCTCTGTGATAGGTTGAAGACGAATAAACTAATTCTCACACACATTGTTCTTTGCTTGGCAACAGACTGTTGTGAATTGTGTTTCTAATCGCATGTTGATGCACGCCTCTTTTTTCTTTCTTCTTCCATGACTATCATGTATCCGTATTGTCCGGAAATGTCTTCTCGTACCCGGGAGGTGCGAAATACGGGCTTGACTGGAGAGGCGGCATATGACCCAGACGGATGGTAACATCACTTTCTAATTGTATATCGTCAATGACTTTTGTTTCCGTGATTTTTTTCTTAATGTCTACTCGTTTATCATGCTTTTTATGTCCTGTATCTCTAAGAATGGACGGAATTGATTTTATTGTTTTACTTCTCAATAAAATACTGGCACTAGCACTGTCTGAACCCTTTACACGTTGTTATATCTTTTACATGGGTGGCTTTCGGATATATAAACGGCATCTTTGTAGGTAGGAAATATGATCTGCAGCGCCATTACATAATACGTGTTAGCTACATGTTACGTCCACCACATAATCTAAGCCAGAAGCAGAGCGCAGCATCTAGCAACTTGAAGTAGCAAGTCAACACCCTGCTTATTCTATCCATTTATACACGACCATGGCTGACTTTGACGACCACAATCCTTTTCGAAATGATGATGATATTGTCCACACAATCCCAATCCCAGATTCTCCAGAAGGAAGTGATGTAGACCTTAGTTCCGAACCTTCGACACCACCTGCCCATCCGGCGCGTATCCCTGCAGCGTCTGGAACATCTCCGACTTCTCCAGGAATCAATCGTGGCTTTACTTCACCCCCTTCATCAGCGCACACGCAGACGGCCTTTACTGGGAGGTCTCCACAGCCTGCATTCAAGAGTGATTTTTGTTGTGCAAGAGACAGGTGGTTACATTCGGGAGAGGACGTGGAAATACAGGTATGTATTGTATATCAAAAGTCTAGTTAAGCTTTTGGTGTTTAAGTTTGCCTTGTTCTCTCCGATCGTGAACTCGTAGGTAATAGATTCGCAGAAAATACAAGAGCATGGTTCGTCGTCATTTATTGCCTATGTGATTAAGTCTGGGGTATGCGGTCTCTTTTGTTGTCTAGGTTTAGCTCCCTGGTCGCTAATGGCTCTCTCGTATCCTATCTATATACACTTTATAGAATGCTACTGCCTACCACAGGTACTCCGAATTTGAATCCTTGAGAAACAGCATGGTCAAACTATATCCGACGTTAATAATTCCTCCAATCCCATCAAAGCAGACGATCGGAGATTATGCTGTGAAGCAGGGAAAAGCAAAAGAAGATATCGCGATGATTGCACGGAGGAAACGTATGCTACAGACTTTTCTTAATCGTATTGCACGGCATCCTATACTATCCAATGAACATGTATACCATCGATTCTTGGAAGGCGAGGTCTCGTGGGTAAGTCTATTCCTAAATACTTAAGTAATTCAGAGAGTCTTTGGCTCATCTGTTTGTCTCTTCCGTCTTTACGCGAATTCGGTGTGGTGAATCTACGGTGTATAGACTGAGATCCTAAATTCGCCCCCAGTTTCGCTAATTCCGAAGAACATATTGAAAGCGCCTGCACATAATCCTACAGACCCTCATGCCTCCCCAGCATATGCTGCACTTCCGACACCATCGGCGACACATCCACTCCGAAGACCTGATCAACGATTTTTGGACTCCGAGGCATTCACTAATAAGTTTGCGAGTCATGTTAGTGGCCCTATGGAGAAAGTCACACGGCGGACTATGAAGCGGTGGTCTGGTCAGTGTTCTTATTTTAAAACCACAATAAGGCTTGCATTCTACATCTATGATCCCTATCCCCCCACTGGATCTGAGAGAGAACAATTTGGATGAACGAATGCCTTAAAATGTCTTTCCGAAGCAGTTCCTAACTTATCGTTTCTATTTTTAATATCTAGAGTATGCACATGACCATTCCGATTTAGGTGCAGTTCTGAATGGGTTCAGCTTAAACGAAGAAGGGCAGCTAGCCACAGCTATTGAGAAGACAGGACAAGCGATTGATGCTACATACATTTCTACGACACAGCTTGTATGTTGTATTCATTCCTTTTGACAGCGTTTAGTGCTCAACTCATATCGGCTAATTTTACTTCTCACCAGCTTCAAGATATAGAACAAAATTTTGCGGAACCTTTACATGAATATGCACAGTTCGCCTCAATCATCAAAAAATTACTTGTTTTCAGGCACCAAAAGCATGCTCAACTAGAGGTTACAACTGATGCACTTGACCATAAGCGATCAAGTCTTGAAGAACTAGAACGGACAGAACGGGAAGCGAGTCGGCTTGAAGAAGCCTTGGGCCGAGGTCGTGCAACCAATCCACTCGAAAGGAGTATTAGTGCAAATGGTGCAACACCAATTTCTCCGACAAGTCCCAAGGTTATGTCAGCGAGCACTAGTGTCGCTTCTGAAGCAGGTGAAGAAGTACATTCACCTGGAAGTCCTGGAGAGTATACAGTGCCGGAAGCAGTGTATACCCCTCCTCACCCCGTTTCTGGTCCTCCTCCTCGTCGCAACGGTCCGGGGATGGGCTTTTTAAACGCACTAAGTTATACCATTCACGGAATGATGGACGTCGACCCGGAGATAGCCAGAAGGAATGGAATAAGCAAAACTAGAGAAACTATCTCCCAGGTAAGTTTATTTCATGTTCTGTTAGTTTTTATTATGACTTATTTATTTTGCTTTATTTGTTGTTATTATTAGCTCGAAGATGCCTTACATCTTACCGCACAAGACTTGAAATACTCAAGTTCAACTATACAAGCTGACCTTGATCGCTTCCAACGGCAGAAGGTGGCTGACATTCGTGAGATGTGCCTTGCTATGGCTCGCAGCCACCGTGATTGGTGTAAAAAGGTGAGAAATATCACGATGATGTCTTTATTCTTCCTTCTAGCTTTTGGACGGAACTCGTTATTGACCCTGACTTTAATTTTCTTGAACCTGCAGAATATGGAAGCCTGGGAGGAAGCCAAAAAGGAAATATCTCAAATTCCAGAGCATCCGAATCGGTTACCAGAGGGTGCGCAGGAAAATGAATCCGCAACAATAGGACCTGGGGTGAAGAATCCCACTGCTAGGAGGCTTTCTTCTGCGCGAGTGATTTAGTGGATGTCACATCCGGTTTTATATCCCTTTTCAAGTTAACTTCTCGTTTCACCCCTCCTTTACGATTTTTCTCATTGTTCAAAGTATTTGACTTGACTTCTTTCTTAGTTTACTACCCTCTTTTTATGCTAGTTTTTCCTCATATTTATCAGTGCACAGTCTTATTCACGTAATGCATCCACCCTATTCGGTATCCGAAATTGTAGCTCTACTACTTTCCTTCTTTTTTCCCTCATATCCACTAATCTCCTACCTTGTTTTTATCTGCATTAGCGTTTTTATTCGGAACCTGGAAAATAAGCATTTTGATTTATAGTTTCGCCATTGAAGCATTCATTCATTAGTCTCGTTACAATGGGGTCAATATTCCCATCTATAAACTTGAACTTGATTGTCGATTCAATGTTTAATTTTTAGTTCTGTCTATATTTCCCCCACCCCTCTCTCTGGGTCTCTTCCTTGTCTTTGTTCTGTGGAGGTAGTAAACCTTGAGCTTGCTATTCGCGGTCTTTATAGAAATACGTCACGGTGCTACTAATCCATGGATCCATGGATTCAAGCTAGGTGACATCAATATATCCGCAGGCTCGGGCGTTCTGCCCCCACCTTCCCTCACATTCCTGCCGTCTTACCCCTTCTCTTTCAGATTGAGTTTTGAAAGATATATCCCGAGTTTGGGGCATCCGGAGACACCGGGCTCAATCCAGGAAGATAGGGTGTGGGGGGAGGGGACAAGGGTGACGTTTTATTTTATCCTGACTACGAGAGCCTGAATCTTTCCTGGCTTTCTATGATTATGATCCCCTCTCTCTTCGCATGATACAGTTTAGCTACGTTTTTGCTTCCTTTTTTCCATGCCGGAGAGACCCTATATAGATCCCAGGGGAGGGAGGCAATAAGGAGACCGTGGATATATGAAATCATATACACGTATGAATTAATTGAATGAATAACGAGATGAATAACTAAAGCGCATCATGATTCAACTAAACGGCAAGGAAGGGAAAAAACTAGACTAAACTAAACTTAATGGGTTCCTGATGACGGTTGTTCGTCCCGTTTCTAAAGGCTCATTCTAATTTAAATTACTTCTGGAGAGAAAGCTAGTTTTTTTGTTGTTGTTGTCTTGTTTCCAGAATAAGTAAATGCCTTTTTTTTCATTAACCCCTGAAGGACGGGGGCCTGGAATCGGCTCTTTAAGGTTAATATATTAAATATCGTCGGTATCGAGGAGCAGTGCATTGGTATTTATAGTGAAGAGAGGGGTGAAATAGGGGAAAGGGGATCTGTTGTAGACTCGGACGACTCATACCTGCGATGTGCGATGTGCGATGCGTAGATGATGTTCAATCCGTATTACCAACAAAAGGCCCGGATATCCGGGGGGCGGATGGAAAAAAAAGAAACGATTCAAGGAGGGCACATGACGATATATGTGTATATCTATTTATTCAGTTTATTTATTGTGTCTGTGCTGTGTACACAACTTAAGCAGAAAGAAGAAGAAAGGGAGAGGGTCGGAGAAAAGGAAAGGGAAAAAAGAGAGTTTAGTTCCACGCTCCACACACGTTTTTCCCATTGAGATACGCTGCTTTTATGGGTAAAACTGAAACCGGTTGCTGGTAACGTTCAATAACCTCTGTCCCTCTGCTTCATCTTTCTTTCTCTCCCAAGATACTGAGATGAGATGAAATGAAATGATGATGAAGCAGGGAATGCGTGTGTTATTCTACTTATAAATGGAAGGTTTACCTTTTTTTATTATTTGCGTACTTAGGTAACGACATTCCCCCTCTCTGCCCCCCTCTTTCTTCTTTCCTTACTCCTTCTCTTCTCTTCTTAACTTCCTTCCCTCCGGTTTATTCTATTTTAGGTGTTAAGACAAAGGGCAAAAAAGAGACTTCGGAAAGTTGATGATCATCCCCCTCTCCTTTAACTTCTTTATTACCCGTTCTTTTCCTTTTTTTCCCTTTTTATTTCCCTTTTTATTTTCTCTTCAGCTAGCGTTTACGTTCACAATTTTTTCCTAAAGATTACACGAGGGACACGGATTATCCCTGATTCCTGTGACGTTTCAGAAAAAATAAAAGAGTATCTTTTTCTTTTCTTTTGTTATTCATTCATTCATTCGCATCACACATCACTTCGCGTCGCGTCGCATAAACCCATTCTTCCCCTCCCTCTTCTCACCTTCTTATCCCTTCTACTTCCTATATTTTGAACAGAACAATTGGTTCATAACTGACATATCGAGGTCCCCCCCGTACCTTATCCCCCCTTTTTCTTTTTTTAAAAAAAGGGTTCAGAAAGGTAAAATAATCTATAAAAAGAAGAGTTGTGTATTGTGTGTGTATTGTGGTGCACTTAAGGTGGCTCCTAGGCTTTACCCGAGGCTGAGTCAAGTGGAGGGAGATATGGAACGAACCGAATCACACACGCACAAACAAAAAAGTTAGAGTAAAAAGAACATTGAAAACTGAAAAACTGAAAAAAGGGTAAGTAATTCCGGCGAAAAAGGTGTAGCGGTGTTGTGCGTGGTTATTGAAGAGAGGTGGTTTTCCTATTTCATTCCCCTCATCTCCCTCCCCTCTATCTCTCTCCCCGTCCTCCTTCCCTTCTGCCTTCCTATCTTTCCGTCCCTTTCTTCTGTCCTTCCGTCAGGTACATCACTACCCATGTATCAAGGGATATATGATATAACGGACATTAGTGCATGTAATATGCTGTATTATACATGTGTTACGCTATAAATAAAGGAAGCCGCCCGTTGGTGGCTTCACTAAGTCCGTTTAGTAAATATGAAAATAGTGGCACAGGCGCCAGTTGTCAAAATAAAAGTCACAAGCAGGGAATAGGGTGGTTCCGCCCTTATTCTAATCCTCTATTTTTTTAACCTCTTTTTTTAGAGCTATTGTGCGTGTGTGGTGTTTTCTGTATTTGTGTCCTGCATTCTGTGGTTCTCAGGCTGTGTTAGTGGAGGCGTTTAGTTGCAATGGTAGCAATGGTTGCACACAATATAGACACGTTTATTTGATACCAATGTATTCACCCTTTTTTAACGAGATGTTAATGTTAAAGTCATAAGGGACGGGAGTAATTATCAGATGGATTTATTTCGATTTGAATTAATTAATTTAGGATGTAAGTTACCGCACGGTTGTAGGATAATACACAAGAAAGGGCCCGTTGTTGAAGGGCTTTAGAGTTGAGGAGAGGGGGAAGATAGGACCTGCTATAAACACAGACTAGTAGAGGAGGAAAAGAGAGCGTGCGTGTGTGAATGAGAGAGAGAGGTGGAAGGAAGGAGATTAAGCAAGACGATTATGCGGTGATTAATGTAAGACGTTCTACCATATAAGAGAAACTGAAGCGTTATAGCCTACAGTGGACAATTCAAGAGACAGCCAAAAGGAAATAGAGAGAAAGAGACGGAGAGCGAAAGACGGAACGAAATTGAATTAACAAAAAAAAGAGTGCCTTCATGGGCTAAAACAACACGAGAAAGAAAAAATGGGACCGGATTTTTTGAACAAAGTAATGACACTTGAGACTCGATAAAGCTACAGAAAGTTATGATGACATTCATTTGAAAGAAAAAAGGCAGAAAAAAACGAGTTTCTCCCCTACTCGATATGGTCGTCGCGGGGAGGTAAGAACGAAGGCATAGGGGAAAATCTTGAGATTATAAGTTCTAGGAGGGCGATTGTGGCCCCTGATGGCGAAATAGTCGCGAACATAACGAAAACCTAAAATAGTCGAATTATAATAGTGCGTAAGTATTTGCTGAGATGATTATTTGCGTATATGTCCAAAAGATACACGGTCACCACATAGTGTTTCCCGTAATCTGTTAGGTCCTTTAATGTGCAAAGCATCTCAGTCGAACGTTGGAGATCGTGCGAGAGAAGATTCGAAAGCGTACATGCGGGCACCCTGGCGAATGAACAGCTGGGTAAGCTGAGTGGGCGCTATTATTTTTTTAATATAAAAGTGCAGATTTCGTTTCAGTTCCCAGATTTTCCAGGGAGATTGATTTTGAAGTAGATTTTGGCATTAGGATTGTTAAATGCCGAACGGACAGGCGAACGACATAAACAAGGATGGACACTGATTAGTAAAGGGAATACTTTAAAATAAGCATGAAAACGCGCTTTGCGCGTGACGTACGAGGTGCAATGTAAATTGTATGGGAGACTACTTCAAATACCTGAGTATATACCGATGCCAGGACACTAGCAGAGCCCATGGACGCCGGATTTCCACCCCTGAATGGTAAGGGTAAGTTAATTTATGATAAATTGCTTTTGTGGCTGGAATGGTCTTCGGTTAAGGAAGACACTTACACTGGGAGCCGATGTAAAGAAATACATAGTGAATACCGGCCACGCTGTCGAATACTGACGTCAGGGAAAATAAAGTAGGGAGCAACGCGACCACGGAGGTTCCGCATTACTTGAGGTGATGATACAAGCGTTCCGTATAACAGATGCTGCGACGATGCACCAGGCACGCCGTCTAACGGATGGCCATTCTCTGAGCAAAGAGACAAATGAGCGATCAGGTACGGTAATTCGGTATTACTAGAAATACGTTTCAGTCAGGTTAGTCCATATGGGTGGCCCACCAAGGTTTCAGAAATAAGTATAACATACGGGTCGATAGTCGATCCGGTATGATCGCGTATAGTCAATTTAACGATCGGCGCAGGAGCTAAAGGGAGGCGGGAGAGCTCAGCCGGACCAAATTCGGCAGTCCGTTCAGGATGCTGTTCAACTTCCAATGTATAGGTTCTGTAAATTGAAAAAGTAAAGTTTCAGCAATAAGCTTTCGAGTCGTTCGTTAACGACAAGGAGTTTGTTTCGAACCTTCCCCTAGTATCGGGCGGATTTGCACCTGAAGTTTGTCCGTACGGCGACCCGGCACCTGGCCCAAGACGCGAAGGAGGTACTGTTCTGTTACGACTGGAAGATGAGCCTGGAATGTGTGTAGAAGAAACGCGCTGGCGCATATAATCATGAGGAACACTTGGAAGGGGGCTCCCAGTGCTCGTAGAAGATGTGCGAGGACGAGGTTGTCCTGCTAAGTGATGAATTGAAAGGCGTTCACGCCCTACAGGAGGTGCATCCTCTCCCGCTGTCGACTGACTCCGATAGCGAGAAGACTGAGATGATGAAGACGAACGACCACTGTGACTGCTCATGAAGTGCAGTTGTCTAGAAAGAGTCGCTCGGACGCGTCTCGAGGGTGAAGGGGTCTGAGGAGGTTTAAGGTGAAGGTGAAAGTTTGGATACTTGGCATTTTGAAGGCTCTATTCAAAGGATTAAATATCTCAAAGCTGAAACAAAGGAACGGCGGTGACGCACTCTTGTGGTGGCCAGCCGCGACCGCGTCCGCAGTGTGAATGCGCCTGCCTGGGCGACCAATATTAGGCGCGTGGAACGCGGGTTTCTGTATCGCTTGGTAGGAGGACTAGGATCGGCGATCTTAGACCAGTCAAAGCGATGACGACCGACGAAATAAGTCTTAACTCTGAGTCGTAATGGGCTGAAACGGGGCGCACGGGTCATTTTTCGTAGACTTTAGCGAAGCGAGCTCCATGGTAAAAGCTTGTAATCTTATATCCGTCTCAGCAATGATCGAAGAGAGCAGGACATGTACAAAGGGAATCCATTGCGCTCGCAATAATAATAAGGGCCACCGACTACCTGGTATGAGAGAATGGAAGAGAGCTCCAGGTGTTTGTCCAGAACCATGATATTCAAGGGTCTATCTTACGCGATTGAATCGCTGTTGGATCTATGGGTCCAGAGACTATCACTGAGCCAAAGAGTCCTTAGCCGTCCGAAGGACTCGGCATCAATTTTACACTTTTTCTCAATAGCATATGAAAATGAATAGTAATGAGTCGAGGGTTGCATCTGTCATTAGCTACAATGACCGAAATCTAAGTAAACTAATTAATATTGCCTATACAAAATATAAAATATACTCCGAGATGTAAAATATCATTCATACTGCCTTTTTAATATAACTCCAAACACCTGCAAGACCAGTCATCAATGTTGCGGCAGTTAGAGCTGGACGAACACCAGCTAAAATAGACAAATTAGACTCCTTATCCACCTCGAAATTAGACTGTGGTATTGTGGTACATACCTGTTGATTTGTATAATGCGCCTGAGAGAGCCCCAGCAGTCATACTACCATAAATGTCATGTTTGCCACGGATGCCATCTATAGACGAGTTTACCACATTGTAGACAAGAGCTAGAAAGGGGAAAAAATGGAACCCGAGAGTAAGACAAATGCAGGGACAAAAGGAATTATTAACAAAGATCCCACGTACCTATGACTCCTGCAGAGTTTCCGATAAACGTCCCTCTTCTTGTTACGGAGTTGAGTATGGCATTGATCCGTAAGCGGGCATTCGATGCAGCAATCGGGCGTTTGGACCCCTCTCGAAGTCCCCACAAACCGCCGATAGCGAGACCTTAAGAGGTAAGGATTAGCACATGCAATAGAGGAGAACAATAAGACAATTGTTCGAGTAGCCGAGATAAAAGACGGGAAAGTGGATTAGAATGTTTTTACGAGAAGTTAACACGTACCACTGAGATAGGTTGTCCCGGTTCCGTAGCAGAGGTCATCACTCCAGCCTCTAGAAGGAAGAGCAGTAGCAGCTCCAGGAAGGTCATTGACCTTGTCATCATCGAGAGCGAGATACTCGAGCTGATCTTGAAGGCCGGCCAAAGGATGCAGACGAGCGGGATCAAAGCCACCAGTAAGAAGGTCGGAAGCGGTCACTGGAGATCCATCAGCACCATATGACCCCGACGAGCTCGCAAAAGTAGCGTTTTTGAGATAATCCGTCGAGTCCTGGGGAGCCTGTGAGGAAGAAGCCATTTGGTCTGCGCGCGCAATGGTGAAAGTCACAGTCTGACTGGAAGGTGTAATAGAAAAAAAAGTGTAACAGTTTACGGTCGTGGCTAGTAACAAAATTTGTATTCGTGGGAAGGAAATTTGAGTGAAAAAGTAACTGTGGGAATGAAAGCAGGGATGCTTAGTCATATAGTTTGAATAGTGATTGTTAATAGTTTTTGTATTACATCATAGGACGGATTACATTTCTGTAGCTCCCCTGGGGCTGGCCTTGGACCTACCGCATCCAGTGAAGACAATATGAACCTCGCTCGAACTTTTGCTCGTCAAAATCATAACCTCGTGCTCACCGCTCGCGCCCGCAGCCCGGCATCTTCTCCGCTCTTTTTCCAGCCCAGGCGGTTCTTTTCCAATCGTTCACCGTCTGCCACGTCCGTGGCGACTTTACATCCACTTACAGCCCGTTCTCCTCCATTTCTCTTATCAGGCAGGCACATTATCAAACGTAACTGTCCCATAATCATATTCATTCCCCCCCGGAGATCATTGGCTCAATTGTTTTCCCCTCAGGCTTCGCAACTTCTACAACTCCACACTCAACTACTGTAGACCCCGCAGAAACGGAGGCTAATGAATTTCTTGAAAGAGGGACTCAGAGACTCGAAGAGGGTGACATAGAAGGTGCAAAGGAACTCTATCGGCGTTCTGTTGACATAAGACGGGATGCGGGGGCTCTCTTCAATCTCGGAGTAACTCATTACCATCTCAGTATGTCTATCTTAGCTTACCCCTCCTTACCCTTCCTATCTGAAACATATGCTCTTGATATCCCTATACGTCTTGATTGTAATCTTCGCATCTTGCTCTCAAGAGGAGTTTGATGATGCCATAAATGCATGGAAGGAGTCCATCCAGCTTCAGCCGAACAGTGCGGATGCTCATACAAGTCAGTTTATGATATGCTACCTCTCAAACCTGATGTTAACCCAGATACTGGTTTGAAGATTTGGCGTCTGCATACATCATATCGCCGCTGTCGAGGCCAGACCTTGCTTTACACCATCTTCGGTAATTTATTTCACACCGTATGTTATTATATGTTCCTCATGCACTTTGATACAGTATTGCCTCTTCACTCGCTCCGGATGATCCAGAGATAGCCTTCAATCTAGCTGCTGTGCTAGAAGCATGTACGTTATGCCGCCCATGCTAATTGTTATTCTAGCTGATAGATCTGACTTTATTGTCGCTTCCTTGGTAGGCGGAAGACTTGAAGAGGCACTTGTACAATATAAACGAAGTAAGGAAAACGGGGTGGATCGAGCTGAAGTTCATATTAGAAATGTACGTTCCATTTTAATTTTGCTTGGCATTAATTACAAGAATAAGCCTGACATAGTCTCGTTCCCAGGTCAGTGCAAAAATACTTGGGCAAAAAATGAAAGAGGCTGGAGAGTCCAAATAAAAATAGAACATAGAAAAGCGCATTTTGCAAATGTTTCGCTTCCCTTCTTATTGGCTCGTTACTTTCCTCCAATGAGAGCCACGCTTCTTCCACGGTCAATATATCTTACTATCCACGTACTATAACAGCATTTACCTTGTCAAATAATCGCACTGCTATTCTTATAATTTGTTTTGCATAATTACTATATGAGATATGTGATCTATCGATTCAGATACCTGATTTATTCCTTTGTCTCCTCCCCTCTAAACACAAAGTTCAGGTCGTTAAAGTTTGCATTTAGCCGGCAAGTAAATGACAACACAAATTAAAGATTGATCTACCACCCCCGTCTCTCTTTCGCAGGGGCCCATACATACGTGTACATAGTCAAATACCTCATCACGACATCAAAACTCCTTCCTAAAAAAAGGTGTTTGTATGCAATTCATCGCTAGCGAAAAAAAGAGATAATTTATTTAGTTGGGACCCCCATCCATGGGTTAACGTTTGTTGTTTCTTTCATTCCATCCGTAGTGACCCTCCCCCTTTTTCGCCCTTTGTTTCGAAATATGGTCTCCCGTACCCTTCTCCTGAATTTTTGAACTGCTCGACTCTAAAATTCGGATTGAGAGACTCAGGTCCCAGAAATCTCGAAACCCCGAGTGAAAGTAAGGATTTATTTGTGATTGTTTTCCCTCCCCTTGCTCTGCTCTTCTTCTTCCGAATGTGCCCTCTCTCTCTCCCCTCCGTAGTCACGGCCCGCTTGAGGTTGAAATTATCCACAACCCTGGCGCTTCCGAGTGTATGCCCTGAGACGGGTGTACTGACACTCCTAAGCTTAGGCCTGAACCTCCTGAATTCCCTCCAGTCCCTGCCTGTGCTTAAGGGATTACTATGTATTACCGTTACTGTTACTAGTACTGGCACCGTTACGGCTCTCGTTATTATTATTATTACTACTAAAACCACCTCCTCTACCGCCTTCAAAGCTTCCAGTCCCATTGCCAATACGGATATTTCTACCATTGCCGTCGAATCCGCTAATGCTGACATTACCGCCAAAGCTGCCACTGTCACTGCCACCACCATTATTACTATTACCATAGGTGAACCTATTGGGCCTGAACACTGGATTGCCTCTTCCGCATCCACGTCCAATACTGCGATTACCGCGTATAAAACGACCCCTATATCCCTCTCTGTTATCCCTGTAGTCCCTGTAATCCCCTTTGTTTCTGTTAATGTCATAATCATAGTTATTGTCATCGATGCTGTAGTTGTCATTGTTGTCATTGTTTGAAAAACGTCGATTATTGAAATTATGACCGTAATAAGAGTCATTTCTGTTACCATTCCTCGCCTTGTTTGAGGGTCCATAGGCAAAATATTCGTTAAGATGCCGCTGCCTCGGCTGATAGCGAGGCTGGGTCTGGGTCTGGATCTGGGTCTAAGTGGTTAAGAGAGGTGGGTTAATGCGTGGTTTGAGAGATTGTCGCTGTGGTTGTGAACGCCAAAGCAAAAACAACAAAAGCCGGGGAATGGTTTAGGGGGGAGCTTACATTTACATGTACATTTGAATTTCTGTCGGTCGCATATGCGTATCCGTATCGGTATCCATATGCGTCTGAGTTCGGGTTCGGGTTCGGGCTTGCGTTTAGGATTGCCATTGGGTCCGGGTTTTGGATTGGGATTATTGGAATGGCATTTGAAACTCGCGTAAGGATGTCATGTATGTCTTCCGGTGTATAGTTGGGTGACGGGTAAGATTCGTAATTAAGCCGGAATATGCGCTCAAAACCCTCTCCTCCCCCACCTCCATCTCCGCCTCTGATTTCTGTGACTCCGTCTCTAGATCTGAAGCCGAGGTCAGGAAAGATAGTGGTCGTAGGAGCAACAGGTGCATCAGGGAGTACTAGCATTTGTTGGAAACGGTTGAGGACTGAGATGCCTTCTTCCGGTGTGCGGATTGTCGGATGGCCCGATCCTACGTTAGTTTTTTTTTGACAGTTTCAGTTTTGGATTTGAGTTTGAGTTTAAGTAAAATGGTTAGAGATTTGAAGGAGATTTGAAGAAGAGATATGGCGTTTGGCACACCGCATATTAGGTGGTGGTAGCGATATCCCCCGAAGGAAAAGGGTAAGGCAAAAAGTAAAGGATGAGGTAAAGTTTAAAAATAACATTTCCCAAAGATTTGAAATACAAGCCAAACGGTATAGCCGTAGGCCAAGGGCCAAGAAAAAAAAAAGGACAAAACTCCCAGATGAGTAAACCCAGTCATGAACGGACGATGATTAAAGAGAAAGAATGATATACGCACTGTGTAAAAGTCTCTCTTTGCAGATCTATTCACCCCTTTCCCCGGAGTGGGCGGGCGGTCATAAGGGATTAATATTGACGGAAATTAATGAAAAAGAAAAAAAAATAAAGTGATGTTGATGTGAGATCTCCCTTATCCTCGATCTACTAGATAAAAAAAGTTTTGACTTTACCCAAATTGGTGTATCAACTGCATATATATAGATAGATAGATAATTATGAATTAAGAGTGGGGTGTGAATATTTATTGATTTGATCTCGTGTCTTAACGGGAGGAAAAAAAGCATATAGACACACGCACATATTATGCACCACAACTTGCAACGAGGATAATCGTGTGCCATTTCGATCCAGTGTCTGCGCTGACTACGAATTAGGAAAATAAGAGAAAAAAGTTTGTAAATGAGCGATAGGTCCGATATACACATGGATGATCCCCTCGGGGAAAAGAAAGAAAGCCAAAAAAGCAAGTGAATTTTTTTCCCCTTTCACCGGCGAGGCGGGAGAATGAACGGCTGAGAGAAAGATGACTCAGGGATACTCACTCGTGGTCGAAATTTGTTCTGTCAATACATACGGAAAGACCTTCGTCTAGGCATTTCCGTGCAAGACGCTCAACTCTGTTTCTTTTTCCCAAACTGTCTTGGTTACAACGACGGAAGTATGGAATATGTGTTTCAAGTGCTTGCGCAAACGTAGACTTTGCGTATATTTGTGTGTGTGCCAAAAGACCAAAGAGGGATATATAGAGGGATGAAAATCAGTATCATCAGTATACCGTAAACTTTAGTACAAAACACATAGGAAGAAAAAAAAAGTGCTATATTTCCATTTCCCCTTTCTACCGAAACGTAAGGGGGGATAGTCGAATGTATACTACTAATAATGATAATAATAATATCAAACACATTCAGATATTTCGTACCTTTCCTGATGCTGTAAGGCCAACAAGGACAAGAACAATTTGAGAACCGTCCTCATTCCACGGTTGAAACACGGAACCAGAAGAAGAATTGAAAGATGAGTTGTTGTTGTGGCCCGGCAGATCTTCATTTTCTTCAACCTGTATCTGCGATGACATCTGTAGCCGTTTTTGCAGAATAAGGTTACCGGTTTCTCAGCGTCTGTTTTTAAGGTGTTTGAACTATACAATGTAGCTTGTCTTGTAAGCGAATGACATTTCGGCATAGGATCAAAACAAAAGAGAAAAAAAGGGAATGAAATGAAATGCAAATGCAAATAAATTTCCCCTCTCCCTTAAAATATCTCAAACTCGAACGAATGATTAAACGATAAACGATTTAAAAAGCTACTTTATCAATCGACCTACATTAAATTTGGCTGTTGTTGCGCTAATATATGTTGTTAAATAAAAACAAAACGCGCAACAAAGAAGTTCTAGAACATGCACAGACCACACAGAGGCAGAGACAAAGGTTTGAAATGACCAAACTCTAGTTTATTTGGTCTGTTTGTTTCTTCTTTTCTTAAAAGACGGAGATCAAAGAGATTTGAATCTTGTTTCCGCAGCTGTCTAGGATCCGAGACCACTAGGCTTAGGTTAGAGAACAAGATACGCGTTTCCAAGGAGGCGATCTTGCGTATGCGTTGCAAACAAACGCTAGGTGTTGCTCGAAATAGGGGGGTTGAGGGGTTGAGGTGGTGAAATGTGTGTTACCTGATGTTTGAATTGCCTCGGCCAAGGGGATTTGTCAGATAACTAAAAGCGAAAGAAGAAGAAGCAGGCAAACGGCTGAAATTGGAAATATTCATTTTAATTCGATTACATAACATTCAAAGTTAACACATCAGACTATGATATTTTTCTCTATTTCTTTCCCTTCTTCTGTAATTTCTGAATGCTGTCCGTTGGGTTGTAGTCCGGTTTAACGGACTTTAACCAGGGAGGGGGAGAAAACTTCTATATCTGATGGTTACACTTCCCACTTCGAGGGACATTATGGTAAAAAGATTGAGCCTATCGACTCGACGTCGAGTAAAGTTATTGAGCACGGGTGCATTCCCCGAGAAGTAATATGGCTAATGACAAGTAATTATCGCCCGAGAAAAATACAATGGATTATGGTGTCAATAGCAAAAGAAAAAGGAAGCTTAATTCATAAATGCACCGCAGCAGTCAGTAGTAGTGATGGGTCGTTCTTTCGGGGGTTAGAGAAAGGCATGTATTACTGGATATGTACAGATGTACTGCAATGTCAATTTAGGCTGTCCTCGGAGAGACTTGCACCGATGATTAATGACTCCTTGATCGGGACAAGGGCGATGTTTATGGACATGGGATGACTTGGACCCGGGCTTTCGTTTCTAACGAGCTCAATTTTTTTTCATTGTTTGGTTGTTATACATTCAGGGATCTCCAGGAATGTCATTGTTGGACAATTGAATGATAGTTTATTAACTCCACGGCAAGGACATTGCTGAAAACACGTTTTCTCACAAAAATAACCTGAGACTGGTGATGATAATAAAGGAGATGGCAGATGAAGGAGAGGACTCTAGAACCCATACACAGAATGCTGAAGATCCCATAATCGCCAGGATAGAAACGGGTCTCCTTTAGAAAACAGAGGAAATGAAACGTAAGTGTTCTCGACTCCCATTTATGGATAGATCCCGCAAAGGAAATAGGGAAGAGAGAAGGAGAGCAACAGTAGTCATATTCGTTAAGAGATTGAGTTTCGTAGGAAATGCAGAAGAATGATAAATGGCATGGGGATGTATCAACACGTTCGTTCGGTATATGAAACAGTGGATTGGGCGGAGAACTTTTCGTGATCTGTTTGTATACAAGTAGAAAGCCCAGGTGTGGAGATGAGAAATGCGCGCTCCGAGTCGCACTTGACGAGTTTGATACTTTGGAAGAGAGGAAGGAGGAGGGAGTGACGTGACAGAAGTCCCACGGGCCAATGGGCGTTGAGTGATTGAAGAGAGACGGTTGTTTCCGGTTTCTTCCTAGAGGAAGAAAGTGAGCTACGGCCTACGCACTTTTCCCTTCAAACATCCCTCGCTTTCTCCTCAAAATGATGGCTAGGCTGCCTGCCTCAGCTTTATTCAATGCGGCTTCTGCCCATGCATCCAGGCGCGCCGCCACCCACTCATTCCGCTCAGCCATAGTAAGTTTCTCTCTTTTTTTCTTCTTCTTCTTATGCTGCTATGCATTGTAAAATACGTCAAACATCATTTGACACTTATCTTTTATCCAGCGTTACTCCTCAACTTCCTCTTCATCAGGTGCTACTTCCGAAGTGCGTTATTTTATTTGGTGATATCAATAATATCGCATGCATTCTAAGACACTATTTATAGGGTTTCCTGGCTTCAAGAACAGCAATTGCATCAGCAACTCTGTTCACAGCTGGTTCGGTAGCATGGTATGCTCACCTCTACGGTTCCCTCCCTTTCATCGGCGAAGTACACGCCTCCTCTCCCGCGGAAGAAGGTTTACACCCTGCCAACTTGCCATTTAACCACAAGGGTCTCTTAGATTCCTTCGACCATGCTAGGTACCGTTTACACCGCATTCCCTCCGACAGCGCAAACATTTACTGAAAAAATTATATATGACGTAGTATCCGCCGTGGCTACCAAGTCTACCGTGAGGTTTGTGCAGCATGCCACTCTCTTGACCGCATTGCGTGGAGAAATCTTGTTGGTGTTTCACACACTGTTGATGAAGTAAAGGGTATGGCAGAGGAAGTAGAGTATACCGATGGTCCCAATGATGCTGGTGAAATGTTCCAGCGTCCCGGAAAACTTTCCGACTACATGCCCGCACCTTATCCTAATGAAGAGGCTGCGCGTGCAGGTAACGCCGGTGCCCTTCCACCTGACCTTAGTTTGATGATCAAGGCTCGTCACGGCGGTGCTGTAGGTTTTAATGTGTCACCCGCCTAAAGATTTCTTTTCTTATTTGGAATTTTAAAGGACTACGTCTTCTCACTTCTTACTGGTTATATTGATCCTCCAGCAGGCGTAAAGCTTCTTGAAGGTCTCAACTATAACCCTTACTTCCCTGGTGGCGCCATTGCTATGGCTCGTGTCCTTTTTGATGGTCTTGTTGAGTATGAAGATGGTATGGTGTCAATTGCAAATATGACAGGTAGATTATATTAACGCATATTTAAAGGTACTCCCGCCACTACCAGTCAGATGGCAAAGGATGTCGTAACCTTCCTCTCTTGGGCGGCTGAGCCGGAGCACGATGAGCGCAAGCAATATGGATTAAAAGCTGTCATTCTCTTTGCTGGACTTACAGCCATCAGCTTGTATGTCAAGCGATTCAAGTGGACTGTACTCAAAAACAGGAAAATGAGTAAGTGATACACTCTATTCCTCTAAGAAGTACACATGTCTCATCTTACGAACTCTACTCTACCTATTCTAGTTTACAACCCTCCTGAAACCAAGGGCCATTAGAGTACACATTTAAGCACTATGCTGACTCACCCGTATTGAACTTGCCGTTAATTCCCTTTATCTTCTTTATATCGCATTTTCTTTCTGGTGTTAGACAAAGTTCACAGTGTGAGCAGATGCTTAGAGAAATACACATAAATATACAAAAATAATCACGATGTGATGTAGTTTAACGGAAGTCTAAATGACATAATGCATAATGCAATGTATGAATTTCGTGAGAAAAAGATTCCTAATGAACTATTTTCTCATTGTCCGCGGTGAGAGACCCTGTAGAGAAAGAGCCGAAGAGGGGAGGTGCAAGCAACTGCTTTCCGTCCCTCAACTCCCCTCTCTCCGTGCCTGTTTTTGTGTGACAAGATCTCTCCATTTCAGACTCGCTTTTCATATAGATAATAGACAAACTTATATCAAAAAAAAAGTATCTGGATATGTCGGAATCGTGGCCACCTCAACTTAAGTAAGGCGCCTATATTAATCAGACACAAACCACCGCAAGTTTTTCTCACCACAATTCCCTTTCTACCTTACACAGAGACTGGGTTGCTAAATGTTTAGGACAAGTGACGGACTCAAATAGGGCCGAGGTACAGACTGAGCTAAAACAGGTAATAAGTGATGCATATCAGGCTAAGACGTTATGGTCAACCGACTGGAATGGTGTACAATTGCAAAGGTTATTGTCGTAACTCTTTTTCCATCTCTCTTACAGTATTGTGTTAGGATTATCTTCGGGTCTTACTAATTTGATTCTCTGCATAGTTTGCTACCTAAGCCGACACCACATTTACAATTGAAACGCAGGTTGTACGTTCTTTAGATCTTAGAGAATTATTTTACGTTCCATGCTTATTTATTTCTCTTCATCCACGTCTAACAGTGAAGACAAGCCCACTCCAAGCAAGAAGAAGAAATTGCTTAACAAGGACAAGAGTAGCACATCAAGTAGTTCTCAAGATCATCTCGATCAAGCAGCGTTAAATAGAAGGGCTGAACGTTTCTCTCGTGAACATGAAATTGAACGACAAAAGACTTTGAAGAGTGGACAGAACTCCTCACATCATGTCAGCTTCATTAATCGTATTCAGAACAACTCAAGGTCGGGTTCCTCTACTCCATACCCAGCGGATGGACCTGAAGGAGGCGAACGGGTATGTTTAATATATGGTGTTTCGGTTTCGGGAAATGTATACCCATTCATTTGTGTCTTAAGGATTGGGACAAGTTTACTATTGTTGGAACATCCCAAAACATCTTCAAGGATTATTTGCGTTTAACTACAGTGAGTCTATACTTCCTTTCAAGGATCTTCGAGCACGTTCGAATGCATCCGTCTGCTATAGGAACCAGATCCCAAAGATATCCGACCATTTCGCATATTGCAAAAAACGTTAGTCGAACTGAAGAAAAGATGGCGTGAAAATAACGATTACCCATGGATATGTAACCAGTTCAAGAGTATACGGCAAGACTTGACTGTGCGTGATTGACTAACTGTACATCAAGTCTTAAAAATCTGATTATAGTAGGTTCAACGAATACAAAACGATTTTACCGTCCAAGTATATGAAATTCACGCTAGGATGGCTCTGGAAGCTGTAAGTTTAGAACATTGTCTTAGGAGAGGCCAGATGATAGACCAATTTTTTACTGTTTCTAGTCAGACATGGTGGAGTATAACCAATGCCAAGGGATGCTTAAGATACTCTATGAACGGGGTCTCAGTGGTTGTAATGACGAATTTACAGCATACCGAATACTCATGTTCCTTCATGGCATGAATAGAAGTGGTACGTAACATTGATAATGGTGACCACTGAGACAGTATCAAATTTAACTTTTGACTATTGAGTACAGATTTAAATTTATTTGTAGGTCATCTAACTACCAAACAGAAAGAACAGAGCGCCATAAAGCATGCGTTGGAGGTACAGCGGGTGTTGTTAACAAATAATTATCATACCTTCTTTGATCTCTATCAAAATGCACCAAATATGGGAGGCTATATTATGGATCATTTCGTCGATAGGGAACGAACGAAGGCTCTTATGGTTATGAGTAAGGCGTAAGTGATATTTTCGTTTGCTCTGTGAATCTGTCGTTATTTATGATAACCACGGGAACTTGATTCTAGTTACCAGCAAATGCCCGTTGCGTTCATACAATCCGAGTTAGCGTTCGAAAGTGTATCGCATGCTGTTGAGTTCTTGACGAATCACAATGCGGGTGTATTTCAAAATCCGAACGTACCGGATCAGGACAAGATTCTTGCATGTAGGAGTGTTCAAGGGGCGCTTTCTGAAGTGTTTGTGGAGAGGTATAGGAAGGCAACGATCAAAGGACGGATTTAGAAAAGAAGAAATTCGTCTTGTTGTGTGGGTCTATATTTTTATCCTCTGAAAAACGGTATTGTTTCTTTGCGTTATGTGGTTCGTTTGTCCTTGCCAGGGGGTTGTCTTGCGACTTGCCGGTATATCTCAAATGTCAGTCTTCTATAATAGTCATCGGCATATTCATACATCCATCCTATTCCTATCCCATCTCTATCATATCTCGTCCCGGCCCATCCCATCATACTCCGTCCTGACCTAGCCCACCTCTTCCTATCGACTCGACTCGACTCGAACGGGAATTCTATTTTTGTTTTTTTTTGTTCTTGCTTTTTATATGCTTTAACATCCGCTCATCATTCGGGAGTTCTTTCTTTCGTATTATTATCCTCTCGTATCAACTCCGCCCTTCACCGTCCACCCTCGCGGATGCCGTCATCCCACATCTATGCATCCACGCTTGCATGCATCCTTATCTCTGGTTTTCTTTCTTTTTTTCCTCTCTCTCGATGACGGCAACGACTACTCAGTGGGATCAGTTCCATCACCAGCGAACTCCATCTTACACTCACCCTCTTAATCCTGGATTTCGATGGGTTTTTCCTTCCTTCCCCCCCCCTTTATTGCTGGCGAGAGAAATATATGCGATTTTGCATTTATCCCATTTGTATCACAAGGCAACATTTCAGCATTTTCTTTCTGTTCTGTTCTGTTTTTTTTTTTTTTACTTCGCGAGTGCATTCATGCCTCTCGCTGCTCTCGCTGAGTCGTTGAAATTTATAATACGTATACATGGTACATGTATGTATATCATTATGGGTACATTGATCTATCTATCTATCGTATCTTAACATATCATATCATATCATATTTATCCTATCCTATCCCGTTTGTCTATTCCTTTTTGTGCCTTTTTTGTGTTTTGTGTGATGTGTGCATTATTTGGATGTTTTAAGACGGTAGACTACGACTTTTC
Source organism: Pyrrhoderma noxium (assembly GCA_002287475.2). Classification (NCBI taxonomy): domain Eukaryota; kingdom Fungi; phylum Basidiomycota; class Agaricomycetes; order Hymenochaetales; family Hymenochaetaceae; genus Pyrrhoderma; species Pyrrhoderma noxium. The sequence continues at coordinate 2,903,357 of CM008254.1, read as the reverse complement.
CCATTCCCTTATTACCCCTACGGGTACCTCGGCGAAGAGTCCTTATAGACCTTGAACCTGCTTCGATAAAGACATGCGAGTTCTTTAGGCATACAAGAATTAGTGAACACGAATTCGAGAAGAGAGGGTAATATGGATAACACAAGATCAAATCAATTAGGTTACTTGAGTTCTATGAGTTATTTGGATTTGATAGATAAATGGATACATAGTACATACGACGGGGGTCTAGTCACGCATCCGAGCGGGGATGAACCGCCTTACGACTACTTCTCGGATGGAGTAGTGAGCGAGGCAGGCTGGTGAGTTTAGTGATTCGGGTGGGAGACGAGTTGAGGAGGGGATGGTTATGTATGTTAGGACTAGGGTCTGGAAAAAGAAGATGGGGTTAGGAGGTGTTTGTGAGCGAGAGAGGGGAGAGAGTTTTAGTTAGTTGTGATTCATCAAAACGAGGGAGGAAATATGCAGATATAGATAGAATAAAAGACTGGGAAAGGGGTGGAGGGAGGTAGGGGGAGAAGGAGATTTTAAGTACCTTTTGGACTTGTGAGTTTACGCGGTTTATGGTGCTTAGCCAGGACCAGCTGAAGGGATCGACGTTTTGGAGGTTGTATGGTGAGGTGTCTCTGTCTGAGGGGTTTTCGTATACTGGGATGACGACGATGGCGAACCTGGGGGGTAGAGGTATTAGTAACATGAACTCGAGGTTGGGTTAGATTGGGGGATGGATGAGAATGTAACAAGGTCGAAGTTAAAGTTGCGTCGTACGAAGGGCTGAAGGCAGTGGACGAAATCTAAAAAGTAGTAGAAATAATGCTTACTCTGCATGGGAGAATACAGGACCGCGTTTATATAACAAGTAGTCAACGCAGAACTTTATACCGCCTTTGACTACCCATCCGAGTGATCGGTAGTGGTGATATACTACGTAGTTAACTATAAATGGGTTGTCGAAACAAGTTGGAGGCGTGTTCAGATTCAGGGATTCTATGGTGGGTGAGAGACGACATGCGTGTATGGGATCATGTAGGGCTTGGAAGATACGCCAGATTTGGGAGAGTGTTAAGGATTCCCCTTTCTAGTGTGAGAGATATATTAGTTTATAGTAAGATTTTTTGCGGGTTGTAGTGAAGTTAGATAGTGACTCACCGTCCCCGGGAAAGAGATGGATAAACAGTCTAGAGCCCAGGAGAGGAAGAAGGCCTCTTGTAATGTCAGTTGTAAATGTTCGATATCTTCAAGGTCCTCCTCCTCCTCTACTTCTTCTAGATTATCCCCATTTCTTTGATGATCATTTTCTAAGGCTTGAGTTCCGGTTGAGTCAAGAGTTAATGAGGATGGACCAGCTTCTGAAGTAGTCGTGGGTTTCCATGTGGCAGCAGAGGGTATAACGAAGTTAGATTCGTCCAGTACTTCTCCAGTAGCTTCGAAAGCCTTTTCAGCTTCCAGAGCAGCGTCCGCTATAGCCTTAGCCCTATCTATCTTAAATTGTTTACGCTCCTGCCTTCGTTTTTCTCTGACTTCTTCTGCAGTCATACCTAGAGTAGTTAGAACACATCATTAATAAAGTTAATACACGGTTTCGAATAACTAGAATTTTGGGGGATCTCACACCTCCTGCTGCTCTTGCCTCTCTTTGGTTGACTTGTCGTGCGTACCAGCTGGGTTCGCTACGAGAAAGGTTACCCTTCCCAAAGAAACCTCGTTGCCAGAGTATTGTTGCTCCTGCTCCAGCATTTGAGTTTGCTACCCAGATAGAACGTGTCGCAGCATCTAGTAGACCTTCAACATAAGGCCTTTCGATTCTGAGAGGGGAAAGTCCAAAGATTCCGAGAAAGCTTGCTGCGTATCTTCGTGAAAAGGATTTATTATTATTGTTATGGAAGGCGGTAGGAAGATCGAGGACAGGAGGTAGAGGCAGAGCATATATTTTGTTTAGCTCTCTTTGGCGAGCTCCCTTCTTTTTTCCCCCTTGACGATTGGTGTTAGGATTAGGATTAGTAGTTGCCATTTGAGATGAAGGTATTTGTGATTTTAGATTAGATGAACTTGAGGTTCATAGAAGAAAAGTCACAAATTTAAATTGACATCATAACTATAACTATTAATATTCTTATTACTACATCAAATCCAAGTACGCGTCGATCTCGTGGATACGTGACACGGGCGCGTATATACAGTACTGAGTACAATGCACACCGAGGATTAATTTGGGTCTTTCTACTGTCATCATGTCCTCTAGTTCTTCCGTCAAGCGCCGAGAAGAGATTGAGGCGAAGAAGAGGAAGCTCGAGGAACTTCGTCAAGCACGTATTGCACGTCAACAAGCTGAAGCAGAACGTCGAGCAAATCCCGAGGTATGTAAACTAGCAACTTACTGCATATGTACCGTAGTAACTAACTTACACTTACCATTACCACTCTAAAGGCTGGGCCGTCGACCATACGACATGCTGATATTGATGATATTGTTGATTTTGCACTGAGGAACTCACCTCGCCGGGGAACCATGACAGGGGAGGCAACTCCTGTCTCTGTCCCCGGGACACCAGCTATAGGACGACCGATTTCGCCTTCTAATTTTCGTGATCGTACACCCCCGGCACCTTCGGGTCGCATGAGCAGACAAAGTGACGCTAATAGTGGAAGACTTAGTCCCGGCTCTACTCTTGTCAATCAGGGTGTTGGACCTGGTTCTACGACCGGAACAGAAAATGTAATAGAAAGGTAGGTATTCCGAGGTCATTCTTGCTAGGTAATGGATACTAAAACATCTTATCTGCAGAGTTGTAACTCCACGCCCGCTTCCAGATTTGATTGATATAGAGCAAGAGCTTCTTGAATTACCCCGGAAAGTGAGCAGGATCATATATGAAGTATTTAATAACATTAATACATAACTTCGTCCATATAGGAACGTGTAACATACAACAAGGACGTGCAAACAGCTGCAATTGCCACCGAAGACGACTCCCTCCCGGATAAGGAAGAGGAGATTCGTCAACAGATACTCCGCGAAAAAGAGGCTGAAGAGGAAAAGCTAGCAAAGGAAAAGGAGATAGAAGAAGAAAACGAGAGATTAGAGAAACAACTCGAGGAAGAAATTCGGGGTAGGCTAGGAATGACTTATGATCTTCGTTATATTTTCTAATTAGAGCTACGCAGAACTGACGGAAGAAGAGCTGGCAAGCATTGTCGTTGATCCGGAGTTCAATCGTTTCGTCGATCAATCCTCTAAAATCCTACAACGTGCTTTGAACGATGGTTATGACTATACCCGTGACTATACTGTTGGTGCTGAATCAGGAGGGTAAGACTTCATTTACCCCAATTATAGGTGTAAGGTCTTAAAAATTGTATAACAGAGATGATTCCGAAGGGAAACGAGTAAAACGTGTATGCACATTCTATGATGAACGATACGGCAAAAATAGATCTATTACAGACTTAGACTGGTCTCCAAAGGTCATTTTTGTATTAATCTTATTTGCGAGCATGTGCTAACAATTCGGTTTTAGTATCCCGAGCTCAGTGTGGCTGCATATAATAAGAATCCTGCTGCATTGAACGAACCGGATGGCCTAGTTGCTATTTGGAACTTACATCTCCTTGAACGACCAGAATTTGTTTTCCACTCACAATCCGATGTATTATCTGTTGCCTTCTCTCCATTCAATGCAAATCTTGTATTCGGTGGTACCTATTCTGGACAGATTTTGCTCTGGGATACTCGGAGTAAACACCTTCCGGTACTTAAGACCCCGTTAAGTGCAGCTGGCCATACACACCCTGTATATGCTATTCAGATTGTTGGTACACAGAATGCACACAATTTGATTACAAGTAGCACAGATGGCCTTGTTTGCAGTTGGCTGGTGGATATGTTGGCACAACCACAAGTAAGATGAATTATGTAACCTTTGTATGTTGGAGCTAATTTTCTTGTATTGACCTTGTAGGAATCCTTGGAGTTGCAACATGCTGGACATAATAAGACTTCAGAGGTTGCTATCACTTGTCTTGATTTCCCTGATAATGAAACAACAACTTTCTTTGCTGGAACAGAAGAGGGGAACGTATACCAAGCCAATAGATATGATCGTGCAGGTGCCAAAGCCGGGCTTAATCAATATGACGTCTATCGTGGGCACTCTGGTCCAGTAATGGGGATCCACTTCCACCCTCTTCATGGTCCTGTGGATTTCAGTGATTTGTTCCTGACTGCTAGTGTCGACTGGACAGTAAAGCTCTGGCGTGCGAAGAGTATTGCAAAGCCTAGCTCACAGGCTCAAACATTAAGCCCCGTCTATAGCTTTGATGAGGCAGATGACTATGTGTATGACGTAAAGTGGCATCCACAACATCCTGCATTGTTTGGTACAGTTGATGGGAGTGGAAGATTTGATTTGTGGAATTTGAATGCGGATACAGAGGCGAGTCCCAGTTATTTTTGAATTTGCCTTTTTATAACTCCTTATTAATTCGATCCCACGTTATGTGAACACTCTCACAGGTGCCTGTGGTGTCTACTCAGGTGGGGTCGAATCGTGCGATAAATAAACTGAAATGGGACTGTAAGGATGGAAGACGGGCGGCATTGGGGGGAAGTGACGGAAAAATGTATATTTACGACATTGGAGATATGGCAATTCCTCGAGAAACCGAATGGACGGATCTTCAACGTACGCTTGTGAATATGCAAGCTGGCCATGGAGGGGGGCCGGGTGCCGTGCCTGAATTGAATGACCCGACAAGAATCATCGCTGGGCGATGAAATAAGGAAGAGGGGGTGGGGAATGTTTCTTCTGGAGTGTATTTGAGATGAATTATATAGCAAACTCTTATTTTTCTCTTCCTCGTCGTTTGAGCGCAATGTAATAGCCGTATACCATGGAATTAAGTCGTTTGTAGTCGCGGATACCCGCCATATTCCGTGGAAGGAATTATATATAAGAAGAGCAGATCGCACCCCGAACAAGCATCACAGGTTGAAACAAGAATAAGCCATGATATGCACACGGAGGCTGCGGACCATATGCAAATACGAAGATGCATTTCGGTGAGTAGGAAAAAGAAAAACCAACAGTGTTTTTTTTGTTTGATTACACAGCAGCAGTCATGGGACTATGTAGTAATAAATTCCAATTCCAACCTTTTCCCCTTCCCGTGTCCGAAATCATAATTATTTAGAGCCAATCGTCGGGTATTGAGTCGGCACGATCTTCATCGTCCTCAAACATCCCTTTTCCATTCGATTTCCGACTCTCATCTGGTCTCTGCTCCTTCTCGCTCTCTCGCCCCATCTGCTTTTAAGAGAAATAACTTTCTGAATACTCGAACAATGGCTTCCAAAGCAGGATTTAAACAGGTAAGTGTAGACGAATATCACCCCCATTTTTGAATTCCGAATCTCATAATGACTCGTAACCCTTCGGGTTATTGGGGAAAACAGGAACCTCACAAGTAAGTGCCCACTGAATTGCTGATATTCTGGTATTTGTGAGTAACCAGACGATTTACAGACTTTTGGTGTAAGCATCGATCCACCTTGAATACCTGAATGTTCCTAATAACAATACTGGCATTCTATAGCATTCCTGGGCCCATTGAAGTTGCAGATGATGTATGCAACACTCTCTTTGATCGGTCCGAAGGACCCATGAGCTCTACTGACCACATACGCAATTCAGGTTTTGTATGCTAATGCACATCCTTCGATGTCACACGTATCCCCGGACTTTGTACCGGTTTTTGGCGACTGTATTCGCATGCTCAGGTAATCCTACAGAACTTGCCACATATCTGTGTACTCTGGTATTGAAGGACTACGTAGGGAAGTATTGTATGCTCCAAACAGTCAGCCATTCTTGATAGCGGGATCAGGTACTCTCGGTTGGGATCAGGTGTCTATCACAAATACAAATTCCATCATTGGATAATCTAACGTATTTATCGCTTATTAGGTTGCAAGTAACCTTGTAGAACCTGGTGAATCCGTTCTTGTCCTCAATTCTGGTTACTTTGGGGACAGCTTTGCAGATTGGTAATGAACCCTTTAGTCGGGAATGACTCGTTGACTCAGACTGACATTTTATTTCAAACTACGTTTTTGTTCCTGTTTACTTTACTATTGGCACCACACTCAAGTTTATCTGTCTATGGAGCACAAGTCGACCAAGTTCAAGCCCCGTTGGGAGAGGCTGTAACACAGAGTCAACTCGAAGCGGCTTTGTCAAAGAAGAAGTATAAGCTAGTGACATTTACGCACGTTGATACATCCACTGGTGTTCTTAGCGATGCAAAGATGATCGGAGAAACCGTAAAGCGTTTAGCACCTGATACTCTCGTGCGTTACTTTGATCCTCTCCCGTTCCGCATCTTCCGTACAAATGTTCTTCTTTTTGTTCTTGTTTTTTTAATAGGTTGTTTTGGATGGTGTCTGTGCGGTCGCATCTGAGGAGATCCGTCAGGAAGATTGGAACATCGATGTTGTCTTATCAGCTACTCAAAAGGGACTTGGAACACCACCCGGTTTAAGCGTTCTTTCCGTAAGCAAACACGCTATTGAAGTGTTTGAAAACAGAAAGGCGCCCCCTACGAGTTACTATGCAAGCTGGAAGCGGTACGTCTTTATTTTGATTTCCCTTTACGTTGTTACATTCCAGCTCAGATGAGATGGGATTTCTGTTCTGTTTAGGTGGCTCCCGATTATGCGTGCATATGAAGCTGGACAAGCGTTATACTTCGCAACCCCGCCCGTGAATCTCATCTACGCGCTCAATGCCTCATTAAAGCTTATCACAGCTACTTCTCCATCCCTTAAAGAGCGCTTCGCCCTGCATAAGGAAGCGAGTGCTCGTGTTAGAAAGACTGTGGCTGAGCTTGGCTTGCGAACTGTTGCGGTAAAGGAGAATGAACAAGCGAACGGAATGACGGCGGTACGCCTTTTCCTTCTCCGTTAATTTCATCTGTTTATCTGAGTCCGGTGTGGGGTATTGGAAATTGACTGTACTTCTTTTTGTTATTCTATTTTTAGATATACTATCCGAAGGGCACTGTGGCTTCAGATGTCCTTCCTCGCCTTGCGTCTCAAGGAATTGTCGTTGCTGGTGGACTCCACAAGGACTGCAAAGGTAATCATACTGCTTTACTTTATCCAATCTAAAAATTACCATAACTCAATCCTTATCTTCTTTCACAGATAAGTACTTCAGAGTAGGGTATGTCATTTTCCGCCTGTTTAACAGGCACCCTATCTATCTTTTCCTAGCGAAACTAACCAAAAAATTTCTTATCTAATTAGGCACATGGGTATCACGGTTGTAGATAAATCTCGTGGGGATATCGATCGTGTCGTAGCCGGTATACAGCAAGCAGTCAAAGAAGCTAAAGCTGCTAAGGGTCTCGTCAATGGAAATGGATCAGTCGTGTAAGACCCAACTACTTCACCCTCCCTAAACATACCACCCTACCACATTTCTCCCTTTGCTCTACCCTGTGCAAACTCACCAAACAAAGGATCGAATCGAACTGCAGCCCCTCCGTTTTCATATCCTTTTTTCTTATTCTTCTCTTAAGTGGTGTAAGAACTATAAGCTAACATATAGCTCTCTTTAACTTTTTTCTTGATATTTCTATCTGTCTCTCTATACTCTATGGTATGTATGTGCCAAACATTAACGAACAAAAAAAAATACCCCAAATTATAAACGTGATTATGTATTGTTATCGAATATCGGATTTGTCCAAAAAATTCGGATTATAAAAAAAACAAAACAAACACGGAACGGAACGAAACCAACGAACCCTTTTTTGAAAAAAAAAATCGAATTTATAAAAAAAAACACGAAAAACCCCCCTATGAACGGGTTTCGATTCCAAACTGGACTGACCGCTTTCGATTCGTTCGTTCCGTCCAAACTGATAAACGGTGGGTTAATTTGGCAAAAAAAATCCTAATTCTCGTACCTGGGATGGGAAATCGTGAAAAAAAAACCCAAAATGAAAAAACAAAAACACATGGTATCGACAACGACCAGTATTCAAAAATCGAAGTTATGATCCGCGAATAGGGTAAGGGAGGCCTCAGTGCTTTGGGTGGGGTGGGACACGGAAAGGGCGGAAGAGCGGAAGAAAGGGGCGGGAGACGGAGCTCCGTTTCTTGGGGATCGTTCGTGTCGTGGAGCGGAGCCGATGGAACCACACCTCATCTCTACTAAATTCCTTTTTATTTACCTCGATTGATTGCTTGACCGACTGATATATAGGATATATACACGTAGTTACTTATTTTTATAAGCCTCTCATAAATCGGGGCTTTTGCATTCTAATCTAATACCAATACTACTATAACCTATCTTGGGACTGTCTCAGATTGCTAGGTTGTCTCACTCTCAGATTCCCTTTTGCTTCCGTCACATCAAGAAAGAAACATGCATGCAATATATCAACCCATCAGCCGAGAGAGAAAAAGAAAAAAAGCCAATAATATTATGTGGAGTTTTGCGTAAGACAGCTAAGGAAGAGATATTAACGATTCCTAAGGAAACCAGGTATACATAAAAATCGAAAACAAATGGGGGAGGTCGTAAAACAAATGTCCTTAAAGTGTATCATTAGAAGGTCCCAAATCCAGTAACGTGCTACAATAATACAAATGAAATTAGACCGTCTTATCACAGAGAATATTTAATCAGAACTTACTGGTGGCATTCCAGTAGCCATAGGCGCCATTGGCATACCAGTTCCATTCACTATCATAGGAGCTGCTTGAGGAGCAAACCCATTGCCCTGTGTCAGCAATAACCGATTACCGAAACCTCCAGGGTTGATAATCGGCGTCTCCTCTTCTGCTTGCTCCTTCTTTGTCGTTTTAGTAGCTAACTCTTGAACTTGCTTTTCCAGAGCTGCAATTTTAGCGGCAAGGGATCTCTGACTTTGAATCTTGTAAGGCATAAAGAAGTCGTTGAGGCCGTGTTGCCAAGAAAGCTCCTCAATAAAGTCCGGACTGAGAAGATCAAAGCACATATATAACATCGCTGCGAAACATTCCTTGTTGCCAATATCAACGAAATAAGATACCAGCTCTTCTGCGACTTCTTTGGAAGCAGAGAAAGCAGCCGTTTGCATCGCATCTTTGAAAAGCTTGTCTTGCTTTGACAACCCGATAGATTCCTCCCATTTGCCGTTTTTCTAAGATACCACGAATGAGTTTGATTTTACGTAAGTCAGTAAGAGAAGACAAACCTTGTAAAGATGAGCGGCGAGACGTCTGAACTCAAGAAGCTCGTGCTTCTCTAACCGTTTTGCGAGTTGAAGGTTATTAAAGTTATCGAAGCTATCAATCGAATCCCGGAGTGTCTTGTAATCCTCTTCTTCAATCAAAAGATCGTTATAAGCTTCATTGACAGCTTCAATGTTTAACTATAATTATATGTCAATTAGGTAATTCGGGGACAATGTTAGTAGTTATGATTACCCTTTGTACAGCGATCAAATAGGGCTTGATAAGGGGGACATTGTCACTGCGTTGGAAGAGACGGACAACACGGGTATGATCTATCCGAGGAGACAAGACCGTCAAGAGGTCATTGAGTAACAGAGGTTGTTCTTGCAAGTAGAACGAGAGAGCTTTGTAATAACTAGAAAAGATAACTTAGAACCTTATTGAGGTTAAAGTTGCTTAGTCACTTACATCTCTACGTTAGCCACGCGGACAATAACATCTTTGAATTGGTTGTGCTCCCAAGCGTCTGCTGATCGTTCCATCATAGCAAGGCCGGCATTGTCCTGTACCTGGTCAATACCCAGCCATTTCCAAACTATGAGACAACTTACAAATTCATCGTATTTAACATACAAGAAAACTAGCTCAGGCCAGAGATGAGCCTTCTCGGTCGCCCGAATGACCTTCGGGATATTGATACGTGATACGAATAATTTGAGATGCTCCATAACTAAAGACCGAAAATTAATACAGGTCAAAATTTTCCTGAATGTTTACTTACGTTTCTCTGGTTTATATTTACTATACAAGATAGCAAGTTCCGTGAAAATACCCATCTGCATGGATATTAGTCAACAATTGAAGAAAACCTATTAGAAATGTGACTCACATGAGCGCGTTCCAAACTCAAGCCTGCCTCCATCAAGTTGAGGACTTCATCGAAATAGCCCTTACGTTCATAGGAGGTAAGAACACCCGAGAGCTCCTCCTATAGAAAAACAAACTATCAGTATAAGAATGAGTTAGTCAATTATTGGACCTTACAGCATGCACAATGATGTTAAGACCACAGATTTGTGCAAGACGGAACTCGGATTTTTCAAGACACGCAGCATGAACTTGTTTCCAAACCCTGTAAAATGAATATTTATTATGAAGTAACCAACAAAATAATATATTGATGCTCACTGAGTGTTTCCAGCCTTACGAGCACTTTCGACGGCTGCCTGGTTCTCACCAAGATAGATGAGGGTTGTTGCTAGACGTGCCCAGTTAGAGATACTGGTAAAGAGGAGCTTCGCTGCTTGATACAGTTCGTCATTAAAGCACTTCTCTCCAACTTCCAAGATGTCAGCCACATTAGTCATTGAAAGGAAGTCCTCCATGTCGTGTAGACGATCCGTCTTTGCATATGCATGCGCGAGTTCGGTATCAATCTTCGGTTCTCTGAGGGTCTTACGGGCCATCTGCAAGTATCGGACGAGATCATCATACTTGTCTGCACGTGTTGAAATTTCGATAACTTCTAAGAAGTTTGAAGGATCCTCAGCCTTGATGTACGAGTCTGCACAAATAATAAGCAAAAATATTTCAAATAAAACTCAAGTTGGATTACCAATAGAGTCCTTAATACGGAGACCATCAAGCTGTGCCTTGGCAAGGCGGCTCCAGACTTCGGGGCGGTTGACCTTGGTTGCATACTCCAAGCCACGGTCAATACTAACAATATGTTCTACAAGAACATTGATAGCATTTGCATGTTGTTCGTACTTCTTATAGATCATGAACGCTTCTTCAAACAACCCATGGTCAATGGCAATCTTTGAGATTTCACCAATGTCATAATTCTCGAGCTTGTTAATGTAGTTCACAACCTTGCCCTTATCAGCACGAATTGCGGTAAGCATCAACAAGTTTTGCAGGTTCTTGTTGTCGCTGAATGGAGAAGGTTCGAGTATGATCTTCTCAAGGATTTCAATGAGCTCAATTGGCAAATCGGCGGAAATGAAGGCCTTGACTGTGACCGAGACGTCATCGGGATCTGTACACTCGGGTAAGGCAGTTGCGCTGATCTAGGAAAAGTACGTCCATCAGTTCCATTATCACTTCAAAATATTTAAAGCACATACTTGATCGATGAGTTGACGACGGTGAACATTGTCAGGAACGAGAACCTGAGCCCAAAGTTCAAGTTGACGTCTCTTGACAAGATAACGTGCTTGTTGCTTAAACATAGAGTTATCGTTTGTGATAGCAATGAGTTCCTCATCACAGAACCCTTTGGCATATGCGATATATGCAAGGTATGGATCTCTCTTTTCACAGTATTTACCGACAACCAAAGGCTCATAAAGCTAAGGGGAATCCAAAATATGAATATTTTCCTATATTTTGGGTGATTGAAGAAGCTTACATTGTTCTCTTTCAAGAAAGCCTCTGGGTTATTGTTGCTGTCAATGTAAATCTTCGCAACGGCGTTATACACAGCCGGGTCCTGGCTACCTGCTTGCACACGGGTTTCAAGCCAAGGCATGATGAGTTTCAGTCTGTTCCGAGATTCGACTTCTTGAACAAGTTCCTCGATCGGGAAGTTCCCGGTAATTGAAGTAAGCAGGCCTTTGATTGTTGATTCATCACAGTCAACATCAAGCAACCCACCAATAACTTGTGGGGTACGTGCCGAGTTGACTTGTTGCACGTAAACCTCAATGAACTTCGTAAGACCATTCTGATACAAGTATAAAACGAGGTCATGGACGAAGTCAAATCGGTCACAAACAATGATCAACGGAAGCTGATCCTGAAGACGAGCTTCCTTGAGGAAGTTTTTAACTTTCTCGGGGTGATAGTGATTACTTTCCCTACAAATACGCTCAACTTCACGGATTTGACCCGTTCGGGTTGCAGCTTGAATATACTTGAAATGAACTTCAGGGTCCTGACTCAAGTTAACGATGGAACCCAAGTAATAGTATAGACCCTCAAAGCTCTTGAACGACTCAAACATCTCAATAAGTTTGACAGGACCCAAAATATCGGAGTACTTGGTAGCAATCTGGACGACAACTTGTAGGTTCTGACGTATGTTGACCCGTAACATTTCCTGCATGCAGGCCATTGACTGCTCAGTAGTAAGTCTGCTAAAGTATTCCACAAGCCACTAAGGGTATACAATCAATACCAAAATGTTTTTTCTAGAACGTTTTTCACTTACGTCAGCCTGTAAGACATTGGTGTGAACAATTGCCCGTTTGATATCATTGATATCCTCGTAATGTTCAAGGGCTCGCTGTAAAAGACCGGCACGTTCACACAAGTTAGCAATTCTAGGTCTATCGTAGTATGTGAACATTTCATTCCCAAGAATTGCATCAGCAACTTGGGGTGCATGAACTAGGTTCATCTCAAGCAATCGAGTTTGTAGATGTCCTTGCTCTGGCTTGTTGTCCTTCAATGCATCTAAAAGGAAAGAAGTAGCGGGTTGAATCATATTTTGTGACATGAAAATGTCAACAACCTAATTTTCCACCAGTACAAACGTCAGGCGTATGTTAACAGACCCAAATTCCGATACGTACCCTATCTATGTCTACCAAAGGACCGTTTTCATCATTGACAAGTTGAGTTGCAAATTCAGCACCTTTATCAGGGTTCGTTCGCATGATGTGCTGGAGAAGAGCGGTATAATCGGGAGTATAACCGACTTTCTTCGAGTACAGAACAATTTTGTCGGTCTGACCAGTTTCTGCAAAGCACGCTACAACTTTATTCGGAACATTGGCACGAAGGTAAACACTCAAAGCGAGCGTCATATCGTGTAAGCGTACTATATCACCCAGCTCTTCACTACAAGTGAGCTTGTTTTCCTTAAGCCACTTCTCTAGTAATTGCTTGCGACCTTGCTGAAGTACGGGTCGAGCTAGCTCGAGTGATTCCAATTGGTTAAGTTCTCCTTTCTCTAAGAGGATACCAAAGTACTGAAGAATCGGGGATAAACCTCCGGGGGGCGTAGGAGCAGTCTTGAAAGCGTCAATGGTTTGTGATGTTCTCAAAATTCCCCGGGGTGAGTTTGCCGCTATCTTAGCTGCTTCATTGTATTGGCCACTCTGGAAAAGGGCCTGATATTGTTGTATATACAAATCATCCGCACCTGGCAGATTTGCGCGACTTGCGAGCTTGAAGGCCAGCTCCGTGTTATTGAGTGTACCAAGGATATATGGAACAATTGCGGTTTCGTCTACACTGACGCTAAGAACCTGTCCCTTTCTATTTACACCAATGATACCATGCGTAGCTTCATGCTCTGCAGTAACGAAGATCGTTTCACCACTGATACGGTTCATATATACACAAGCTCCAGTCTCAAGATCATACAGATGAATAAAGCCGAACTTTGTGACGAGGAAAATGATCCCATGCTTCTTAGAAACTTGCATTGCAACGGGGAAATCATTTGTAGCCTCGGGAGGGAAGAACACATCCACTGCTTTCTTGGAAAAAACGGGATCGGCAGCTTGATGATCGATCTCAACAATGTGTAACTATAAAGTGATACGTCAACAACGTTATGGTGTAGGGAATAAAATCAAAATATTACCTTAGCTCCTGCAGCAGTCCTCACAGCAAAAGTGAAGAGTTTAGTAGGGAATTGGTGTCCATCCAATTTAAGCTCGGCAAAAGCGGCAGCATGTCCCTCAATAGGTTGACTGACGGAACGGTCAACACTATAAAGTTGCATTGCACCTTTTACCTTGAACGCAGACGGGTTCGTCGTGTTTCCTGCAATCCCGACGAGGACCATCCATTTCCCGTCACCTGAAATGCGGTAGTTGATTATTTGTGCACCAGCCAAAGTTGCATGACGGTCAAAGATCTTTGTAGGCGGAGAAGTCTGGTCCGCAATCGTCCAATGGTAGACCGCAGTATCTGTGACCATACCGATGATAGAGTCAGACACCCATTTCCAGAATATGATGTCTTCATTGTTTACGTGAGACTTGACTTTCTGTTTCGTTTCGATATTAAAAATCTGCAAAGTTCGACCAGCTAGTCCCAGAGTTAGTAATAAGCATCACAAAAGATGAAAACGCGATAAAGCATACATTTGAGTGCAAGAATCTTCTGGTGAGGGTGCATTATAGCAGAGTCTGCAGTAATCGGCCTTCGTAAGACATTGTTTGCATCCGCAAGGTCAACAATGACGACTTGATTCTGTTCATTTACTTTCTCGCGCACACAGATAAAATGGTCACTCTCGAGTGTTAAAGTCTATTTGGGAGCAAGGTAAGGGAACGCGTTTGCACATCGTGTAAGACGTACGCGTACGCACCTGGAATGAAATAGAAGCGGGTTGGACTCCGATACTAGACAATTGGAGGTGTTCGCAAAAAGTAATGGGCTTCGTCGCGGCCATATTGGCGGGTATGGATGCCTAGCTGGCCAACGTCGACGAAGGTTTTTGAAAAGATGTACAAACGGTGTTCGTTGCGTTGTTGGCGGTGAACGTTTAGCTACGGCTACGTACGTTCCACCGCAATAAATCTGGTACTCATTTCACACGGGGTAGATCCGTAGTAATAACACGTATGGCATTCACTCAAATTATTATGTACTTGTATATTCGTCTAATATTACATTCAAGCTGTGATTACATGTAGAATTGATGGTAAAAGCGGAAATGAAAACAGTATTCTACCAGTAAATCATTATTATAATAAGTGTATATCACTACTAGTCGAGGGCCTCTTATTCTTCGGCCAAAGCTAATGCCTGTTCGACGTCATCCTCAGCAGCTAAAGTAGTTGCTGGGGGCTTGTTTCCGTAGTAAATTCTCTGTACAACGATAGCTATGGATGCAAATCAGGATGCAATTTCTTGTCGGACGGAAGGGGACTTACCAAAATCCACAGAAAGTTGGAATACAGCGCACACCTTGAATTGTATAGGAGAGCGTTGTAGGAAGAAATAAACCAATCTACCGGGACTATAAGTGATTGTATTTCGAATTTAGAGTCAGTTTTCTTACTTGAAGGCATCCCCTCCAAACCAGCCGAGTAAAGTGGATGCTCGGAAGCCGTATAATGACTTTTGTTTGTAATTACTTTGAACATAGTTAGCTATAAAGTAAGGAAAGGTAGACATCCTAAATAGCCTTTAGAGCCTTACTCACCTAATAAATTGCGGTATTGGGAGGGTACTCTCAAGCCCAAGAGCAACATAACCAATAATTGTAACAAAGATTTTATTTCTCCCAAAAATCAAGAAGAGAATAGTCTGGACCAGTCTGGATATTAGTGGAAAATGTAAGTTTCGAGTATAACAAAAGGAGACCCCGAACACATCTCTGAGACATACATCATCCCGGCGAGAAACTCAATATGCTGAGCAAATGTCGGCCATTGCCAAAATGAATATGGTCTGACGGATACACCAATATTCTCAGGACTATTCTTGGGCTTGTATAACAGACAAATGTAAAGCAGGACAAGCTACGATTATTCAAGAGGTAAATTAATTCTATTAGCTTTGAGTAGTAGCAGACCACGCACTTGAGCTATTATCATCAACATAGATTGAACGAGCAATGCAAACTCAAAACGGTCACCGAGCCAGAAGAATAGTCGAGTAATGTTTGCAATCAAGCTAGCACCAATCCAATTTAGCAAATCAGATCTCCACTTCAGAACCTAGTATAATGACATACAGTACGCCACAAATATCTCTCGAAAACCCTATGGAACTCCTAGGAAAATAGGGAAGTAAATCAATTCTACACTGCGGTAATTTAAGATCTTATAGTAGTCATTGATGCATACTTCTTCTTTATAATCGAGATAGTTTGGTCTGCATAAACAAGTGGCGGACCAAACGCCATCCCCACTGAGGCTATTATACTCAACCAGCCTGGAATCATGATAGTAGAGAGAAGAATGAGAGATGTTGTCAGTTTAGGCGCGACACGGGGTATGCTAATGGACTCGGATGAAACCTCTCGACTCACGTGTTACGCTTCCGAAATAGTGGATAATTTATTACATGTTTGTACATTTCCAAGAAATTATAGGTGTTATAACTCGAGAAAGAGACGAAACGAAGAGTGAAAACATTTTACAACCACAGAACAGGGCGGCATCTAAATATTCAGTCACAACCAAAAATATACCAAAGGCATGGGAAAAGAAAATTCCTAATCTAATTCAAGGATGGATAATTTTAAGCCTTCTCGGACGCAAGAAGCTAGTTCCGCCGCATCCTCAAGACCAGAAACATGAGAGTATTTGACATTTACTACTTTCAAGGCCCTCTGGATGCCCGGAGGCGGATACCATCGGGAGAGAATCATATCCACTAAGCTATTAAAGCATCCGCCGAGATCACAAAAGTCGAAAGATATTTCTTCAAGTTGGGGGCAAATGAGACCCGAAAGACAATCCCTATGCTCAATGTCGTCTGAGTTATAAACACAAGTGTATATTCCAGACTGATGTTGCGGGCAATGATATAAGTTCAGCAACGAAATAAGAGCATGTGTCTCCTCTTTCGTGTCTGGCCAAATGCCGCTAAGTCCAAGTTTGGTTATGTTTGAAGACAACTGGATTGAACTGTATATCTCCGGAAGGATGACTGTTGCAAGATTTAACTCCTCCAACGAGTCGACGAATGAGGACCCTTGCAGGAAGAGTGGTACATTTGTAGAGAAGTCATTTGTATTATCTAGTTCTCCATCCCGAATACCAGTAGCCAGAATACGTAGCTGAGGGGTCTGAAGATGATCCAGTATATGTCTTATATTCGACGCATACGTGTGGTAGTAGAGCTGAAGAGTGTGCAACCTTTCTAGTCGCAACACAGGATATGATAATTCTTCTTCAGAGAAATCTGGGTCAAAGACCTCAGCTTGGAAATACTCTAGGGATGGAGAGATTTGCAAAAGAGTCATACATAGTGTAACTCCGATAGCAGAGTCACTTTTGAGATCAAATTGTATACGAGTAAGATTACGGAGTGGGGAGCCGTCAGAGAATAGATATAGTCTGTCGGTCATCAGAATATCAAGTGTTTGTAGTTGATATGCATTCGACAGATCAATATCAACGAGTTGAGATTTGTTACGAAGGCACAACTTGAGGTATTTTAGGAGAGGGAGATCGTATAGTCGTATATCCGAGTCCGTAATGATTCTTTTTGATGATGGTCCTTCGACCATTAGTGAAATGCGCTCACATCTTGTTTGGACATCTTCTGCCATGTTTAAGAGACGTGGAAGAATGTCCCCGTTGTGATTGTTAGAGAACATTTGTAGTGATAATGGGGACGAACTTGCTCGTAAAAGAGTAGTCTCCAGTGATCTGAGAGAGAAGTCACGTCCAGCGCCCCCATCACGGTACCGCTTCGTGACTGAAAGGTTTATCTTTGCCCACAGTCGTGGGGAAGAAAGAGCGACTCTTCTCCATAAACGGCAAACGCAGGCAACATTATACGGGGATTGGGTTGGGGAGCCAAAATCTTCCAGGTCTACCGCTTCATCTGGTATACACATCCAGAAAATTTCGGATA
This sequence comes from Pyrrhoderma noxium, assembly GCA_002287475.2. NCBI lineage: Eukaryota > Fungi > Basidiomycota > Agaricomycetes > Hymenochaetales > Hymenochaetaceae > Pyrrhoderma > Pyrrhoderma noxium. The sequence continues at coordinate 2,885,575 of CM008254.1, read as the reverse complement.
AAACATCTGGTATCAACCCATATCTCAACTGCATAGGGGCATAGACGATTTTAATTAAAGCGGTTTCGGGGATAGAGCTGTAATTTGTTCGGTAGTGAGATCTCTGTCCTATGTACCAAGAGCTGAACCGACTGTAAAAATTTGCAAATTACACTGGGTTAATTAAGAGGGATTCCTAAATATGCAAACAATTTGAGCTTTGCGTACTCGCCTCCCTATTTAGGACTACACACCTTCGACAAAGTTGACTTAGAGATCACAGCCTCACCCGTGGCGATTTGAAATATTCACAAAGGGCTGCAAAGCGGAAAGTGACCTCCGAGCAAAAAGACTATATAGTAGCAATGTACGTACTGGACGGACGGATATGTTTAGATATTTGAAATCTGCCGGATCGATTAGTTATATGTATTGGCTCAAAAATATGCTGATGGAGTTAAGCAATGTTTAAGAACCAGATTAATGTCACGATATCGAGTGTAATTCCTTGCTAGCGCCGTTTGGGGTTCTTGAACATGTACAGGTGGTCCACCCAATTCAAGACAGGAAGACATGGAAACATTGCGGAAAAGCGATGATAAAGATGGCTGAAAACAACATGTAGCCTATAAAGCAGTGTTAGTGCGCTTCATACCAGCATCTGTCACTTATTGACAAGTAGGAAAAACTATATATGTGATTGGACTTGACAGATCACATTCGTTGCAATATTATCCCATTCCATCCCTAGACAAGATTTTCAGGAGAAATAAGTTTTCCGCGAAGAAAAGTATAATCCACTCCTATCTAGATTTTTGGAAAGTACCTCCGTTCCGGGGGCCACATGTATGTATGGAATAATTTGAAGATAAAAAGTTACGAAGACAATTCAAATAAGTACAAATACTCCGATAGTCCGTGGTTGGAGTAAATATAGAATTATATGCAAAAATGGATTTAAACCACTACATGAAGATTATTATAGTAAACGGATAGAAAGTCGGGTTACGCGGGTATTTTAAGGCTGGCAAGCAGGGAGAGAATGCAAGGAGGAATTAACTCATACACGGGGACGAAGAGCAGTTAGTGGATACTAATGAATACAATTCAGATGCGTGAAAGATAAAGGAAGACAGAAAACTTATAGAAGTGTAGTTGCGGAAGAAATCTCGTAAAATGAGAGTGCCTTCATCAGGTATAACCCGTATCACATTTACCGAAAAAAGCAAAGAAACCATCATGGACCGACATGAAAGCCATAAGAGAGGCAAAAAAGGAAAGAAAAAGAACTACCACAGACTAAAGGGGGAGATAAGAGAAATAGCGGCTTAGCAGATGATGCAGCCACCCCCCGGACCTTTAGCGCGCGCACTTATTGAAACTCGAGCCGCTTCATAGAACACTTCAGTCACACCACGATTATGCTTGGCACTACATTCTAAAGAGAGAGAAAACACAACCTTTCAGCAAAAAGTTAATGTCTGACGGCACCTTATAAGCATACCGAGATAACGAGATGCCCGTATTCGACGAGCCACATCAAGCCCCTGTTCATATTGAACCGGTCCAGCGCCATATCTAGCCAAACGTTCTATTACGGCCCGATCATCTCGGAGATCACACTTCAGTGCTAAATTATCGTGTCTGTCAGAAAAGGGTCATTAGAAGAAATCAGAAATATACTGCATACCGACAAGAACCAGCTGTATAAACGAATAATTAATTATGCAATAGCATTAAAGCACACCAGAGCACGAACCTTCACCCCGGGACAATATTCTAGAATTTCCTCTATCCACTGAAACACAATATAAGTGCTGAATACTCATATTAAAAGGACAAAGATAAGCCAACCTTTGACTCAACATTTTCGAGTGACGTAGGATTATCAACCTATAGCGGAGATACAAATCAGAGAAGAACAAATTTGTATGAGCGTGTGACCACACACCGAGAAACAGATCAAAATGACATGCGTTTCGGCGTAGCTTAATGACCGAAGGCGGTCAAACTCCTCCTGGCCTAAGGTGTGAAAAGGAATTATTATTAGATACAGTGCATTGTTCCCACGGGAGAAGGTGAACACAAGTACCTGCAGTGTCCCACAAGCTCATCTCAATCAACTGGTCGTCGACATATAAGTCCTGCACGTAGTTCTCAAACACAGTAGGCTCACTACATCACTTTGTGCATTAGTATCTCCATTGATATTATCATCTAACAAAAAACAACTTACTATACTTGAGTAAAGAAGCCGCGAGTAAACACGTTCAGCAGAGATGTCTTCCCTGTGAGACATTAGATAGAACTAAGCAAAGTTGGAGTATAATGCATCGACCTCATTCACATACCACATGCACCATCACCACATACAACTGCCTTTCTTTGGATCTAGAAGTCCAAAAACATAAGTTTGAGAACGCGTGCGGAGCGTATGGTCTCGAAACGTACTGCTTTCCCGCGACCAAAAGATCCACTTCTTGAGGATTCCCCACAGAGTGACATGGCAGAGAAGTTGCACTAAAGTGATTTACCGACAATCGTTAGGGAAATAAGTAGGATGAAGAGTTAGGGAATGGTAATGCTTGGAGCCCCGTACTTTGTTACCTGTCACACTGTATGTGTATGGAAGTCACGCGTGTTCAACATAAATTATGTCACACCCCAGTCAATATGCGGGGTATTGAAGAGAAAATCAGGGATCATAGTTAACAGGATACATACACTTACATACCACCACCCGTCAGGTACTCTAGAGACTTGTGAGTCTATATCAATCGTGCGCTCGGAATATTCCCGAGATGTAGTATCATATCCGACATCGAGTGAGGACTTTGTATGACATTATTGAACATCCACCCTTTCCGTAGTTTCCCTCTATCTCCGGGTATGTGGTGTAAGTATTAAAATGAGTTCTTGTACTAAAGAAGAGAGAGAACTGAGATTGTGTGTGTTAGTACACGCATTTCGTATACCTACATGCATTGTTAAACAAATTGCCTCCGTCGGAAGCTACTAAGTGTAAATCATTCCAGTGTGGGGTCTTGATATACACAGCAGCAATACTAATTAACATTTAATGCCGACTTAGCACATAAGCTTGTCATAATCGGTTGTATCGACGCCACCATTTACCGTCAGACTCTTGGGCTGGCAAACGTGTTTTTCTGCAGTATTTAATATGTAATGGGAGGTCATGGAACAAGGATCGATAGGTTACTAGGTGTGTATATGCCTCCCGGGTATATGCATCACACGCAAGAGAACTCCGACCAAGAGCGAATCTCCGGATAACTACTTAGGAGAAACGGGAGAAGCACGGATCGCATGGAATTATGTTCTTAGGAAATAAACATGATTCTCCATAGCGTTCACTATTTGTCAAAAGGGCCTCACAGTGCCGCATAAAAAGGCTTCGCTACTGGATGCTCATTGAATCGGTCCTTCTATCTGATCCGATATTCTATTTCTTATCCTGCACACATTGCGGTGAATAGCACCGAAAAAGTCCAGACCTTATCCTTTACCTATAAGAGGAGAGTGCAACCACAAGTTTTCCCTTAGCTACTATCAGTCAAATTGCATTGACGGAGATAAGCGTCCAGACTCTGTTAAGTCGACAATGGCACAGAGCCAACAGGAAGATTTAGAAGTGTATCTTGCGATTCTTTTGAGCCAGTAACGCAATGATCTTCTTTCATATCCTTTCATATAAGCGTAACGACTATATGCTAAAGCTATACAGCTCTGATATGCGCAGGATACATGCCTCAATTTCAAATAATATAGTGGAGCTTAAGGCAATTGCCAGTGGTCGAGGGGGATCACAGAAGTACATCTATCATGGATTCGATGCTCCAGGTGGTAGTCGGTTATCCATTTTGAACACAAACGATATAACTTCCTTCCTTTTATCATATTTCCAAAAGGTGCTGGCAAATTAAAAATTGATTATGAATATCGATAATCTTGGGGTGAGTGTAGCAGTAATTGCCAGACACCATACATAGTCGGGTGAGATTACCGAAGGACAAGTAGGGTAAAGCTGATGTCTTAAGGGTAATGCCGCTGGACAATATTCAAACAAAGGTGGATCCATGTGAGCTTCACTCCATAATCGCCTCGTTATAATTATAAAGCTTCTCATATGCTTCAATCGTGTCTAAAACAAGCAATAGTCAAGAGAAACCATATCTGTATCTATGGGGAAAGAAGGAAGGAAAGAAAAGAACCAAAGGAAAACAAAAGAACATACCAAAACGCAATTAAGAATAGACACTTCTCTGAATACCCATTTATAAAGTTTAATACATTGACAAAAATATTTCTAGGGTTCTGTAAGGTTACTCGACTCAGCAGGCAGGCACTGTAAGCGGGATTCTGACGGTCGTCTGAAAAGGGCATTTAAAAAGCATGAATTATTGACAAGTTCAGATATACTCACCGCTAACCCCTAAAAAATAAAAATAATCGATCAATCGGTCAGTTTCAAGGTAAGTTATGCAATATAATAAACATACAGATAAACTAGTTTCCTTATATTTCACGCTCATATCAGATGCAGTTAGGCGCATAGCTTCTATTGCCTCATCAAGAGTAACACGATATATTCCATCACTAGCCATAGATAATTGGGCTGCAGTCACGGCTTTAACTGCACCTAGACTGTTACGTTCCTGTGTAGGCATTCGTATTCCCGATGTGAATTATATTTCATAAGCAAAATCCATATAATAATCAAAAACAGAGCATATGGAAAGAAGAACTCACGATACATGGCACCTGGACAAGGCCATCGATTGGATCGCAAGTAAGGCCTAGATTGTGTTCTACATAATATGTTTTACGTCCCAATCAACTATCGATTATCGAGGGTGTTTTTTGAAAGAAAAAAAGCGAACCTATGCCTATCTCCGCCGCCTAGCAACGAGCAAGTTTGTTTAAGCGATTCGGGCCTCGATAGAGAAGTAAAGAACTACACAAACCTGTAAAACCGTCTCCGGTGACGCTGATCGTGAAAGATAGACCCGCATCGGAGGGACAAAGTTTTTCTTAGTAAGTTCGAGTATTTTTAATGAAACAGGGCCCGGACTCACCTCCCATGCAGGCTGCGAAGCCAGCGCTGGCCATTGAACAGGCAACTATTTTGGAAATAAGAAAGCACTTCAGCCATATGCATCACTTTGTTAATCCCTGTTTTGAAACTTACCTCCGACCTCAGCTTGGCATCCACCTTCTGCCGCAGATATTGTACTTCCTCGTTTAAACAGCATACCCACGGCCTGAAGGTACATTTAGAATGTCCATTATAATAAACAACGATAACTCGTTTTAGTTATTGATAAAGCGTAAAAGAACACATGTAAAACTCACAGCAGCGGTCAATAAGAAGGTCACTATACTCTTCTCCGGATCGTCGCTAATAAACTTGGGAACATGAAAAAGGGAGGTAATCAGCAAAACTCGAGCAAGATTTGCGAAAGCGGGGTAACTAAGGGAACTCGACAAGATCTGAGATGAACATACTTCGACGATATATTTCAACACAGCCGGGATCACGCCGGCAGCTCCATTTGTTGGTGAAGTTACAATTCGGCCTCCGCTAGCGTTTACTTCATTTACAGCAATGGCATAACATGAGAGAAAATCTATGGCAGGGAACAGTGTTTTGCGCTACTCAAAAAATTGACGATATAATTTAATCAGATAACACAGCAAATTTGAAAAGAAATACTTAGAACAAACCGGAGGCATAGGTAAAATTGGATGCTCCAGAGATCCTACGACTCGTGAGGGGCGAGGGGCAGAAACAGTGTTAGGTTTTTTTACACGTTCACCAGAAGTATCGGAATTATCTATATTCCTGGATGACGGCGCAAACCCATTCGGTGCATCAAGGACCCCAGACGGCGAACTTCCATTCGCTATGGCTGGGAAAGACGACCCAACAGAAAGTCCAGGGTAAAACCTGAGTCAACTTATAATCAGACCCTAATAAACGGACGACACAATGGTCTAGATTACCCTCTCATAAGGCGCCTGTACAGCATTGGTGCCCTACGCTGTAGATGAAGCCGCCCAGGAAGCGTTGTTTCGTGCGTAGAAACCCCACTGCGGATACAGTCATCCATAACAGCCCATATGCGCATCAACTTTTTTTTTCGAAGATCATAGAACTTTAATATAAAGTATAGAAAAGATCAATGTAAGCAATCACCTTCTCAAATATATCTTCATGGCTGTGAAAGTATCTTTCATTGTCATAAACAATTTGGGCAATGGTCATCTGAAACATAATCAATGATTAAATATGAAAATGTTCCGATTTTAAATCATAAGACTGACATTGTGCTGCTTCGTCAGCGCCAGGAGACTGTCCCCGGAATGAAACGCAAAAGGAGGGTGCGAAAGACAAGCTTTACTTGCGTCATGATGATGATGGTGTTTATCGTGTTTGTGGAGGCGAGCAGGGTTAACTTTATGCTTATCAACACCCTTGTAGAACAAGTTTTCATCGACTATAAATTCAAAAAGGTTTATGATAATATTTTTGATAATTTATTCTTAAACCTACCCTTAGTTTTCTCGTTCACAACGAATCCTCCGCCGACACTGTTCAGGGTTCGGTGAACCGAAAGAACGTTCAATTGATTCATGACACATACCTAAAATACTCGTTTGTAGCCAACAGATCCCCATCTTTACCAAAGACAGAAAACCGCATACCATTCGGATGCGTTTTGAGGACCTCGTCCCAGCGCCAGAGCATGTCTCGATCCATATCATATGCAATACGATGTTTTCCCCCGAGTAATAGTTGCTTGTTCTGTAATATGTCGTTATACCGAGAAGACACTGTTCCCGTATCTATCGTTTCAGGGTCGGATCCCTCAAGACCAAGTAAAATAGCTTGCGGAGTATGATGCCTAAATTGATGTACACTTAAATCGTGGCCTCCCAATTATCCGGACTTGCTTACCCCTTTCCTATAAAATTATTGATACATTAAATGTCAGACAATTACACAGCGTCAAAATTCTTAAACGAACCTGTTGCAGCCAGCGAGCCGTATCTTAAAAGACTTTAATTCAGCAAATCCAAGACAGGGAAAAGCCGACTTAAGTCCTTACAATGTGATCTTTACCGTATCAACTTTCTCTAACAATCCGAGTTCTACTAGATCATTGATGAAAATCTTCCCAGCACGCATTGGACCCACTGTGTGCGAGCTACTTGGGCCAACTGACGAGATCCGCAATGTCAATTCATTCATTAAGTCCTAGTTCCGAACTACGAAAACTTACTCCCAATGCTAAATAAGTCGAAGGTTGATATCACGGCATGTGCATGTTCGTGATGGGGAGTAACGGAAACTTCTGTCTTATCTGCATCATTCCTACTCTCTTCTTTCTGCTCAGATCTGGTATCGTTTAGGGTACTCCGATGGACGCTTTGAGAAAAGCTCCTGGTGTAGGTTGGTGTAGCCAGTCTTCTTAAACTGGCTTTTGAGATTACATTAGAAGATCTAAAGTGAAGTGCCTTTGCACGGTAGCCTTCCCTATGCCAGGCTATCAATCTGCGTGATAGCATCGTTGATTAATGGGTAACGCAAAAAATATGACTCGTTTCCTTCTAAGAGGTCAAGACGTCCGTATAAAATTAGTTTAAGCTCTTTTACTTCCCAAGCAGAGTTGGTGCTCTCCAGAGTTGCGGAGAGCTAATCTATGTCTACTTCTATCAGAGGATTAAAGAGAACAAAGAGAACAGAAGACAAGATAATCAAGAGAGGATGAGAGACGTAAAGTCCATTCTTCGATCCATTCGCGAATAGTATTCGCGACACGAACTTTTTACAAACTTAGCGCAGCACACTGCACTTGTGACCTTTGGGCGCGCGTGTCAAAAATAGATGGGAAAAAAATGATTAGCATTTACTTAGCCAGTAATCTGCCCGATATTCCAAGTAAGGCCCAAAGTACCACTCGCTCAAGAAACCTGGCAAGGATGGCTCGGAGATAAATAGAGGTTTATTTTTACTTTGAAAATATCATTCTCAATCATATATATAGACTACGGTTGTATACGTATACGGTTTTTGTACGGCCAAGTGCTGAAGGAGAAACAACAACCAAAGGAAGTACAATGTAGCCTAGGTTCTACAGAAAAAAAGGCAATTACATCTGGTGCGGATACGACATGTGAGGTATATTGAATCAAGGGTACAAGTTCAAAGCCAGTAAAACCAGTTCTGAACCGCATAGTCTCCGAATAAAATTTGATTAGTTGCAAAATGACGCCTATTAGCTCTTCTTCAAGTTCTTGGTTGTTATGCTTGATAGAAGACTTTCTCCGAGTCACCCGAACTTTGAAATTTGAATTAAGTTGAGCCAACGCACTTGAAAGTAGACGAAATCGGAGTAAATACACGTTGTGGGAAACAATTGAAACTGATTCTTGTAATGTTAGTGAAGAGAGACTTAGTGTTACACATATTGACTCATGAACGATCGTTAGGAATGATGGAATATCTTTATTTTATTTAAGTGCGACGTCAGAGTGCAGGCTAAAAGTTTTGGTTTTGAAATTTTTGTTTAAGAGAGACGGACTATTATACCGTTGTTGAGACCATGAAGAATAAGTTCGAGTCGAATCAGTAGAAGCGCAACACCGAGGTGGTAACATATAATGAGCCCTACGAGATATCCATATACGACCCTCAGGTTCCCAGAGAAAAAAAAAACCCCTATATAAAAATGATGATCCCGGAGATGAAGCCAAGGTTGATCATTCCATGACGAATTATAATCCCGATCACTGCAATTTTTCCTTCCATTTTTTTTTCGCAAATAAATTACAGATGATCAGAGTGAACCCTATCTAGACTAAAGTTGAGCTAAAATTGTACTTCGGAGTGCAAAGAGACAGAGTATGGGTGGTCACGTAATATGGATTGATCCACGGGCAATCTTGATGCGATGCAGATTCGGTAAAAGGCGTTAGATGGTTAATACCGCTTGTACGGCGCAAAGGTAGCATATAGCGTTCATTAGTATTTCCTCCCGAACAAATGTCTTGGTGGCTTCTGTTCTTTCCGTATCCTATAGTAGAAATCACTTCTGATGATTATGATTGACACTGGAGAAATCCGTCGCCAGCGAAGTCTCCAGGGCCACCTACTGGTGAGTGCAAGTGTGGGATACGCGTTCCCCAGTGGTCCATTAGAGATCGGCTAACTCGGCTTGCATCCATACGATGAACCACTCTAATTTGGATCTGGCATACATATACACCTATACAGCTCATTACTTGGGGGCCAGATTTTTTTAATCTATTGATCGATTGATCCTACGCGAAACGATAAATCACAGCATATCCTGTTTTTTCTGAATTTTTGCCATAGTACCACCTACTTAATTTGTAAAGTGACCATATATATCGTGACCGTCACACACTCATCATGCTCGACTAAGTAGCTCTCTCAGTGAATTCTTTCTTCTAACCACCGCTGTCTCCATCGTCGTCGCCATTCACGACGATAACGGCATCATGGACCCAGCTATTGCCGCGCGGGTCACGGCTTCTTCATCCTCAACGTCTTCACGTTCTTATGCTACTGCTTCTCCTACCACGTCCCGTACAGCCAACTCAATGCCTTTTCCCCACACAGGTTCTATCTCGAATAATAATGACGATGGGATACTGAACTCGCAAATAACGTTGGAACAAGCTCTTGCAGCTCATGCCAATGCTCGTGACCCGGCTCGTGCTGCTTTAGAAGCTATTCTTCAGGAACGGAATACTTTGAGCTACCAGAACTCACAGCTTTGGAACCATCTTAAAAAGCAGAGAAGCAATTATCAAGCTGCAGCGATAGACTTGAAGCGAATTAGGGCAGAAAGAGAGTCATTGCGTACAAAATTAGCAGAGTATGAACAGCCCGCGGATGGTGAGCATAGCGACGAGAGACGGCTTCGGTCGTCTCACTCGGCTGCTCTCTTGAATGCTAGTACACCTCGCGATACTCAGAGTTATTCAAATGAAAATGTGTCATCAGAGTCTCCCCTCCGAGCACGAACTAGTTCTAGCCACCACAAGAACTCGCGTGATCACTCGGAAGATCGTCATGGTAAGTATTTACATGAGCTGAGATTCGCCGTCTTAGTTCTTATGCATATATGTCTAATCATAATCACTTCACTTAGGCTCGGGTCGTGCACGTTCGGTATCGCGAGATCACCGTTCGACCAATCGAGATCCTACAAGAGGTCAACAGAGAGAGCGGAGTAGTACGCACCCAGAGTTTTCTACCCCACCTTTGTCGAACGGTAGTCTAATACCCTCCTCACCCACCTCCAGTGAGCAGAGATCGTCGAATGAGCACGTATCTATGGGGGTTCAACAAAGTGTCTCCCCTCCCCCTCTCAAAATACCTCATCGCGCCGACTCTCTGCCTTCGGTGTCTTCTGATGCGAGCTCCTCCCAGCAAATATTAGTAAATGGTGAAAGTCTCGAAGATCCATTAGGGACCGCGAAGCCTACAGTCTCAAAATTAACCATACCTTCTATCAGCGCCCCTACAGTGACTGTTGCTAGTGATGCACCTCGCATCTCACATGGCCAGGAGTCAATTGCATCTGTTTCGGTTAACTCGGCTTCAGTCACCCTCGCACCTAATTATCTAGGTGCTGTATCAACCCGTAAAGCTTCACGAGAGAGCAGAATTAGTTTACCAGATGAAGCAAAGAGGTATTACGCAAATCTTGCAGACTCACCTCTAGCATCCCCTAACGTGGCTACTTCTGAACCATGGCGCCAAACCCAACGAACCGCAAATGGTGATCGTGTTCTTAATCAGGTTCCGGAAGAAACAGACAGCAAAAGTCGTGATTCAGCCAGTCCACGACCATTTCTTGAGCTCGAGACGACTGATGATAGTGAGAGCGAATCACGCATCAGCGGCGATACTCGCGCTTCCGAAATAGATCCTGAGGGTGCGGAAGATGCTGTAGATTTTGGATACGCCCCTAATCGGGGTGATGCATCGGCTCTATCGAACGCGGGGCACTTGCCTAAAACACACGTTGCGAAGTCTACGGCCACGGTTGATCAATTTCCTTTACCTCCCGCGACATATAACACTCCTACCAGAACACCTTCATCCCCTACATCTCAATTCGATACAGTACACGACTTGAATATGGGCAGGTCTGTCGCCAATAGTTCTGGAGCCTCTAGGATGGTTTCATCGGCATCTACTATTACGTCTTCGGTTACCACATTAGTACCAGATGCGGGTCGACGCTCACGCGACAGAGTGGATTCTTTCATCATGCCCCCGCCCTCTCAAGTCGCATTCCGACAAATGCCTCTACTCGATACCGATCTGAAAACGACAACGTTGGAGGTTTTGGGTAGCCATATCAGGGCGAACGACAAGGGAAAGGAAGTTTTAAGTTTTGTTATTGCTATCAATGTTATTGGGAAAGAGTCGTGGCAGGTGCGTGCTTGCATACATGAACTTAACCTTGATTCTCTAGGGTTGACTCCTTTCACTATAATAGATTAAGAAGTTCTACTCAGATGTACTTGCTCTCGACAGCCGCTTGCGCACCAGGTGTGGCCGAACCGTCCTGAAGAAACTACAACCTCTCCCAGATAACAAGCTTTTCAAAGATCACGCACCCGCAAAAGTCGATCAACGAAAACAAATGCTGCAAGCTTACTTACAGTCAGTTATGGGTCTACCAATAAAAGACAAGAACGAGATCATTGTGTTCTTCTCCTCAGATGTTGTCCGTGAACAGTCTCCCGTCACAAAGAGTGGGTACAAAGAGGGATATCTAACAAAGAGAGGTAAAAACTTTGGTGGATGGAAGACTCGTTACTTCGTTCTTCAAGGACCTGTCTTGGAGTACTTTGAAAGTGTACGTCCAACTTATTTTTAGCTCATACCGCGTGTGATACTCATTTTATCAAAGAGAGGGGGTACACATCTGGGCTCTATTCAGATATCTGGAGCGCAAATTGGACGACAGCAGAAAACGGGATCCAGAACAGATTCCGATGATGAAAACGAATTCAGGCATGCCTTCTTGATAATTGAACCAAAGAGGGGACCCGCAGGACAAAACACGCGTCACGTTCTTTGTGCAGAAAGTGATCGTGAACGTGACGCGTGGGTCGATGTTTTAGTTCGATATGTTTTGGGCCCCTTTGAAGAAGACAATCCACCACCTTATCAAGCTGGTCTTGTTCCTAACGGAGTTCAAAGTAGTGTGCAAGCACGTACTTCGTCTACTTCATTATCTGGTAATGAAGTCAGCTCACCACAAAATCGGCGTATAGTCCTCAAAGACCAGATCCAGAAAGTTGATGCAACCCCCATTCCCATCTCACAGCTTTCAAATGAAGGTCCTAACGCCAAATTCTTCCCGAGTGTTGATACAACAAGTCCTTCTAAATCGCCTATTGAAAAGGGATCTGTATCAAGTTTACCTGTTTTTGAAGGATCTGGAAAATCGTCGTTAGATCGTATTAACGGAGACGATGCCCAACTTTCAAGCTCTTTACCAACCAATTCCAGCCTTGCGGACGCTCCCTTATCCCTGGCCCCAATAGGACAGAGATCAAACTCGGAACTGGGCCATTATCCAGATTTACAACCACCTTCAAGTAAGTCGACTGCATCCTCAGATCAACAAAGTAGAATACGTGAACGCGTCCGTATGTCTTATCATCCTACATTGGGGACCGTCATGTCATCACCCTCAACGTCAGAGCGACCGCCTTCCCCCGAAAAAGTGAGTCCGGCGACTGCTTCTCCATCCTCAAACAAGGACGAAGGGAGTAGATTCGGAAAGATTTCGGGACCTCTGAATGGAACGCCTATTCCTGCAGGCTACAAGTTCGGTGGCAAAGATCCACTTCCAGAGCAACAGCCCTCAAATGACAGAGAGAGAAAAGCACGTTCCCGAGCATTTTGGAGATGGCCGACTGGTACGTTACCTCATAAGATCTATCCAATGCTACTATAACCATCTTTTTCAGGTGCTGATAAGTCGACAAATGTTCCTACCTTCCAATCTCGTGCCGTTTTTGGCGTGCCATTAGAGGAGTCTCTGGCTGTGTGTCAGATTGCTAATCTCCCAGCGATAGTCTTTAGGTCTATTCAATACTTGGAAGCAAAAAAGGCTGACCAAGAGGAGGGGATCTATCGATTGAGCGGAAGCTCAGCTGTGATAAAAAATCTGAAAGATAGGTTCAATGCAGGTGGGTAGATTAATGGCATTTCTTAGATCTCAAGGATTCTGACCATGGTTTACAGAGGGTGATGTCGATTTGTTGTCTTCAGATGTCCAGGACCCGCATGCCATAGCTGGACTTCTAAAGAGTTTCTTGAGAGAATTGCCATCAAGCCTTCTGACTCGTGAATTACACATGCGTTTCCTTGCTGTTATGGGTATGTGCTGCAATATTCTTATCATAGATAACTGAATTTAATCAGATTTTTAAAGATTTTGTTGACACTCAAGAACGAATTAAGGAACTCCAGGAGCTAATATCTCAGCTTCCTCTGGCAAATTACAGCTTACTTCGTGCTTTGACGGCCCATCTGATACTCATTGTGCAAAATTCAAATGTTAATAAAATGACTATGCGCAATGTAGGGATAGTCTTCAGTCCAACGCTCGGAATTCCAGCAGGTGTTTTTAGTTTAATGCTAGGGGAGTTTAATAGAGTTTTCAATGTTAATGGAGATGGTTCGGATTCATCTGTTGAAGAGGATCTTGCTGCCCCTGCACCTCGCCGACTCTCCGGTGGCCTAAGTAGAAGGAATAGTAAAAGATACTCTGATGCAGCAGCAGATCAATTGCTTGGCCTATCTGGGAGAGCACTATCTTGTACGTCATTGATCGATTTTGTTCAGTCTAGTTTTTTAATCAATCACTTTCCTCTATACAGCTACGGCTGAAGATCAATCCGACGATGGAGACGACATATCAGTTCAAGTCGAAGATGAAAGCGATGCGGGGGATACTGAAGCAGAAACGGAGGCGGAATCAATTCGTGCTATATCCCCTGGGACCGCTGGGACACCCGCAGCTTTGCAGTACCAAGAACAAATACAACCTGCGTCAAGTGATTTAGAAGCAACTCCTCCAAAATCTCGCGCATCATTTGTCGCTGCAAGTCGTGGTCTGAATCTAAATCTTAGTAGTTCAACATCCAAAGCAGACCGCCGTCGTAGCCGCTTGCCCCAAGGGCTACCAGCTTCTCCCAGACCAACGGGATCTCCATTGGGTACCCCCACATTCAAAGCTCACTCCGATCCCTCCCCCGCAAGCACGCCCCGGTAAATAGTTATGATATGTGACGAAATCAACTATCTGCTATCTGCACGGCCTATCTTCTCCATTCTCTTCCTCATACGTCTTGCCGCTCACGAACCTTAATGTTGGACTTCAATGCAATGTTTTGATCTAATCTTTCTTTTTCGTTGGGACTTTTTTTATATCGTTTTTTTTTTTCGTTTTTCATCACGTTTTTCGAGTTTGTATGTGGCATTGATTTCAACCCCCCTTCAACTTCTTGTTCTAATATTCTTTGTTTTTCTGAGGTCTTTTCAGCTTTTTTTTTTCGTGACCTGTCAGAATTATGTATACCCCCGCAAGTTGCTTTGTAGATCTTAGTAGTGATGAGAACATTCACACCAATACCACCCATTCATACATAAACAGTTTATATGACACTAATGCAAGGTCTACTGAAACGAGTCCTTGTCTGAGACTAGGCTATAACTAATAAAAGGATGCTACACTCTCTATTTCTTGTATTTGAATCTCGGATCATGCTATAATGTTACAAATCTTATGATTTTATTTTATGTGTTACGAGTTCCCCCATAAAAGTTTGAGATGAAACCCGTCCAATCAACATTCCCATACCCAAGAAATCTCAGTTTACGTTTACCCAACTTTCTGATCTAATATTGGCCAGCCATAACGATTGGACAAAAAAATAAATGGTACCACTCTACAACATCCAAAAGAAGTCTTTTCGGGCCACTTTTATGTTCCAGACTCCCAAATAACCTATAAACGCCCGATTCTTGGTAAGAAATATACGGTTAGCACGGGACTGCTCGTGACTCACTGTTCTCTGCAATATGTAATAAACTCGTATTTGCTTTTTTTAATACACGTATATATAGACAACTTCTCTCTCCTAATAGATCGAAGCAAACTAGAGAAACATCGAGTAAATAACCTATTTCTTAACTTTTTCAACATCCCCCCGGATACTGACTTGAGGATATGTCAACATTCAAGAGCTTCGCAATTGCGGGAATAGGGAATATAGGCTCCTATATTGCGGAAGAACTGCTTAAACTGAAGAACGAAGGCCGAATTTCAGAGGTCTTAATATTAACTCGCTCCGTCAGTTCCTGTTTCGTACTACCCTTGACTGACTAGACAAAAAGGAAGTTGAATAACTTACTGATCTCTTTTCAGGCCCCCGGAAGTCACTTTAACTTCGCAAGTAAAGGGGCCCAAATTGTCACAGTCGACTATACTTCTCCCTACTCTTTAGTCTCTGCCTTAACTGGTATCGACGTTTTGATATCCACCGTAGGATATGGCGCATTCTCACTCCAGGAAGAACTAGCGAAAGCCGCTAAATCATCTAAAGTGAAACTCTTCGTACCTTCGGAGTTTGGATTCGCAATACAAGGGCGGGATTTAAAAGATATACCATCCATCTTCCATCCCAAGGAAATTATACGTAATAAATTGTTCGAGATGGGTTTACCATATGCAATCTTCTATAGTGGTCTTTTCCCGGACTATGTTGCGATGGACTCGTAAGTAAGATTTCCTTGCTAATTGTAAAGAAGCTGTCATTTACAAGGCGTTTATGACAAGGGCGTTTGCTAAAGCCCTCGGAGTGGACTTCGCCGAACATAAAGTTATTCTTGGAGGCAGTGGCGAAGTCCCTGTTTCTTTCACCACACGGGCCGACGTTGCTAGGTACTTGGGCCATGTCCTGACGACAATGAAGAGCCATGATATAGTATGGCGTATATTCCGGATTGAAGGAGAACGAATAGTAATGCCCTTCCTTAGAACAAATCAATCATATCTTCTGACCTTTCTACTTTACCTTATTTAGTCTTTCAAGTCTTTATTCCAAGAGTATGAACGTCGAATGGGTCATAGACTAGAGTACTGCCACCGTTCCGAGAAGTCGCTGAATGAGACAGTACAACGAGACCCTAATGATTTAACGAGCATCATTCTTCTTGAAGCTGAAAGAGGAGAAGCGGTCGTTGGAAGCCCAGATACTTTAGCTAATGAGCTATGGCCCGAATAGAAGCCCGTCCGTGCAGTTGAAGCTATTATAGATTGTCTATCCAGAGACAAATAATCTGGGGCGTGATCAAAATAAAATATATTAACTTCTGTATTTATTAAAGCACTTGTACACTATACTAAAAACTCACCACTCATTGTTTTAAAATAGTTCGTCTAGTATAATTAATTATAGTTGTTTATGGTTAAGAACAATTAAGTAGGAACGCTCTACGGCAACCTTTTTTTTTATGGTTTTACGCAGCTTCCGACAAATTTTGGTCCCTGAGAGAGAACGAAGAATAAATCAACATGAGGATCATTGAGTGGCACATGCAATGTCATAGTTTCTTATGTCAAGTCTACAGATTCAGAAGATGAAAATATATCCTTTCCGTAAGATCTCTTCAGGAAAATATTTTGAGCGAACTGCATGTGTCCACATCTAATCATCCGGGCTGAGACGGCAAATTTGAGGTAAATAGGTTCCCGTGACACTTAAAGTTAGTCTTAGAAATCAAAGGCTAAAAGTCGGATCCAGAGAGCAGAAATTCGCCATGGCAGCAAGCTCAAGAATGCGAGAATTCATTTACGTATCATTCTTTGAAAAATATCTTGCATCAGCCAAAATAGGAGATTTCGCAGATCCAGGAGGTTTGTCCCCTTCTTCTGAGCAAGTTTCAGGGAAATAGAACAAGGACAAAAGAAAAACTTTAGCAATCAGGAAGTATCTTCATTACTAGACCTAGAAGACCTTTTAATTGCAATTTGGGATATTCGTGTTTTCGATGTAGGAGAAATCTGGCAGGCTTGCGTATTTTGGGAAAGACGGACATAGTTGGACCCCCAGCGACTCGCTATGTGAACAGAAGAAACCTAAGAGGAGTCCGTAATTGCTGACTGAGTTCCTATGGATAGTCTTCTCTGTAGTTCCTGAGTCCGAGAATCCCAAAATGGGAATTGGCCACATCTCCAGGAGGGAGATCGAGACACCCCTATTACTCAATATGCGACTCCCAGCGTCCTTCCTATCTAATCGTTGAAATATATCCTGTATCTTTCTTGAGAGTTACTTTATGAATTTCATACCCTTGATGAGTGATACAGGGAAGAAATGTGAATAACTTGGCCGACGGCAAAGAAGGAGTTATTACCTTCTAAAGCTGAGTACGATTCTCGGTACTTCCGAATAGATGTTATCTTCTTTCAATTGAGCTTTTTGAGGACCTGGATCCGTTTTGAGAGCGAGTATTACTATGAGTAACGGGGGTTATAAGATTTCAGTAGAATAGTTCCAGTCCCAAGTACAATTGCGAGAATCATCAGAAATACATCAGTGGGAAGAAAACGGCAGGCTAGTTTCCATCTTGAGAGCTTATCGTCAGGCTGGAATGCCCCCCGTTCATAAAAAAAAAAAGTCTTTTAAATTGAAGGTTTCCGAAGATGAAAAGAAGAATGCACACTTGAGATCGTTAAGAACGCATTTTGATAAAGCAATACAAATTGGCGAGTATCACAAGCAGGACGGAAGTTGCTATTGTCCTTGTAGAGTACTTTTACTCTATTAGAGTGTTGAAGTTCCGATATCGATTTGATATACGTGTGGGGTATGGTGTAAGCCTGAATATTAATTTTAGCCATTCGTCCGTTGTTACGGGTTTCTTTATTTTTCCCTTGCTTTGACATGGCAGGATTGCAAAATAAGCAAGAATATTGAACATAGCTTTGAAAAACAGCAAGAGAGAGACGATAGTCGGAGTAAAGGCCTCCTTGGCCCTGTTCCAAGGTACGCGACAGATGACAAAATGCCTTTTATGATCAACGCTCGTGGCTTATTTCTTTCTTCTTTCTGTTCTTATCATCAGCTACGGCCGCAGTCCAGTTGTTTCTAGGTGACTGGGTTACGTCTCATACGAGAATATCATCATGGGATTCAGACAGGCGGTAGTTCTCGCAAGTGTAAGCTTCGCGTTCGGTGAGTAACTCGTCGCTAACTCGTCGTTCTGAGCTCGTATCAGGCCCTCTGTTCACATGATAACACTGGTGAACTATCTTCTACTTGGAGAAAGCATACAGACGACCGGCTTTTTTAATATTAGTAAAGACAAGAATACTGCAAGCTAACATTATTATCTGTTGCAATCTAGGCATTCTTTTTGTGTGCTTCACGGTTGACCACAAATTACTGTTCGGGGCGCTCACGGAACAGGCTGTGGAGGATGGGTTCTTCTTTTACACGACGTTTTACAACTCTCCGCCGGTAATAAAAGTATGTTTGTCTGTTACGATGACGTTCTGAATGGAATAAGGTACAGATAATCTAAGCGATTGTTTTAAAACTCTTTTTTTCTATAGCTTGTTCTCCATAGTATGGCTGGATTCGGGGTTCTTGGACTTATTACGAAGCTTCACAAGTGGGATGAGAGCGCAATGTTCTTTGATGGGAGCTCGCTAGGTACGAAACCGTTCCCGAATTTGTCCCTTCCGATGGCTTCTTCTGACTCTATGGAATCGCTTTCCCCCTATGTCCAGCTTTGTATATATTTGCACTTGGCGTATATCTGACAGTTTCTATACCGTCTTTGCGCACAATTGTGGACCCAATCGTTGGAGTAGATACTCAGAGTGATAGAATTGAAGCTATGCGCGTTCTTGGTGCGGGAAACACAATTATCATGGTTCTTCTCGGGGCCGTTCTGTGTCTCCAGGTAAATGTTTGATTCCGTTCCCCGCCGCTACAACACCCGCCTTTCTTCCGTTACTGTCGACCTGCTACTGAAAAAAGACGATTACGAGCGTCTTGGGTACAAGTTGGGATGTACCTAATCCACAGCACCGGAATTGACAAACCCCGAGAAATACATTTTTTTCTTTTCTTTTCTTTTCTTCTTGAGAAAATAATAACGATATTGATTATTATTATTATTTATTATTAATCTAGGCTGGCGAGGAATATGCAAGGCGTTACGAGGCCAAGGTTATGGCTGGTGTCACAGAAAAAGAACCAAAGGCAGCGGCGCCTTCCGCGGAGAAGAAGACTCAGTGAAGGAAAATGGAAAAAGTACTGTAATATATTGTAATAATATATTATGGTCACTATACTGTCTCGATTATCTGTGCATTACTTGTGCTCCCTTGTCTTTACATACCAGCTAATATCAGCTTTTCATATTTATTCGGAATTCCGTGGATTTTGGAGTAAGCGAGAGCGTGTGTAGATTACCAGAGCAATAGTTCTCACGGACCACGAGCGCGTCAATGTCACATATTTCCGTCGCGAGGGATGTCCAAGTCATGCACTCTGATGTTACCGAGGATTGACTTCGCCGTTCAACGTCTTCTCGACTGGTGCAATACGCATGGAATCAAAATTGACGCGAGAATTCGCGTCGCCCGCGGAGAAGAAGGGGATATTGGCGTTTATTCCCTTGATTCATTTATAGAACCCAATTCTACATGTACGTTTATTGATCATATATGAATTATACTCTGCCGTCAGAACAACAACTCTGATCTGATACTCGATGTTCTCCTCTCTGTGATGCGTCTGTCTGCTTCCAGTGGTCACGATTCCAAAGACGGCAGTGTTGTCTACCAGGAACTGTTCTCTTGCCGAATATATTCCTAAGGTAATTTTTGGTAAAGAGGCACAGCTAGGGCTTGCTTTAGGGTTATATGGTGAAATGTGATCATCTTTTTTCTAATTTCCTCGCTTTTGCTACCGGAGTATGTTTTTAAAAAAGTAGTATACAACCCCCGGCCTTATGCTCATATATGGTCGCACAAATGTTCTCTCCCTTCTAATTCCTTTGATGCGACTATTCTTAATGCACCCTCATTTCTTGTGGCTGACTCCTTGTAAAGGTTAAAGGGCGATGCATCGTCTTGGTCTGGTTATATTCAGTCGCTCCCAATACACGTTGACATAGCGCTGTTTTGGGATACAGCCAAGGAAGACGAAGCTGTTGCATTATCCTGGATAAGAGGGACAATGGTAGAGAATGAAATAGCTAACTCCATTCCAATTGAAAATAGTCAGCCAAATCTAGGACTTGAAATTCCGGCGGTGGTAAGTCTCAGTAGTAGAAGTTTACGGTTGGATCAACTTTATATAATAACATTAAGAGTCTCTCTAATTCCCTTTCAGTGTATGACATGTGAAGTTTTACCACCTGAAAATTTCATACTCGTGTTTATGATACTCTTTCCTCTTTCCTTAATATGCAGTGCCGAAAAAATCTTGGCTAACTGATACTCATCTATATAGCGATTACTCCGGCGATACTATGAATCGACTGTTATTCCCGCGATCGCGAGAGCAAACATTGAAGAACTTCCTACCCTGGAGGGATATTTACTCGCATATACTCTTGTGTCCTCACGAGCATTCATTGTTGACGCTTATCATGGTCTTGCAATGGTCCCAATTGCCGATGCGTAAGTATCATTCATGATATCAATTATTTTCTATTTTTGTAGTCTACCTTTTTAGTGCTCGAAGCCACGTTGTTTTTGTGCCGTGGAAATTAAGAAGTTTAAAAGTTTACTCCGTGCTCCGCCCGTGCACCTGCATTATTTTAAATTTTCTCGCAGCTACTTACTCTATTTTCAGTTTCAATCACGAAGTGGATAATCATATACATCTTGAGGTGCGGGACTTCTGTCTATATCTGTTACTAATAATAATAAATGCTTCCTCGCCGGTAAATGCCAAACTGTGCTTGAATAATATAGTGTAATCACGACGTTTGTCCAATTTGCGGCTCATTCGATGAATGCGAACATGATAAAGAGGAATCCGGGATCGGTTTCTCTGAGTCTACGGGGGAAGCAGCATGTGAAATGGGTGATATTTTTAAAGATGAGGATACTTGCGACATGATGACGAACGCTCCTATTCCCCCTTATACTCAGATATTCAACACGTATGGAGAGACTTTGAGTAATGCACAGCTTCTGGTCCGTTATGGTTTCTTGCTGGATGGAAATGAAAGAGATTTCATAAGTTGGGACTTAAATCAACTTTTTATTTACGCCCGATCTTACAATGATACTGGTTGCATCAAACGAAGCCACGACAATACGACAGGCAATGGGAATACTGATGCCACGTCTATTGACAAGCATGATTTGGAAACTAAAACTTTGATTATACGGTCTTCTAAAATCGCAGGGAGTGCGGCTTCAAATCGTGCTACCTCCCATCTTCACAGCTTGGAAGATGGTCCCAGCAGTGATAAAGGAGCCGACACAGGTAGCGAAGATCAACTTCTCAAAATAAATTTGGGCCAGATCCTTCTGGAACACGTTCAGGTGGTAGCAGAACGATGGTGTTGTGGCGGCGACACCTGGGCAAAATCGAACTTCGTATATGACCCAAGGGACCTAGAAAAAGAAGACAATGTAAATTTACCTGGGGTAGACATTCCGTCCATTGTATTGGATTCTTCTAAAAATAGCTTTTTCCTCTCCGAGGACCACAGTAATCGATCGTCAATTGGTTTTTACCCACAAGACAAGCAATCTGAGGTGAGTCTATGACAACGAATTTTATTCCATGTCAACGTTGTGTATCTTTCTGTTATCACGCTATTGAAGTGGGCAATCCCCTATGTATTGAAATTTGATGGTTGAGACCCAGGACTTCGTGGTTCCACGATGAGTGGAGGTTATAATTCAGGCTTATGCTTCTAAGCTGTCTTGCTTCTTTCTGTTTTCAAATTTTTACCGTGAATTTGGTGGAAGAGAGTGGGATGTAGTTTAACTCTCAAGGAACTAGCTTGCCCTGACTTTCTTGACCTGGTCTGAGTCCGGGGGTGCGACCGGTCGGAAGTACGGCTTCACACACTTAACGTTATTTACACCGAGAACATAAAACCTACGTCCCTTGACTAGTTAACTGAACACTTGGTTAGCTTGTTTATCTCCGTTAAATAATGCATAAATGTGGATCCATCCGAGTAAAGTGCTACTGCGTATCGCACGGTAAATCGTATAAAGTCTATTGTCTTCTTCATCTCTTTTATCTTGGTCCGGTGAAGGTTTGTTCGGGTTAAGCCGAGAACTATGTGAACTATAGTATTCAGATTCGGACTTTCTTACGGTCATTTGCGTGTTCAATATGTTCAGAATCAGCTCTTGTTCCTGGTTTGAACTATTCATCTGATACGATATGTATCTCTGAAGGTTCTCCATTGAATGTGAAAAGTACTTGACCCTTCTTTCATTTCATTTCCTCCTAATCCCCTTAGTAAGGATAGCAAAGTTCACTGATGCTCATCTTAGATATATCAGCAACAAAAGAAGCGGAATGCACTACCCTTATCATTCATACTTAATGACGAAGCACGCATCTCGCATCATCTTTGGCTTTTTTGTGCATTACTTGTTTTGCACTTGAACTATTTTCAACTCGAAGGAAAATATATGTCACGATGTTCTCTAGTGGCGAGTAAAGAATGGAAACTGACTGCGGAAAGGCGACTAGAAGAGTTAAACCTTACTTCCTCTAGTAAAAATCAAGATATATCTATACAAGGAGAAGCCATTAAGCGTAAGGAAGGAATAGAGAAGACTCATTTATCGCGTCATTGCAAAGATAACGATCAAGGTTCAGAAACCTTGATACCTGATGAGCAACATCTCTCGGACGTTCTCATAACGACATTTGATGAGGAAGTGTGCTTCTTACAAAACATTGCGATGGTCCAGAATAGACTGGAAAATATTATAGCAGCCAGAGAAGGGGTTAATATGGTTATCAATAATTCCCTAGAGTCTAGAAAGGAAATAGCAGACGAATTTCTTCCTCGAGAACTCACTTCTATTAGCGTCACAAAGCAAACCTTGATGCAGTCGGCTGTTACAGGTAAGTGTCTTCTTTTATTTAATTTCAATCCCCGACAACGTTTACCGCAATTTTTTTGAATGCAATAATGGAATGACTTTCTACTAATAATACTCGTAATGTTCAAATCTTAATTGCAAAACATCCGTGTTGATGAATTCTTTGTCTACGATGTCTTTCCCGTCATCTTCTATTTGGAAATCCTCTTTGGGACCTTTCTAACTATTACTCTTTCTCTTTGTCCCCTTCCTAAAGAAGAGAAAATATCAGGAACGAACGAAACCCTGGTTAACCGTAGTAAGATTAGTACACGTAAACGAGATAGGTCAACTAGTTTGGGATCCCGCCCGTTGAAAAAGCAAAATGTACTAAGCGGGCCTTCAAGTGGGCTTGCTACATCCAAGACTTGTAGGGGAACGGATGCCGAGGTAAGTTGTATATAAAACTATATTACAGTAGTCAAGAGCAATGTTCTAATGAGAAAAAAATCCTTTGCGACTAATAAAAGAAGTCAGCTAGCCGACCGCCGGAAGTAGGTAATCGTCAGAAAAACGCTTTATCGGTTCTACTACAATATGGCGACGAAGACGAGGACTTTGACAGTGAGCAACAATCTGACGGTGAATCCGAGGTGCAAATCCCGGCGGATGTAGGCGCTCTGGTCAATATGCAAATCTGTCCCGACGATGTCGATCGAGTTAACATAGCCGCAAGTGATGGGGCAGATCAACAGTACGTACCTCGTTGATAATCCCAGAATCTTATTTATCTGAACATAAACCCTGCCTTTTTCGTCTTTTAATTCCGGTATAAGTGACATATCTTGTAGTCTGATGTCTATGTCAACTTTATTTACACATAACTCGGAAGATAGTCCAGAACGAAAACTAGAATCGGACCATTCAAAATACAAGATACGAGAAGAAACAGTAGTAGCATCAATTGCTCGTGTCATCTCGGATTTGTGCGCTGTACGCATTCGCGGGATGGCATATTCTGATATGGACTTGGCTTCGCTTGGGGATGCTGTCGATGTACGAATCTTTTTTTCCAATTTATTTTTTTCAACTGAGAAAACATCTCGCGTTCCTCTCTTTCCTATTTGGGATACATCCCCTTTTGTTTCTTAATATGGTTACTGAGGTCCAAGAAGAGATTTGGGTAAAACTCCCATGAATTCAATAATTGACCCAAGTGTATGTGAATATATGCATTGCCTTTGACCCGGCGGCTACACCTACGCCACAACAATGATGGGATTCTGTTCAATGGATAGTCAAGAGCTGAAGATCCGTTACTACCAGGTCCTATTCGAAGGGTCTTGTGAGCGGTAGGACTTCACATTATCACTTTCCCCCGCCACTATCAGTCAGGGGACCACTCTTACTTTATCACGGGGTGCTAGTGACAGGGACAGCTTCATTGGAAGAGGTCTTTTAGTGCCATAGTGGCTGATCGTCTACAACAGATCACAAATTATACTTTATCGTCTGTCAAGTTGAGCTTTATCCGCTGACTTTCTTTACTTTCTTTCATTTCTCATCAGGCGATCCCGGTTGAAAACAAGAAGGCACGTATGGCGGCGCAGGTGGCACTTTCAGAGCGGGTATGTCTTGAGAACTGCATTTCGAGTTGGAAGGAGATCGAAAAGGTTGCTCTCCGGTCCTAAAACTGTTCTCTATTTTTCGTATCTCGGAAGATTGTGATTAATACATTCGCCAAAGCGTACTGCGGCGTATCATTTTACTATTCCAGGATTTTACCTTACGTCTACACAAGTACATATACGAAGTCGATACCTATTTTTAACAGCCTATCTTCCGAAGTCTAATCTAGTACACTCTCTGTTTGATATCATGACCAAAAAAATATAGAGTCGGTGATTCGGGGAAAAGTTGAATAGATTCAGGGAAATAAGGATAACTGTTGCCGGTGCGGAGTGAAAGAAGAATGATCCCTAGATTTAGCTCCTTTTGTGCCCGTTAGGCTCAAGCCGGGGATTTCTACAAGACGTTGCACGTTCTCTTCTGCTAAGCAGGTTTATTTTCTTGAAAAGGTCGGCGTGTTCATTGTGTATGAAAGTGCGCGCTCAGGGATCGACACGGGCGGCTTACAATTATTCGCGCAGAGGTCGGGATTTAATAAATCTCATTAGGACAAACTCTGCTTAGTGTCCCTTTTTTGCGGGTAGAGCCTGGCGAATTTCCAAAAAGACTTTGAACTTAGGACCGAACTCTACTTTAACGGGACTGAATCTGTTTATCTGGAGCCGTTGGGGCTGATACAGATAGGCTATTTCTGAATGCTTGTATGAGGGTGTACTTGCAAACCCCTCTCTAGGGTCTGTTTCATTACTTCCAATCATATTTTCTCTTCGTTTGAGTTTATTTTTTTTACCCTCTTCTGCTAAGTGCGATACTTAAGGCAATTTGCGTGTATTCGTCTCCAGTTTATATCTTATCTTAGTCCGACCAATGACAGATCTTAAAGATTATAATTGTCCCTTTTAGACGTTAGTAGCGAGCTTTAAACCAGTCGATCATAGGCCGATACGGGATTTTATGAGCAAAGTCGTCATCACAGCAAATGCAATCATACTATTTCTCGTTTACTAGCCTATACGAATTACCAGCCTAAACCTCAGAATATTTTCTTATTATTTTTCTCTCGGTTCGAACTCCCAAGTAAAATAGAACAACGTGATTCGTAGTTTGTTTTTATTTTATCTATTTTTAATTAATTTTTTAAAAAACTCATCATGCTCGTGTTGGCCACGCAAGTCCTACGCGCCAAAATTTAGTCTCTCCTTCAACCGAAATGATCAAATAATGACATACTTAGCTTACCGTACCCCATCACATTTTTACCTTCAACAACGGAAAAAATGTGCAGGGAATTGGTAACAAATAAATCTAAGGAATTAATGAAGCGAGAGTGTATTTTATTGGTGGATATAGGTCGCAAAACTATCCTGAAGAAAACTAAGGAAAATTAGAATATTCTTGTTCTTATAATTTGGTTCATTCGTCTTCTCAGGGAATAAAATATTATACAATTTCGATGTAAACTCCTCATAACCTTGATTCTGGTATCGGCCGTATTTATCCTATAGAAGCTCCCTAAAAATGCTAAGTTTTACAGAAGAGAACTTTTTGTTTTAATAGAGCCTGGATGTGCTAATAAGATGTTCTATATTTTCAATAGCTTATTTTATAACCCAATGAAAACGAACAAATTGTTATCTTATTAGATGACTGGTTCACTAACAGATCCCGACCCGGGCTCTTTTTAGAACAGTCTGGGGTGTGTATTTCTGTACGTCAACATGCACGCATCCCATCAACCCATTCGGTGTGAGCATGAGAAGTGAAATGAATTGAGAAGCAACCCTCCCTCCCTCCCCTCACCATCAAAAAGGGGGGTGGGGGCAAGGAAACACGCTTTTACCGAAACAAACCTTGGCTTCCACTGAAGCAATTCGAAGAAAGAAGCAAAATGATATATATGTACAAATATAAGATTATGATTGATTCTTATGCTCCCGTGAGGTTTATCATGACGGCTGTGGACTCGAGCTCCACTCACATACTCACGTAACATAAGCGAGGTGGCAAGTCCCGGATCGGACCTCAAAGAGAAGGGGTCCTTTGAATTAATTCAATAATTGAATTTGAATAGAATGTATTGATAGGTACTTTACGAGAGTACCAGTGTTACTTCGAATATAAACATGAAGGAGTGAAAGGAAGGGTTATCAATGCTGAGACGAGCGCCGATCTGGATCTGCGTAACTTAGATGAAGTAGGAATTCAATCAATTATTTTTTCACTCTGAGATCTGAGTCATCGAGGTCTCAGATCGAGTGGTATTTCCTCCCCTTTCCCCGCTTAAGGACAATGTACTGCAGTGTGACCAGCGCGCTACAGCACATAAAGTAAAATCGCTCGGTAAGCTCTTTCGCTTGCTCTATCCCTTAGTGCTACGTACTGACTGTTCGTCTTGTTCATGTCTAGTAAACTGATCTAGTGTGGCAATTAAAATATTACCAAGGACACATATATTATGACTTCCCGCAATTTCGATCAAACCTACAAAACTTCTCGAAGCCACTATTATTCTTTACGGGAAAGAAAATTTATAAACATATTTTATTTCTTGTGTGATCGCGCTGAAATTAAGTCAAATTCTTGGTTAGATTAGAGATGGCTAAGAACTTGAGAAAAATGTGGAGAGTAATTATATTGTCGTGACGGGCACGTATCCCACTAGAAGATAAAAATAAAAATGGAATTAAAAGAAATACAATGATAATCAGAATCATGATGATCATGCTAAAATAAACAACGCAAAACATCTTTACAATGGCATAGTACTACTTTCTGTTGTTGTCATCACTTCCCTTTCGTCCGAAATACCCTTTAGCCTGTATCTATTTGAGGTTGGTAACGATCTGAGTTGTCCGTCAATGACCGCGCGTTGACAAGGACATGTATAACATTTGTTATATTCTATTATGCTACATTATTGTCGGGGAAGTATGCACTAGATTGCCCGAAGGCCGACCTGAGATTGATCAAATTTGGCCTTCACCTGTGCTGACTGTCTAACGCAGTTGAACTATCCACGTTTCAATTTCCCTTCTAACATCATTTGAGTATTTTTATATAATAATTTAGCAATAATTTCTTTTCTCTACCCAACAAAATTATTTTAGGAATTCTATCGTATATTCTTTTCTCACAGTCATTTTGTAACCTAGATCTAGAGTATAGACTTGAATTTAAAACAATCATTTTTCTGTTGCCTGCTACCTAGGCAATTTTCCGCTTATGAACTTAGTGAGCGGAGGTTTCAGACAGAGATGCTGATCACTCGCATTTCATAATCTCGTCGGTATACCGGAAAAACATCAATATGAATCACAGTTCGATAAACAGCGGTTTCGGGGGGAGTGAAAAGGAAAAAGGATAGAGAATGGGGCACTGATGCCAAGCGGGAACAGAGCGGATATACTTGAAGGCAGGAGGCGGCGCGCAAGGGGCGGGAACGGGGTTCTAGAACATGGGTATAACGACATCTGTAAGAACAGAACAGAACAAACAAATATTAAAAATAACTCACCCACTAATTTTAGGTGATTCACCATTTTTCTAGTCCCTTCAATTTATGATCTTGCACTTCCGTTATAGTATTTTTTATTAATCGAGCCATTCATGTGCCATATGCTAAAGACGTCGTACACCATCATTCGTCGATTCATTTACTCTTCGTAGGTCACGATCTTCTCACATACCTGATCTTCAATTCAATAAACGTTATCTTCTCTCAGCGATTATCAGTTGAATTTCTCTTCCTGGGTCCGTTCCAGCCTTTTCTCAGTAAATAAGAGAAGCACACACCCTCGCGTCCGCGAATTGATCGCAATAGTCATTATTCTCCTCCTTGTAAAGTGAATTTCCAATTTCATAATCCCTTGAACCTAAACCCAACCCCAACCCCAACCCAATTCAATACGGAGTGGTGCACGTCATCCTTCTTACCCACAGGAAACCTGAGCTCCCTGTTTCAAAAGCCGGGAGAAAAAGGGACGTGGCATGATTTTATTAATCTATTTTCCTTTTCTTCGCTTTGAATATGAAACTAATCTTAACCATTCATCGAATCTGAGCTAATCTTGCGAAGAAAGTGCAAAAAAAGGTCCCTTCTTCAATTGAAATTCACCATAATTCAAAAACAGCTCGTCCAAGCCACCGACCGAGATTTCACTTTTACGAGGAAAACGAACTTCGCGGACGCTAAGAGGGTTAAAAAAGGGGACGTGCCACAATTTTGGTTTGATCTTCTACTTTAAATCTAACCTCATCAATTCGAGTTTTTCATTGTCTCTTTTTACCTTTTGTTTGACCCCGATTTTCATATTATTCTTTCTTTTCACTTTTTCTTTTCTTTTTTTTTTTTTTTTTTTTACAAATTTCCTGTCAATTAATTATGGCAAGTGAGGTCTGACCTTGGGTTTTGGTGATCTAAATACTGATAATCCAGATATCAGAATACGACGATCATTATGATACTGTACATAATTATATGTATTTCTCATTTCACTGTAAAAGAAGATAGAGGGGCTGTGTGGGTCGTGAAGCCACTAATACATAAATGGGGCTCTCAAAGTCCTGAGCAAACCCGCGAACCGAGATGACTTGTAGATGGACGGGTGGCGTTTGTTTGTTTGGTGCTTGCTAACTCGCAGCTCGGTGTAGATCGTAATCATGATCGTCGTGTTGTGCGGAATAATAAACAAGAGTCAATATCTAAATGATATAATTCATTGCAGGTGATTACGTTTACGTATGTGCTGGAGGTAAGTAACGGGAGGAGTATTCTGTTTATGTCGTATCTAGTGAACGCACCTAGATTGTGCGGCAGACTCGAGGGGATGAAAAAAAAAGTAGAATGGAGGGATCTGTGACAGCTTAGATCATCTAGACCTAAGACGAAACGTATCCCTCAATCACCATCATCTTTTGATTCTCCACCTCCTCTTACCCTGTATTTTTTCGTATTCACAATTGAGTACCGAAGAGCATTCCCGTCAATACAAACATATGTATCAGCTACGAGTCATTAAAATTCGATTTTAATTGACACTCGGCTCAACCCGTACCACCAGTGTCTACACGTCTACCTACCTGCCTACCAACGCTCCTCTCCTCTTCTTCGATCAACCACTATTGTAAATATGTCAAATTAAACATTAGCACTGCCCCTCGCTAATGACAGGCATCTCTCGCTGATGTCCGAGTGACGAAAGACAGACAGCGTCAAGTCACAACACATTTTTATCCCAATATTTACCATTTTTCAGCCGCTTGTTCGCTATGCTGTAACATTTGTATATTTATACACACCAGATGTACATTTCAGGAAAATAAGAGTGCTTTCCGTTCGCTCTTTCACCCCTTCGTGTTAACTCGTGTCG
Source organism: Pyrrhoderma noxium (assembly GCA_002287475.2). Classification (NCBI taxonomy): domain Eukaryota; kingdom Fungi; phylum Basidiomycota; class Agaricomycetes; order Hymenochaetales; family Hymenochaetaceae; genus Pyrrhoderma; species Pyrrhoderma noxium. The sequence continues at coordinate 2,855,424 of CM008254.1, read as the reverse complement.
GCCACTTCCGATTTGAAACTCTACCGAGACCGAGAAGGTACGCACTCGTGACTTGCGGTTACGCACGTCTGTTTACCTCGCCAAGATGAGGTACACTCGAGTGAGGTATCAAAAAACGAGTATAATATAGCCTAGTTCATTTGAATTCCATTCCCCAAAGCAAAAATGAGAATTTTAAAATGTATCCGGAAATCTATCAGGCAACCCCTCTTTTACTCCGATCCCAACACACACAAATAAATACCAACACGCAGCATACAGGTGGTGTATGCTATAGTAAAATTTTAGTTCGACTTCAATTTTAGAGTTGTCCAGATTTCATTAAAAGTGAACTCCGATAACCCACCAGTTTACTAGCTCAATAATTCAATAACTTAATAACTCAATACTCTTTAGTCACGGCATTAGTATAAATTGTTTCAGATATAAATAGATAGGCTGTATGCAGACGTCAACATCAACTAACAAGTACGTATGTATTAATAGACATCCAGTTCTTTAGTTTCAGTGTTCGGGACAAAAAGGACGTTAATAATACCTAGGGTTTATAATTATGGTCGGCGACGAGAATGAAGGGTGAATGAATAATGATGAATTAATCAATTAATAATCTCTCCCTTCCTCTCCCTTTCTCACTCTTTTTTTTTTTTCAGATCCAACCCAAACTTTGTGTATGTTATGAGTAAAAGTATCAAGAGGACCCGAGGTAAAGATAGGGGTTATGGATTACGGATTACGAGATAATGATGATCCCATCAGGTCTTAGGTTTTGTTAACCTAAAGTCTTAGGGGGGAACCTCCTCAACAAAGTGATATGCTGTGCTGCTGCTGTGTCGGTGTCGGTGCTGAGTGTCAGTGCTCCAAAGCTCGGAACTACTCTTAGTGTCTCAGATCTATGTTTATCAGATTTATTACATTTGGTGAAGTTTTTTTGTGGGGGTGGGTTATTGTTTACGGTTGTGGGTAAAGTGGTGTTTTGGTGGCGGTAAAAAAAATGCGGAGATTCCGGAAATTAAATATATTATGAAATTTTTATTGTTAGGGTTTGAGAAGGTGAGTTGATGACAAATCGAGGTAAACCCATCTGTGTGACAAGTTTTGTACCTCTGGTCTTGCATTCTTTTCAACTTTATTTTTTCTCCATCATCGCATCCGCATCGCGTTTATTCACGTGCTTCTATATAAAAGTATGAGGTTTTATTTATATTGTGATCTCATGTGTATAAGGTTCTCATGGACATCAATTAATCAAAAGGTAGGCGATTACTATATAGCAACCACATACTCACACACACGCGCCTCATAAACAACAACAACAGCAAAGAAAGAAGAGTCGAAAGAACGAAGAGTCTGAACGGAACAGAACGAAATGAAGCGACACGTAAACGACCCGTTCCGCTTTTGTTTAAAGTTATCAAAGAAAAAAAAATTAAGGTAAACATCGTAACCTTGAAAAGAGAGTCCGAGATCATTAATTTCACTAATACCTTACTTACCTAGCTACACTCTCTTTTACTAACTTCTATTTTAGATGCTAATTAGAAGAAGGGTAGATAGAAGCTTCTGTCGTTTCGTACAGTGTTTTCCGCTTTCGGTGTTGTATCTACGTCCGATACACCTATTCAAAGAGTTATCCATACCATGCCATTCCGTTCATTCCGATAATTCAATCATTTCGTCGGTCGGATGGCCGGACAGTCGATGAGCTCCAATCAATTCGATATAGTACATAGCACATAGTATAATTGTATGTATCAATAAACGCTGCTTCTGAGCATATGAATAGATAGTTGTGTATATAAAAGGAATCGAAGATATGAGTGGAGGCTAGAGGGGGTGAAACAACTGAATTGGTTAAGACGGGGAGAGATGGATGCCTTGACCCGGTAATGAATTAAAAAAACAAATAAAGTGGGTATGTTGGAGCCTTAGATGAATGGGTGGACTGAATACATGAATGGGTGTAGGAATTATAACCGCCGACTGATCGGGATGTGGCACTCCGGAAAATAGATATCTTGTGTACCCAAATCATTCATTACATCAATCCTATCTCTGTTCCATCTATCTATAAATATAAATATCTAATTGCAAAGAAGAAAAGAAGGATAAACGAGGGGGACGAGGGGGAAAAGGGGGATAAGGAGGAGAGGCAGGGGGGAGGAGAGGTGGTGATGAGATGGATCTGAGTATACCATGTAATTGGTTGGGGGTTAGTTTTTTTTGGCGTTGTTATGTTACATTGAATTCAGCCCGATAATTCATCCGCCTGATAGGCTCTAACTTTTAATTGGTTATTACAAGTCGAATAGGCTAGTAAGATGCCAAGATCGAATGTGATTGGGGATGAAGGGACGGGAATGTGGCGTATGCGTGGAAACCCTGAGCGTATGGGGGAGTATCTGAAAAGTAAGATGCTGTTTGGGCTTTGGGTCACATTGGGTTAAGTAATCGGTATTTACTATACCCTTTCCATAGCAATCACGTAGAATATTTTATCCCTCCATATATTCCGCAGTAAAGTGTGGTGCTGGTGTTCTTTACTTTATTGATGCTATTTATTTGACTTATATCACACCCTCTTTTCTTGAAGATATGAATAGAGATACTTAGATGCGATGATATGTGATATAGAATAATATCGGAGAAACAAAGTAAATGGCGCATCGTGTACCACCACCTCCACGGGATGAAGACAAGAAAGGAGGATGACTTAATGAATACCTAAACGACGAGAATAATACACAGAGGACATCATCCGGGTCCGAAAGTTTGAATCTCAATAACAAAACCAAACAACTTCAAATACCTACATACACCACGATCATAATTTCACCATAAACTCACTCCAATGTATCCATTAACTAATAACCAGCATCTCTCTTGTGTCCGGGAGCAATACTTCCAGCGCCCAGATACATAAGGCTCAATACTACCTAATAATCCATGTTGATGTACTCGTTTTGTTTACCTCACTTTATCCTTTCCTATTCGGCATTATATTATACTTCAAAAATTTTCCCTCTCGGCACTTACACTTGACTAGAACAAAAAGTGAAAAAAGTACGCATTACATTTTAAACATGAGCTTGCCAACGTGGATACGGTGTGGCTTCAGGTAGGGGTGAAGAGGACCTAAAGAAAACTTTTCACCCCTTCTCTTCTTTCAAAGGGGAGAACCGTTTTTCCCTGAACTACCGTTCCCTCCCTACTATACACTAATATACACGCATACACAGTCATACATAAAGAGGGGGCTCATGACAAGGAGGGGGGCTTAGCTCACCCTAACTACCAGCCACTAAAATATAAAATTAAAAGTAATAAAATAACCGAACCTACCTAACGGCACTTAAATTTACATACTGTGCTTTAGTCCATTTTTTCTCACGAGTGCTTACATATTTTATTACTAAGACTCTGACGCTAAAATCACTCTGCTAAGTTTCGTCCTTTGTCCGTATAAATATGTATAACTATATATAAATACAGGTAAATAAACTGACAAAAAATCCGATTAACTCCTCTTCCCTCACAACCTAACCTCCCGCTTAAACGGAAGAACGTAAAAGCGCGGCGCACTAATATGATGTATTAATACGTCTCGAAATGGATGAGTAACGTGAGCGCACATATACTATATTTGTGTATGTATTAATCTTCTTCTTTTGTTATGATAAGCGCTTACTCACATAATCACATATAATATTACATGAGAGTATAAAAGGAAGGTTGTGAAGGAAAGTGTCAACAACTAATGATCCACCCGCCTACATTATCCCTTCCCTTACCCTCTTTTTTCTTCTTCTTACCTCTTATATAGTCGAGTAGTCGAAGGTCGAGACCGTTAGCTAAGAGATAATATAATCATTAATCAGTATTGATCAAATGTTTATTATAATAATTAATTATATTTTTATTTGCCACTATTTATTACTATTTTTACTATTTATTATTATTTTTGATATCCCTAGACAAACATGTGTATATAAGTTCTAGGCGCCAGCTTCTCGAGTCTTTCATCCATTCATTCATTATTATACGAAGTTCTTCTTCATCTTCTTTTCATGCCTTTGTCTGGTTTTCAACATGCTGATGTTGATGTGGGGCGCGCTGATCTGGATGTATGGAGGGGGAGGGCTGGATGTAAGGCGGCAAATGAGTGACTCTAGATCGATCTATACCTGTATGCATGTAGGGGACTATCGTAATCGTGAAACAAAAAGAATACTTGAGAGTGCATACATACCACCCTTCACGATCACTTACATACATACATCTTCGTTTCACCTGCACAATAAGGAAGTGGATCGGAAGGGATAGGGTAGAGGGGTGGGGGACAAGTAAAATAAGTAAGGGTGCGATGACTAGTATGTGGCTAAAATTCCTTGATCGGGATGACTCAGAGGAAATAAGAGAAATGGAAAAGAGTGAATTTTGCCCTAAACGCCCAAAAGGGTAGGTTTGAATGGGGTGTTACGTGGAAGAAAGAAGTCGAAGGAAAATGGATGACGTTGACGAAGATGACGATGCTACGGATACTGATTCAAAAAAAAAGTTTGAAAAAAAAGGAAGGAGGGCGAAAATGCAAAAAAAGCCACACTCGGGGGAGGTAAAGGGTGAAAATGAATCATAAGCAAGAGGAGAAAGAGGAGCCCTAGACCTCTATCTATTCTCTATCGCAAAACAAATCATCTATCATTCTATCATCATCCCTCGATTTCTCAATCCATCATCTCCTTCTCGCCACCACACCCTTTCCACACCCTCACACATTGATTTATTTCGTCTCTCTCTTCTTTATCCGCTCCCCCTTTTTATTTATTATTACTACCCTTCCACTCTTCTCGTTCTTATTCGTCACCGTGACCCCCATTATTCACTTCGCTTCTTATTCGCAGCACATTGTCATCCCAATCCCATCCTATCCTATCCCATCCCGCCTCACCCCATCCCATCAATCACTTCCTTTCCTTTCCTTTCCATGCCCACCTCACCCCTTTCTGTCGCCCTTACTCATCATACACCTACTTCTATTCTCTACTCTTCACGTCCCTTTTACCTGCCTCGCTTTTCCGTGATTGTATCCAGGGAAGGACGTCTGCGTGCGGTGCGTGAGAGAGATAGAGGATGATGGGATGAGGTGGGGGGTTTCAGTATTAGTTCTATATACTATACATATAATACACATAGATGTATGCGTACCGAGAAAAAAGCTCCCGACAGATCCAGATGATATTATGTATGAATCTGGACGGTAGCAGTAGTCGTAGTCATCCTAGTCATTCGAATTTAGAACAATCCTCCCTCCCTCGATATTTTTTTCCCTTCTTTTCAAACCTAGACGATATTTTTTTTCAGAGTATAGCATAGATCAGCTAATGAGATAGTCGCTTAGTATGGTATATGATCACATAATCGCATGAGAATTTGAAAAAAAAAGCAAAATCCGAAAGTGAGTGTGAATATCTAGTGACAACGGGACCTGTCACGTCAAGTCCGAATAAATGTAAAGTGTAGGAACACGAACCCTAATCAAGAGAGACGCACAAGACCAGAAAAAGGGAAGAAGACGGGGTGGGGTTTGAAACGGTAAAGAAGAATCACAGTAGATGTGGTATCTTGCATAGCATCATCACAGACCTGATATCGAAGAATAGAGAGATGGGAGTCCTGAGTTTATTTCTGACGTTCTTACAGATCGTTTACGTTGCCTCGTCTAGATACATTGTTTTTTGTTACCTTACTGTGCGAGCCTGAAGGTTGTACAGCATATATGATCGGACGTGGAGAGAATAGACCAGACTTTGACTGCCACGATTATTCATGATATGATAATGATAAATGATAATAATAGAGATAATATTGATTCATACCACATCCTATAAATGAAGCATCAATGCGATTGCGATGAGATGGGATGAAGGGGGGAATATCTAAAGAAAAAGAGGTTCTGTGATATTGTCGCGCTGTTGTTGATGGTGATTTTGATGGATGGACGATCAAGCGACAAGAATAGTGATAACAAACCTAGAAGTTGATTAGATAGATGGATGGATGGGATGGATGTAATGGACGTGTAGATGCCCGACGAATCCCGCTGTCTACAGATGATCTAGAACATAAGTCAGACAGGCCGTTCTTTTTGAAATGAATGAATGATGTCCACCAAGAAAAAACAAAGAGAAAAAAATGTGGATCTACGAAAATAGATTCTGACTTATTGAGCTTTAGTCTAATCAGCGGGGGGGAGTTACCGGTGATATCAATAGCCTAGCTCGGATTGAGTGGGTAGAGGGAGTGAAAAAGAAGAAGAAGATTTTGGGGGAGGATGGGTGGCGCTGTGGGAAAGGGAAAAAGAAGCACAGAAGTCGAGGAGAATCAGGACTGGGGTGGAAGAGGGAAGAGGGGGTGAGGGGGGTGTTAGGAACAAAGTGGAATTAGGTTAACATAAGGTCGGCGCATACAATGTATTGTGCATTGACGAGATTGAGCTACACAATGTATACAGATATGCGTGTGTATACACAGCATCAATCAAAGGGGTGTATAGTTAGAACGGACTAGAATCCAAGAAACTAGGAAGTAGGAATTAAGAACTAGGGAATAAAAAGACTGAGAACCTTAAAAATAGAATTATTTGTAAGGATTTAAAAAAACAAGGGAGAGTGGGAGAGGAGGGGAGAGGGAAGGGAGGGGGGTCGTTATTGATCCAAAACGGAAAGAAGGTTAGTGTTCACTAATGACAACTAATAACTAATTATCTAAATAAAAGCAGAACCCGAAAGAACTGAGAACTGGGGAGGTTGAAGAACTCGAGAACTGGGTGGGCGAGAGCCTAAGAGCCGCCGATCGACCCAGTATTAGTGTGTGTAGTATTTTTTTTTCTCTATTATTATCCCACTCTCGAACTTACTCACCCACCCACTGAATACCGACCCAAGAGAAGAGAAAGGAGAGAAAAAAAAGAAAACTTCCCATCTCGCTAGTTTCCGGTTTCCACATCAGCATCAAAAGGGTAAGAAGCTCAAGAGAAGTCAAGAAGAATTAGGTCAACAATAGAAGAAGGAAGAGCGAAAAGAAGTGAGAGAGAGGGGAGGGGAGAGGGGGGGTGGAATGAGCTCTTTTCTTTCTCTCTTTCTTTTTTTTCTTTTTCTTTAAGGTTTGCTTGCTTGGTGTTGTCTTGCACGAATACTTTTGATATTATAACAGATTGAAATAGAGAGATGAAATGATAATTATAGACGCCGTCGACGTGACAAAATGCTTACGCGTATATCCCTCTCTCCCCTAAACCTATTCTATTCTATTCTGTCCTCCGTCTTCCTTTCCTTCCCGCCACACCTCGCCGACATCTTCCTCATTCTTGTATTTTCCTCCTCGTGTTCCAGTACAGAAACCCTCACGAAGAGTGCACCCACGCATGCAATGCACGCGCATACAATTATAACGCGAACCCCGCATTCAATATACCCGCGCACAAGAATAAACAAGCAACAGGCGTTCTTTTGGGTGGCAACAAAATGCAAACCCATAAGCCAAGCATAACATAGTAACAACACGGAACACAACAATCAATAAGTACTAACATACTTACGATACCTTACGCGAAGCTGTTGCTGCCGTCGTCGTCGCCGTAAGTCCAAGATCTAAGCTTTCAATCTAACTTGCACCATGTACGGAAATTATGAGTGGTCCCATCCACCCAGAAAGATAGCATCTGAGAGGGAATAGAGAAAAAAGGATTTATTGAATCGGGTCGGAGGAAAAAGTACAAAATTACGCCGAGTCCCCCCCCTCCACCATCGTAGCTTTACGCTAAGTTGAAAATAAAAAAAAAACGGTCTTCTCCCGAAACTCTACAGCCCTCCCGTTTATTCTATCATCATCGATCAGCATCATCATCAATTTCTTAAATAAATGTCTCTCTCCGTTTGTCCGTCAATCTTCTTTTTCTTTTCTTTTTTTTCTTTTTTATTCTCGTCTTCTCCCTCTCAATAAATTTCGTCTACCCCCTAAACATACCCCTTCTTAATATCCAAACCCACAACGTCCGAGACTTTTCATCTTTTCATATCTCCTTCAGATGTGAAATTCCATCATCCATTGAGAAAAGAAAACTCATTTGTCGAGGCACACACAAATAAGCGGGGAAGGGGTAGGGGAGGGGATAGGAGGGGGGCGAGGTACCTAGCTAGGTACCGAGAATCCGGCAAAAGCTCTCTGACACCCGTTCCCGCTCCCGCTCCCATCTCACACTCCTCATCTCATATCTCATATCTACTTTTTATTTATTTATTGCTAAGCCGTGACCACGACCACGACCCGCCCCCTCGCTCCTTCTTAGGTCATCAACTCATTTAGGGAGCAGTACACCCCTCATAAATAATGAGGAGAAGCTTCAGGATGTTACTTCGCGGGATACGGGGGAAACGGGGATAATAGGTATACGCGAGGTAAGGGTGAAGGGGTGCAGTTTCGTGTGTATAACTTTAAAATATGAGACACGAGGAGGCGATGCGAGGAGAGGAAGAGAAATTGTAAGGAGGAAATATTGCCTTCTCTTTACAAGATATCGCATTTTCTTTTCTGAGGAAAAGTATGCACAGAAGGAGAGGTATCTTATCTTCCTTCCCTACACTTTTTATTCTTGAAGTCAAGGAAGGGAGAGATGGAGAATTGGAGATATGAAGGGTTTAGGATCGGTTTTTTGCGCTATCACCATCGCTATAAGCATTGACGCCAAAAGCAATACAATACTAATACTAATGAGGGGTTCTTTGAGGCTGAAGGGAGTTGGGAAATGGGGGGGTTGAATGAATGAATCGTGGCTAATACCGAGAAAAGAAGAAAGGAAGTTTTTAGTGTGTGTATGGGTGGACTGTGTCTGGGTACGCGCGTAGTGTGGTCCGGTATGTGGCCACAACCTAGAAGGGCGAGAAGGAGAGGAAGTCCTTCTTTTTCTTTGTTTTTACTTTCACTTTTACTTCTTTTGGAGAGGTGGGTGGGTGGGTATCACCATAAGCTCTAAACTTTAAAGGGGGGTGTTGGGAGAATGGTTTTCGGGTTGCTCTTGGAGATGGATAGATAGATGGGATGGGATGGATGGATTTGGAATTTTAGGGTGTCGCTCTTCTTCCTTTTTTTTTCTTTGTCTTTGTTTCCGTCTCTGTGTCTGTCTCTCTGTGGTTCTCTGTGTGTCTCGCGTCTTTCGTTCCTTCCGGCTATCGTGAAGGAGTGGACTGTTGTATCAAAGCGATGGAGATACAATGTGAAAAAAAAAATTCTAATTATTTTATTTTCAAAAAAAACTTCTTATTACCTACCGTTTCTATCGTTCCTTTCCCTCGATATAATGATATATGATATATGATTAATTGTTTTTTGGGTTTTGGGTTTTGGGAAACGGTGAGTTCTTATTTCTCATTTCTTTGGGTTCTTCTTTTTTTTGAGCTTTGTGAGTACTCTGATATTTGATATTTGATATTCAATATTAGCGGGTCTGGGTTTCATTTCTAGGTATATGCAAAATGAGAATGAAAATGAAAATGAAAATACGAGCGCGGACGTGCGCGGGTATACTGGCTGGCTGGGCTGGGCAAAGTGTTACGCGGGTACCGTACCCGCATCCGTACCTCTTTGTCCGAAGACCGCGATGACTGTTGAGGTTGGTCGTCATCGTCATCGTTGAGTGTATGCATGCATATGCGCATACGCCGTTAAATCGTGCACATGGACATGGACGTGTTACTCATTCGTATATACCGACACGCATATGCGCTAACACATATATACTTATATGCTTACCTCTCGCCTTTTTGTTTCACTTCTTAATTATTATCATTATTATTTTCTTTTTCTTTCGCCTCTTTTCTTCTCTAATTTTCATTGATTTTTTCGTTGGACCTCACGCCGAGGCCCTGTGTCTCTTTTCCCCTCTCCTCTCCCTCTCTCCTACTTCTTCCTTTCCTTCCTGCCTTCTTATCTCATCTCGTCTCATTTCATATACTTATTTGCTTTCCCCTGTCTTAGTCTTCGTTAGCCGGGCCCATGCCCGTGATTATTGATTATTGATTATTTATGAGTATGTGTATAGGTATGAGTACGAGTAGGTGTGAAAATATAGTTGGTATTTGATATTTTGATGGTTAATAAATAAAGAGAATAAAAATGGAAAGCGGAAATAAAAATAAAAATAGACGGAGTGGTTGGTGATCAGTAGTTGGTGTTTAGTGGTTAGTAAAAGTGGTTAGTGGTTAAGTATGTGTGTAGCTGGATTGGTGAGAAGTAAACGAGACGTGATAGATTATAACTATAAAATAATTATAAAAATAATGATGTGAAATGTGGCTTGGAACCTCGAACCTCGAACCTCGAACCCGGGACCGGGGCATAAGTGAAAGTGAAAAAGTAAAAACAAGCAGACAAACTAACCAACAAAACAAGGAAGAGCGAGAAAGAGACGGCGGAACCGGAGAGAAACGAACCGGACACGGACAGCTAAGACAGACAGACAGGTAGGTAGACAGCTAGACAGTATAATAGAACGAATAGAAGAAATAGAACGGACAGAGTAAATAGAACAGAATAAATAAATAAGTTGATTGATTGATCGAATAGACAGGTAGACGTGAACTAGTATATTATAGTCTAGCCCAGTCTAGTACGGTGTGATGTGGTATAAGGAACGGTGCGGGGTGGTGTGGCAGCGGACTTCCGGAGTCGCGGGTCGCGGTGGTTGTGGTTGTGGTTGTGGTCGTGTGCGTTCTATTGTTTTATTATTATTGTTGTATTATTGAATTATTGTTTTTTGTGTTATTATTTTACTATGTTATACAACACGACACGATACGACGTGGTATAGTATAGTATGGTATAGTATGTGTGTATGTGTGTATGTGTATGGACCTAAATGTGTGGCTCTGGCTCTTTTTATTTTTGTACTTCTTACTTCGACGCGCTGGCTCTCTTAAATACCTAACTAGCACCTACAACAATAATCAAAACGTCATCATAAGATAGCCCAACGAATTCCAAACTAAACTAGTATATGTAGGTGCTCGATATTCGTTAATGATTCCTTATTATATACAATAAATACATAAACATAGATAAATGGATGGATGGGATCTTTTGTTGTTATCACCGTTATTGTAGTTATAGTTGTTGTAGTTGTTGTAATAACTTCGTTATCATTATTATTGTTGTTATTGCGTTATTTTTACTTCGTTTTGTTTATTTAAGTTTAGTGGTAATTATAGTACAATAAGTTGTATTCCTCTTCTTAATATTATTATTAATGGTAAGTAACGGTAAGGGTAATAGTACAAGATTACTAAACAATCGAAGTACGACTAATCATTCCTCTCTGATATTCAAAATCTGGAAAAAAAGGATGTTCAGAATGAAGTGAATATAGATCATAAATCCGACTCAGGAGTAGGAAGGATGAAAAGAGGGGAATTCATTCGCTGTTCACCTTCGCATTCATTTTCTCTGTAAAAACGAGGATTGACAGGGAACGTCTATCCCCTGTCCTTTGTGTCTTGACACAATTGAATGTCTATTGAACGTCGAGTGTCGTGGTAATGTAGGTAACGAGAAGAAAGGAAGGGAGGAAGATAAAGACAGGGATAGTGTCAATGACAACTCCAAAGTCCAAGGTGATCAGGGCGGAAAGAAGTTTGAGGAAAAAAGAAAGGAGAAGATAGAAAAAAGAAAAAGAAAAGAGAACAGGCGGTCTGCGACAGCGTAGATTATGACGATGATTGATGTCCTGATGTCCTGATTGACGATTGATGACCGATGTCACTCATAATAATTTTTTGGACGTGTGGGAAGAGAGGCATTAAAGAGGCTGCTGTTGTTGAGGACCAAGACCGAGACTAGGACTGGAATGAAGATGAAGATGAAGATGGAAGTGGTGGCGATGGTGTTGCCGATGGTGACCGTCTCAAACGTAGGACGTAGGACCGGGATCCGGAGACGAGAAGAACAAAGAAAGAAGTAAGAGCACGGATGTACAGGCGTTTGAGTGTAAGAACGAGAAGACACTGGATCGGGTTGGATGGTGAAGGACAGGACAGGACGGGACGGGATGGACAGGGAAGAAGAAAGAAACGATCCGAGGGTGTGTTTGAGGTTATTATCGAGAGAAGAACGCCAGAAAAAAAAAAGAGGGTAAGGGGGGAGGGGGGGGGGGGTATACGTATCTCTCTGTCTCAAAGTAGAGAAAGAGAAAGATAGATGAAAGATGGAAGGTCGGACAATCGGGATGTGTTTAGTTTAGTGAATTTTGGGGAGAGAGGGTTGTGTACTGTACGTACGTACTTCACTTGCTCACTCACACACACACACGCATAGACTCAGTCACTCAGTTACTCACACCATAGACCCGTATACCGGGACAGGTTGACAGATGCTTGGTTGTCTTGCTCTTGTCTTCGCGTGAAGGGAAGAAGTGGGGGAGGGGGAGCACGTCAAATTGATCTACCCGTCACTGTATGCGTCTCTTCGGACACGGAAGCAACCTACGCAGCCTCCTCAGCATGGAATTGTTGCTTAGGTTGTGGTGATGTGACAACCAGCCTATGCGCACCAGTCTAGACAAATTAATGACATTTTCAGCCGGGGGTCCGGACGACCAAGACGCGCAAGTTTGACGGCGGTAGGTAGGGAGGAAGAAAAGAGATCGAGGGTCGAGACCGTCGGAGGCCAGCGACCAGGATAGATAAGTTGATGGGAGGGGATTATGGAAATAATTGCGCGTATAAAGTATAGCGTAGGTAGGATATTGTGTGTGTTAATAGGGATAGAAACATATGCGTGCGTGTCCGTGTGTCCGCGTGCGGCGCGTCGGCGGCGGAGTGGACGAGGTGATGAAATTGCATTTGTGGGTCCATTCGACGTCTATGTGTCTACGTCTGCTACAACCACCCCCGTTTTGGGCTTCGTCTTACGCTGGCTCGCTGTGTGTGTGTCTTCTCTCCTACCCTTACCAGTTCCGATTCTATTTGTTCCTTCTTTTTTTTTTTTTGTTTCGTTGTTGGTTTGATCCTCAGTCGATCAGTCATACGAATGCCATCAAGGGGGGTGCATGCTCTCAAGAAACAAGGATTTGCTGGCAAAGCAAAGTGAAGAGAATGTGTCAGAGAGAAAGTGGTGGTTATTATTATTATGACTATTGGATAGACAGAGATGCGCGTAGGTAAATGAAATGAAATAAAATCAGGGGTCGGGGCCAAAGAGTTACGTGACGTGACTCGAAGAGGGAGTAGGTGACCCTAGGAGGTATACTTCCATTTATGGGGTATGCTTGTGTGTGCAGGTATACCTTCCGTGTATGGGATGTGTACCCCTAGGAGAGGAGTGAGCCGGGAGAGTGGTGAGATGAAGAACTCTAATCGGAGAGACCCTGAGGTGAGCGTGTGAAGTGGACCCTGAGACCCTGAGACCCTTTGCTGAGCCAGATATGGCGGAGCATAAGACGCGGGACGCATCGAGCGATCCATGGATGGCTGCAACTCAAATCCCCTATAAACTTTCCACTGAGCACAGTAGCACTTCTCCTCATCCAGCTCCCCCACGCACTCTCGTCCACATATCCACTTTAGCAACTTCAACACACACACACAAGTCCACAACCATTGTCGACGCCGTCGCTCAAATCTAGCCTTGCACAAAATTACTCATTCACCCTTGAGCTTTGACGACATGGACGCCCAGATGGACCTTGACTGGTGCCCCTGCGGTAAACGCACTCAGGTAATTTCCATCTTATCCACACCTCTTCGGCATCACCAACTCATACATACTTCTTCCATTCTACAGCCTAACCGCCAGCACTGCTCTCGCAGATGCAGAGACCGCGACGAGTTACGGGAGCTCGACTTTCACGACGACTCCGATTCTTCTTCCGACCAGGCCAGCCTTCCTCGCTTGGCCTCCACCTCCGCACACAGGATCAACAACATCCCAATTGCAATCCCCGTCTCCTCCCGCCGCAGACTCTCGCCTTTGTCCCCCAACTCAAAGAGATCTCTCCCAGACGCCGATCGCTCTCACTGGCAGGGATACGCGAACAAGGAGAGCATTCAGGCTTGGGCAAATGCCATCCCGGCAGGCTGCGGGTCCGACGCCCTCTCCTCCTACGGAACAGAGCCTCAACGCTCCGTCCGTCGCCCAGAGTTCCCCCTCTCCCGCCAACGCGCTGCTCCCCCCGCTCTCAACATGGCTCCGACCCAGCCAGCTCAGACTTCAAATCCCTCCTCCCCGATCAACTACACCCTCTCTGCCCTCGCAGACAGGAGCAGAACTCGGGGCAGCCCCTACAGCGTGAGCACCTGTTCTCTGGGAACGGAGACTCCAGAATTTCCAACGAGGTCAACTGCTTACGTCCATGCTTCGCCAGCTCGCGATTCCAAAGGGCCAAAGAGTGTCATCGACAATCTAGCTCGCCGGTTTCGCGCTTGGGGAACAGGTCCCTCCTCCGTCATAACCAATCGCGATCCAGTCCAGATTTGCGTTCGGAAGCAGACGACAACAGTTGAGATGTCATCGTCACCCCTACCCACACCCCTCCCTTCCTCAGCAGCAGCACGGTTCCACCTTTCGTCGTCAGACGATGAAGAGGAGGAGGAAGAGGAGGATGAGTACGACTATGACCAGGGTGATATGCAATCACCTGCAGTCTTCTCACTCAAACTGCCGTTAGGTCGACCCAACTTTTTGGATTCCGAGCTTCAAGCGTCGCTCACCCCAACGGAGAAGGAGAAAATTGGGTTGTGGATTGCGGGACACCACGAGAAAGAAGCGGGCTATGAATCTTACGGTCCTGCCTTTTACGAGAAGCCAACCGAGTCGAAGCGAACCGACAAGAGCGTGGAGAGCTTCAAGGCTCCTCTTCAACGTCCTCAGTGCCCATTCCAGCAGCCCATGCATCATCTAGAAGCGTTTCGCGCCAGGGGGAGGAAACCTCAGAAGATCTGCCATCTCTAAACGAATTTGGTTTCTTTTCCTCCCTTCCCCCCTGATCCGCTATTGAGGCAGCATTGTCCCACACTCTTCTCGAGATCGTTTTTTTTTCTTTCTCTTGATCAATGACCTGACACGACTTTGTCCCTCTCGTTCTGCCACCTCCGTCTATTTTTTTTTTTTACACTTCAACCATAGACTTTTCGGACTAGCCGTTCTCGCTTAACAAATCCCTATAGACTTCAAGCGAGTGGGCTCCCTTACTAGTTCCCATTTTACTTTTTTTTTTCCTTTGCTTGCCTCGTTTTGCGGCATACATCATCATCGGGATTCGGGACACGCATCCGCTTCCATGGTCCGATTTAATGTTCCAACTCTCTCAACACAAAAGGGCTACTCCCTTCCTATGCACCCCGACGTGATGTGGCGCTCTCGGGAGTTCGGAACTTTGGTCCGCCTTGCCGTGGGTCTTTAATCCCATCGCAACAAAGTGAAGTCCAAGTCTGGTACGAAGAAAAATTAAAATAACCTCTTGAACGAAGACGAGTTCTTTTCTCTATCATCCCACGTCAATCAAGAAAAAAAATCAGCTAAACTTGTCTATGATCTCCTCCACGCGCTCTACCCCCCTTCTTCTCGGTTTTCTATCTTCCATGCCATATTTCGTGTCCATGTCTGTCTTCATACTGTCTTGTCTTTTGTTCAAACAGCAAACTCCTCTCACACCCCTCTCAACCATATGTTCTCCTCCCCCCTTGTTTCTTGTGTTTTTTTTTTTTTTTTTTTACTTTGTGACCAAAAACCATAGGCCATGAAAATTACTCTCCGGACTCTTTTTCAGTTTTTTCTTATTATTTTTTGTCATTTTTTTCTGTCTTCAAATAACTCTTGCAGGAAGAACAAACAAACAAACAAGCAAACGATCGAGCGTTGATGTGCTGCTGTTGGTTGCTACCGCCAGTACCCCCTCTCCTCACCTCTTTGAAGCCAAACCTGCTGTACGATCTAGTGTACTAACACACCACAACACGTCATCCCCCTCATCGATAACCAGATGCATCGCTCCACCACCACCACTCGCGCATGCACTTTGGAACGACGACGAAAGTAAACAAATCGAGTCAACTCTTATTTTTCCCTCCCTCCTTCTCTTCAATATGTGGATCAATAAATCAAATTGGATTTTTTGTTAACCGATATACCGACGCATCAACATATACGTATATACAATTTTTTTTTTGACACGCACGCCCACGTACACACATTCCCTCAAAGAGTTTTCCTTTTTTTCTCTCTTCTCCCTTTTCGAGGCTCCCCCGCCCTTCCCCGCCTTTTCCGATACCTCCCTCCCCCTCACTGCTTCCCTTTCTTACCCTGTGTTCCTAACCTTCTCCCGTTTCTTTCCCCCCTTTTTTTTCTAGTCACTCTTGACATCATTGATATATCCCCCCCTTTTCTCCATCTCAAATCTTTCGGGATTATTTTCTTTTTTTTTGTTTGTTTTCCCTTTTCATACTTCCTTAACCCCGTTCGGCTGCAATTTGCCTTCTTCACCACCACCACCACCTCTCCACCGCTCGACCCTTATTTTTTTTTCCTTCTTTTAACATTTCATCATCGTCTATTGTCGTCATCATCAATCATCATCATCATCAATCAATAATTTTTTAAAAACTTTTTCTTTTTTGCACATCACTCAATCATCATCCATCATCGTCCATCATCCACTTTTTTTATCGCATGTCCCTCAACGCATTTTTCTCTCTTCCTTTCTCTATTCTTTGGGTCTCGTTCGTCTCGGTTTTGTTGGTTAGGAGGCATTCGTCATCAAACCGTCATCGATCTAAACGAAACGAACAAACGACATACATCCACAACAGCACATCTCGCTCGTTCACTCTCTTTTCTTCCTATCTTCCTTTTTCTTTTTTCTTATTCTATATCAAAGCAAACCCATATCAAATCAAACCCACACAAACTTCAATGCATATAACCAAATCAAATCAACAAACTCCACTTTCTCCATTCTCATTCTCCTCTATTTTTCTTTGTGGTCTCGAATATATATACGTAGTTAGCTAGTCAAGTAAGTAGTCCTTCCGATTTAGTAGGTAGTCAGTAGTTAGTCAGTAGTTTTAGTACCCCGCGCTCTCTTTTCATCCATTCATCCATCCATATGTTCCCCTTCTCCCCCTCTTCACACTATTTTGAATTTTCTTGGAAACGGATATGATATGCCTTCCCCTTTTTCCTCATTATTATCCCTTTTTTCCATTCGGTTTCTCTTTTTTCTTGGTCTTCTTTTTATTTTATTTTTTTGGTCTCCTTTTTTTGGGTAGGGGGGTACGAGATAGAGTAGAATGCGTGCCCTTCTCTCCCTCGGTTTTCTTTATTATTACTCTTGTATTGCTTTCTTGTTGGGGAGGGGTTGGGATGAATGAATAAAATGAATTGACTTAGTAAAATTTGGGTGTGATTCTGAATTTGAGTGAGTCTGAGTGAGTCTGAGCTTGAGTTTGAGTGAGTCTTGAGTCGAGTGGACTTAAGAGTTTTTTGAGTCGTAAGTACTCTTACTTAGTAAAGAGTGAGTTAATAATTATTAAGTTACGTTAGATAGATAAGATTAGTAGTAGTTAGTGTTAGTAGTTTTGAATGTAATTAATTACGAATACGAATACGACTAGAGAGAAGTAATTATTTCATTTGGACTTTAGGTAGTCTACTATGTAACTAACTAAAAACGGTGTAATATGATATTACAGAATATAATAGAACACCAAAACTAAAATGTAATTGTACGTGCTGACCGTACTCTTGGGAGCCTAGAACATCGACTCGAGGACGGGATCAGGCTTAGGCATAGACTTGGGCCTTCAATTTCCGGATAAAAAGCATGTTTAAAGTTTGAAGTTTGAGGTATGTCCATATCTGAAATTGAAAGGGTTTGTTTGAGGTTTTTGACATTCGGGATATTGACCGACCGTCGTTAGTGAGGATAAAAGAAACTTTTTTTCGGTTTCGATTGACTCGAAGGGGTGGCCAAGAGTCTATAAAGGTCTGTACTTAGTAGTTGGTGATATACATAGTCTGTACTTGGTACTCTATAAGTCCGTAGTTGGTACTCTGTATTTCCGTAGTTAGTTGTTTATGAACGTGTATACGATTCATGAGATTATAAGATTTTTTGGGAATGGGCGGGGTCTGGGCATGGGGGGTGATAGGCGTGCGGCTTAGAGGTAATAGATATATGGGTTAAGTTAGGTAGGCGTAGGCGTAAGGGAATTGGTGATACCGGTACACCGATATTATTCTTGTTAGTACTCATATTGTTTGTTGATGTTCAAAGGGATTGGGGAGGTGTGTTGTGTCGTGTTGTATTGTGTTTGAGATGTGGTACGTAGAGCGAGGATGCGAGGATGAACAAAGAAGGGAAGAAAAGAAGAGATAGAGAAGTGTATTTCGATTTAATACGTAGTTGATACCTCCGAGCACCTAGTATTCCTATCTAATACTCTGGTATGCTGATATTATTTCACGGAGACTTAGACTTAGAGTGACCTTCACTAAGAAAAACCTCTGAAGAAGAGAGGAGACAGAGGAAGTATGTTTATATTTGTGTTTGTATTTGTTTCGATCCTGGGACGTTGAGTGGATGTGTTAATGCGTTAATGTGTTTATGTGTTAACGAGAGAATGAAATAATAGGTGGATGAGTTAATGGATGGATGAGTTAATGACGATAAGATGTACGATGTACGATCTTAATTAATTATATATCTATCTATCTATCTATTTTATGTCTCTCCCGTCTTCCACCTTCCATCTTCCATCTTTCGTCTTCTTTCATCTTTCGTCACCTTTCTTCTGCCCTATCCTATACTGCCTAGTCAATTCAATCCGGGCTTCTAGTGCGTTATACGTATACGTCGTAAGTAAGTGAATAAATAAATAGGTAAGTAATTAACGACGATAACAATAACAATGAATAACAAACAAGTACGTACTGTACTCTAGTTGCTAGTGGGTACGTACACACAGCGTTATATCCACATCCATATCCACTCACATCCCTACTCACATCCATACCCGTATCCGAAGTTATTTATAAACACATCAACATCAACTACACAATAATCTACCCCGTACGTATACATCATACATCATATATCATATATCATACATCATATCTATATCTATATTGTATCTATATCTACTATACATCCACCGGAACTTATAAACTCCTACCCCCCCCTGCCTTCCTTCCTTCTATCCCTAGCAAATATCACCCACATCATCAATCATCACATCACGTCGCATCGTATCCCATCCTATTTTATTGTCAATACCGACCCGAATCCCGATCCCCGAGCTTTCAGTAGTCCTGCATTTATCGACTTCTTTTTTTTCCTTCCTGTTTTGTTAGATGTCCCCAATAGGAAACAAAGAGGGAAAGTGGACGGATTAGGAAGGAGGGCGGGGGCGGAGGGAAGAAATTGAAGTGATTGAAGTAAATTGAATTGAAATGGATTGGATTGGAATAGTGGTTAAATGGGTTGAATAGACGAGGGTAAATTGAAATGGAATGAGTTGAATAGAGGAGATGTCTGAAATAGGAAATTTTGTTTCCCTGGTTCCCTGCACCCCCCCCCTCTCTCATCCCTGTCGGGCCGTATCCACGAGCGACGGGTGGACGGAGATGTCGGGTGAGTGGGCGGGCGAACGGCGAAAAAAAGAAGAGATAAGGAAAAAGTAGAGATGAAAGAAATAATAGAAGGGACACAAGGGTGATGAAGGAGATGAAGGGATGGATGGGCGAGGGAGAAAAGTACTAGAGAGGAAAGAGGATTACTATTTCTTGCTACTATTAATTTTTTTTTCTGCCTTTGAGCGCGTAGGCTTCTTTAGCTTTGTTCTCAGCGTTTCTATTTCTCTCTTCCTCTTTTTTTTTCTTTCTTTCTTTCTTTTCTGTTGTTTCGTTTTTTATGATGTTAATTAATAACGATAATGATAATTGACGGCAATTGCTCCCGGACGAGGGTTATAACATAACAATGATAATGATGATGGTGATGATGATTTACGACACTGACACTAACTCTATATATCATACCCATCATACCCTCATATCCCTACTTCTACTTCTTTTTTTCTTCCTTTTTTTTTTTTGCTCCTCTCCTCCTTAATAACTTTTGGAATATGGAATTGGAATTGCCACTTACGAGTACTCGCTTATCAGGCTAGGCTAGGATACGAGTACGTACAGTACAACCTTACTAAACCCTGAGAGAGGAGAATAGAATAGGAGAAAAGGGGTATAGGATATAGATATAGGAACTGATTTGATTAGGATTCGGATTTGATTTTTGTGAATTGTATTAGACGTGCGTTTAGTGACTGATAAGCACAAGCGGAACAATGTCGTGGTCGTTAGTTAGTTATATTGATTCCTTGTCGTTTTCGGTTTGGGTATTTGATAAAAGCTTGCTAGGGATGTTTCGTAATTTACGTTGTCGTAGGTTGTAATAGATGTTATTACGATTACGGATATAATCGTACGTATAATAGAGATACTACTATCAGACTATGAGATGATTTTTATTTTATCTGGTATTGGTCTTACTCTTTTAACCTAAAGTGGTCGGTTATTTATTCTTTCACCTATGCATGCATGTATTCATCTATTCATTCAATACTTATTTATTTATTTATCTATTTTATTCATTTACTCGTAATATATTTATGCGACACTTAGTAAGCACGCACGAAAGAAACTTAACTTAACAACAAACCCACACATCCACTCAGATACAAAACCCAGATTGATTAAAAAAAAAAACCACACACACACACACCATTCTATCCCTCCCCTTCCCCAAATATTACTTCTTGATTAATTACACTGGATTGAAACTTAATAAGGAATATAGGTACTCACGCGTTCGGGGTTCTATGCTATGCTAAATCTTATCTACCAGTCTTTATTGGTCTGAGCACTCTTTGGATCTTCCATGCATGTATCACCGTCGGAGGGGGGTAGGGTAAAAAAAGATCGGTAAGAAGGGAAAAAAAGAAAAAAGAAGAGGAAGAAGGACGGAGGAAATAGGAGGAAATAGGAGGTATGGGACGGGATAGACGTTAAATGAGAGTAGAGTTGTATCTATCTATCTAGATTGCTTGGTGAATTGTTATTTATTATGGCTTATATGGTTATTATGGTTAGTTGTTGCCGTGGGTCGGTGAACGGGTTTTCGTAAGGACCGACTGGAAAAGTCTTGTCTTTTTGGTAAGTTGCGGGATGAAGTAAACACGGAGGGAGGAGAGGTTGGTGACGGTCGAAGAGAACGTTACTTGATTGGTTTTGAGGTGGTATTACCACGACTACGGCTGGGACTACGACTACAATTACTGATATTGAGCTTGATGACTTGTACTTTTTGGGTAAATACCGTCTCAAAGACTCATAACAGGTGAATGTTTACTTCCGAGTTCTTAGTAGACCGATTTAAACTTGGACAGCTTAAATTGATCTTCTCGATTTACTTTTGGTTAGTGAGCCTTGTGTTAGACCCGTTGGCATGGAATTGTATGGATAGATGGAAGATAGTCTCAGTCAAAAATATATCAACTTGACTGAACTAGTATAGACAGACAGATGGATAGTTTAGAAGATGCGGAAGTAGACTTAGCTTAGCCAAAGAGATGGACGTGAACATGGACATAAAAACAATCACGAGTTAACTCATGTTTATGCGGATAATTAGAATGGGCGTTTTTAAGAGACATCAGGTATAGAAGATATAAAAAAGGGGGAAAGTAGGAGCAGGATGAATGAAAGCGTGGGAAAGGTTTTCTTGGGTGGCTTTGACAGTGTGAGCGACTAGATGAAAGAAGTTGAGTTAGTCGTTCGCATTTTAGAATCTACATCCGTGACTAGAATCGCGTCTCTTTGTCCGCGAGGGGGTCTAGGCTTCAGTGTCTCTTCTAGCTTGAATGATCGAAGTTGTGGGCTACTAGGTGATTGATGTATTAGCGGTGGATGCATTATACATGCATGAAGACATCGACATGTAGACATAGAAGTTGGAGAAGAAGGTGGTTGAATAGGCTACTAACGTTACTCCTTCCAAATAAAGTTATAAGCAGAAAAGAAAGTAGCGGGGAAAACTAAGAAGAATCAAAGATCGAAGAAGATGGAGAGAAAGAAGGGCGACTTGTGTCCGATTGTTGGCTAGTTAGTTTGATGGACAGGGTGCCCATTTACTTGCATAGTGTGCATCATCACATTGCAATGTGAAGAAAATTTTCCTCAACCTTACTTTTTCAATGCACTACTGCTACTAATTTTGGACCTACTACTACAGCATTGACAAGCTCGGAGTCAGTAAGAGTGAGTTAGGATATATCGGAGGTGGACAGCCTTATACGGATATAACACAGTTTAAGATCATTGACATCACAGTACGGCATTAAGAGTTCTATTGATCCTATCGTTCCGCTATATATTCGCCCCTTTCATCAAGATCAAATACCATCATTATCGTCGCCATCATCGCCACCACTGTATCACTAAAAAAATCACCCACACATATTCAAGGAACGGCGCGGTACTAGGAAAGAAAAATTACTTCCTCTTTCCGGTGGTGATTCTTCTTTTTTTTTTCTGGTCTCTCATTTCGTTTCGCTGCGATTTCCTTTTCGACGCTTCCTTCTTCTTGTTCCGGGTTGAGTCAAGGCGCGGCATGGGATAGTTAAGACGAGTGTAGGGAAGTTGTTATGAGGTAAAAGATTTAAAAATATAACTTATGAGCCTTAATGATGAAATGAAATCGGATCTCCGCCGCAATTTTCTTTTTCTTGAGGGGGCTGGAGGTGTATTGTAGAGATATCTTGTATTAAAAATATGTATATGTATAACAAATGGAGTTTCTCTCTTCTCTCTTTTTTTTCTTCTTCCTCGGGGTGTTGTTTTGGTTACTACGACCTAAATAAGAAATCCGGTGCAGGTTTGCACAACTCCGAAGAAGAACAAAAGTATGGGTTTACCCGAAGTTGTTACTGTCGCCGTTGTCTATAGTCATGACAATTAGTTGGGAAAAGTGACGTACTGACACTAGTGTTAGCATCATCGACAACAGCAAAAAGATGTGACTAAGTCCGATAATTATAATAGTTTCTTACAAAAAAGATAGCTTGAGACATCAAGTTAGTTAGTTAGTTTTTTTTTTCATTTTTTATTTTTTTTCCCCTTCTGTTCTCAATTCATTTGCTTGGCTATAGTGACTTAGGGGTTGACTATCTCCTCCGACCGGTGTTCAGTTTGAGTTCGAACACGAACAGAACCCTCCATCGTCTTCGCCGACCCAAATCACTTCAGAAAAAATTCCCTCTTCCCAGCTAAAGTGCGAAACCCACTTATTAACCACCCTCGGGACTTTAGTATCTATTTTCACTATATAACCTGAGTCATAACTCTTCTCTTCCATGAATACTATTTATTCTGCCCTAGCTCCGACTTCTTTTTGATGTGGTTCACGAAGAAAGGGGACAGAGTTAAGGAGAAAGGAGAAATCCGGAATCAACATAGTTGAAAAACAAAATATATGAACTAGAACCGGAACTAGAATTAGAATTAGAAAAAAAAATAGAACTATGGGCGGTCGAACTTGTAAGGTTCCGGATTTTGTTTTCCGAGTTTTTGCATCTTGAAGCCACTTACTTCAGACTTCTTGAGACGAGAGAGAATAGAGAGAATACTATGATGTTAGTAGATCCGTGGCTCTAAAGAGTTCGGCTCGGGAGTTCGGGATATCGGGTTGACATCGGGATGTGCGGAATGCGGAAGTTGGAAGCGGTGGAGAAAGCGGACGAAGGTGGAAAAAGTTGGGAAAGGCGCGGATATGCGTTTGTGTTGTATAGTTTGACAAGTTATTTGATAGAGTTTAAAAGGAGGATGCGAACAAGGCAGCATATATTGTTATATTTTATTATAAGACAGTTGAATAGAATGGAAAAGATAATAGAAAATTAAAAAGAAAAAATAATAATTAAAACTGACGTGCTGTTTGAATATTTTAATTTCATATTTTTTTCTATAATTTTGGAGGATATTTTAGGAGATTGTTGTTTACACGGGTTTATGTCATAAACACTCACGCCCTTCCCAATATTAATCAAGTTCAACAGAATACCCTACGAAACGGACTTTTCTGGTACATGGGGAATTTACGAACACATGCACGCCTTCACACGTTTGAAAAACACGAAGGAAAAATCAAGTCACCTTTTTTTTCATGTGCTTGAATGGAAGCTTGATCCCATTGATGGGTCAATGAGGATTGAGGATTCTTTAAGTGCAGTGGATCATCTCTGTTGCGGCGCAGTGACTTAGACGTTTATTCCCACTTTGTTGTCCGTTACCTCTTTACATGTTCCCCCTTTATTAATTATCTAGGTAAAGCGAAGATAACGAAGGGGTGTTTCAATTTGAATATGAAGGGTATTTTTGGTTCACAATAAGGATAATTTATTCAAAAAGCTGTATGATTCGGACTCTCGGGAGTCTCCTCACCGGGGTTCTTGTGACCAAGACATCCAACTATACCGCATATATCCGGGTAAACCCTTGGGTGGATATTCTTTTTGGTGTGACATGTAGTGTAGTTTACTGAGCTTTGATATAAGATCCCGATGTACTCAATGGGTGGCCTGGGTAAAAGTACGTTTTAATAAAAGGATAGGCGGATGGGGGGATTAAGAGGGGAATAAAGTGTCAACGTTTGACTTGAGAAGCATTGCAAACGTCACTTTTTCATCGTAACCGATTGAACAAGCACAGTGATCAATATTAAATCTCATGTAGCAAACGCCACAATATCGATTGGCTCGATACTGAGAGGGCTTGGGGGGAAACGGGGTCAGAAGGGGATGTTGTGATGACTCCAGATATCCCTATCCCCTTCCCGCTTTCGTATTCGCTGAACTCCGTACTAAATTTCATATATGTATTCACTTTCTTATTGGGTGTGAAAAAATAAGAAGAGCTGAATTTAACAAGTATCTCGAAACATCTGTGTGCGCAGCAAAAAAGACAAGCATCTCATCTCGGAGATCCCCGATGTTTGGTTATTTGTAATAAAAAAACTCAACACGCTGCCTGATGGGTAGATGGAAGGGCTTGGGTGTGTTAATGCTAAGGGGATTCCCGCAACTGGAAGTCGAAAGGAGATTGAGATAGTCTCTTTTATCCGCGATAGCACTTTATAGGTAAAGTCCTCCTTTAATTAACAAAGCCCCCGAAGAACACAAAAAAGAAACTAGAAGGCTGAATGTGGCGTTTGTAAAATGAATAGTCTAGGGAACGGATCACGGGCAAATAGAAATAATTATAATTTTAAATAAAGTATAGAATTAATATAATAATAATAAGCAGATAAGATTTAAAATATAGAAATGAAGATAGTACAAAAATAAAAAAACCTTGGGTGATAAGCTCACTGACCCGCATAATACTAACTTGGTTTAGTCTGGTATAGGTCTTCTGCACTTTTACGCTATTCTATTGGTTGCGGGAGTGTCGAGGGTTGGAGCGTTGAAACTCTTCTCTCGTGTCCAACAAATAGGAGAACGAGATCAATGTATTGTGTCTACGCAACGACCCCCTTTTCTACAATACTTCTTCTTCTTTTTTTTTAGAAAACTCCAGTCTTCCGAGAAAGATGTTGTAGCAACCCTGACCTCTATCCCCTATATGTTATACTACCCATCATTAGGTGTATTGTCTGTTGTCCAATTGTATCGGTGGAGCTTACTGTCGTCTTGGAGTAGTAACTTCCTTGTCAACGAAAAAAGCTAATTCGACCCAAAATGATATTCGCGAATTCCTATCTTTCTCTGTCGGGACAAAAGAAGGGTGAGCCTGGGACCAAAATAGACTTGCAAGTGCACAAATCCTAATTCCTTGACTCGTTTCCTTGGCTCGTTGAAGTATTTTTGTTTGTGTGTGAATTAGGGTGTAGATTTATGGTTCAAACGGAGACCGATCGAAAGTTTGTCCGTAATTCTGACTCATTATGTTTAGCTGGTATAATGTGAGAAGGTAGAGATCGAACCAAGAATGATATTTTGCTGATTGGGTATTGGTTAGTAGTGGAATAATGGAGTCATCATGACATGATTTTGATTTTGGTGGCTTCGGTATTTCTTTAGGGCGGTGTGAATAAGTTTGTAGATAACGTCATTCTCTAGCATGCCTTTACGGAAAAAAAGAATTTCTGCCGCCGCTGGAGAGAGGAGTGATATTATGAAGACTATTAGACAGGTCATAACGATAGTACTTGAAGAACATGGCATCATCATAGCATAGCGCTATTAGTAGCTCTGATTTAAGAACTTCTTATTAAAATTAGCTACGAATGATCCCCGATCGAGGAGATATGGGAGTTGCTAGTTACTTACATCATACCGATTCCCTTGTACAGGGTATTAAACTGCCAAACATATATGCGAGGGGAAAGGCCGTCTGATAAGTTATATTTTTGACATTGTAATACGCCTTTTTCGATCTCTTCCTAATCGAGAGAGTCTGGTAGGATGTAGACAAGTTCTAGCACCAATATGTTGACAATGTTCCCTTCAAGATTAGGTTCCTTTTTCCATTCTTATCTGTTCGCGGTTCCTTAAGAAAAGATTATTTCTTCCCTTTTTCTAAGACGAGTTTATCGGCTCACGTATAGCACTTAAGATCAAAATTTTTCCTGATTGAATATATTCGGAAATCAGTGGATCAGAGTCTGGACTAGCGCGGAACAATTCTAGTTTTAAAGGAACTAATATGTTTGGAGGGGCGACAGGTATGGAATTGCGGGAGCTTGGTGACAGCATATGCGGCTCAGCACTTTTGGACGCAGATTCACATCCGCCGAATAGACCGATGAAATAAGGGGAATTTGCAATCCAGAAGTGACAGAAACGTTGAGGCGCTAGTCTGCATGCAAATAAATTGCAACCGCGTAAGATCGCGAGAAGTTTTGAGCATATGAAGGGAAATATATGATCATAAAGCACAAGGAAAACATAGACATGTATGCATGCGCAGATGATCATGTTTCAGCTTACTAATCATAGCGAATCGAAATGGGTTATAGTAAAAGATGAGATTCAGTTCAATAGATTATCTCTCATGATGAGGATGAGCGCGTTGTCAAACGTGCGGACTAAACCGCGAAAAAAATTACCATATAGGCAATGAGTTGTTAACCAAATTAGAGAAAATGCGAATTGTTCGCATGACCCGCAATCCTTTTTATCCCGGTGTCGGATGTGCAGACGACCGACAGGGCTAGTAAGCATTTTCAAAGAAATTTAATGAAGATCTCGACCTTTAGAGTATGTCTCGTGCATAAAGCTTAAGACAATTCAAAAGATATACAAAGATACTGATCTGGAACCGGGGTAGGAAGCAAATGATGTAAGACAAATTAGTCAGGATAGATTACCTGAAGCGAGGCGAAAGATAACTCAAGGACAAACAGAAGAAGATGTTGCAAAATTTGGGGGGAGAACATATAATCTACGAATACATTCTATACGTGAGGTCTGGATGAAATATGGATGAACTTCAAAGGGTTGATGAGAAGAAAAAAAAGTTGACGGTTGAGGGCGGATTCTGTTCGTAGTTCTTTAGAAAAGGAATAGGAGTCAGGAATACATCCGCTGACTCCATCCGTCTGAGCGAGCGCAGGGACACTGGGCGGGTTCTGAGGGTCCCCACAGGAGTATTTTTAAAATGGAAAAAGCACTCGATCGTAAATCATTAAATTTTGTCTCGGCACAGCCAACCAACAGTTTCCAAAAGAGGTAAGTGCCTAATATGGTTAGGGCTAAGAGATGGTGGCGTCTACGGATAATAACTCCTGCAGTAAAAATTACAAGGTAGCTAATTTTGTGTACCAGTGTAATTCTTGCCAGGTCATTAACCGTCACATACATCGATAAATGAAGATTGTTCAGATAGGACTCACCGTTTGCATCATCGTTAGGATTCTATGAATGAGTTCTTAAACTTCTCGGCCCCGTCTAGAAGGGCAAGTACAATGAAAAAGAGATAGGAAGCAATGTCTAAAAGTAGATATAAGATTGAGATTTAAGAATCCCACTCAACTACTCAGACCGAAGCACGTTTCTCGTCTACCACAGAGATAGAAACATCTTAGCATGGGACTGTTTAAAGTGCCCATAAGTTTGGCTTATGGATTTGGGTGGAGGCGGTAGCGCCACAGTATACTCTATTGCCAGCTCAGAATTGGATGGAAGAAGACGCCATTGTTTGTACCTGTGAGGCGCAAAAATGATGGGAAGCTAGAGAACACGAAGGGAAGGAAGCAGTGTATAAAACTTTTGGTAAAAGCTCCGAAATGATCATATTCAACCTCATCTATTATTAGATGGATTGAACTATGAGCTTAGGTAGGTATCAAGCTATCCTAGAATGCCTAACTCCATACGCAGGAGGAAAGGTGCTGCTAGAAGATTGGACTTTGAGTATTGAAAACACATTGACAAGGACCGGCGGAAAAGAGTGTGAGTATGAAGTTTCGGGCCTTCGCGAGCTTCTGAACATCTCGATCAAATACACTACGTAGCTTGGGAATCAAGCTCTAATTCAGTAGAGAGAAAGAATTGTTTCAAAACGTTGTGCAGGTCCTTAACGACAGCACAGACACGTATAAAAGGAACTAAAAGGTGAACTACGGTGCCAATGCCAAGAGTGGACAGTGATTTCTACTTTATTCAGAACAAAAATGAGATTTGTTTTTCAAATCTCGCACAAGGCGCGAGCTCCTTGAGAATACCTTCTGAAATTGAAACGATCGAGTTTAGAACAACTTCCTTCACTTCCCATGGGAATGTCGAAGGCCTCCAGGGCTGGCGCCCCATAGTTTTCAGTGGGAACTACATGGTCATCTCCTCAAGTGGTGCCTCAAAATACAATCTCAAGCTTCTCCGCTCCCGCGCACCATACCAAAGTTTCATCTAAGTCTATTATATATGCGCCTTTGTATACCCACTGCTTGCAGAGGTCTTCTTAGAAGTCTAGGAATATGATGAAAACAAAGGAATAATGGTTATATTAGAGAAGATGAGATGTCTTCGAGCTAAGGTTCCCCTTGCAACCCATGAATATGACTAGATTGTTGAATATACTCGTGCCTTAAAAATGAATAAGCTTTTTCTGTTCTGCATTTTCTATAGCTGTGATTTTGTGGCAGCTTAACATCTGAGCAAAAAATCATTTTTTCATTATAATTTTTTGAATAAAAAATTTGTCACGCCGCGACTCTAACACCTAAGTTACTACGTTTGGAAGTTTAGTTTTTTTACTATAATTTTTTATTATTTATTAAGTCCTCCCCACCAAGTTCTTGGATCACTCGATCTTAAAGGTCCTTACGATTTCATTAATATATTATGCATCCGTTACTCATAAGTGAATAAGTACCGTCCCTTTAGTTTTATCTACAAGAGTACGTGGTTATCTTGAGCTGTGTACATGTATAGCCCTCTACTACTTGTTGCTAAAGAAGTCTGAAAAAATGGGGTGCATCAACAAAGTCTGATAAGCATCGTGCTGTTCTTATTATGTTTTCTTGCAAGGTCGAAAACTTAATACCCAATCTTACTCTCGTCAAAATATGATCTTCATCAGGAACATCGGGTTCAACCCCACCCTCTAAGCAAATTATTTCTGTTCGGAAAGCAATAAAAAACATTTGTTTCCGACGTCATTTGTTGTCATTTATCGCTCATCCAGGCAGTTTGCTCACCCGTTTTTTTACTACAGCAAAGAAAGCCACCCCAGATGATGCGGAAGCTTCCCTCGCCCAATTACCGTCACTGACATCTCCGGCGTAACACAAGCGACACCGGCTTTCTTTCTTCAGATATTCGCCACAATGACCATACATACTGATGCTCCACTTGTGTAGATTTTTCTGTATGTTACGCTCTTAAAAATGGCACTAGTATGCCCGTATCTATGACATTCTAGGAATTCTGTGATATTTTAGCTTTAGTTACTATTTGTGAATGTATACATTACCAGTCCCGCCAATGGAATTGGGTTGGACCTACAAAACGGTGCGCTATATCCAACTACGCAACGCCGCTTGTTGGGCTCTGTCAAATCATATTCTTTCTTTCTGCGGCGGACGTCGCGTCTGCTCAATGAGCCGTATCGAATTTACGTAGCTTTCTCTTGTCTGACATAAAGTATGTTTACCCTAACCGAAATCTCCGTATAGGCCAAGGGGACTTAGCAGGCTAACCGTAAGTAGTGAGCTCTGAGCTTATTTTTTATTTCTGAAAAGTCGCGCTTATCAGGTGATGTCTTCTCCACGCGGGCGCTCAAACCTTCGCGGGTAGCCATTCTCAGCAACAAATCAGCTCTGTCCTTGGATCCAATATATGCTAACGGCGGTGTATATTTACTACAATAAGCCAAGTACAGGTCTCGCTAACCTTCGCGAGAGGTACCGCCGGTGCAACTTCCCCAAACGCAAAGCAAAAGTCTAATTTTATTGTTTTTAACATTTTCTAGATGCCTGGAACTATGGAGAGTGATGATCAAACTCTACCTTTGCTGTGACACATCGTTACACTCCTACATTTCACTGGGTCTTTCCAACTGCTTTTTGCGGATGATGATACCCATTCTACCAGAAAATTTTCACCGGAACATCGTTTCAAAACAGACATTAATGTTAACTGCCCAAAGGAACGGTCTCTCACAAACGAGTGAACAACGTTGACCGTCTCAAGCTCGGATTTTCCCGTCGCAAGCCACCGTCTAGTAACGCCTTATCCGACTCCTTCACAGGGGGATATGTGCATTTACTTTTTTCGACACTCTACTCTCCGGTGTTCATTTATTCTCGCGGTTTCCGTTTCAGCCCTGACCGACTATAATGTATACACCTTTTCTAGAGTCTCGGAGGCAAACACAATATAAATTCTAGCATACAACATCAGACGACATCCCGTCCACAGGTTCAAAATTACGGTCTGTTCCGGGGAATTATCAATCAATTCGGGCATATAGCTTATGAACACCGCAAGTGCGATTAGAATGTAATGGGCTATATCTCAATAAGTTAGACCACCCCTGTGCTAATGAGCGTTGTGAGGTTTCGAGCACGTTGGGACCTACAAGATCCGTATCTATGCAAGAGTCAATTCTGATCCGTACTCCCCGCAATATTTACAAGCAATCGCCAGTATAGTATAATTTAGTACATTCCTTTTTGTCTTCGGGACACTAGCCGTCGTTCCGCGCATGAAGTCATTAATTATCTTCACAGTCTCTCCTAGATGATGATATATTTGATGCCCACGATCACTCGATTATGATATCAAATAGTTCAACTTTTCAGGGCATGATCACTTTTCGACTTTTCTTCGGGTATATGCGTTTTTTTCTAATGGAATGGTTCCGTAATAAAATACAATGACCGGGTGTGTAATTCAATACATATTGCTATCTTGTCTCACTACACTGCGGGTTGGTAGATCCACAAATAACTGCTGATAGCTATTGAAGTTTCGCGGAGTACGGTGGCTTTCAATTGATAATTTCGGGTACTCGGTTTTCAGGACCGAGCAAAGCATAGTGTCAGTAGTTTCTCAGACACCGAGAGGAGACAGATGTTGGCATTAAGCCACACAACCTACTTCGTCGTACACTTTCCGTTCCAGTTTCGGACCGAACAATGATCTTGCCTAAATGATACGACGAAAACCGCCGTCCTACTCGCACTTTTGCGAAATACTATGTCTATCTTGATAATGGATGTTATAACGTTTTTCGAGCATATTACAAGTTTTGAGTTTCTGTGGCGTTAAATATTCTATCTCGTCGATCGTTTTAGACTCGGATGGTCGGAACGAGGGGATGTTAAAAAACAAGCACTATAATCGGGAAGTTTATGTAGAGCGTTTTGTCACCGACGCGGGCACAAGAGGTGAGCGAACAGTAAGTGCATATGTTATGTTACACTAGGCAAAATTCTCGGCCGAAATTCTATTTAATTTAATTGTTGAATATTCCCTTAGTTTGTGTATTGAATTTGTTTTACATTTCATATGGGTTCACATTGAATGGATTCTATTCTATGCGTATCATCCCGAAATTCCCAGAAACGCATTCATATATTGACTGTGAACCTTCGTATCTAGATGTATCTTGGCATGGTTGGAGTGTGAACTGATAGCGCGTCGGTGAGTAATCGACCATTTAGATATCTCTCACTGGGGTTACCAAAAGGAATACTACTCATCGCCTCATCCCATCTCTTAGGCACTTGTCGTCAGGTTCATCTATACTCAGAAGTAAAAGTTATTTTCTCCATTTGACCTCCAATACAAAAGACCCTCCCTCTGTCACGGCAGTCTCCAGAAAACCCTTTATGATGTATTCTGTTTACTATCTCAACCCATCCCCCCAAAAATAAATTCCCCTCATCCCAGACGTAGGCACCATCAAATTTTGACCGCATCACTATTTATTCAGAGTAGTTAAACCGGGAGCGCTCTAACAGAAGTAAAAGACGTCCCGCACTTAGTATTTAGATTAGATTTTTTTATTGAAAAGTAACGGAACAATGCGATCAATTAACAGAATCTTATTTAAAACTAATGCACGCACTTAACGGGTGGCACTTTTTTAAATGCGATAATTGAACCTTACACATCTAATCCCCCGGGGGGTGGGTTCCTTTTCTTTTTTTCGTTTCTTTTTTACTTCTTCTTCCTTTCTCAAAACCTAACCAGTGTTCTGCCTCTTTCGGTTTAGTACCGCAAAGTTCCAGGGCCCGCGTACATTGAAGCATCCGAGTTAGGCTGTAGTATCAACATTTCGGTTCAAAGACTATATTCTATTATCCGCGAGTACTTGACGTTGTTCATTGTAGAAAGAAAGGAAAATCTGGTGTCGATTTGCATGCCATCAAGCAACCAGAATCGGAAGCAAACCAATTTGGAAAATTAAATAAGTGAACCCGGGCTGAAAAGGGATTTATTAATATTTGGGTTGTTTACTCGTAATAGGAACCCCGCTACAAATAATGATAACGACGTCGAGAAGAGAATATGTGTGACATGGGAGTGTGATATGCTTTGCTATGCTCCTTGATGGCGTCTCCCGCGATTGGCGAATTTCACTTTGCAAAGTTTGGTAATAGAATTGAAAAAAAATTGAATGACAGGGGGTTGGGGGTGCTTCTGGATGGTGGGGCTCATTATTAGATACGGCAAACAGCGAGCCAGTGATAAGCTCTTCGCGGTGTAAAGGTGGGTAAGCAGGATGGATCTTATTGGATTTGGAAGCTAAACGAGTGCGTCTGGTGATGAGTACAAGGGGGGAAGAGAATTTCGACTAGCGTGTGGGTTAGGTTTATTCATTATCTCAACTTGGACATTTGACTTTTCCTCTTGTCTCTGTATCGGTGAGTCGTCAGGAACGCTATACCTGTACTAGATGTAATAAGAACGTTCCCGATTTGCTAAGCGAGGCAGTACGTTCGACGTGGAAGGTATGATTTTGCAAAGATCCTTTAAGCAGCAGGTAGTATTACGCAGCAACAGAGGTTATTAATGTTCATTACATTATACTTGTAGGATTAGAGACCTTGTGGATGGGGTTATTATCCAATAAATATTTGCATTGGTCATACACATGACAATCTAGTCAGCGTAAGTTACAAAAGGATGATGAGCCTAGTCAACCATTGAAGCGGATGAATCTCGATGTACTCACTAGTACACAAAAAGTCGATGATCCGCCTATTCTAGACAATGGGGACGACCGAGCGCCCTCAACGTTGGAACCTGAATGAACCTGAAAAAAAATATTAATTGACAAAATAAATTCAATAATAATTTTTTATTCTATTATTTTATATGACGAGAATTGAAATATAAGAATAAAAGAAGAAAAACTAGGAAAATAGAAAACTTAGTCCGGCGGGAGACCCTTAATCCTCCGTTCTAATAGAACAACTTCCAAGTATCTGGCGGACCAACTCAGATCGTATAACCTTACCGACCCTGGTTAACCCTACGCACTCTAATTTATCTACGAATGGTGTTGTTGTAAACAGGAAGTGTGGCCATTTTCTAGATGCATCGACATTCAGTAGAAGTTCTGATGCAGAAGTCTCAAGTGTGCGCGAGGGGATACAAGGAGCATCATAGTTACAAAAATACAAGAGGATGCAAAAAAAGAGAAAAGTGACAGGGTTTAGGACACTAGGAGCTTTGACTCTTTGATATTCAAAATCCCCATCATGCTTACTTCCGTCAGGTCCGTCACCTACAAGTCGGTTAAGTTTGATTTGATGCTTGTCCCCAAATCCCTTAGGTAACGAGTGATTCTAATTCTTCGATTAATAGTTGTTGAACCTTCACTTCAATTGATAAATATTCTTCTCGTTAACTTTACGTTGTTCTTCTGGTTAGTCTAATTCTCGTGGTTCAGGCTCTGTGCCTCTCTTAAATCATAATCTATTGGACTAGATCTTGTTCTTTATGCGGGCACGTGTAGAACACATTGAGGTGTGAAAAGTTATTCGAGTTCCTGAAAAAAACTCTAAGTGAAGGCTTAGTTTTAGTATTTCGATTGAGAACGTTAAACATACCTATTAACACCCCCAACTTCCATCCCGAGCCGGGGACACGATGAAAACACGATGCTTCGGGAATTAAAGATGGAAGTAAATATAACTCTTACAATTCTCGATCTTCATTGACGAAGAAAGTGCTCAAAAAAAAAGAATTATTATATATGAAACAGATTCCATTCTTCTTCATCACCGTTCATAAGAATTTCGCACCGGTTAGCTGTGAAGAATTAAAGAATTTCAAAAGTACTAGAAAACACAGAATATGGGATAACATTCATACAACCATCGGACTCCAAGCTCCACAGGTTAGATGTAAAAGCAATACGACGTTAATATTCGTTAAACTTTTTTTTGCAGAGACCAGAAAGACAGGGCTAGGCTTCCTGAGCCGGACTGAGTCATTACATACTGCACATCCATCAAAAGACTTCTCTTCCATATCTAATTATTGTGAAGGAGGAGGGGGCTGGAAGCTACCGGCAAAAAAAGGAATATTAGTTTTGTCATAAGATTCGAAAATGACATTAAACATACCCAGGAGGTGCTGGACCGCCCGGACCACCAAACCCTGGCGGTGGGAAAGGCATACCAGGGGGGAAGCCCGGAGGACGGAAACCTGGAGGTGGGGCTCCTGGCATCCCCGGAGGACCACCGAATGGGACAGGAGGTCGAGCAAACGAGGGTGCACCCACTGATGTCGCAAAAGGCAGAGATTAAACGAGTATACAATCAAAAAAGGCTTGTCACATCAATTTCAAGACAAAGTACTTACTTGGTGGCATCATACCCATACCACGACCTGCTGGTAACCCACGACCAGGACCCGGAAGAATCTAAGGGTGTACATTAGTATATCGAAGTCCAAATGGATCCAATCAATCGCACGCGAGACGTTTGAATGAATTAACAAGATGAAAAGAAAAGTAACGCACCCCTCCCGTCTTCTTATCATCGTCGACAACTGGTGGAGGACCTTCCACGCTCAAACTGACCACTGATTCACCTCGGAGGATTACAAGACCTAAGGTTCGTTTAATCTCTTGTTCTGGCGCAGGGCCTTCTTCCCCAGATTTCTTCTTTGCTCGCACACGACGGAACTCTTCACAGTCCGCAAGTACAAGGTTCATGTGCTTATCGAAGGCAAGCATCTGCCCTGTGAGGGCTCGACCATCATTCAAAGTAATTTTCAGTCGCCAGTTGATTAGCGACAACATTTTACCGCCTTTGGATTTTGGGGGAGGCTATTTCGTAAAGCATGTTAGTTTCGTTCGACGATCGTAAAGTAATAAATGAAGACTATGTACCATGATTAATGAGCAATGTAGTGAGGAACAACGAGAAAGCGACGCGTAGACCGTCGTCGACGATGTCGAGGATAGCACGTTCACAAAGTGCACGGATCGTCAAACAAGAACAAACAGACGCGGTGTCTTCTGTTTATGGCTGTTATGGAATACCCGCATGGTGAATTCACCTGTCACTCTCACTGTTCGTTCGGGCTGTTTCGGGCGATGGCAAGGCCAATCAGTCAGCTTTACAGTAATACGCTACCCCATCTAGTCTTCATATATCATATATAAACTGGTAACGAAATAAACGCATACACATATTCTAACTCGAATAAGAGACACCCCAGAAATGAAGACAATCAACACGCCCATAACTCGTCTTTTGAGTGAGCAACACAGACTTCATGAGCGACAAAAAATCGTAATAATCTGGAATTATATTTTTACTACTAAACTAAATTAGACATCAAGACTCCTATCATTTCTGCTGCTATGGCAGGTGCTAGTGGGGGCGAACTTGCTGCGAGGGTTTCTAGCGCCGGAGGCTTTGGTTTCATGGCAGTAGGCACGTTTGTTTACTCTTCTATTGTTGTATCTTAAATAAGATTGATCTCTTATTCATCCTATTGTTAAACTGAAATCGATCTCGTATCCGGATAGGCTATGACGATGAACGAAACGTCCGAAAGGAACTCGATATCGCTCGTTCTATCCTGCAACACGGCAATGATGCGGGCAGCTCTCCCACACCAGTGAGTATCGATCTCATTGATCGGAGGCCAAGAACTCAAACATCTAGACCACACAGAACCCCAGTAAGGCGCTGCAGATTGGCGTGGGTTTTCTCGGCTGGAAATTGGATGAACAAAGCGAGTCCGGTTTGGCAAAACGTCTTCTGACCATCGTATTAGAAGCGCGTGTTGCTGCGGTCTGGCTTTCGTTTGGCAACGATCTAGGAAAATGGATACAGTTCATTCGTGAATTTGATAACAAGAGATCAGATCCGCATAAAACGCTTATATTCGTTCTCGTTAACTACCTTTACGAAGCAAGGGTTGCGATTGATGAATGGAAAGTTGATGTACTTGTGGCACAAGGTTAGTCCGTACCTTCTATGCTATGGATTCTGAAGCTAGTTTGTAGTCACATACTAAAATTTATCTACAAATTAGGTATCGAGTCAGGTGGACATGGTCAGAGCAAGGCGCCATCCCTGATTACTTTAGTTTCCGATATTTTGCACGAATTTCCGAATGGGCTTCCCCCACTTCTTGGGGCGGGAGGACTTGTATCCGGCACATGTGTTGCTGCACTTCTTGCCCTGGGCGCTTCAGGAGCAGTATTTGGAACCAGATTTGTCGTCACCCCCGAATCACTGTATGTTCCAGAACAGAAAGCCGCTCTCTGTGCTGCAAAAGGTTCGGACACCATACGGACTACGGTGTTTGATATTTTAAGAGGTACAAGTGGATGGCCTCTTGGAATCGATGGGCGTGCACTCAGAAATGAGACCGTTGAACGCATTGAGAGGGGGGAAGATCTCGAAGAGATCAAATGTGCTTTTGAAAAAGCTACTAAAAATAGGGATCCCTCTGGAATGCTCATCTGGTCTGGAGCGAGTATCGGACGGATTAATGATATCAAACCTGCTGCTGTGAGATATTTTTAATTGATTTTGAAAGTTCGAAGATGTCAGGAATTAACGAAGGACTTCTTTCTCAGGATGTTGTTACGGAGATTCATGAGGGACTATTGGAGCGCTTACAAGCTCTTTCAGTGCTTCTTTAAATAAACTAAATCGCTTCAAGAAACGAACCCAATAATTTGATGACGAATAATCAGAGCTAATAAAGTAAATGAATAAAATGTGATTGTTATTATCAAGATGCTGGATGAGCAAACAAAAACGAAAAAAAAGCAAATGTGAAAAGTTAGGTTTTCGTTACTTCTGCCACTCTGACCCCACACTAGATCTTCCGACACGCGCACAAAAAAACAAAATAAAAAAGTATAGTATCCCCCCGCATAAGCGCCCTTGCACCTCAAGCGCTTCCCGCATCTTTAAATCCAAAAAATAATCCAATCATAGCTCCTCGAGCTCCGCTATCACCTCATTTTCGTCCAGACTCTTTCCGTTGGTCACGATACGTTGGACGATCCCTTTAAACGGGGCCCTGATCTGGAGCTCCGTCTGATAAACATAGAAAGAAGAAAGAATATCAGATACCATTCGTTCAATTTTAAAAAGGAAAAGGGAAAAGAGGGTAACGGATCAGTAAAAACCAAGTTATTAAATTGCTAATACTGCTAATACCGATAACCCAGACCCGTACTAATGTCGACAAGGAAATGATTAGATCCGAATAGACTCACCTTTGTCGAAACTTGAACAGCAAGCAAGTCTCCTTGGTTTACGATCGAGCCTTTATTCACCCGGACGCTGATTGGTCCTCGCAAAGGGGCGACAACCTTAACGAACTCTAAGACCTTAACGGGAGAAGAGGGTTCCGCGTCTGCGGTAGTACCCGAGACAGAGGGCTGGTTGTGATCGAATGGTTTACGAGAGGTTACTGCGGTTGGTGAAGACATTGTTCTTTCTTTACTATATGCGTGATGATACAGATGAGATTGGACGGGAGAAGTGGGGGAGTGGGGGAATGGGGAACGGGGGAGCGGGGGAAGGGAAACGGAGAGAGACGTAAGTATTAAGATAGTCGAGAAGGGCCCATAATTATGTGAGGGGAGGGGAAGGGAAGGGGGGAGAGATGGAAATAGAATGGAATGAATGGATGAACGAATGAGATAAATGGTTACATCAGTGTTAACGTAGACACCCAACGGATTTCGGACGTTCAGACTCTTACCGGAAGGGTAATCAATCAAAGTTTACGGATGGGTGGATGGAATATACACTGCGTCTCGGAGAGAGTTTATAGATTCCTGTGAATTTCTAGCTAGTGTGGATTAGTTAGCCGCCTCGTAGTAAGTGATACCGGTGGATGTAGAGATAGAGGGCACGTACGAAGGAGGGGGTGGAGTGTTATATATATATATATATTACGCGCTGAGATAATAAGTGTAATAAGACAAGAACACTGAGCAGTAGAGCAGAAGGTCTGAGGGAGGAGGGAAGGGAGGAGAGGAGAGAGCACAAGTGAAACCCCGGATGCTTAAGAATCCTTTCTCCCCCGATCACACTCTCAATTTATGTGATGTCTCGTTTTGCCCCCCGCCCCCGCAAATAGGTCAACAAAGGACGGATAAAAAAAGACGG
Organism: Pyrrhoderma noxium; assembly: GCA_002287475.2. NCBI lineage: Eukaryota > Fungi > Basidiomycota > Agaricomycetes > Hymenochaetales > Hymenochaetaceae > Pyrrhoderma > Pyrrhoderma noxium. The sequence goes on along the minus strand of CM008254.1, from coordinate 2,816,216 downwards.
ATCAGGTCGGACATGGACGTGAACGTGGAGTATACTATAACTACACACTAAGGGACTTTAAATGCAGTGTTAGCTCCAAGAAGAAGAAGGACCTAGAAAGAAGAGGAGAAGAGAAAAAAAAATTGATACATAGAATTAGGAATTGAATCAATCGGTAACTACATACATAGATTCGTGAATACGTATTATGTTATATTTGTTACATATATGTGGTACGAAGGAGAGGAGGGGGCGTACGGTATCATAACATGACTGAATCTTGTTCAAAGTTGAAACCAAATCTGAGACACTATTCATTCAGGTGACCCACTCGTCAGCTGAGCAGCCGCCTCTTCTACACACGTTACCAACGAATCGACACACTTATTTTTCTTTCTTTCTTTATTTATTTTAAATTCTCTTTGTAAAAAGAAATGACTCTTCTCGGCCTAAAATCTTCTTTCCTTCTCTTCGGTGTGGTGTAATTCGCTCTGCGCTACTATTGTATCCATGAACTTCCCTCGCCTCGCCTCGTTCCTTCTTCTATTTCATTAATATCTAATGGGCTCTTACAAAACCAATAGTAGCTGTACACACGCACGCACGCAACCCCCCCTTCCCCCCTTACACAAGCCATTACTTCATCGTCATATATTGACTCAATTGCTGCACTGGAGCACTTTATATGTAATGCCGTGATTGGTTGATAATGATGTGATCTCTATAGATAAGAGGAGAGAGTGGAATATGATAGAAAGAAGTCCGGAAAAAGATATTTATCAGAAGTTGAATGCGGTCTCTATATTTCTGATTATATATATAGGCTGGACGGCACAACAAAAAGAATGTAGTACGTATACATGGGATACAGTCCGATTTTACGATTGACTACAATATGAATTTGGTTTCGGCTGGTAATTTGGTTAGCAGCAACAGCAGCAAGCGAAATGATACAACAGTATTGAACTTTCTTAATTCGTAGAACATTGCTTATCTTGGAAGAAAGGAAAGAGAAAAAAAAGAAGAAGATGGGTGTATGAAAAAAGAAAAAAAAATGCAAGAAAGGTATATTTGGATATGAAAAAAAAGGACTGCCTTCTAATGAACAATTTCGACAATGAGATCCCCTTGCGAGAGAGAATCGCCTGAAAAAAGCAAAGAGAAAAAAAAGTTCATTTAGTTAGTCCAGCCACCGGAGTATATTGAATCATTGTCCATACCTTCTTTTGCGCAGACACGTTTGATATGACCAGAAACAGGCGCGCTGACAGCAGATTCCATCTGTAAAGTGTTTCAAAAGAAAAGATAAGCAAACGTATTGAAGAAAGAAAAAAATCGGGATTTTATAATCCCTTTCCCATTGAGGGTATACGTAAAAAGATCCGGGGAAATTGTTACAAACCTTCATAGCGCTCTGTACACACAGAACATCTCCCTTCTTTACTTCTTGTCCCTCCTTCACACGGACCTCAACTACTACACCGGACATCGGGGCACCCACAGAGCCGGGAGCGGGTGTCGCCTTTTCCCTGGTGAATGTCTCGACTGCACTGTTCTTATCTTCAACAGCCACCGCACGAACTTCACCGTTGACCTCAAACCAGACATCTCTGGTTGCTTTGCCCTCAATAACGGGTCCAACAGCCATTCTAAAACAAAGTACACATATTAGATAATCTGATAGAAGCTGTGAAAAAAGAAATAAATAAGACTTACAAACGAATAATGAGTGTTTTACCCTTTTCAATTCTGTAAAAGGAATTAGTATTGAATGTCCTAGACAAAACGATTACGAACTTACGAGATGTGCATCTCCTCGCCAACGTCGGGTCTGCCGAGGAAGTAACGAGTAGGAACAACGCTGAGATCTCCGAATTTTTCAAGGAAACCTTGATACTCTTCAAACACCTTCGGGTACATAACGTATGAAGTAACATCAGAATCTGTGATATGCTTCCCGTATTTCGCACGAAGTTCTGCCTTAATCTTCTTGAAATCTAATGGCTCCATCGTTGCACCAGGGCGTCCATCAATCCTTGGCTTGTCGCGGATAATCTTTGTGCGTAAAGGCTCAGGGAAACCACCGACAGGTTGACCGAGGTATCCCTGGAAGAACTCAACAACCGATGACGGGAAGTCAAGATGCTCTGCTCGGTCCAATACATCCCGCTTCGATAGCTTATTCGAGGTCATGAACTGCGCAAAGTCACCAACAACTTTGGAAGATGGCGTGACCTTTATCAGATCACCACACAATTCGTTTGCTTCGATATACTTCTGTTTGATCTCTGTCCATTGAGTTCCCAGACCAAGCTGCGAAGCCTGGAACATCAAGTTCGTGTACTGTCCACCCGGCATCTCGTGTGCAAACACACTAGAGTCAGATGCTCGGACATTAGCTTCGAAACATCCGTACAGCTGACGGACCTGAGTCCAGTACAAGTTAAGTGCTTGAATGTCATCATAACGGATACCGGTCCCAAGTGAGGTCTGTTCAAGTGCCGTACAGATGGCACCCATTGAGGGTTGTGACGTTAAGCCAGACATGCTATCGATAGCAACATCGACGACATCAGCTCCCGCAGCTGCTGCCGCAAGCATACTTGCAGTTGCAATGCCGGCAGTGTCGTGTGAGTGAACATGAATAGGCAAGTCAGGATATTTCTTTCTGATCGCCCCGATAAGAAGTCTTGCAGCTTCTGGTTTAAGTAGGCCGGCCATATCCTTAATACCAAGAACGTGGATACCCTCTTTAACGAGCTGGTCAACAAAGTCTAGGTAGTATTGTAAGGTGTACTTCGACTTCTTCGGGTTAGCAACGTCACCGCTATAACAGACAACAGCCTCGCAGACACCACCAGCCTTCTTAGCGGCATCAATACCAAGTCTCAAGTTTTCAAAGTAGTTTAATGAATCAAAGACACGGAAGATATCTAACCCGTTCTCTACAGCCTTTCTTGAGAAATCGTAGATCGCATTATCGGGGTAACTAGTATACCCTACACCGTTTGCTCCACGTACAAGGGCCTGGAAGGGGATGTTTGGAACAAGCTTTCGGAGTGTGCGCAATCTGTCCCAAGGATCTTCATACAAGAAACGCATGGCTACATCGAAGGTGGCACCTCCCCACATTTCAAGAGAGTATGCGTTTTGAAGTGCATAACTTGTCTCCTTCGCAATGTTGACCATATCAGTCGTACGCAAACGAGTTGCAAGAAGTGACTGATGAGCATCACGCCAGGTTGTGTCCATGATAAGAACACCAGGGTATTCGCGAACTGCCTTGGCAAATGCCTCAGGTCCTTTCTCAACGATGATCTTACGCCATCCATTCTCGCATGGGAGTGATGTATCAAGTGGTGCACCGTCAGGGTCCGTTCTGTTTGCAAGTTTAGGCACAACAACATCGTCTTTGAGACCTGGTTCTCCCTGGTAACAAAGTATACTTCAATAAAAGCCGAGAAATTAGGTTTATACAACTTACCTGTTGACCCTTGATCGAACTTCCATTGACGGCAAGATCTCCAAGATATGCAAGAAGTTTTTGAGCCCTGTTTTGACTCTGAACAAGTTTGAAGAGGTCTGGAGTATCATCAATGAACTAAAAGAAAAAATAGTTTAGTTCGTGTTCATTCAAAAGACTAATAACAAGAAAACATACAGTTGTCCAGGTCTTACCAACAATGAAAACATCGTGAGTAAGAAGACGGAACAAGAATGGGATGTTAGTCTTGACACCACGAATACGGAATTCAACGAGCGCGCGGAGCATCTTCCTACGAGCAACCTCATATGTAGTTCCACTAACAGAAACCTTCACCAACAAACTGTCGTAGTGAGGGGTGATCTGAGCACCAGCAAAACCAGATGAGGCATCAAGTCGAACACCATTACCACCAGCCGAACGGTAAACTTCTATTTTACCAGTGTCTGGCTGGAAGCTCTGAGAAGCATCTTCTGTAGTAATACGACATTGAATAGCATATCCACGCTTTGTGATAGCCTTTTGAGAGAGACCAAGTTGAGCGAGTGTGGCTCCAGCCGCAATTTGGATCTGGGCAGCAACAATATCAATTCCAGTAATTTCCTCTGTTATCAATTGAATCAGTCAATAATCCTCAGTAGATATTAGTAGCGACTACTCTACCTGTGATGGTGTGTTCGACTTGAATACGAGGGTTGATTTCAATGAAGTAATGCCTTCCTAGTTGATCGACAAGGAATTCGGCGGTACCAGCGTTACGATAACCAACATGCTGAGCAAGTTTAATCGCATCCGCAAGAATTCCCTGACGAACTTCCTCTGGGAGATTCATAGCAGGAGCAACTTCTACGACCTTTTGGTGACGACGTTGTACCGAACAGTCACGTTCGAAGAGATGCACAACATTGCCCTGAGCATCAGCAAGGAGCTGAACTTCAATGTGACGGGGACGTTCAAGGAAACGTTCAATGAAAACAGTGCCATCTCCGAAGGCAGATTTAGCTTCGCTAACAGCACGCTCGAAAGCATCCTTGAATTCGGATTCTTCGCGGACTACACGCATACCACGTCCACCACCACCCATAGCAGCCTTAATGATAACTATCGACGCATTCAGAAAACCATAATTTGGTGCAATGCTAAAAATAATTTTATTTGATATCTACTAACCAGGGAATCCATATTCTTTGATGAAGCCCTCAGCGTCGGTGTATGATTCGACGGCTCCAGGAGTTCCAGGGACAACGGGGACGCCGACCTTGATCGCTAAAGTGGAGACGGGTCAATACGGCCGAACTGTCATGTGTTATTCGGAGCCATACATACCTAGCGTTCTAGCCTTCGTCTTGTCTCCGAGTGCATCGATAACCTCTGGAGATGGTCCGATGAAGGCAAGGCCAGCTTGCTCGACCTTTCGAGCAAATTCGGCATTTTCAGAGAGGAAACCGTAACTTTAGAGTAAACACGGATTATACGACCCGTACGAAAATAGGCCGATTTATTAAATTTAGTCAGGGTCTCCAACAATCGAATGAAAGTTATGTCTCCTACCCAGGATGGATCATGTCGACACCATGCTCCAAGGCAATCCGAATAATGTCATCTTGAGCAAGGTATGCAGCTACAGGAGTAAGACCCTTGCCGACTTGATAGGCTTCGTCCGCCTATGATAATCGTTAGATTGGATATAAGATGAATTTGATAATGATAATAATATTACCTTTTGACGGTGAGCAGACATACGGTCCTCATAAGAGTAGATCGCGACAGTATGCATCGCAAGTTCATGGGCGGTACGGAAGACACGGATAGCGATTTCCTAATAGTCACCACGACAAGTCATTTAGTACTGAGATATGCCATAACGGAGAGTATAATGGGAAGGAAGATAATACATACACCACGGTTGGCGACGAGGACTTTTGTGAGGGGACCACCATGTCCAGCAGCTTTGCGCCGCATAGTTTGGATGGAGTGGACTGGTGTTCCCGGAGCACTTGGTGATGCCGCGAACATTGACGCGAGGCGTGGCGGGTGCAACCCCGCAGTCTGACTCGAAGACATCTTTGGATTCTAAGGTTTAGTTGGGGGCTAGTAGTGAACTAGTTCTAAGGGTGACCTCTAAATCGTGAGTCGTTGAGATATCTGGCGTGCAACGAATAGAAAGGTGGGGGTTAGGGATGGGTGATTGTGTAGACGCCGCAGATGGTAGCTCTAATTTAAAGTTGTACCTATTAGTGGGGTTAAGTGTGTTTTCGCAACGGGGATAACGAAAGGGTGGCTGTTCAGTAGATGCTAACCAATTAAATTAGAATTCCAAGAACACTCACAAGGTTCGCCACAATCCTTGAGTCGGTGCTGATGAGCAGAAAGATACTCGGCAACACCGGACGACTTGGACAGATGGAAGTGGTGGGGGTCAAGAGGCAAGAGGGGGATACGATCGCGACGGTGAAGATAGCTAGATCGAGTCAGAGTCACGGGGTACCAGGAGTAGGAGGAAATACGTTGACTATATGCGTTCATTAACCATTTTAACACTAACTCGATGCTCCGGATCCTCTCGATGGAGGGAATAAAGCGGAGTCCCGCACTAACTCAGTCTCACAGTTTATCTCCGGGTGAGAGCACATCGTTTGTATGCTGGCGTTCGCGACGACGACAAGCCCACGCTTTTATCATAAAAGCCAGAGGATAACGGAATGCGTTTCGCTCTTCGCTCCCTCCGAGACCAGGGCTCTCGGATCAATACACCTCTCTTACCCCACATTAGTCACAACCCCCCTCTTCTATTTCCTTATATCTATCGCTTAACAAAAGGTTAAAAGATAGCAAGATTGTATTATTATTATATGTCACAATGACTATTCGATTGAAACAAGAAAACAATCATATGCTCTAGTCATCATTAACACCTGCTTCATGTACTTCCGACCACTTTCTCTTCCTGAGAGATTCAGTCCGGAATACGTCGAGGTCAATGGCACCCTGTACAGCCCAATAGAAACGTGTCTCCCAATCCACCAAGACCAATAAAAACATAGGTGTTACACACAGTCCCTCATCTCCGATTTGATAGAGGAATGATCACATCAGCTTGTGCACGACCACTTTCAGCTTTCTTTTGATTATTCTTCGCCACTGCATATACGATACCCGCCAGGAATCCAACAGTTACGGCACTCACAGAGCCTGTAGTAACTGGGTCACCGAAAAAGAGCATCCCTGACGCTGCAACTGGAAGCTTGTTCAAAGCACCAACCATACTTAATAGAAATGTCATTAAGATTATTGTAATTTGATTGTAATTTAAATCTAAATGAGATTTACCTGTATGTAGTGCTACTTGTAGCACGGATACACCAAGCAGTGGTGAATGAAATACCGACAGCCGCAGCACCCGAAAATGCAATTGCGAATAATAAAAAGTTCCTCGTTTCCGGAGGGCTATGCAATTCAATTAAACATATTAAATCAATGAAAGGTGAGAATCAGTGGCGATAACGTACAAGCTCTTCGTCAAATTCTCGGAGCTCCAATCTTCTACAAGTAATGAAAAGATGGCCAATACAGGAATTGAGAGCAAGTTGTTATAGAACATAGTGTCCCAATCTGAGAAGTTCATCACTTTTATCCGCTTGCGCATCGATAGAACCTATCCCGAACAAAAAAAAATTACATTGACATCATTAGTTTCTAAAATGAGTGATCAATCCAATATAAACTTACAAAAGCCGCAGATGTTATACAGTTGAAGAACATCCAGAAATATCCGATATTTAATTTCGTCAGTGCGCTTTGAACGGCATGAAGACCGCCTATGGCAGCAGCTGGGTCTTGTGAGGACCAGGTGGTATCAAGGGCATTGGCAATGTCCGACCATGCTGCAATGATAGAAGAGATAACCTTGGGAAAAGATCGGATGAGGATCGTAAAATGGATATCCAGCTACCTTGATGGGGACATACCATAATGATGAAAGACAAAAAAGTGAGACCGGTTACTCTTCCACCAAACCAGATGACCTCTCCGTATGCCTAATAATAGGACACTTAGAATGGGTGATCAATTGATAAGTGCTAGAAGTATACATACAATTAAGATAATAGTTAAGTTCTTAAAAATAGTGTAGACCGGGATACTAAGATATTGCTTGACATTCATTCAGCAAGAGCTTTTAAAAGTGATCGATGCATCAGGATTAACTTACTATACTTTTAGAACCCGTGTAGATTACACTGACAAGCAAGAAACTGATAGGGAACCATCTTTTTGCGTCCGTCATATCGAAATCTCTGAATGAGATGATACCCAATTTCTTCACTGACATAACACAAGCTACGCAAACCGTGGATTGGATAGTAAGGAGTAGGAAGTTCATAGAGAAGTCTCTCCCAGATACGACAAACTAAATACAGTAATTGGTAAGAAACTTGGCAGAAGATATAACGGAGAATACGACGTTACCTTATTAACTACTGTCATAAGAATAGATGCAACACAGTAGCAGATAATGGGTAAAGCTGTGAAGTTTATGGCAAACATTACTGTTAGCTTTCAAGAAACACCGAATAAGCATAATGAAAGGAGCATACCTCCTGATACTGCAGGCGCATCATGGGCGGATGGCCCAGTAGCAAGTGCCTTCTTGTATTCAGCGATATCCTCTTCTTGATCATCTAATGGTAATGTCTTATATGAAGGTGCTGGAGAACGTTGGGACGCCGAATTCGACATCTTGCTTCCAGTTCTCAATTATTCTTTGTTGGTGCTACTACTAATATTATTAACGAATGCTGAAGTGAATTAGAGACGCCTAGTAGAATTTGTTTGATGTAGAGGAATTAAGTCTTCGATGAAAAAACCGAAAACGAGATGCAAGAGTATGTGATGTCTTTTAGGTTCCGGGGTGACCTATGCGGTACAAAATAGAGTAGAGAACGAATATGCTGTATGAGATGAGGTTCGACCTAGTGAGATAGGTCCTCGGTAGATGGTTGCCTCTTGATCGGGTAGGACAACAAATGGGTCTACGGAACTGTGTGTAGGTGTGCGTGCGTGTGATATTGGTTAGTGCAAGTGACGAGGAAGACAGATTTTAATAGCAAAAAAGGCACCACATCCGCAGCAAAGCCTCCTAAACAGAAAATGTTCGCGAAAATATTCACTCACCTCGACCGTGTTCTTCGTCGTTAAAGAGAGAGATAGAGTATAACTTGCTGGCCGCCGATACGTGTACGGATTATATTGCAACGATGCCCGGGGAAGACGATTCTTCGGTTCGCGCGTACGTGCGGCGTAAGTTGACTTCCGACAGTGACACCACATCTCTCTCGTGTTACTTCCATTATGAGTGCGACACAACGTAAAGACAGACTTTATGCTCAATTCGCTTCTAGTCTGCAATTGCTTAAACAACATTCAGCTCGTACAACTGACTTGACAGAAGAACTTCAAGCTGACCTTGATGCAATGCGCACATTTGCTGGAATACACGCCGCTCAGTGGGTTTTGTTTGCTTTGTTTTTGTTTTATGTTCCTTTCACTAATATACAAATATAGATTCATGACAGTAGCTGCGAATTTGAATGCAACCGCCGAACGAGAGAGAGCATCGTCGCAGAAGTGAAGCTTTGGGATTTCAAATCAATCAATTATCGTACAACAGAATCCTTCTCTCCCTATTCTGAAAGGGAGTCTAATGAAACATCGAGGATCGTCGAACAGATCAGAGAATCCTTGGCACATACTAGTATTCAATTTGTATTTTACCACCATACCACCAAGGTTTTCTCTCTTAACCACTTCGTTTCTTTAACGCTTGTCTACACCATGTATTCTAATTAGCAACATCTTACTGTTATCGATTCAATATATCCTATTAGCAACTGCCACGGCCGATAATGCAATGTTATATTTGAAGCAAAAATTGATCTCACAAACCAAACAGTCCAAAGATAGTACAAGCAGCTTACAGTGTGCAAGCATAAACATAATATTGAGTGTGTACATAAAACATAACAACAAACATAAGCAACCTAAAGTCTATGGGAAAACTAGTTTACATCATTTAGACTGTGGGAGGCTTGGTTCCCTGTGAGATGTATTATTAGTAAATCATTGATCACAGCTTATTTTGTTAACTGTAGTGACGTACAGGTTGGAAGGTGTAGGTCAATCCGCACTTTCCGCAGTATTGACGGTCCTTGTGGAAGGCCATCTAAAATGTCAAAGCAGTGAGTCATGAGGCGTCCGAAAGAATGTTGAGGAAGACATACGAAGACACCAGCACCGCACTCTGCGTTAGGGCACTCACGACGGAGACGCTTGATCTTACCGTCAGAGTCGACCTTGTAGTACTTCAAGATAGCCATCTTGACCTTCTTGCGCTTGTGCTTGATCTTCTTGGGGGTCTATAGAGGGAAAAGGGACTTATACATTAAGGGATGTTGATGATATAGATCAATGTACACTGCTACGCACGTTGTAGGTCTTTTTCTTGCGCTTCTTGGCACCACCACGTAAACGAAGGACGAGGTGGAGGGTAGACTCCTTTTGGATGTTGTAGTCGCTGAGGGTGCGACCATCCTCGAGTTGCTTACCAGCGAAAATTAATCGCTGCTGGTCAGGGGGAATTCTGTGCATATATACGTCAGTCTTCGTGTCAACCGTCGAATACTTCGATAGACTAACCCTTCCTTGTCCTGGATTTTTTGCTTAACACCATCGATGGTGTCCGAGGACTCAACCTCGAGAGTGATAGTTTTACCCGTGAGGCTAAAGTATCGTCAGACTTGGGATTGAATAAACATCATTGATAAAACATACGTTTTTACAAAAATCTGCATCGTGCTGCAGGAAAAAAAAGTATATTAGCACACCAGGGTAGGATAAGATAAAAGTTTCAACGACTACTCACAGGTACGAGCCTGTCTGTCCAACGAGCTTTACCTCTGGAGTCGTTGACGGGCGTCGGTGTGACTGTCAGATAGAAAAGGATGCGATGATCGTTGATGGTACTATACAGTTTTTCGTCGATCATAAAGTTACTGTTTAAGGAATATGATATTCTCACACTTGTGGCGGTATTCTAAGGTAATTCTAAACGTGACACAAATGTTACATGATAACGTGTCGCGTCCCAAGACGCGTTTCATCAGTCACTCAGCTGCTTTCAGGCTAGATAGTTCTAAATCCTTACCACAAGTAGATATATAACGATTTCAGAATGTCCAACAACGAAGACATCACTATGGTGGAGTCTACCTCAACGCAATCTCTTAACTACAAGGGGAAAGGAAAAGCATCTACATTGGACTATACTCAGGATGAGAATCTCCCATGGTGAGTTCTGGCGTGTATATACAGTTGGCAGTAAACTAAGACCGACGCGTATTCAGGGTGGAGAAGTATAGACCAGTGACATTAGACGATGTAGTATCTCACAAGGATATCACTACCACTAGTAAGAATACTTTTTATGTTCCGCGACGTCGCGTCTTATTCTTGTAGTCGAAAAGTTCATAGAAAAGAACCGGCTCCCACATCTTCTATTCTACGGCCCTCCAGGAACAGGAAAAACATCTACAATCCTTGCTGTTGCGCGCCGTATATATGGCTCTGACTATAAAAAGCAGATACTCGAAGTGCGCTCACAATAACTACTCTTTGACGACACGTGCTGATTTTAACGTCCTATTGCAGTTAAACGCCTCTGATGACCGTGGTATAGATGTAGTCCGAGAGCAGGTCAAGCAATTTGCGGAGACACGGACCCTTTTCAACAAAGGGTTTAAACTTATTATACTTGATGAAGCAGATATGATGACACAAGCCGCGCAAGCTGCTCTTCGACGTGTGATTGAACAATATACCAAAAATGTCCGGTTTTGCATCATTTGCAACTATGTCAACAAAATAACGCCAGCTATACAAAGTCGTTGTACAAGATTCCGCTTTAGTCCTTTACCTATGAAAGAAGTTGACCGTAGATTAGAGGGCATCATTGAAACAGAAAAGTACCTGATTTCCTCTTAAGAGATATCACTTATTACTTACTAGCATATTGCAGAGTAAACTTGACCCCAGATGGGAAAGAAGCATTACTCAAGCTTTCAAGGGGTGACATGCGTAGAGCTTTAAACATTATGCAAGCTTGTCATGCTGCATATGATACCATTGGCGAAGCTGAAATATACAATTGTACGGGGAGTCCACAACCAAAAGATATCGAGACAGTAGTAAACTCAATGCTTGGAGACGAATTCACAACATCATATGAAAGTATGCGCTTTATCTTTCTCTTATTCTCAGCCTGCTAACGGTTTTCCCAGTGATATCGGCACTCAAAATTGACCGAGGGCTCGCATTACAGGATCTTATAACAGGAACATATGAGTATATTGAAACAATCGATTTCGCTCCCCAAGCCAGAGTGTACCTTCTCGACCAACTTGCTATGACCGAGTAAGTTTGATTTGAGCAAAATGGTGCAATCATTTGATATATTAAATAATGAATCTAGACATCGTTTGTCGACTGGGGGAAATGAGAAAATTCAATTCACTGCCTTGTTAGGCGCTTTCAAAAATACCATTGAATTGACACAGAAAGGAAAGTAGATACCGAGTAGGTTACGGGATTGACATCAGTTTTATTCCCTTTATCATGTAAATCTTTATGTAAAACATAAGCACCTAGTAAGTTTGACAACATGACACTTAAGTTAATTCTGCTGACAGAACCTCCCGGTAGATCGCATTATTTGTAGACTTCACAATTCGAGTAGGGTTCATACAGTGGACTCCGTTACTTTACTCCAGATATCTTAATAGTGATGAGCTGGCAGAAGGTACTCGATATTAGAGACCTAAGGTCTCACTAAGTGAGAAGAAAGGCCCTGTAGTAAATATGTACCAGGAGTTTGCTTCAAGTATTCACCATTTAGTCATCAATTCATAGCTTATCGTTCGGACTTCCTCCAACGGCAACAATAATGGTAAATAAGACATATGCACCCACTATGACCTTTTAAGATTCTAAGGGCGGAGTTTACGTTCCCGACCTTGCGTTCCTATGTGGCGACTATTCGTCTGAATGATGTCACATGATCTACACGCGATATTTAGTTAGTTACTTATGATTTACACCTGAGGTCATTATAGTGGAATTGCGACGTGTCGTACACTCATGGCATTTCCGGTCCCAGACCATCTCCCCCGCAACAATGTACCAAACGACGTATCTTCGTTGGTATTAGGGAGGATCTCAGAGACTTCAAAGAAAGATCTTACTTCAGATTTGGTTGCTAGTTGGATTTCTGAGTTACAATTAGGTATAGAACAGACTCAGGTACGCTTAGTTCAAACCCTTAACATGCTTTCTTGAATTTCAATAATATGGGAAATGTAGGACAAAATAAATGAACGGATAAACGAAGAGCTCCCAAACTATAAACGACAATTTGAGACGTCAAAGTCCGTTCAAGTACGGCTACAGAACTTAAAGACAAATGTTGACACACTCTCAAATACTTTGTCGGATTCTGAGGTATTTAATTCAGTTATTAGTATTATCCCCATATTTGTCTTCAGCTACTAAACCCTACTCAAGTCAGGGCTTCTTCCTACACTTATCAAGACCTTAAGAGAACATTCCGAATTAGCACAACGTACCTCAGATGCCTGCGTTCTTCGAGATGCACTATCCTATTTGGACAATTATCGTGCTCTGTTTACAAAACTCAGAAAACATACTGGGGCTGGGGAACTATGTGAAGCTGTCAACTTAAGTCGCAAACTAGGAAAACTTCTAGGAGAAGCACCTCCGGCACTTGCACAAGCTAACGTTATGGTTGATATGAAGGTTAGCTCTTTAAAATGTAAACTAAGTTAGAGCTAGTCTAACTTCTTTAATAGGGAAAACTTCGAGCTCTCACAGATCAAATTGAAGAACAGTTAGTTGAAGCCTGCTCTCGAGGCCTTCAGATATCTGCTACGGAGTTTAGAATTTTCCCGTCGGTCCAAGGTATGTACTCTCTTATTATTTATCATAATTGTACTTAGTTCTATACATATAGTTCGGAAATCCCAGGTTATAATAAGTCTCAGCAACATTCTATCCTCTTTGTCAAACGCTTCTCTGAATTCGCAACTTAGTTCATTAAAAAGGGACATCATTTCTCATTTCATCGACTTCCCCTTGCAACAAGCAACTTCTTCATCCGTAGCATGGAGTACGGCCTTAGATGGGTCGTCATATGTATCACTGTCTCTATTTCCCCTCTCACCACACCCAAATTTCCGCAAGACCGCCATAAATTATCTCAGGACCTTGTTCGACTTTCTCATTGAGCATCTTTTCGCATCCCTACCATCGGCTGTTTACACTTCCTTTTCACAATCACTCTATAAACCGACTGTGTCTACTCTCCTCCGAAGCATCATTACTCCGTCTATACCCACTTCTGTCTCACAATTACCCTCTTTTTTCCGGCTAGTTCAAGATGCTACAGATTTCGAAAAAGAATACTTTTGTGTTAAGATACCAAAGTGTTATGGTACCTCGGACGAGGGTGATATAGGAACTTGGTCAAGCGGGGTTGCTAGCCACTTTGGCCGTAAGCGTCGTGTGGACATTCTCGCTGAAGCAAGAACGCTCACTTTGTCGAATACTAATGATCGAACTACGCGGGTTGAAGTGGCCATACCTTTAATTCCTGTTTCAAATATAATTCCCGTGCAGGGTGATGTTGGAGATAATGATGATAGCGCTTGGGGTTTCGATGGACCCAAAGTTGGAAAGAAACCGGGGAATAAGGTAGACCAAGAGGAGCCGGTAGCTGAGGAAAGTGGTTGGGATTTCGAGGAAGAGCTGCCTAAAGACGATTCTGATGCTTGGGGTTGGGGAGACAATGATGCAGGAGGCGACTCAGCTCCTGGGAATGGTGTAAATAAGGAGTCTAAGAATTCAAACGGTGAAACGTTAGCTAATACAAATGGTGATTCTGATGCACCGAGCAATGACTCTGAGGAGTCAGCCTGGGACTCTGTTTGGGATGAGCCTGTTGCCGAACCTCCAACGCCTCCGTCCCCTATACACAGCGTCCCGACAGTCAAGGCCCCGAAGGTAGCAAGGGGGTTGGAAAAATTAAGTGCGAAAAGCAAAGATAAAGTACCCGCATCTCCTTCTCTATCAATTCATTCCACACCCTCGTCAATACCTACATCTCCTGCTATTCCCTCAAGTATCTCATCAAAATCTCCAAATCTCAAGCATAATTCCTCATTGTTTAGGCAAGAATCTTCAATTCAAAAGGCTCATGCGCCTTCTATCACGCCTTTGCGTCCCCCTACACTCTCTATACCGGGCAAGGAGAAAGTACCGGAGACATATGAGATCTCCACACGCGCCCAGGAAATTGTACAACTTATCAAAAGTATCTTCACAGAAGGTCAAGACATATTAGCCACATCAGCGTTTTCCCAATCTGGATTTTGCCCTCCAGATTCGGGAGAGATTGCGTGTACAATCGTATTGCAAGCATCTCCGGCAGTACTTGACCTCTATCGCGCTGTTTTCCCCGTTGTTACATCTCTTGGGAGTTCTAAATCCGTGAGGGCAATGAGGTTTGGGAATGATTGTGCATATATTCACGAGGAAGTGTCTAAAATAGAGATACCTAATGGTAACTCAAGTACTATTAAGGAGCAAATGCACGAGGCACTAGAACATCTACATGCTTTGGAAACGTGGTGGTTTGAGGAGGGTATAGTAAGTTTAATTGCTTCCTGACCAATTATCTCTAATTCATTTCATTTCATATGATTGATTCCTTTGTTCTGACAAATCTGACTGTCTTTGTTTGGGACGATCGGAATAGGAACGCGAGTGTGACAAGGTACTTGAAGTGCTTGCACGCGCGGAGGGGTTTGTAGACACCGGCGATCAGGATATATTTGATGCATGTGAAAATGTGATGACCGAGGTCTTGCGGAGTGTGCGGAATATAGCGAATGAGTGGAAGGTCCGTTTATTTTGTTTACACGCAATCTTCATTTCCGTCAAGTTGATAACTGATATCGTTATTTATCGCTTCTATCTCTTTATATCACGGATTGTTATGGCTCCCCTTTATGGCTCTTCATCCTCAATTTACTGAACTGAACTTTGATTGTTTGTGCTATTCTATTCATTCATTATGATCTTCCCGCATTTCCGCTTCTAGCCTGTCCTCCCGCATACGAAGTGGCTTAAAGCGACAGGACGCGTCGTGGATGCTGTATTAGTACGAGTATTGTCGGATGTGCTGGCCCTGGGGGACATCCCAGAAGTTGATTCACGCCGCTTGGCAGAACTTTGTCGAATATTGAGTTCACTCGAGAGTTCTTTCTTTGACCTTGAAGATCCTAACGCAGTAAGTCACACGGTCTTATTTTTTCTTTCATTCTTTCTCGGAAAAATTATCGTTTGTTTCTGACTGACATGTGTGGATGTCCAATAGCCATCAAGGGTGGTTGAATACGTTCCTTCTTGGTTGAAGTTTTCTTATCTCTCCGAATTATTGGTGAGTCCAGGCTTTAATATGAACCGGCCTTATAACGCGTTCGCTTAATTTTAATAATATATTCTATTTCACAGGAGGCGTCAATCGCAGATGTTTCATACCTCTTTGATGAAGGTACATTGATTGACTTTACTGTCGATGAGCTGGTGGGTCTTATACGTGCTTTGTTCGCGGATACTCCACTTCGTTCAAACACGATTGCGAAAATACAACGTGGACATCCATTTGTTGTTGAGTAACCTGGTTTTGTTGTAATTACCTTGATTTATGGTATTGTTATTATTTTAAGTTCGCCTCCCTTTTCTCCTTCTTTCTCTTTCTCGTTGTGTTGTCGATGTCTTTCTAAGGATTTCTCACATAAATATATATATGTCATTCTATAGTATCTACGTAGTTGTTGTTTGTTGTAATTATAAAAATGATAGTCCGTTATAACCACGGGCAGTGGAATCGGATCAAGCATTCCAGAGCAGTCCTAACTACTGAATAGAAAAAAAAATAGAATTCGAGAGTTCCAGACTCAGTTCTGATGATGAGTGACTCGAAAATAGTAAGATTTAGATGGAGTAGGAGGATTGGGTACGAGAATCGTCGAGGTTCGGAAAAGTTGAAGGCGAAGCCTTAAGCTTCCGAAGTTGAATAATGTATGCCAAAAGCTGTGCCCGATCGTGGTCCCACAAAGTGGACGCTTTGCATGTTTTTTCTTTTCTTAATTACCATCATTTTTGTTGTGGTTTTATTTTTTTTTCGCTTGGTAGTAGAGTGGATGAGTAGGGTATATGCTAGATAAGATTAGAGTAGGAAGTAAGAAGTAAGGTGAGAAAAGCGGCATAAGGAGTGTGCACGTCGGAATGTTGATGTGGATTTTTTTCTGTTGTTGATATGAAATGTTGGAGCGGCAGCCTGTTTTCTCCGCATGTATGGCACGAGTTTTGTTTATCAAGTTCAAATAGTTCTCTTCTGGGAGACCCAGGCAGGCGTTGGTGCGTGAACGGAGTGTCCGAAGGAAACAGGGCGATGATTGAATCGTAGTTGTAATGTTGATGAGATTCTGGGTCTGAGGGAGCATCCGAGGAAGGAAGCGTGCACACTTTAATTTTGTTTGTACGTACACTGGACACATCAAATATCCCAAAAATGACATTTTAGTCGGACCCTACTGGCGGCGCGGTATAAAAACCCGCTTGGGCCAATTGCTCTCTCTTCCTTCATACCGAACACCGACAATTCAATTTACTGTCATCCCAGTCCTACCTTTACTTGTCCTGTTTAGCTGCGTCCACCCAAACAACCACAAAGGACGACCGGACCCCGTTGCCCAATTTCCAACTTTGCTCAGGGCACTGAAACAACTCACTTAACCCTTTTCATCTTCACTTCCGCTTTTCCCTAAAACCACCACTAAGCCCTTTCTCTCTATAAACTGAACCTTGTCTCGGGCGTGCCACATCCGACTTTCTCCTCAAACTCTCAACTCTATATTTTTTCAGAGTCAAAATCTATCGACCCTACTATCTACTTTCATATTACAATCTCAATCTACTTCTTCTCTTTAAACTTTGTATAACAACCATGCCAAGCTTCATGAGACCGAGAACTACTAGTACGACTGTACCACAACGCCCAACCACCCCGCCTCCAAAGGCACGCGATGCGCCCAGTTCTCCGAAGTCACTGGGACTTGGTTTGCCGCCAGGTTCTCCACCAGCGCCTCATGGACTGAAAGGCCTTGGACGCCGTGTGAGTCACTCAAAACCCGTTCAGATGCTCAAAGGTATCGCGTCTCGCACAAGCCTGAAAGGACGTGCTCGAGGACAATCAACAAGCAGTGTGAAGAGCGGGCATAGTGGACATAGTGGGCACAGTGTGAAGAGTGGGCATAGTGGGCATAGCCTCGGAGTCGAGGGGCTCAAGGAGGAGAGGGAATTTGTTTATACTGATTATGGGAGAGAGGCGGAGAAGAAGGAGGAGGGTGAAGAGAAGGAAAAGGGAAAGGATCGGTCACCACTACCCGCCGCTGAACCACAGCTCGTCCCGCATGTTGAGGTAGGCCCAGTTGTTGGTAAAGAAGAGACGACTGTTCAGAAGGAGTTGGAGACAGTTGTTGAGCAGCAGCAGCAGCAGCAGCAGGATACGTCTCCCAAAGCTGAGGACGTTCAGCCACCTATCACAGCTCTGAGTGACGAGCCGACCGTGCACGAGGCCTTGCCCAATGAACCCTCGACGGAAGTGAAGGAAATACGGGAAGAGACGACTGAAGAGGAAAGGACACCCGGTGCACCTGTTGCACCCATCGTTGGACCACCATTGATTGTACTTACTGAGGCAGGTAATGTCATTGACGAAGTCATTCCAACTGTCGCTGTCGCTGTCGATGTCGAGCCCGCTGAGCAGACGTCAACGGAAATTGTCATTTCGGAGGCGGAGCCCTCGCAGAACGGCCCGGAAGCCGCGATCACTATGCCTGAGAAGGATTTACCTCGAGAAGAATATCACGTGTCTGATTCTATCGTGATCGTCGAGCCAGTCCACCAGGATGCTAATTCACTTTCTTCTTCCTCCACCACTGTCGACATCGTTGAATCTGCTTCCGTCCTTCCTGCCGACTCAGACAAGAAATACGTAGTGTTGCTAGAAAGTCAGACGCTGGATATGGATCAAGATGTTCAG
Source organism: Pyrrhoderma noxium (assembly GCA_002287475.2). Classification (NCBI taxonomy): domain Eukaryota; kingdom Fungi; phylum Basidiomycota; class Agaricomycetes; order Hymenochaetales; family Hymenochaetaceae; genus Pyrrhoderma; species Pyrrhoderma noxium. The sequence continues at coordinate 2,797,518 of CM008254.1, read as the reverse complement.
CAAGTATCCGAGGAGCCAGTTCCACCCGCTCCGGAACAAGTTGCAGACATCAACCCGTTCGTAGTTGATGATCCAGAAGATCCAGTTTCGGAACCTGAAATGGAGAAAATTAAGAATGAGCCTCAGAGCCCGCCGGAACAGAGTGAGAGTGTCGTGTTGACTTCACCTCCGGTTCCCTCTGTTGCCCCAGTAACTCCTATTCCCGTTCCCGAGAAGAAGGTTACTTTACCTCAAGTCCCTGCTCCAGTACATCCTGCTCCTACTGCTACGATTACTGTGCCTTCTCGGATGTCGTCACCTCTTTCAGATGACGAGGCTCCAGAATTACATGTTCCAGCTCTGAATGTTGCAACACTCTTCTTACCTGTGCCTCACGTACGTCTCTTTGTGCACGAATTTTTCCACCTTACTTGGTGGTTGACAGAAAAGGCTGCTTCATATCCATTGTCCATGCTTCCTACATCAACCCTCCCTCGTTTTTCACCTTTTTCATATCTTCACAGACCGACCCGATAAGTGCTCTGTTAACAAAATATGTTCCCGAGCCACATTTACGTCCGCCGCGAGATACGACGGGCGAATGGCAACATACTGACTTTCACACTCTTGTCGTGAGTGCGCTTAAGTTATGGACTGGTCTGTACATTAATTAATAAATTGTATGCTCTTGTTGTGTTGTACACTATGCTTTCCTCCTACATTTACGCTCCTTTTTATTTTATTCTTTTTTTTGTTCTTTGTCAATGTTATCGCTTTGAAATTGCCTAGATGACAAATAACTGGCGTGCTCTCGCACGCATGGCCCGAGATCGTATTGTTACGTCTAGTCCTCGCGACGTCGAGCTAGTTCTTAATGTGCGTGAGCTGAGATAATAAATCCCTAAAGGGTTACAATTCAGGAAGTAAACGTTTCTGATTGAATTTTGTTTTTGTTTTATATAGCTTTGGTATATCCGACTGTCATCACTCGCTCGTCTGAGGTTATTTAATCAGGCAGCTGCGGAATGTGAGAACTTGTTTGGGGTACTGGCGGTTGTAGAACCCCCACCGACGAGAACGTATATTCTGAATAAACTTCTTCCGTTTGAGTTGGAGGTTCTGCGAGCGAGGTGCTCGTATTGGGCTGGTGATCAGGCGGGTTATCTTGATGATGTATCTGCTCTACTGAGGAAATGTCGTATTAGGGCTCGGACGACTCATGACCTTGCTGAGCAGGCGATGTGGAAAGAGCGCGGAGCGAGGATGGCGCTCATTGTGGCAAGTCAGCTTGTTGAGATGAAGGTGAAATTTTTTTCTTTTTTTTTTTTTTCTTTTTTGGGATTTAAATTTAGATTGAATTATTTACAATTTCTTGATTTGAATTGAATCTTTATTTTGTTTTATGATTATTTAGGATTATACAGCAGCGACAGCATTACTCGAGCCTCTCTGTACTTCAGGCTCGTCCCCACCTTCTCCGGCCCTCCGCTCGGCACTGGCTAGGATCTACCTCCAAGGTGGGCTGCTGGAGTCAGCCAAAGAGCATTTCGCTGCTGTCGAAGCGGATCTGGATGTGGAAGTATCAATGAAGGCGGTGAACGCAGTCACACTGGCTGTTGCCATGGGTGATTGGACGACGGCTGCGGAGAAAGCAAAAGTACTTGCGGAGGCTGAGACGAGTGATGTTGTGGTATGTTTTTCTTTTCTTTATTAATTAATTAATTTATTTTTTATTATATATATGTAAGCGATAATTGAGCGGTGGCTTAAGAGTTGATTTGTTGGAAATTTTTTTAGGCGGCGAATAATTATGCGGTTTCTTTACTTGGTCAGGGGAAGATTAAAGAGGTATTTTCTTATGTTCCCCCCCTTTTTTTGGATCTGAGGAATGCTGAAGTGGGATGTTATGTGGATGTTTTAAGGGAATTCATATTCTGGAGAAGACACTTGAAGCTTCTCCATCGGCAGCTACAACCGCTGAACCATATCTTTTTAACTTATGTGCGTTGTTTATGGGGACCTATTTCCGGGTGCAGTACTAATTTTTTTCCCCTTTCATATGTTGGTAGCCACGATGTATGAGTTACGTGCCGGGCTGACTGCGTATCGGAAGAAAGACCTGTTGGTGGAAGTGGCGAAGTGGAGTGGAGATGGGTTGAGGCCGACGTGCTTGAAGATGAGTAGTTGAGGGGGTTCTGATTCTGATTCCGATTCTGAAGCGGCTTTTTGCGATATGTTGTTGGTATATTAGATTACTTTACGGATAAGAAGTATTTGTATAATGGAAGCTCGGATACTTCAAGAAGTGGAGATTACTGCCGTATATTAGTTAGTCTTGCTACCCAGTGTTTTGGTTTGCAAAATGGAATTCTGGGGTTCATTATATTAAGATACATTTTATGGAAACGTCTGAGCTATATGAATAATATTCATATGACTAGAAACCGGATCTAATGACTTGTGTTGGGGGCGTGTTGTTATTGGTTTTAAAAGAACTCACGAGATTTGATAGAACATAGCAAGCAAAGGGATGCTTAGTAAGTGGTTGGTTTTAATCTGTTTCATCCAGCCTCGGTATATCTATTATGATTTATTTTTATGCAAAAGGTATATTGTCATTGTTTTTATGACTTCAACATGCTTATAGCTACTAATTCAAAAATTATTTTATCACTTCTTGGATAATATTTCTTCTCGTACAATATTATTTATTCACTATTGCTCAATTTATAATACTTAGCTTAGGAAGATAATTTGTTTTGTTCTGATAAGTACGCTCTCATCATACTCGCACTCATTCATCTTTAAGAGATAAATTATTGTAATTCATACCTTTGAATCTTACTTCAAATTTTGTTTAGGCCGTCCTGATTTTACTCGTCATTACTCTTAATGTCTCGGCTCGGCTTCTTTTCTCCTTACTGAGAAGATTTACTTGAAAATTTCGTTAATCTCGCAATTTTCAAAGCAATTAGATAAATCACCATCATGTTTAGCTGGACTTTTATCTCCTTATTTTAAAACTTGCTAATTATCCTTAATAACCCCTTTAAAAATACCTTATTATTAGTCAGTGTTTCATACGGTAAATTTGGGCCCAGATAGTCATAATTTTTTTCTGTATGTGTATGTGGAAAATTTAAAGAAAATTGATATCATTCCATCTTTGATCTCAATGACAAATCCTTGTTAATATACATAAAAAAATCCTACATTTTAATTAAATCGTTTATCTTGAACGTGCTCCGATGTTGTACTGTTTGTAATGAAACCGCAATAAAGCTGATTCATAATGTTTTACAACTAAAAGAATAGTTGTGACGGGTCCTCGAATACAACCGGACCAAATGCTCCTCTCAACTAATTAGCACAGAGTCAGTCACTTTAAATCTTGCAAAAAAAAAAAAACTAAGAATAAAAAACATACGAGTGGCTTTCCCCATTGTTTCTTGCACTGTTCCTCAAACTCGTTCAATGGCGGACAGTCTGGTACCCAATCATTACCAAATTTAGCCTTAAGCGAATCCATCGTGATCATATAAGTTCCATCCTGCAATTTTGTCGGAGCAACGAGGAGACTCTGGTGGAACTGGGCGTCGCTGGTGATTTGACTACTTTCAAGACGGGTCTCGTGTCCGATGACGGGTTTTTCGGTGATGCTGAGTTCGTTGTATGCGTTGTGGGGTTGGGATTCGCCCCATGGATCGGGGTCTTCTTGGGCGCTGCTTTGGAGGAAGCCTAGATCGAGGTTGATGAATGAGCTGATCTCTCCCTGTTGAATGTTGGATGAGTTCTGAAAGGGATCAAGAGAATGTTATAGAGATACAACGTACAGCCATCCAGAAGAGTGCGATATCTGCTAGTTCGTGTCTATCATATCCACCGCCGACATCAGAATGCGCTCCAGGGAACCAGATCTATTAACATTAGAAGCGTTAGAATTATTTTGAGACTAAACTTGGGGATGAAAACATACTTGTTTAAGAACCTGTGTGCTATTTCCTCTCTTGACTTTATTCGTTTCCGGTAGAGTCCAAAGAGTAGGAAGGAATTTCTTTCTGTTTTCCTGTAAAGCGAGAGCATGAAGTGCGATGTCGATTGTTGGGGGTAAACTAGTATCCTTGATGTTTAGTGCGTTTATAGCATTATACACCGACCCAACAGTGTCCCAAACTCCGACACATCTATATTTATAAGTCGTTTTGTGTTGTTTTATATCAGTGTTTATTGCAGTGTCACAAAATCAATTGAACTTACTTTATGTTGGTAGTACGTGTTCCAGGGGGAATGACAGGCTCTTCGTTATTTACAAGAGACTTCCAAATTTGAAAGAATAGACCAAGCCTTTCACGATCTAAGAGACCTATTTTATCCTAAATAATAAATTCTTCACTTTAGTAGGGAGTTAAAAAAACGTTATGATAATTACTTACAATAAGTCCTGCAAGCTTGCGGGCAGTATAAGCGCCCCTTCAATAGCATTAGTGAAGCATAATATTGTTATTGTAATGACCATAGTTACCTCGAAAATCTATTGAAATTTTATATATCAGTAAACATTCTTGACTGTTCCGATAGAAATATATTTACCCAAAGATACATATTTCATCACCTTCTTCAAAGTTTTGAGCTACAAAAGCATATGCATCCCTAATCTTGCTTGCTATATATACATATCACAGAACTTAATATTATTTAATTATTAATAAAAGAATACTGTAACGCACCAACTGCTGTCCCTAATGCCTCTGTATAATAGAGGGACAATGTTAAAATCAGAATGATTGAGCCCTTAGATAGAAAGAAGATGATAGTCACGAAGAAGAGTAGTTCCATTTACAGCTTCGCCACTGAAGTCGGCCTCACTTCCGACACCACTCTGATAGAAAACTATTTGACGACGTCCATCCCTAGATAATATCTATCGATAAATTCGTTCGAAAGGCAAACACATGCTTACTTTGCTACATTATGTACAGATCGGGCTGTAATGGAAGATAATTTACAACAATTAGTAGCCGGAAGTATACTCGTAAGGACGCTCCACAAGAACTAACAAAGACGCAAGACGTTGGTGGCATTCTGAGCTGATGAGCCCCCTCTAACATTACCAAGAATCTCATTAGAGCTTTCTATCGCTAAATTTCTTATCAGTACATGTCTGACATATGTGTACACTTTGACAAACCTCTGCCACTCGAGAGATTTCCATCCATACCAGTGCCATCGCAGAAAATCAAAAGCATTTTTGAGGTAGCCATAGTTGTTTTACAGAACTAACAGATGTTTGAGTCGAGTTGGGGATATTTCGTGCTAACAAGGGGTTCTTATACCATATTTCCATCTTTGATATTACGTGTAATGAGTTATTTTGGCGTGGTTAGGCACTGAAGACTCCATGCCTTGGAAGAAGGGAAGCATAGAGTACGTGTACATTGTACACCACTCTGTCTGGGAAGCTCTGATATATTTCATTTGTTGAGGTCAAGAGGTATGCCCAAGATTTTTTTGGATCTGTAAAATATTAGATCTAGTATCTAAGATCCCTTGGAGGGCACAACATCCAATACCTGAGATGCGAATAACGAAGTAAAGCAGAAGCGCGAACTTCTTTGATTAAAACGTATATTCCATCGATGCGATTTCCCCACAAAAGGTGTAAAGATTACTTTTGTAAAGAAATCACGAGTTCTGTAGCCAGGGAATTCCATTTACTGAGAGCATACTCCTTGTACTAGTTATTTGAATTTTGATTTCAATAATAAAAAGAAAGTGTCAGTAACCGAGTAAACACACACAAAGACGCGACCTGCCGCAGTAAGTTCTTGGACACTCTTCACACCGACATTCTATGTTCGTGCACCTCAATTAACCAATATTTGTTCGGATTCCCATCGATATTGCACGCTTTCTTATCTCCAGTAATGGTTAAAACTTGATTAAGCCTTAACTGCGAAATAGATTGAAATAGTATATAAAACGAGCTGAAATGATATCTGATTGAAATAGAAGGGTGGTACGCGAGAGTAGTTCACTGGACGCAACTTTTGTATGTCATATCTATGGTATGGAACACGGGCACATGCGTGTGACACCAGTTGAAGACTGTAAAAACGTGGTCGCTAGTGCGCTGCGAACTCTCATGCATCGTGGACTATCAAGTAGAGGGAAACGCTAGAGCGGGAGCCGAGTTGACCAGGGATGCTGACATAATTGAGTTCCCTTATGTTTCCGACAAAAAAAAAAGAAAAAAGATGAGCCGGGGAGAAGGTTCGGATGTCTTGTAGGGTGTGCTGTGATGCGATCACAATCATTTGTGATCCGGAACGTCCTGTAGTGCCACGTTGAAATCTTGGTGTGAAAGACGATAGAATGAGGCCGGTAGGAGTGGTCGTAGTTCGTAACTCTTGTGTTTAGGTTTATTTATTTAGTCTATTTGGAGCCCAGAAGGGGAACAACTCAAGTAAATCAATTCTTACAGTATTATTGAGTCCCATTTACCTAGTTATTGAAGCATACGAATCCGAGTAGAACTCACTAGTGCTATTAAGAATCAGAACTGGATTACTTTATGAGGTTCTGGCCCACACATTAGATACGTATACTACGGTCACTAGGGGATCTGTAGCTCAAGCTCAATATTGTATCTGGTAGAGTTAGATTTCCAATGTCGTTGTGGAAAACTAGTAGAATTTAAATCTGGACGAATATTGACAAAGCAATGACCCAGGTATTTTCTATACTATTACTATCATATAAATAATAGAAATAAGATAGTTAATTCCGAAAGTGACAATCAGGAAGTATATACCTTATCCATACACAAAACATATAGGGAATAGTAATACTGCATATCGGAAAAAAGATCTGTTAGTGGAGGTAGTGAAGTATGGCGGAGTCCGATTGAGACCGATGTGCTTAAGGATGATTAGTTGAAAGTTTGATCTTTTGCGGTCTATGTGACCTGTTGGTATACGATTACCTTACGGATAGTAAGTATGTGTATAATGGAGGCTCGGATATTTGAAGAAGTAAGGGCTAATACACTAGTTAGTCTCACCGTTCAACCTTTTGATTTGCAACTAGAATTTTGAGGTTCAATATATAATAACGCATTTTGCGGAAATATGTTAGTTATATGAAGGTCGGATATCGGATCTAACGACTTGTGTAAGGGGTGTGCTGCTATTGGTTTTGTAAGAAATTAAATGAAATAAGCGGAGATTAGCACAGGAAATGCTTACTAAGCAGTTGCTTTTTATCTATCTATAACTTTATCAAAGCATGGTAAGTTTCGGCTCAGTTAGTCATATTTTTTTCTGTATGTGAGAAGCTCAAAGACAATTGGAATCATCACACCCTGGCTTACAATGACGAATCCTTGTTAATATATATCAAGAAGTCCTATATTTTAATTACATTATTTATCTCGAATGTTCTCCAATTGTGTTCTATTTACAATGAAATCACAATTAAGCTAATCTCGTACTGTTTTACAACTAAGAAAACAGTTGTGATGGGTCTTCGAATACAACCGGACCAAATCTTCCTCTCAACTATTAAAGCAAGGCCAGTCATTTTTATATCCCATAAATAGCGATGATAAGTAAAAACATACGAGTGGCTTTCCCCATTGTTTCTTGCATTGTTTCTCAAACTCGTTCAATGGCGGACAGTCTGGTACCCAATCATTACCAAATTTAGCCTTAAGTGAGTTCATCGTTATCATATACGTATCATCCTGCAATTTTGTCGGTGCAACAAGGAAACTCTGGTGGAATTGGGCGTCACTGGTGATTTGACCACTTTCAAGACGGGTCTCGTGTCCGATAATTCGTTGTAGACAAGGTCTGAGTTCAATATATGCATTGTGGGGTTGGGATTCTCCCCAAGGATCGGGGTTCTCTTGGGCAAAGCTTTGGAGGAAGGCGAGGTCGAGGTTGATGAATGAACTGATTTCTCCCTATTGCTATTGTATGAATTCTGCAGAGGGTAAAGAATGGTATGGATATACAACATACAGCCATCCAGAAAAGTGCGATATCTGCTAGCTCGTGTCTATCATATCCTCCCCCGACATCAGAGTGGGCTCCAGGGAACCAGATCTATTAGCATAAGAAGCGTTAGGAACATTTGGGAACTGAATTTGGGGATGGGAACGTACCTGTTTAAGAACCTGAGTATTATTTCCTCTCTTTTCTATATTCGTTTCTGGTAGAGTCCAAAGAGTAGGAAGGAATCTCTGTCTGTTTTCCTGCAAGGCAAGAGCATGAAGTGCGATGTCGATTGTTGGGGGTAAACTGGTATCTTTGATATTTAACGCGTCAATAGTATTGTATACCGACCCAACAGTGTCCCAAACCCCGACACATCTATAATTATAAATTGTATTATATTGTATTGAATTGTATTGTAACAGAGTGCTTATCAGCATTTATTACGGCGTAACAGGCTTGAATAAACTTACTTTATATTAGTGGTACGTGTTCCAGGGGGGGTGATGAGCTCTTCGTTATTTACAAGGGACTTCCATATCTGATAAAATAGACCAAGCCTTTCACGATCTAAGAGGCCTATTTTGTCCTAATAAGGGAACTCTTTATATTAGTAAGAAGTAAAGAGTGTTATGATAATAACTTACAATAAGTCCTGCGAGCTTGCGGGCAGTATAAGCACCCCTCAAGCAAATCAATAATGGGATGTACAATATTATTACTATAACAATCATAGTTACCTCGAAAATCTATTGGATTTTTTAAATCAGTAAACCTTCTTGACTGTTCCAATAGAGATATATTTACCCAAAGATACATATTTCATCACCTTCCTCAAAATTTTGAGCTACAAAAGCATATGCGTCCCTAATCTTGCTTGCTATGCATGCATATTACAGAATTTAACATTATTTAATTACTAGTAGGAGCATGATATATCGCACCTACTGCTGTCCCTAACATCACTATATAACAGAAAGACAAAATCAGAACAATTCACATCTTAGATCACAGGAAAACGAGGGTTACTCCTAAGAGTGGATCCAATCACGGAATCCCCATTATAGTTGGTTTCACTCCCGACACCACTCTGATAGAAAACGATTTGACGGCGCCCATCCCTAGATGATATTTATCAACAAATTTGTTCCAGAGGTAAACCCATTACTTACTTTGCTATATTATATACCGATCGAGCTATAAAAAAAAATAATTAATCATCATCAATAAGTGAAAGTATACCCGTAAGTCTGCTCCAAAGTAACTAACAAAGACGCAAGACATTGGTAGCATTCTGAGCTGATGAGCCTTCTTTAACATTATCTCCCATAACGTCAATAAGAATTTCGTTGGAGCTTTCTTCTGCTTGATTTTTTATTAGCATGCGACCAGTGGATGCACATTTTAACAAACCTAATTTATCCGAGAGGTTTCCATCCGCCCCAGTGCCATCGCAGAAAATCAAAAGCAGTTTTGAAGTATTAGTAGCCATAATTGTTTCACTAAACTATGAGACGTTTGAGTTGAGTTGGGGGTACTTCATACTCGGCAATGGGTTTTTATATGATATTTAATTTTATTTAGAGACTTTGATACTATGTGTAATGGGTTATTCTTGTGTGGTGCGGCATTGAGTATTGCATGACTTGGAAGACGGGAAGCATAGCTAAGTCAATGTACGTTGCACGCCACTCTAGCTGAGAAGGTCTGATATATTACATTCGTTGAGGTCAAGAGGTATACCTGAGGTTTTCTTAGATCCATAAAGTGTCGGATATAGAATCTTAAATCCTTCAGAGGGCACAATATCCAGCGCCTGAGCTGCGAATAACGAGCTTAAGCAGAAAATCAAACTTCTTTAATAACAGCATATGTTCCGTCGATATGATTACTCCATGGAGGGTATAGACAGCACGAGCTCTGTAACCGGGAGTTTCCATTTATTGAGAATATGGTCCTTGTATCAATAAATTGAATTTTGATCCCAATTAAAGAAGGCGCCAGAAATTGAGTAAAGACATACAGAGGCACGAGCTGCCGCAGTAGTTATTGAACACTCTCCACACCAAAATTTCATGTTCGCGTACTGCATCTAGTAAACCTTTGTTCGATTTCGACATAAGTCGTCAAAACGCAACACTATTACCCAGTTTCTCCGAGAAAAACGGGAATCCATACTTCCCAGTGATGGCGGTGACTTAAATATATCTTAACTGCGAAAGATGTAAAAATAGTAATTAAAAGGGGAAGAAATGCTCGAAATAGAAGAATGGTGTGCGAGAGCAATTCGCTGAATGTACATTAGGTATGCCATGTCTACTGTACGAAGCATGAGCATACACATGTGACACCAACTAAAGGCTGCAAAGATGTGGCCAATAGTACACTGCGGCGCCCCGCGTATGATGGACTGTCATGGAGGCTCGGATATTTATATTTGAAGAAGTAAGGCTAATACATTAGTTAGTCTCACCATTCAGCTTTTTGCTTTGCAACTAGAGTATTGAGATTCAATATATAATAATATGTTTTACGGAAATATGTTAGTCATATGAAGATCGGATACCGGATCTGATGACTTGTGTAAAGGGTTTTGTAAGTAAGAAATTAAATGAAATAAGCAGAGATTACAGGAGATGCTTACTAAGCAGTTGCTTTTTGATGTTATATTTATGTCAACCCAAATTTTCATATGGTAAGTTTCGGTTCAGTTAGTCATATTTTTTTTTCTGGATATGAGAAGCTCAGAGATAATTGAAATAATCCCTCCCTAGCTTACAATGACGAATCCTTGTTAATATATATCAAGAAGTCCTATATTTTAATTACATTATTTATCTCGAATGCTCTCCAATTGTGTTCTGTTTACAACGAAATCATGATTAAACTAATCTCATATTGTTCTACAATCAAGAAAACAGTTGTGATGGGTCTTCGAATACAACCGGACCAAATCTTCCTCTCAACTATTAAAGCAAAGTCCGTCATTTTATATCCCATAAGTGGTAATAATAAGTAAAAAAAACATACGAGTGGCTTTCCCCATTGTTTCTTGCACTTTTCCTCAAACTCGTTCAATGGCGGACAGTCTGGTACCCAATCATTACCAAATTTAGCCTTAAGTGAATTCATCGTTATCATATACGTATCATCCTGCAGGTTTGTTGGTGCAACAAGGAAACTCTGGTGGAATTGGGCGTCACTGGTGATTTGACCACTTTCAAGACGGGTCTCATGTCCAATAATTGGTTTTTCAAAAATACTGAGTTCATCATATGCATTGTGGGGTTGTGATTCTCCCCATGGGTCAGGATTCTCTTGGGCAGTGTTCTGAAGGAAGGTCAGGTCGAGGTTGATGAATGAGCTGATTTCTCCCTATTGAATATTGGGTAAGTTGCAAATCTAGTTAAGGGTGTTATATAATCAACGTACGGCCATCCAGAAGAGTGCGATATCTGCTAGCTCGTGTTTATCATAACCACCACCAACATCAGAGTGGGCCCCAGGGAACCAGATCTATTAACACTAGAAGCATTGGAACTAGTTTGAGGAAGAACTTGGGGTAAAAACATGCCTGTTTAAGAACCTGTGTGCTATTTCCTCTCTTGACTTTATTCGTTTCTGGTAGAGTCCAAAGAGTAGGAAGGAATCTCTGTCTGTTTTCTTGTAAGGCAAGAGCATGAAGTGCGATGTCGATTGTTGGGGGTAAACTAGTATCTTTGATGTTTAATGCGTCAATAGTATTGTACACCGACCCAACAGTGTCCCAAACTCCGACACATCTATATTTATAAGTTATTTTGTATTGTGTTATATCAGAGCGTTTATCAAAGCTTATTACAGTAGAACAGGCTTGATTGAACTTACTTTATATTTGTGGTACGTGTCCCAGGGGGGATGTCGGGCTGTTCATTATTTACAAGAGATTTCCAGATCTGGAAGAATAGACCAAGTCTTTCTCTCTCTAAAAGGCCTATTTTGTCCTTTAAAGGTAGCTCTTCGGGTTAGTAGGGAGTAAAGAGTGTTATCACATTTCTTACGATGAGTCCTGCAAGCTTGCGGGCAGTATAAGCACCCCTTCAATAACATCAATAATGAGAAGTTCAATGTCGTTATTATAATGACCATAGTTACCTCGAAAATCTGTTGAATTTTTTATATCAGTAGAGCTTCTTGACCGTTTCAATAGAATTATATTTACCCAAAGATACATATTTCATCACCCTCTTCAAAGTTTTGAGCTACAAAAGCATATGCATCCCTAATCTTGCTTGCTGTATATGCGTATTATGGGACTTAATATTATTTAATTATAAATAAGAGAATAGTGTAGCGCACCAACTGCTGTTCCTAATGCCTCTGTATAATAGGGGGATAATATTTAAATCGGAATAATTAAGCTCTTAAATAGAAAGAAGATGATAGTTACGAAGGAGAGTAGTTCCATTTACAGCTTCGCCACTAAAGTCGGCCTCACTTCCGACACCACTCTGATAGAAAACGATTTGACGGCGTCCATCCCTAGATAGTATTTCTCAATAAATTTGTTCCAGAGGTAAGTGTAATACTTACTTTGCTTCACTATATACGGATCTAGCTATAAAAATAATTCACAATAATCATTAGCTGAAGGTATGCTCGTAAGGATGCTCCCAAAGAACTAACATAGACGCAAGACATTTGTAGCATTCTGAGCTGATGAGCCTCCTCTAACATCACCAAGAATTTCATTAGAGCTTTCTTTCGCTTGATTTATAATTAGCATATATCTGGTGGATACATATTTTAACAAACCTGTGCTATTCGAGAGATTCCCATCCATACCAGTGCCATCGCAGAAAATCAAAAGTAGTTTTGAAGTACTAGTAGTCATGATGGTTTAACGGAACAAAGAGATGTTGAGTTGAGTTGGGGGATACTTCATGCTGAACATCGGGTTCTTATACCATATTTTCTATGATTCAGAAGCTTTGATAATACGTGTAATGGACTATTCTTGCATGGTGTGACATTGAATATTCCATGCCTCGCAAGAAGGGAAGCATAGCCGACTACGTGTACGTTGTACACCACTCTGGCTGGGAAGCTCTGGTATATTTCATTTGATGAGGTCAAGAGGCATGTCCAAGGTTTTTTTAGATCCGTAAAATGTCAGATCAAGCGTCTGAAACTCCTTGGAAAGGATAAAGACCAATGCTTGAGTTGCGAATAACGAGCTTAAGCAGAAACCCGAACCTCTTTTATCACAGCATATATTCCATTGATATGATACATCACGAAAGGTGTGGGCACTACTTCCGTAAAGAAATCACGAGTTCTATAACTAGGGGATTCCATTTACTGAGAATATGGTCTTTGTAGTCCTAATTTAAATTTTGATTTCAATAAAATAAAGTGTCAGTAAGAATAAACACATACAAAGACGCAAGTCGCTGCAGTAAGTTCCCGGACACTCTTCTCACCGATATTCTATGTCCAAGTACTTCATCTAATCTATTTTTATTAGACTTCAATATAAGCGTATCAGGATACGACACTTGTATCTTATAACTTAGTTTAAATTAAAGGAATCCCTACGTCCACCCTGTTTCGTTTTCTAATTATCTCTGTACAGCAATAAGAAATAAATCAGTGAAGTCTTTATGAGGGAGTTCTGGATAACGCATCCATAACACTATTCGCACTGATATCGTACGTTTTCTTATCCCACTCTATGGAAGCAATTTGGATATGTCTCAACTACGAAACATATATAAATAATAAACAGAGTGAGAAGAAATAATTCTCTGACTGGAATAGAAGGGTACGAGAGAAGTTCGCTGAACGTAATTGGGGCATGCCATGCCTACAGCATGGAACATGAAAGCACATATGTGATATCAGTTGAAGACCGTAATGGCGTGGTCGCTAGTGCGCTGCGGCCTCTCGTGCATTGTGGATTATCAAGTAGCGGGAAGCGCTAAAGTGGGAACCGAGTTGTGTCGACCAAGAATGCTGATATAATTGAGTCTCCTTATGTTTCTGACAAAACGGTAAGCCTGGAAGTAGGTTCGGAGATATCAGGGTTTGTGCTGTAAGATAGTCACATTCAATTGGGGTCCGGAACGTCCTGTAGTGCCACATTGGAATCTTGGTGTGAAAGGGGATAGAATAAGGCCGGTAAGGTGAGTGGGAGTGGTTGTAGTTCATAACTCTTGTATTTAAAATCATCTTTCTTTATAATTAAATTTGTTTAGTCTGTTTGGAGGCCGGAACACGAAAATGAGATGACTCAAGTCACTTCTGATAGTAGTATTGAGTTCACTTCACCTAGATAATGAGGCATGTGACTTCAAGTAGACCTCACCGGTACTATACGAAGTCCGATATTAGCTCACATATACTTACTAATAGTTGATATAGAGGATTTAATATCAGTTACTGCCTATACCAAATATTTTCCTTCTCCTGTGTTGAATTAAAATTTCGAACAACTAACGACGCATTAAGATCTCGAACCTGTATTGGTTAATGAGGTTCTAGCCGGCACGCTACACATATACGGTGCAGCCACTAGGATCTCTGTATTACACTATTAAGACTTAGCCCTGTATCTAGGTAGAGTCAAATTTCCAATGTCATCGTGGAAAACCAGTAGTTTAAATTTGTACAAACGCTGACTAAGCGATGATACATTGTAAAGTATGTTCTATACTATTACTACCATACAAAAGATAGAAATGTTATGGCCGATTCATTAAGATGTCAATACGGAAGTACATAACTTATTCATATACACACATATAGGGCATAATGATTTATTTAAAATCAGCTTTTCCACAAAAATTGCAGCATATCTCATGCTCTCAAAAATCCTATTGTCGTCGTCGGTATGCCAATCGGGATTATGTTAAGAAGAAGCGCTTAAGAGTCTACCGCCCCACTCACTCACAGAGAAATTTCTACGATTTCTCTTACTTATAAGTCCTCTGACCTTATGATCCCCGGATAAATCTGGTCTCTATAGCTCCGACTATTACCTATATGCCGTCACTAGCTTTGTAATGAAGAAGGACGAGACGCTTCCAGCCTACAAGAAGTAGATGCGAGAACGCATTCGGTGTTTTGCACCTTTACTATAGTACATATAATATTTTGAAAGTAGCTGATAGGGCGGCTTTTTGTTCCTGTAAGGGGTCATCCACTTGATAGACCATTTCTAAGTTGGGATGAAGATAGTAATTTCCCTTTTTTCGTTGACATTAGCCTTGTGAACGTGCATAGAGTATTAGGTCCAACCTTAACCATATACAATTGTTATTTGATGATGTAATGTGAGTCATTCGTTGAATGGAGTACGAAAGCACCAGGTACGACGGTTTTTTTTAAATTTTATTTTTGTGTCCTGAGCAACTCTTTGTAAAGCTGGGATGATGTTCTTGGTATTATCACAAGGTCAAATTTACAGAAAAATAATTTTGGGAAGACGTTGTTCTATGAATGACGAATATTGTTTCGATAATCTCGAAGAAGTGTAGCAGATTCCGCTCTCACCCGGCAAGAAAAAATAAATAGAAAAAAGAATGTCAATCGGATTGCGAGGGACACTAGGTATAGAACATTGTATGAGCCCATTATCACGAGTTTTGATTCTATTCTAGCCTTAAAAGATGATGTATAATGCTTTGTAATTTTGCAAAATAGATGGTCGAATGAGTATCAAAAAATATTAGCGGACAAGGTGGCTGATTCCAATTTGGAAGGTTTGGATTCGCCGGCGATCACGTGTTTCGGAGGTGTTGCGTGCTCATTAGTGCATCTGGTATGGCGCAGAGATTTCACAGTAAATTTCGGACGAATTTATAATGTGCAATACTTTTCTATCTTGCAACACACTCTCATCTCCCCTTCAGGGTAGGGAACTTTGTCTAGAAAGGTGCGCTTCCCCATCCGTTTCTTCCCTATTTAAAATGGTACACATTGCTTAAATCGCATTAGATGGCTCTCTCTGCGGTGTCCGCAGTTGCCAGAGTAGCGTTCTTCACTTCAGACGTTGTCGTCGATTTGAAGCAGAGTTCGGAATACTCAATTTTCTCCGATGAGTACAAAACCTTGGCAAGGAAAGCCACTCATACGCCCCGAATTATTCCGGTATCATACGCTGCTGACCCAGGAGCATATGCATCATACCACAAATCTGCCTCCCTATTGGCCTTCACCGCCCAGTCGAGTCCTCGTGTTCTCTCACAGCTCCTCCCACACCTCTCGGAACTTTCTTCCTCTCCGATAGTCTTACACTTTGCGGTTAACGGTGACCTCGCAGATGTGCTCCGCCTACGCTCTGCTGTCCCATACTTTATTCATTCTTCCACCCTTCGTCAAGCCCATGACAATGCTTTAATAGCTTCAAGGATTGCACGAACAGAACGTAAGGCTGTAGTGCATATATTCCAGTTGCATGCTAAAGGCATAGCTGCACCGGAACTGTCGGAAGAGCAAATACGTACCTACGTATCACACGAAAAGGTAGCTGCACCTACTAATGGAAAGGTGAACGGTGCTAGCTCAAATGGTCATACTAATGGACATTCCAATGGGCATACCAACGGCCATGCAAACGGCCATACCAATGGTCATGCAAACGGTCATACAAACGGATATACCAATGGTTATACCAATGGACATGTCAATGATCTGTCCGATTCTTCTTCGAGTGGCGTGACTACCCCTTCTACCCCTTCCTCTTCTTTTAAGTCTTTAGACGATCCAACAATACTATCCCTTTACGGTGCTTATGAGACTGCCTCACTCTCCCTGTCTACCCTTGTAAGACGGCCCATCCAACCTCTTCTTTCATGCGGTCCTTCTGACGCGGAAACCGTCATTTTTGTCTTTGGTCAAACACCAGCTGTTGAAGTTAATAGAGTTCGTTGGGTAGAGGTTTCACTACTAAGTCCACTCCCTTCTTCCAGATTGCTTGGTTCGATACCCTCCGATGTGAAGCAAATTGTCGTTCTAGAGCAAATTGGTAGCTGGAATGTTAAGTGGACACCTCTCTACCTTGAGTTGATGTCGGCTTTACAATTCCTCGACAAATCTTTCCCGGAAATCCGGTCAGGTTTACTTGGTGACCCTGCAACAGTCACCGACATAGATGTGCTCAAATTTTTGCAACAGAGTAACGAATCCTCTCAGAGATTGCGGTTAGGCAAGGCCTCCGGCTCTGTTGAAGCTGATAAAACCATAGTTTCAATACCTAAAGTTCCTAAACACGAGGCTTCATATACAAAAATACTCGAGACTCTATTTGCTGAACGCCTTGAAGTAGCGAATAAGCCTGAGTATGTTGCCGCTCATGGGAATCTTGCGACAACTCCAGAGTTTGCTTTGGGCCGTGTCCAACGCCAATTAGAGGACCGTGATAGACTCATCAAGGCAGTACAAACTGTCGTAGAGTCTTCCTCCGCAGCCTCTGATCTTCATTCTCTTCTCAGTAAATGGCTTCTCGCTAGAGATGATCACGCAAAGAGTAGCTCGTTAGGCTCAGAAATTATCTCTCAGCTAGAGTCTAATCCCTCTGTTCACCCCCTTGTTCCCACGATTCTGTCTTTACGAACTCATTTCCCCGCAGTTTCACGTTGGATTATCGGATCCGACGCATGGTCCTATGACCTCGGGGCTTCCGGACTTCATCATCTGATTGCTTCTGGACTTAATGTTAATACCCTTATCCTCGATACTGTACCATATTCTTATCGTAATGTTGATGAGGATCCTCTACGTCGTCGTAAGCGAGATGTCGGCTTATACGCTATGAATCACGGAGACGTTTACGTTGCGTCAGTTGCTGTATATTCGTCTTACACTCAGGTTCTCCAAGCTCTAACTGAAGCAGACCGGTTCCCTGGCCCATCAGTTGTGCTTGCTTACCTCCCTTATCTTAACGAGGATGTTCCCGCTTTAGATGTGTTAAAAGAGACGAAACTCGCTGTCGATACGGGGTACTGGCCTCTTTATCGTTGGAATCCATCAAAAGAGAATGTTACAGGTGCAGAGCCGTTCTCCCTTGATTCAGATGTGATCAAACAAGAGTTGCAAACATTCCTTGACAGACAGAACCATCTCAGCCAACTTTCCCGAGCTCAACCCACATTGGCAGCTGAACTTGTAAGCTCCCTCGGTGAGAAGGTGCTCGTTGCACGACAGGAGCGTGCAAAGAAGGCCTACGAAGATCTCTTGAGTGGTGTTGGTGGAGGTGCTGGTCCATTACTTGTTTTGTATGCCTCTGATGGAGGCGCAGCGGAGAAGAAGGCACGCCGCTTGGCTGCTCGTGCCCGTGCCCGTGGTCTTACTACAAACATTGCCGTTATGGATTCGACAAGCTTAGAGGAGCTCTCGAAAAATGAAGAGGACTTTGTAGCCTTCATCACGTCTGTTGCAGGACAAGGAGAGGCCCCACAAAATGGAAGGGCATTATTCAAGGCTTTGAATGCTGCTGCTGCACGAGGCGAACGTCCATTGGCGTCTCTTAAATATTCCGTCTTTGGTATGGGTGACTCGCACTACTGGCCTCGACCCGAGGATGCACACTTCTACAACAAAGCTGGAAAGGACCTTGATGCACGTCTGGAATCCTTGGGTGCTACACGTTTTGCAGACTTAGGTTTAGGTGATGATCAAGATGCAGATGGCTCAGAGACTGGATATAAACTTTGGGAACCTCTTATCTGGAAGGCACTCGGTGTCGACAACGTCGAAATCATCGAGGCTGAACCTGATCCAATCACAAATGAGCATATGAAAATCGCATCAAACTACTTGCGTGGCACTATTGTTGAAGGTCTTGAAGACACGTCGACTGGCGCCCTTGCTCCCAGTGACACACAGCTCACTAAATTCCATGGAATTTATCAACAGGATGATCGGGACATTCGAGATGAACGAACGGCTCAAGGTGCAGAGCCTGCTTATAGCTTCATGATACGTGTGAGAATGCCCGGTGGTGTATGCTCACCAGAGCAATGGCTTGCTATGGATCAAATCTCTGATGAACATGGAAATGGAACATTTAAAATTACTACTCGGCAGACATACCAGTTCCATGGTGTAATAAAGAGGCATTTGAAACAAACGATCCGCGATATCAACCGGGCACTTCTAGATACCCTTGCTGCTTGTGGAGACGTCAACAGGTTTGTGCTTCATTGTTGCATAGGATAAAACTCTAACTTTTTGAAATCAGAAATGTTATTACTTCCGCCATCCCCGAGAAATCTCGCCTTCACGCAGAAGTTTATGAATTTGCTACGGCAATAAGCGAACGTTTACTCCCGCGCACTACTGCTTATCATGAGATTTGGTTGGACAAAAAACTTGTTGCAGGTGATGCAGTTCGAGACTTTGAACCGTTGTATGGAGAATTTTACCTTCCAAGAAAGGTTGGATACCTTTTCTTCTTCCCTTATTCATATCGAAATCTAATTTTTTGTAGTTCAAAGTTGCGGTAGCTGTTCCCCCAACCAATGACGTTGACGTATTTGCAAATGATGTTGGTTTCATTGCAATTATCGGTAAAGATGGAAACCTCGAAGGATTTAATGTCACCGCTGGCGGTGGTATGGGTGTTACACACGGTAATAAGAAGACTTACCCTAGATTGGGTAGCGTACTTGGTTTCTGTACTCCAGAGCAAGGGTGCGACGTAGCCGAAAAGATCATGCTTGTCCAAAGGGATAACGGAAACCGGGCGGAGTGAGTACGAGAGCTAGATATTCATGTCCTTTTTTAACATATCCACTACAGCCGAAAGAATGCACGTCTAAAGTATACAATTGACCGCATGGGGCTCGATGTCTTCAAGGGTGAAGTTGAGAAATTGTTAGGGTGGAAACTTGGACCTGCACGATCCTACACGTTTGAACGTAACATTGACGATTTCGGCTGGTCAACGGGCGAAAACGGGAAGCACAACTTCATGATGTACATCGAGAACGGACGTGTGCAAGATGAAGCTGGAAAGGAATTCAAAGCAGGATTACGCGAGATCGCTAAAATCCATAAGGGTACCTTCCGGATGACCACGAATCAACACTTGTTGCTCGCAGATGTACCAACAGAGGAGCTTCCCAGGATTAAGAAGCTTTTGCAGTACTACAAACTAGATAACCTTAATTTCTCTGGCTTGAGGCTGTCAAGTTCGGCCTGTGTCGCCTTCCCAACCTGTGGTCTTGCTATGGCGGAATCGGAAAGATATCTACCCCTTCTTATCAACAAAGTAGAAGCTATTTGTGAGGAGAATGGACTCAGGAATGATTCGATCGTCATGCGTATGACAGGATGCCCTAACGGATGTGCTAGACCATATGTTGCAGAGGTTGCTTTCGTGGGTAAGGCACCCGGAACATATCTTATGCTGCTAGGCGGAGGTTATTATGGCCAACGACTAAACAAAATCTATAGAGGTATGTGATCTTCATTCTACGGCATCTAATATGTGTTTTCTAATGTAGTTCAATCATCAGAATCTGTAACAGAGCCTGAGATACTAGCTATTCTGCGGCCTATGATCAAACATTATGCTCTCGAAAGATTAGAAGGAGAGCACTTTGGTGATTTTGTCATTCGTGCTGGGTATATCTCAGCGACTACTGAGGGTAAAGCTTGGTATGAAGGGATGGGTGGACTCGGGGCACACCGTGAAATTAGCTCGGTTGCATAGTTTACTTTTTTCCGGTTCCCCTTCTTTATTCACTTTACGTTCATGTCTGTCTTTTTAAAATGCACTAAGTGCTTCACGACTTTTTTTACTTAGCATCGGGTATCTGGTAAACTTTTAGAGTAGTAATACTGTTTTAAAATTGTCCTAACTGTAATTCATATGTAGCTTTTATCCATTTCTCTCTGCTCAATCAATTTGTTAAAGTCAATGTCTGTGTCACGTGTGTACTTTAAAACCCCAAGGTCTAGCAAAAACAGCTTGTATTAATGCTGTCAACCTTATCAGTTCATTGTATAATGAGGGGCTGAAATGCCCTGCCTTTATCACATACGAATTACGCTCCGAAAGCACTCCAGAATATCTAGCGAGTTACCTTCCAATTCGAGTGCAGGATTGAAATTTCCGAGATCCTTATTCGACAGTCTTCCATCACAATCTGCGGCTCCGATCAGCAAACGCAGAGATACCTTACAAACAGGAAATAGAAAGGACTACAGGTTTGGACCTATAAGAGTCGACTGGATTGATTTCTTTACTCCGGTCATGAGTAATACTGGAGAAACGAGTGATGTAAAGGGGCAGTCAGAAGACTGGAGTGCGTAACTTCGTATACTCTTATTGGTTTAAATTAATATTGTGCAAAGATACCCCAGCTGCTCTTTTCGTACCCGATAACCAACCCTCCAGTGGGACGACTAATCTACCTGATGGTGTTGTTCATATTTTCCGTGAACGAATTCGAAATCCCATGTCTGGGACGGGTCCGCCTTATTCCTCCTCTTCTACCTCCCATTCTATGGTTTCGACCTCAGAGAACTCTATTGTATCTTATGGAGATGCAGATACAACCGTTGCGATACTGGCCGTACCTTCTTGGATGACTCCCTCTGATTTTCTTGCTTTTGTTGCACCCACTGCCGAAGGTATGAAGCATTTACGACTTATCCGCGATGTTCAGCCGAATAGGACTATGGTTGTTATACAGTTTAGAGAGAAGGGCAATGCAAAGGAGTTTATTGAGGAGTATAACGGGAAACAGTTTAACTCGATAGAGGTAAGCATTTGATATGCTTCCAGAATGCATTTATGTCCTAATGCCAATGTGCTCTTGTCAGCCAGAGACCTGTAATGTAGTACGAGTACGCTCGGTTGAGATTGATACGGATGACCCAGTATCCTTTGAAATTAATAGACAGTCAGGTGGCTCACCCACATTATATGAGCTCCCTACATGTCCCGTTTGTCTTGATCGAATGGACTCGTCGGCCACTGGTTTGGTGACGGTACCTTGTTCTCATACGTTCCACTGCATGTGTCTAAGCAAATGGGGAGATAGTCGGTGAGTTGACTAAATTAATAGTTTATTTAGATAATATCTACTAACTGTGTACTCTATATCTTTTAGTTGTCCCGTGTGTCGATATTCACAAACAACGCTTTCTTCCAGCTCTCAAACTTCAGTGCCTGGATTTTCTTATGCACCTCCGCCAGCTGGATCTAGGCTCGCTTCATGTACTGAATGCGGCTCCCGCCTGAATCTTTGGATATGTCTCATCTGCGGAAATGTTGGTTGTGGTAGACAAGGTCGAGCTCATGCCAAGGGACATTACGATCTAACAACTCATTGTTTCTCAATGGAACTTGCAACACAACGTGTTTGGGACTATGCAGGTGACAACTACGTGCATCGGCTGATACAGAACAAGGCAGATGGGAAACTGGTTGAACTACCATCTGCTTCAGGTTTGGAAATGGATATGGATTCGGATGAGACTAATGCTAGTAATCAAGCTCGAGGTAGTCGGACAGGGCGAGGGCCTGGTGATAATGATGACTTAAAAGCTGAGAAAGTGGAAGTTCTGGCTATGCAATATTCTCAAATTCTTCAGCGTGCTATGGAAGACCAGCGTGCTGTATATGACGAACAAATCAATGACCTTCAGCGTCGTCTTGAAGATTCTCAACGCAAGATGGAAATACTTGATTCGGATGCAAAGATCGAAGCTCAGAAAGCCCGGGAAGAAGTAGCTCAGTGTCGTACTGAAGAGAGAGAACGGATAGAGGGGCTTGAACGGGAGAAGGTTAAGGCTGAGAAACGTGCAGAGAGAATGACGGAATTGGCTCGTCGCCTGGAAAAGGATTTAAAAGAAGAAAGAACGGTTAGCGAGGGATTACTTGTTAATATAAGTAGCTTGAAAGAGAAGGTGGATACTATGGAAAAGGAGAAAATTGAACTTACATCAAAAGTCACGGATTTGCAAGAGCAGATGCGGGATCTTATGTTCTTCCTGGAAGCAAGAGACAAGATTGAACAGGGAGAAGGTGCCGTCTCTGAAGCTGCGGGTGGGAGCATTGAATTACCCTCACCACCTCCGAATAGGACAACTGGGAACAAAAAGAAAAAGAAGAGATGAATTCAATCTTAAACATCAATAATATTATAATATAGCGACAATATGTACTAAAAGAATTACGTGTATGAATACTATAACAAGCTTGGAGACATCTCCAGAATTGCCTTAGGGCCCCGACTTCCATAATCCTGCTTGTTGACGAAGTTCTTGCCCGCGGGGTCTGAGAATATCACCTAATGAGGGATGAGAATCACTATACATGTAAGAAAGTATAATTTACCTTAGCTACAACACTGGCTCCTAAGAAGGCGGCATTACTATCTCCTTGGTCCCGGTACTCTGCAAAATATTCAGGAACGTGGAGTATACGTATTTGTTTTGGTTGAGCATCATTTTGTAGCTCGGTATTCCCGAGCAAGTACGGGGCAATGCGTGTCTGTAATGCAGTGCCGATACCTAGGAAATTGAAGTGTATTCATATTGACCAAGTTTCTATATGGCGAACTTATGGACTCTACCTTTGATAAGGCTTGCACAGTCTCCTGTTACAAAGAGACCATCCCATATAGATATCCGGGTGTCAAGATCAGCTTTTGCAACTGCTCTACCACAAATATCTTGGAGGGGTAATAAAGTACCCCCGCTTCTCTCCACTTTCTCTGCAAAGCCATCCAGATCCCGCAAGAGGTTGGGATCAAATAGGGGATCCAAAAATCGATGTCGTTCACGTCCAACAGTGACTTGCTTTTCTTTAAAGTCAAGAGTAACAAGATCCATAGCTTCTAATTCTCGAGCACGAGCTTGTTCAGCAGCTGAAGCCTTAGCAGTAGCACGCTTCTTTTGGTTGGATTCAATTACTGATTTCTCTTTCCCAGCAACCAAAACTGCCGCAATGTTGGTTATGCCTTCCTCTTCCGTTGATGTGGTGTCTGCTTCCCCTAATTTGATATGTCCACCCTTCCAAACTTGCTTCGCAAAGGCGAGTAATTGAGACTGCAGTTCTGCTTCTGGTAAGAGTGCCTCTGGAGGAGAAAGCGCAGATACTACACTTTCATTCCCTCGTAGAATCCGTGCAAGATAAGCCTCACAGTCAGCAATGCCGACGGGGAGGAAATCAACACAATTGTGTTGCACAGAACATTCGTATATTGGGGTAACGTCTGTTCTGTGGGTGCCAATATCGACCACAAGTCCATTTAGAGCGTTGACAGAATATAACTGAGAAAGCGGTCGCTCTAGTATGCTTACTCCAGCAAAATTGAAGCGTTCAAAGAAAATCTGACAGACGTGTTCGTATGTGTTGCGAGAGAGGCCAAGAGGAAAAGTGAGTAAGGCTGGAGATTCGTTCTGAACACGCTTAAGACCTAGTTGTTTAAATAGTACATGCTTCCTAACCATGTCATAAATATACGTAAAGGCTAAGATACTAAGCAGGGAAAGTAACGAACCAAAGTGCTTCAGCAGCTTCAAAGTTTTTGATGTCACCATCAAGGAATGGCCAGGTTACGTCTATATCCTGACCAGCAGCAAGAGCATCATCAAGGGAGCGACCTACGAGGTAATCATTAACCTTTGCTTTTGAATGTGAGGTTTGAGCATCGGTTTCTGGTTCACGTCGTAGACCAACACGAGCGTCAACTTCAATTGCTGGAAGTTTGAGTAACTCGGAAAGTCCGTGTATGGTACGTATTGTTGTGCGCCCGGTTTCTACTATTACGACGCTCGAGTCTCTGAAGGAGAGGTTACTCATTCTTGAATACTTCAAGTAGGCTAAGTAATAAACATACTGTATTGTATTGTGTTAACCTTTATACAATATCATGTGACCTTCGCATACCGTGTCTATGTATCCCATAAAGACAAACAAGTACGATTGGGCTCGGAATAGGGGAGTCTTTGTGGATTTCTGACTTAAATTGTATTACGACTGGAATAATAGTGGTAAGTTTGATTTTACAGGTTCATTAGCTACAGATATCATACAACATGTAGAGAAAATCCTCGACCGGAAAATCTGAGTAAACTTGATATGATAAGATAATAACGCCAAAGAACATAGTAGTTCAAGTAAATAGTAAACACTTTATTAAACTACCTAGTTCCCCGAAACCCTGGCTATGAGTTATCGCACCTGTACCTTGGAGTACTAACTAGTTAAAGTAGACATGGCTGGCCACAAAAATCAATGCAACATTATATATATTTAATTTAGTGGACGCCTAGTGTCTCATAACTATTCGGTCTTGTTCTCAGTTTAAAGTACAATAAACAAGCACCAACCGCTTTAGCAGAAGCAAAGACATAAGCAGACAGACAGAAATGATTGCGTTTGACCCTCCTGATACAATTGAGAATAACTTAACATAGAAATACAAAACTAAGGCTTTAACTATTTGTAAGGAAGATAGGTTTATCAGATGAATACATCTATACAAAAAGTTCTTAATGAGAGATGCAAAATACGTCCTTAGAGTTGGAAGTATTCTTATACAGTTTTCCATCGGAAATGGACTACTCAAGCCGCAGGTATAGCATTTGGGTCTCTAAAGACCTAATGCTCATATATAAGCAACTAGCAATAGACATAATCAAGAAATGTGGAAACTCACTTTTAAGCCCCATAGGTTGCCTACCCGGGTCTCGTCGCTGTCTATATCGTCTAAGTTACCTTGTAAAGCATCTTCGTCATCCTCATCAACCTCTATTTTAAGCCCACGTTCATTAGCAAGATGAAGTAGACAAATGAAACAGAAACTTGTGCTGATATCGTCCAACTTTTCTTTGGGATAGGATGTACGAAGGTCCGAGATCACTGATGAGAAGACTCGGCCTTCACTAGGATCGGTCGGGGACCGACTATCCGATGATTCCTGGACATGGTGATTTCTCAATTTGGCTCACATGTAGAACAATTATTAAGACACCAACCATTTTTGTATCCTCGGCTTCGCCTTCGTCTTCAAGACCTTGTGATGGTGGTACGACAATATCAAGGCCCTTCCAAATATTCTCCTTCAATTTCCGGACATCCACTCGCTTCGCTCGGCGCGCGTAGTTTACTGTTTCGGGTCGGACACGACGGCTTTGACCTTGGGTTTCAGCTAGTAGATCTCGCTCCCCGGGTTCCACCTCCGGATTAAGGTCTCCACCTCCGGGAAGACCATCACCGTCATAGATATCGTCAAAGCCCGGACTATCATCGTATTCATCGTGGAAGAATTGCGTGTTGAAGGGTATTGCTCCAGTGCCTAGTGATAATACGTTTAGCATTAGAACGAATCAAATTTAAGAATCTCCCGTACCTTCTTCCCCATCTTCATTGGCTCTTCCTGCTGCTTGGTCTGCGGCAGCCTGAGCCCAGAAATTCTCGTCAACCTCCCCATCGTTATCATTAAGCCTTGCACGGTGTCCTCCTCTCATCTTGAGCTACAGGGGATATTAGCGATACAGAAAAAGGACTAAGAAAATAAACGAACCGCAAATTTGGGCTTGAGGAACAAAGTGACGAGCTGTCGACTTGAAAAGTGCATGTCATCTGGAAGAGTTTGTTCACTACGTCTATCCTTTTCTTTTCCCTTGCGACCCTTCTTCTTAGTGAAAAGGGGAAGGATAATGCTAGCACCTTTCCCTACAGGGGCGAATATCTCCTTCGTTATTTCTTTCTGGGACTTCGTTGCAGGAGTCAGGAAGTCAATCTTGAACGGCTCCTTCTTCTCACGTTGCTTTGACTTATTTGCAGTAGTATCGACAGTGGTATCAGCTACATCAATCGTCAGTTAAATAGATCTTCCTGATAAAAATGGGTACACATACGTCTGCGGATAACCTTTCGTAGTTTCCAGTGCTCAGGACCGGCCCAATTCTTAAGGAAAGTTTGATCAAAGTAGTCCAATGAGCTTCCATTTGCACCTGGTTCGGTCATAGCGAGTATCAAATCTCGTTCGTTAGGAGCTCGTCGAGGATCAAATGGTTCAAAGGCTCCCGTGCGTGTAGGTTGTTGCAAAGGTATGCCATCATCGTCGACTTCTCCGGAATCTCCTTCAGGGCTCTGCATATCCATACCCATACCCGGGTCAAAGCCACCGTAATCTTCATTTACCGCTTGGTCTCCAACGAAGAAATCTTCGACATTGTCTCCTCCACTAGGGTCTCCATCTACATCCATCGGCATATTGTCGCCACCGAAGACGCTGTCTCCTCCTAGACTTCCATTGTCATCATCATTGTCATAGTTTCCATTTAAGAAATTAGACACGTCGAAACCAATAGCATCCTTGGAGAATGCAAAGCTTTCAAGGGAAGGAGCAATGGCTTTGTCTTCCAGAACACTTACGTCCGGAAGAAAGTCGGCTATCCAATTGATACCGTAAGTTGATTATACCAAATCTTAATGAAAAAGTTATCACCTCTGATATTAGTTAAGTCAATAGGGTCGTAGGGCTCCACTTCATCGGGCTCGTCTTCATCTTCCTTTCCTCTTCCCATGGAATCACTAGCATCAAAAATGACTCTTAGACTCCCTTCACTTCCCACACCAAGGCTAAGGTGATTCATAAGGAGACCTTGAGCACCCCCCTCGTCGAAGTCGGCGCATGTCTTTTTGAACAGAGGGTCGACACTGAACTCAAGATCCAATTTCTTGCTCCTTAACTGGGACGCATTCTTTGCAAGAGTCGATTCCGTTCGATTCTTCGCAGCTCGTTTTCGTTGATTCTGATCATTTGAATCTGGATTATCAGAAAGCTCGTCATCTGCTATATCAACCTTCGCCTCTGAGACAAGGTTGCTTAAGAGTTTCCCTGTTTCAGTCCCAACACTATCTACACGACTAGTCCAGATCTTCACACAACCGTCAAGCGTGCATGAGGCTTTTTGAAAATTTATGGAGTTGTCGCCATTGTTACGTAGTAGGGACATATCATGGAAATAGTCAATAAGAGCAAAGTTCCATGAATTTGCAGCATTGATTTTCTAAAGTACTCGTTAATATACTAAATGATGAATAAAATTGTAATACACACATTATCGGTAGCCATTTTCATCCATTCTTCAAAGTTTGAGCTCATAACATCAAGAGGAACATCGATTGCTGGGGTATCAGCAACTGCAAGAAGCTGTTGCTTATGCCTAAGGTGTTTAGCAGCCCTAGGAGTATCTCCGGTACCACTTGCTTCGGCTTGAGCAGTATTCCCATTGTTCTCATCAATGAGAGACAGAGTTTGAGCAAGCTTTGCACTCCTTCTTCGTTTGCGCTTCTCAGCTTCATCATCATTAAAGTTGACAGTTTGAAATGGCACGCGTTGAGGACTACTTTCATTCCTATCGTTGGGCTGAAATACGTCCGAAACGCGCTTTTTAGCCTTCCCTGGACGCGTTTGTGCGCGCGGAGTTTCTTCTACATCTGTATTTTCATCAGGATCAGAGTCAGAGTCAGCATATAAAGTCTGTTGAGCCCGTGCTTTTGCAGCTCTTGCCATCGTAACTTCGTTGTTAAAGGTCAAGGTTGAATGCCTTGAAAGACACGTGCGTGACATACCATAATGTGACTGTGACATGTCGCGCTCACGCGGCCCAAATTAAATAGATACTTGTCCGATGACCGATAACTTGGATTGTATGTACGAAGTTTCAGAAGTGCTAGTTTGATATGCTTATGATCTCAGTAGGTGGCATATGAGAAATACAACCCCTATACTACTTTATATTGACTGTTGAAACCATAAACAAGTTTCTTAGGTCTTTCATATATTGATACTTTCTTTACTTTGGCCTGGAAGATGGATCCAGTCACGGTCTCTCTCGAAGATCACCTTATTAAGGTTCTAAAGCCTTTGCAACCAATCTTACCCCCTAGTCTAGGAAATCCACTTTCTGCCGAACTCACTGAAACAGAAATTCGCTATTCAACTCTATCCGACATTTCTCGGTGGACACGCTCAGCAGAAGGTTCTGCTTTACTTAAATCAGCACATCTCAATTCAGGCGATTATCACCTTGTGTCCCTTCTGGCTGGGACAAAAACGTCTCCTAGATCCAAGCCTCCCCCTTATACTCCCCCAGAGTCACCCGAAAAGAGAAGTAGAAAGGAATGGAACGACCGCAAGGCCCTTACGGCTGTAGCGAATTCTCTTTTAAGTATTGGATGTGCCGGGGGTGCAGCATGGTGGATTGCCGATAAGCAAGGCTGGAAAGACGAGTGGGTAGGTTTTCAAGTGCCTTCTACCCCCGATTTTTCCAAGCTTACATGGGGACCCTAGAAAGTTTTGGTCTCTCTGATGATCGCTGTGATTGTTGGTGTTTCGGAAACCATTCTTTTTATTATTTGGCAAACTCCGGCACCCAGATCCATCTTGACGAATCATAAAAAGGGGGATATCAGTCAACTTGAGAACAAGAAGAACGATGATAAAGAAGATGTTGTGGATAAACCTGCAGAAACTCATAAACCTTTCCCAGAAGATCATATACAAGGGTCTTTACGACATCGACTCGGATATACAAATCCAAAATAGGCAGTACTGTTTGGGTAAGGTTTTGAACGATTATCATTCAGAGACCCTATCCTAATAACGATACGCACGCATCCTGCACGTTTTATTGTCACCCTGGAAGTCCTCTTCTTGTCTTCGTGTAAATCCTATTTGAATCTAGGTCTTCGCTTAAAGCAGAAGCCCTTTGTAGCTCTTAATTGGTACCGTTTATTCTTAATTAAGTGCTAGTTTTATCCTTGCTAGTGATATTCTTTTTTCTTTCTACTCTAGAATTCCCAGAGCTCTCATTAATACATTGATGTACCACCCCGTTAATCCCCATACTTCGAGCTTGCCCCCAATCCCCCCTCCAACTTCATCGATTCCCGTCTCCGTTGCCCACGGAACGCCATCCCTATTCACGGCTTTACCGTTCTTCGTACTTTCAACCAGATCTGTAACATTAACCGCCCAATATGGGTGGGATCCCCGAAACATATGTTTACGTAGTTTAGAAGGGTCTACGAGTCGAGACAACGGAAGATGGAATACATGCGCAACCTCAGGTTCCGATGCACGTAGAGATGACATACATATTGAGGGAAGAGGGTCGTTCGAGTTTTCTTTGATTACCATTTCTAGATTGTTATTAGTCTGGGTCTTTGGGAGATCTCTATGAACGAAGCCCTGTTAAACACCATAATAAGATGTTATACCGATAGTCGGATATTAATTGTACACTAACAACATATGGCCATACCCGTAACCCATTAAGAGATAACTGCGGTGGACCTAGTGCACCTAAGATTTCAACTTGCTCAGGCGGAAGAGCAATCTCTTCACTAGCTTCGCGTAGCGCGGCAGCTATATACGATTCATCTATCTAGGGGTAAAAGTATATGTTGACTGAACACGCTATCTCCCCAGATATTGATAAAAGGGGCATACATCGTCTACCCGACCTCCTGGAAAACTGCAACATAGTAGTGATAATCAAAAAGGGTAATTTGTAAGAAAAATGCAGATAAACCAGGGATCAAAAGCCAATAGATTACCTAACTTCACCCGCATGGGTCCGCAGTGCCCCTCTTACTTCAAGTAATATACCTGGAACGTCATTAACGTTTGCCAAAGGTATTAAGACCGCAGCATGTTGTTCGTTAGAAATCCACGACCCAGAATGTTTCTTTGTATCCGGTGTAGATCCCTTTTCACTTTTCGAAAGAGTTATATTTAGCGCATTTCTAATATGTATCAGTGTTTGAGGTGTAATCGGTTTGCTAGTGGGTAGACATAATGAGGTGATTCGAGGTAAACTAAGATTTGTATGTGTCATGACATACTTGTGGCGGCGACAACTCTGATTTAACAATAATTGAAATTGTTGATATTACTAATACATGCATATGTAATCATCGATTTCTAATTACTTAATGCGTCTGATAGAACACTTATATGCGGGAATGAACGCGTATACGAAGAACGAGTATCAGAAATGATCCTTGATGTATTAATGTTTCGAGCTTATATACTACAAAAATTGATGCATCAGCTTCTGAAACAAGATCAGTGTATTTTCCCATTAGACACCTTCCCTCGGGCCGCATAAAGCTTCTCAAGATATTGATGTGCACGTCCAAGCATCCAAACACAGAAAGAATACTTAAAATTCGGATAAACTATCGCGCAGGATTTATTAAAGACACCTTCTATAGCTTCCTGCGCCCAGGACCCATCCTGAGTCATTTTGACATGGAAAGAAAGAATTAAGTTTCAATCCTGCTTCGAACCTGAAAGAATCACTTACGGGAAGCTGACGAGACATGACCATTTTAACTGCGCGTTCTATAGGTTCTGGTTCAGGATACTGGGCATACATGAGAGCCATTGTCGCCCACGAGGTCATTACCACCTGAGTCTGTTCGTGATCTACCCATTTCCCCGTCATACATGCCTTTTTAGTCGTAAGGAAAACGAAGAAAGGAGAATGTTCCATTAGCTAACCACGAGGACTAAGCCAAATGCCCACGTACCTTATAGCTTTCCCCCCAGCCACCATCTTCCTTCTGATGCTCAATTAAGAACTGGCAAGCCTTACGGACCCTTTCGCTAGTGGCATAAGTCTCTCCCACAAGTGAAAGGCTCTCCAAAGCAAATTGAGTGGCATAAGTGAAGCAAATGCCCCAACATCCAAACCAACCGCCTTCTGGGCGTTGAGCGTCATGTAAGTACTTCACCGCGTGCTTTATCGTTTTTCTGAGGGTGATACATCAGTCTAAGAATCAGAAGCCATATCCCTTTTAAAGTCAAAGATAATATACATACTCAATATCTGCAGAGCGATAGTCTGGGTAATGTTTGCGGAATATAGCCAGTGCAGTTATCACTGAAGTCGTACACTCAGGATATTCATACTCAATCATGATATTGCCTATAGCTTGTCTTAATATTAGGCGCCCAAGTAGTGTTTATCCTACATACCGAAAACCTCGGCGGGATTTATCCACTCCAGCCATTTAGGTCCACGAACAAGTTCGTAACTGGCAAAGCCACCGCTAGAGTTCTGCAATGAGAGCATTGTGTCTACTGCATCGCAGAGACGTTCCTTGGAGACAAGCTTTGGAGTAAACCTACCGAGAAACGTGTTAGTATATTTAGAAACTAGAAAAAGATGTGGGCTTACGGAAGATGTTCTTGTAGGTAGATAACAGCCTTCAGGCCCTCCCCAGTACAATCACTAACAGTGTAGCCTTGTTCCTTGGTACTAAATGGCCATGCACCCTTAGTACGATGTCTGTAGGCGCTCTCAAAATGTTTGGGGTTCTCTTGAATCTGCGACTCATCAAGCCAGTGCAGTGCCTTTAACAAACTTTCTCGGTTTTCCTCTTCCTCCGCTAATCCGCTTTCCACGAGTGCTTGCACAATAAATGCTATATCCCACAATTGAACGCCGTTAGTTCCCCCCATGCTCATACCATTCGGCCCAATCCACATAAAATCACGGCGCTTTATTTTATGTTGAGCGTAAGCTTCTGATTCCGGGCCTTCGACAAATGCCCTGGCGACTAAGTTCATCATTTTGTTAACTGGTCCTAAATCTTGATAGGATGTATTTTCGTCTTCCTTAACAATAAGATCATAAAGTTTTTCTGTTGCCATCTTCCTTAGTGGGGGAATTGCACATGGTTCGTATATACCAAGGATACCAAACAAAAAATCCATTACGGCTGAATGAGGTGCATATAAATCAATAGGAGCAACGTCATTACGATGGGCCGGCCAATCAATGGTATAGTAATCTTCAACGTAAAGTTCTTGTCTTAATGACAAAATGAGATCATCCTCTGGCGCTTTGAAACGCTGGGAGTAGAGGAAACTCATAGCAATAAAAACGTTCCGTGAATGGATCCACCAGCGATGCGGGTGGATGGGTAGCCATTCGGGGAGAAGCCAAAGTTCTGGTAGAAGGGAGTTATTGCCCTCCCAGTCATATACATTTAATATGGATAACCAAAACTTTCCCCACTGAGGTGAACGGAGAACACCACCTAATTATTGTTAATAAGAATGCAACGCAGATACATGTATGTATTGCCTACCAAGTTTATGGAGTGTCCCCCTAGCTTTAACCATTACAGGATGGTCTGCCGGGACTCCTAGTATTCTCAGGGCTGTATAATTAAGACCCGTTCCAAAGACAGTAGAAACCCCTTCGAAATGTCTGTTTGGAACATAAGTACTGGCTCTCTCTTCAAAAGAAATCTAAACCCACAGGCCCCAGCCACCGTCCTCCTTATGAGCTTTCCGGAATAAATAACGGATCAATTCCAGTCTTTCTTCCTTCTTAATTTCCATTTTCGTTACGTAGGAGCCAATAACCAGGCCAGGCGTAAGAAACATTGGTCCATCGTATTCACAAGGCCAGTGCCCGTCAGGAGCTTGAATATGCTTGAGAAACGAATAGCCATTACGAGCTGCTTCCAACGGCGTTTTCGCAGCAGGTAAAGGTGGTAGATTCTAAGAAACATTCAGAACACGGACGAGAGTATTGCGAAAGGTGTGACGTACAGCTGGCAGACCCAGCATGACTTTGTCTAAAACAGTTTGAGGTCGATTTTTGCATTCTTCGTCCGTCTGTAAGTAGTCCCAGGTGTGTCTACCATTGTCCCAGGCATTCAGCCGCCATCTTGTGAGGTCAGTGAAATAGCCATCACCATTTTCTGGCAAGTCAAGAGGTTCCCACATAGTCTACAGAGCGGGACAGGACTAAGAAACTGCGTTTATATCATCAAACATAATATAAGCGCACTTATATAACAACAAAATGAAGAATAGGATTCAAGAACGACTTTTATTTTTCTAGTGGACGATTGGTTGTCAATACATTCTCAATATAGTGGAAAAATCCCAAATGACGCGACTTCAATAACACGTGATGGTCGTGTTTTTTCCAAAATGGGGAGACATAAGCCACCGACGACTTGATTTCCAGCTCCGAGTCAAAGGAAAGGAAGACGTGATACAGAATGGTAGTAGCTTTGCTTTTTCAAAAAAAAAAGGCTTGTTGAGAGTTTTATGTATCTACTTTATCCTCTCGCTACTGGGATCTTAGGTCAACTTCCGGAGGTTCACGCCAGAGGAGACTTGAATTTCTGTGACCCCACGTTGAAACCATCAAGTTATTTCATCTCCGCTAAATGCGTAAATAGAGATAGTGTGTGGGTGAGGGGGGGGGGGGTAACGATGCAAAGAAAAGATGAAACATACTCAAGCGAAAAAGGTGATATTGAGTATTACGCCCCCGTTACATTTCTTATTCTGTACGAGAGTAGAATTGTCGTCATACGTGTCTGCATTGACGCCGATCGGTTAGGTAGGTAGCTGTTACTAGCATTAATAACATCGCATGAATATAGCGTGACAGTCCTGCAGTAGTCAGGGGACCATATGATCTGGAGGAAGTCTACTCTCTACCTAGTCATTAATATAGAAAGATAACTTCGAGTGGACGTAAATTCTTCACAGAAAACATCAGTTTCATATTTAGAAATAGGGGCATTCTCATAAGTTCGACCCCCTGTGGTAGGGTGAATACTTTATTTCAAGGCGAGAGATCATGATAGCAGCGTTGTTACCTACCCCCGGTCTCTAGACGCAGTAATATGACCATGCGCCGAGTTTGAATCACGTTCACCATACTCGGGACATAGTCCTGTGTCCATAGAATCTATGATCTCAACATTACCTACATTTATTTCTTTGCTCTCAAAACTTTACAATATGTTATACGGAAGGTAGTGCTGCCATGTTTCTGGTTGTAAGTTGCATTGTTGAGAGTGGCCGGTATTCGACGTCTAGTAAGAAGATTGACACAGGGTTTGATAAGCCATACTTTCGCCGGTGAAATCGGTGGACGTAACCAAGTTGCTGGTCCGTGGCATCAGATATCATCCAAAGGGACAAATATTAGAAATGTAAATGGACACCCTAGGAAGCGTGTTACTGATATAAAGGAATAATGTGAATTAAGATTTTCTCACTAGTCCGTAAACGATCCGAAGGCTCAGGACCTTAGCCTTATAACAAATGGCATAAGGATCAAGAAGAAGAGAAGCTCAAGATTATCGGTACATCAAGAAGATCCTATCCAAATATCCACATGCGGAAAAATACAAACCGAGAGGTCAAACCCTTTTAAAAATTTCCGACCACCAGAACAAAACCGGCTTCTAGAGTATCCGCTTCTAAGGTATGCACGAAACGGTAAGATGGTTCATTCGTTAATTGTTTAGCGAGTGCAAAATATAAGCATTACAAAATCATAAAAATACAGGTATCCGAAACATTTTGGTTTTGATGAGGGAGGATTAGAAATTGTGCTCAGAATAGGTGAAGAATGTAAGCAAACGAGATATGAAACAGATTTGAAAGCATGCGATCAATATAGCAAATCAGTGATAAAACAGTGAACAATAAAAAGGGGTATCACATCGGGTTACCAGAAGCCGACAGTTAGATTTGTTCAGATGAGGGTAATGGATGATTCAGACAAAGGTTGACCTGCCAACTACCCTTGGAAACATGATGCAGGCTGAGAAGTCTTAGGTCGAGGAGGCCAATCCCCTTCTGGCCAATTTTCCAGCGTGCATCCGAGTTGGCTTCCATTGCTTGGTCGGTGACCTCCTAGAAAATCATTAGAAGATCGTATAATCGATGCTGAAATTATTACTTACATTAATGAACCGGTTCACAGTCCTGGCCACATGGATTGCAAGCCGTTCTTTTGTTATGGGGTTGGGGGGAGTCTTGAAGTCTTTTGTTGGAATCTGGCGACTCCAGGGTCGGTATCCCTCCCACTAAAAGATAAAATTTAATACACATGTAAAGTGACGCAAATAAAGAAACATACCACGATTCTGATGGAGATAGAGGGCCCTTGACCCTCAAACATGTGTTCCTCGCGGCCTTCCAGCCTTGCTAATCGATTTTTCATCAAATCATCCAGGTTTATTCCCAATTCTTGAGGATTTCTTTGGTAGAAAAGGATCGGATCCAGAAGCTTTATGTCGTTGACATACCTCCTCTGGTCGCTCTGTGATATAGGTCTGTAAACAGACTGTTTCACGACAGGACCAGGTATGGTTTGTCCCAGATACAAGTAGCTCTGGGTGTCTACCGCTGTAACAGTACGCGGTCTGTTACAGCTCAGTTGCCCCACAGAGGGTTTGGGGCTTGGACGGGCATATGGCGACGACGATGTCGACGGGCCAGCTAAGAAATAAGCAGGCTGTCGCATCGGACCACCCACCGAATGAGAGGGTCCACGCCTAGAGAAGTTTGCTGCACCGTATGCAGCGTTTACGGTTGATGGCTGGTACGGGGCAGCTGAGGTCTGCCCGCCTAAGTATTGCGAGCTCGTCCCATAATGATGAAGTGACCTTGCAGGGTCGTCGACTGTTGGGAGAGACACAGCAAATGTCACTTGCGGGGAGGGGGAGATCGGATTCCCCTGTGACCCCGGGGAAGGGAAGGTTGAGTTAGTGGGCGAAGGACCCATACTCAATAGTGGAGTTAAGGGAGTCAATGGGCTAAAGCCTTGTGAAGCTGGCGATATACAGCTCTGGGCTACCGTTGGTGAGCCCAGATCTGTAAATCGTTCACTTGTATACGACCACTCCGGAGGTCGAAGACTTGTAGCCTCATCGGCTTTCGATGATCCGCAATGGAACATCTCACGATGAGGGCCGGCGGTGGACACCTGCGTTAACCGAGGACGGTCCGTACGAGGCTTAAAATAGTATGAGGAATTGCTTGAGGTTGGAAGAGAATTTCGACTTACGAGATAGACTGAGTCTATCATGGGATAGAAACCATCATAATATGACTCAGTTGAGAGAGAAAAGTTGAAATCATTCGCCTCCTGGAGCGTAAACTGTTGACCAGGGCCGGGGAGAAGTTGGAGGGCGTTGTCCAGTGGCGGCATATGTTCGTCATCATCAGGTCTGGAAATAAACATAGAGTCTTAACACGAATTTCGATATAACCGACAAAGTGCTCTTACTTGACGATACTGATCCTACACATCAAGGTAGGACTTGATGGGCAGAAGACGAAAAGAACGGTTTATACTGCGTAGCAAGAGAGCAGGTTGACCGGACAAGATAGTGATTTTATAGAGGTTTTGGGGAAGAGTGATTGATAGCTCTCCTTAACGAGACTCAAGACGGAGATATAGAGAATAAAGACCTGTGCTGCTAAGCGCTGACGCTGGAGCATTCAGAGCAAAAGGACGTGAGTTTTATATAGTCCTGTGCCGAGAAGCACCTGCGTAAATGAATGCCAGAAACCATATAATGCGAATGTCCAAAAATGGTGAATCAAAAAAGATGCTTCTAAGGGATTTGGACATGAAAAAGCCTGTAACATAAGCGGTGCTTATCTACCCTCAAACAGACATGAGGACCTCGGAGAAGGACTAAATGCGAGATGTGCATAAGTTGAATAGACTCTCTCTCTCTCTTTCTCTTGTTCTTTGACATACAAAACATAGTTTGGCAAAGGAATGTCCGATGGTATTCTTGTCGTCGGCAATGATGAAGGGCCGTCTTCAGAGTGCAAGTTGTTGAAACGACGACGAGGTTCTCGACGCAAACCTTGCTTGGTTCATAGAGGAGCCCCCCATGACTCGAAGACGAAATTAGAAAGGGATGGCACAGGCTGTACGGGCTGTGCAAGACTTAGCGCTGACTCGTTCCCGACAAATACGGCGAAGAAGAAAAGAGATGGCGTGGGGATATTAGTCGATAAGGATCATTGCCGATTCTGAATGGGCTGATTAGATCAATAATTCTGCCGAATGTTGGACGACACCCACGAGCGACTGAATTCCATCATGGTCTGGGGGTGGACAGACGAATCGGGAAACGTCGCAGGGGCAGTCGAGAGAAGCTGCTCACGGACGGGTGTGTAAGCAATAGAATCCATGCCACTCGAATAATTTTCTTCATCATTTTTTTTGTCCTTTTCATCTTTCATCTCCTGACACCTACCACGATGTCTTTCAACGAATCAGTGAACCGAGATCTTCTTTTACTGAAAGCCCGCAACTTCCAGGACCCAGGCTATTTAAGCGCCCTTGATAATATCAACAATTTGACCGCGGAGCTGGCTCGGAAAGAAGCCCTGAGGTCAGCAAAAAGAATAGCAAGAAGAACACAATCGTTAAAGTATTAGTTCTTATACCACTAGAGACACTCTTGGCTCTACAGACCCCAAAATATGGGCCAGTCTAAGCGAGTTATGGAAACATATCAGCTGTATAGACATAGACTCAATCCTCAGTGCACCCGATCAACAAAGAGATCTAACTCTAGCCACTGCTCGATTCACTCGAAATCTTCTTGTGGGATGTCGTAATAATCAGAATGAGATATTGTAGGTAAATGTTTAGCAGACGGCAAGCTACATGTTAAGAAATCATTGTTCAGCATATTTGAGCCGAGCATACGCGCAGTCGCCCACACATATACTTCGCACATGTTTTCTAATGGTATGTGCGCAAAACGGACTGAATCAAAAGCTAAAACAGATTGCATGCAGATTATATTTGTGCTCGTCTTTTAATGCAAACGCTATCAAATCTCGTAACTTCAAACGAAGATCTAATACAGAAGTTATGGACGACCTATCTGAGCTTGCCGGAAGAGAAGAATATACTCATGTAAATGCCACCAAATTCTCAGTAATAACGACTTTCTAGATTCTTTTGTCAATACAGCCGAGCCCTGACTCTACCGGACGACAAAGCCACAATCGCAGGGCTTGTATTCATTTCAAATTGTCTCGCCAACAGCCAGCAGAGAATGCACGTTCTCGTCTTTATTCTCAGATTCATACTAAATTTAGTCACCCAGGAAGATGACCTTAGAACGAAAAATGGGGAGGCGAATTTGTGTTACCTTACTCGATATATTGTCGAAACATGTTGAAAAAGAGAATGAAGATATGGATCCCGATCTTTTTGAAATAGGGTAAGAAACTGAATCAAGTATTCCCTACGTAGTACTAACGACATCGCAAAAACAATGAGATGGTCCATTTTTCAATTGTTTTTTAATTACGGATTCACACCCTTGCTCATATCCGCAACGACAATGTATGCCTTTAAGACCAGCTATCATGTCTTTTGTGAATTAATAAGTTGGTCTATCCAGGGAAGGAGAGATTGTCAATCCTCACCAAACGACTCTGCTGAAATTGCTGGATTCGTATCTGATACAATTTACAAATACATCCTATAGGACGGAGACTACTAATGAAGGCCCCGTATCGGGTGTAGATCTAAACCAGTCAACGCAGATAGTAGAAATACTTAGCGATAAGTTCCTTGAGCTTGCCACATACTTACAAACTTCAATCAAGCAGTCCTTAGGAATAACTGATGACAGCGATGTAAGCTGCAAGCTTGAGGATGCGACTGCCGTGGAAGGTCTCCAACAGCTTCGAAGTCTAGACGTGTTGCTACCGAAAGCCTGTGAAGCAGTTGTATTACTAATTCAATGCTTTTGCACTCTATCCCTCCTTCAAGGACCCGATGGGAATGTTTCAGACTCTGCTAGTAGGACAAAACATATCCTAATAGAAAAAATTACGTCTAAAGGCGTTGGGCTTCTTGAAAATGTAATTGGTCCGTTTTTCTGTTCTGTATCTCATTGTGCAATGAATAAACTCTAACAAATGGTAATTTATATTAGATCTTTTGCGACTCTTGGATCTCTTTCTACCTAGGATAATGCTTGGGAAAGCCTCTTGGAGTACACCACGACCCGATGCACCCTCAGCATCAGACCAAGCTATAGCTACAGCAGACAAAGGGTTTTCATACCTCAAGCGGGATTTGGTTCGCCTAGTTGGTGTCCTTGCCTATGAGAATAGGATGGCGCAGGACCGAATACGGGCCCACAACGGAATTACGGTAATCATGAATATGTGCGTGGCGGATGAGCGGAATCCGTGTACGTCCATCTTTCTGTCTATCAAATCCGGTGCAAGCCATAACTTGTCTGACCTATGTTCTGACTTCTTTCGTTTTCCGTTTCCGGTGTTGTGAAATGCCACTGCTGTGCCTGGACGACTTAATTTATTCATCCCTTTTTATCGTGGTTCTTCTCAGACCTCCGAGAACATGCATTATTTGCTCTTCGTAATATCTTGCATGAAAACGTGGAAAACCAAGCTATTGTTAACGAAATTAAGCCAACAGGAACATGGGACGAAAATGGTTATTTACGTGATTCTCCCAGTACGAGAAAATAATGTTGATGCCTATTTACGGATCGGTAGCATTTCCCAAACAAATTATAATTAGATAGCATAATGTACAACTTTCACACCAACTATAAAACATAGCGTCTACATACAGAAGTATCGGATATGGAAATCTCTTAATCAAATGTGGCTACTCCTCCTCTTCATCTTCCTCCAAGGCAATAGCCCGTTTTTTACGAGATCCAGAGCCAGTTCTACGTATGCTGAAATCTTCCTCTTCGTCTTCTTCCTCACTTTCAATTTCCATGTCCACATCTTGTGTTTCAGTTTGTTGTGTAGATTGAGATGGTTCCACGGCCTCGTTTTCATCCTCCGCAGCTTTCTTCTTCCGTCTACTCTCTTCCTCATTGCGGGCAATTTTTGCATCTAATTCATCCAAAGCGTCCATTTCATCGGCGACCGCCTCATCATCAGAATGTTCCCTTTTCTTCTTTTTATTTCTGCGCTTTTCGCCCGTATCTGATTCGTCCCCTTCTGATGAGTCGGCGACCACGAAGTCATCGGTCTGATAATCACCCCTGTCCCTTCTTGTTTCTGTGTCACGATGTGCCTTACGTGGTGAAGAATCATAGTCGCCTTCTTCTTCGTCCGTGTCAAACATTCCAGCTTCAGGTTCTTCATCGGACCAAACGCTCTCTCGTCTCCTACCGAAAGAGCTTCGTTTCCTACGTAAGGACTCTCCCCCGGATGATCGGGATTTTCTAGGTTTCTTCTGCATGGCCTTTTGCGACTCCTGCTGCTCGCTTTCAATAACTGAGTCCGGTGCAATCCGAAGACGTGATACTCGAGAATGTTTTTGACCGACGGCACGAGCAAGCTTACGATGTGTCTCACTCTGCATACCTGTCGGACGAAGTGTCATTTGACCCGCGATGGAAACTTCGGCTTGCAAAATCCCCGGTCGTTTATGTTGAGCAACAAGGTACGTTAAACCACCACTTTTATTCCCTGAGCCTTCGGGCTGAGATTGACTTTGCGATCCTTGAGTGAAAGTTTGAGGCCGAGAGGTATGTCCCTCATAAGCCAAGCTGATATCGAAAAGTTCTTTCCCCAATAACAAGCTCATCGAACCGTCTGACCACCGGATGATTCTACTGTTGGATTGGCGTTTCTTCAAAAGAAAGGGTTTGTAAGATGAATAATAATTAGTGCAAAATTCCAGTATTACGCTTACATCCTCGCCAGACCCATCCTTTGCCCACCTCCATCGGATTGTGTTTTCGACTTCTAATTTAACACTCATGCTTTTCTCCTTAGTGTTCTCACCTTCCACGGATTCGGGCCCAACATAAGAATCAGGATGATACGGTTTTGAATCTAACTTAACGAAGTTAGGTAGCTTCATAACCCAATTCTGTATATAGAAAATTTGTTATTGAATTATGCAAAACCATTGTGTACTGGGAACATTACATTTCCGTCTGAACTTTTTGGCATGGGAATATTTGGTATAGACAGCATAGCATGCTTAAGTTCAACCACATTTTCTTCTTCTTGATTCTCGTCTTCTTCGTATTCCAGTTCCCGGCGATGCCTGAGTTCTGACGCAGAAAGTGCTTCACTGCTTTCACGTTCAACGCTAGGAGTAGGTGACCTTTCCAAATGGACTTGACTGAGCCTCTGGTATATGTCCATATTACGCGACGTACCTATCCTTCTTTTCCTCTGCATCGTCATCTCCAAAAAGATCGTCCATGTCCTCATCTTCTTTACCAGGTATATTAATCTTTAGGTGATTCCGTTCGCTTTTAGGCTTTTCATCTTCGTCACCGAATATATCGTCATCCTGGTCACCTGTTCGAGAAAATTGATGCGGATCCATGTAGTCTTCTGTAAGCATAGCTTCCATGCTGATAACTTGCGGTTTTAGTTACTCAGAGTACTAGCTAAATTATTGAAGCAGTGCTAAGCATGTCCACCTCAAGAAGTTGCACTCACTCGAGAAACAGTGTACACGTGATGTGGGATTTCTTTTTCTGGAAGTAACCAATTACGGGCACGAGGACAGAAAAGGTATTCAAACACTAATTATTTTTATTCCTATTGCTGGGCTCCTCCTGTATCTTTTTGCAATCAATTTTGCTCCACCGCCGCCCTTGATTCGCTGATTATCATCGC
Source organism: Pyrrhoderma noxium (assembly GCA_002287475.2). Taxonomy (NCBI): domain Eukaryota; kingdom Fungi; phylum Basidiomycota; class Agaricomycetes; order Hymenochaetales; family Hymenochaetaceae; genus Pyrrhoderma; species Pyrrhoderma noxium. The sequence goes on along the minus strand of CM008254.1, from coordinate 2,755,079 downwards.
ATGATAGCGCAGAACTTTAGCGCTCTCGCACATTATAGACACACTCAAGCTATACAAAATCATTATTGGAACACGGATCTTCTTTGAACGTAAACGTAAGAAAAGGTCCGGGCGTCTATAAATTTGGTAAACCCTTAATGGCACACAAAAAAAAACCCTTGCTGTGTTATAAACTATAATTAGTGGCTCTGGCTTCAGTCGTTTGTGTCTCTTTTGACTTATTGTCCCTTTTGAACGATACTTCTATTCACCATAAAGTTGGCTGTTTCTATTAATCGGCCATCGGCCATCGGGTATCGGTTTAGAAAAACGGACTCTACCTTGGAAATGGCTCTCGGTCGCCTTGCTGACCCTGTGTAATACTTGGTTCTACTCTTTCGGCGTAGGAAAAGATTTGGGTGGCTGAATAGTAATTAATATACCCTCATGGACAGGATTCTTTATTTTAGTAACATCCTGTGGCTCACTGTTTCGGTCAGTAACATAGCTATGCAATCGTAGTCAGTGACATCTTTTCGCCGCTTGAGGAGCTAGATCATCAATCTGTAGAACCTGCTTGGGAAAATATTATAATTCATTAATGAACACTGGAGTGGAAGTCAAATAAAAGTCGTTTAGTCCCTCAAAAGACGCTCACAGAATCAAGCAATCCGTGTAATCACCCCAATCCTTTATAATATAGGCTTTTTTTTTCTCTGAGCGAGTTAGTCTCAATTTTAGAGCGTGAAAAACTGATGAAGTTACATATATGGAGACTCCATATATAAGTAAATACAACGAGTAGGCTTCTTAAACTTCTGGAGGGGAAAGAATATGGTAAGAGGGCGTGTACTAGTGCTACAATAGTTTTATAGAGGCTTCCGGCTAGGGCAGACCTTCAAATGACCGTCTATATATGGAAGGAATACAATGTTGTTAATCTAGCTCGCGCTCCCAATTATCTATAGGTTTAACTGACAATCGTAGGGAAATATTATCTGCTGGATACCACCAACAAAGAGAAGGATAGAAAGATTTACACATCATCCGAGGAGTAAGCTAGTTTGTAAAAAAAAACTTGAAAAAAAAGCAACTGTTGATAGGCATGGAATGCGATTCGAGTAAAAGCTAAGTTATTCTTCTCTGTGTTACGGACATTTCAGGATAACGGCCTGTGAAAGAAGGTTGGTTTAAAGTCCAACTTTTGTTTTCGTATTTATTAATTACATTTATTAATTACATAGAAGGCTCTTTGACACAGGAGCCTTGAGAATTTTATTGAATATTGTCCTTCTATTAACCCCACAAGTGATTCTGCTTGTCACTTCCTTGGAAGTATCTACCTCCTTGGACGGGGTTATCTTTGAGTAGTTTATCGACTTCAGCAAATTCTTCTGGCGTCAATTCAATGTCCGCCGAAGCCGTGTTTTCTACCGTCCTTGACTTGTTTCTGTTTCAAACCTGAGTGTAAGCTTTACTTCTGGTTTACAAATTGATACTTACGATGATCCTGGAATCGGTACGACATTAGGGGCAAGTGAACAAACCCATGAGATACAGAGCTGAGCTGCTGAAACTCCCTTTTTCTCTGCAATTGCTTTTATTCCATTGGCGATATTGACATTAATTTTCATTTCCTATATAATCATATTGAATAATAATTCTGACTATGAGATGCTTAAATACTCACCTCTTCTTGGAATCTCTGCAAACCCTTTCTGTAGTCCCCGTCTGGAATTAAATTATAAGTTAGCAGGGTAATAGACGAATTATCGACTTGTAGTGTTACCTTCTAGGTCAGCAGTAGACTTGAATTTCCCGGCAAGGAATCCGCGACCAAGTGGTCTAAAAGAGGAAGATTCAGAAAAAAATATTAATTCTCTATAGTATAGACCTACGAATAGGCAGCTACAATAGTTCCAAGCTCCTTAGATGTTTCGATGACTGATATAAGAAACTTAGTTAGATATAAACGTATACAGTTGGATGTCATTACACACCATCCTTGACCTCTTGTGTGTAAGACCATGGGCTTACTTCGATCTCGATGACGGCGATCGGGTGTACCTATCATATCTATGCTCGAATCAAATTTGAGGAGGATGAAATTTCGAGATTACATACAGCATGTGCACGCCTTAGAGTAGAAGCCTTAGCTTCTGAGATTCCAATGTAATCGAATTTACCCTCGGCAACAAAGCCGGAAAGGGTCTTAATATTGTCTTCGATGCTGACGTTTGGATCTACCCGGGCACTCTGGAAAAGATCAAGTTTTTTAGTGCCGCGAAGTTTGGCCAGTACACAATCGACACTACGCTTCAAGTTCTCGGGTCTGTTAAAGGTGAGTAACTACGTCATTTGATCTAGTCTGAAATACCCACGATGCATCCGGAATTAATGAATCGGCTTTGGTTCCACCCTGAGCAATTGAACCAATTAATAATCATGTCTCAGATTGTGTGACTAATGGAAAAACTACCTTTACTGAAAGGAATGCCTTATCAGCATATTCTGGGTACTTCTCAAAGAATCTAGCAATAAGTTCGAGATTGGATTCGCGAGGGTTATTTCCGTAGAATTCGCCTGTTTGTTATAATAATAAATAACGACATTTACACAAGACGAAATAATAGAGACAAACCGCTGTTGATAAGCATTTTGCTACCAGCAGGGACAGCATCAAGAGAAGCCTTAATTGATTCAAAACAGACTTCATCTGGTACGGGCTTGGGGGTCCATCTATAAGTTATAAATCTTAGTCGAGGTCTTCAGTCCTATTTTTAATTGCTCTCTACTCACGTCATCATCATGAGACCATGCTAAAATGAACTATTATTAAATTGCGTGAATATGAATTTATTGAGTACTTACCCCAACTTTACCGAGGTTGACTGGTGTTGCACCAACACCAAGCTTTGTTGTTTTTACCATTGTTAAATTTGTGAACTGTGAGTGTATGTGCTACTGAAAGAGGAGGGAAGATAAGGAATCTGCCAATTATTGTTACGAATTTATATCAATCCCCTTCTTTCTTTATATAATCAATTGACACCAAAGAATCACACTGTATCTTCCTGTCTGTATTGTAGATGCCATTAACTTTGGACTAATTAATGACCTAACCTTCGGCACGCCACAACTGAGACAGCCGTGACACGCGTCCCACGGCAGATGGTTCACATTCTTCCTGCTCAACTTTCCTCTCATTCGTCATCTGAAATTAGGAAGAATTCCGATACCGGTATGACACTGACGAAGCAATACAACAGACGTACACAGAACTTACGTCCGTTGCTTTACAGGAATCTATTATTTTCAGTTCGGGAGTGTAGACGTATCCCAGCGGCAGTGCTTATTCATAAGGGTTAGTTTTATGATTCGTGAGAACATTATGCGTCCTTGGTGATTATCCTCTTTTCTCCAATCACGGCCACATACGGCAATAGGAAATGTGTAATAATACGAAATTTTTGGAAACTTTTAATAAGCTCCTCCACATATTCTACGATAAAGCGTACGTAGAACCTACGATAGACAATAACCGAAGTTAATGGAGCAATACCTTTCGTCCCGATTTTCGTTTCGATGGTGAGGCGGTCACTGTAACCACCGAAGATGCAGTTTATTACGTCGAATAGAATTTGCTGAAGAGTACCCCTTTCAACTTCTATTTAAGGGAGTATGAGAGATATTCTTTTCCTTATAAAATAGTGTGATCTCGGATCACGCCTGTAACCAAACGTAGTCTTGGATATCGAGTGTATCGTATTATAAGACGTACAAGGTCATGTAAACCATAACACATATTGTATTAGATCAAAACAAGGTGCATGTAATAGTTGCCAACATGAGGAGTATAACGAAGTACAAAAAAATAATTTTATGCGTTGTTGCCTTCGGCGATGGTGAGAAGGTCGGAATCACCTTGGTCTGAAACGGTCATAACACTAATTCGAGGTTATTCAGTTACGAAAATTTTAATAGGAACATCACACTACTCACCCAACTCTGAAGAGCTTTCCGGCAGCAGTTCCAAGAGCGACATTTGTTCCTGCGAAGTGGTGGACTGCAGTTTTTGATAACATGGCGTAGTACTCAATCTCGGACTTGCGGAGTGGTGGGCAGTTACCAGAAATGAGAACGAGTTTTGCTACAAAATTCATATGCGAGTCAGCAAAGGGGACCTTCTCAGCCTCAAGCTCCAGCCCCCGAGGTTGAGAAAAACAAATACTCACCCTTTCCGGAACGCATTTGCTTGAGTGCGGACTTGTATCCGAGGGTGTACTTGCCGGACTTCACGACAAGAGCCAAACGAGAGGCAATGGATTCAGTGGATTTTGCGGACTTTGACTTCTTGGTGGGTGCCATCTCGATTTTCTTGGGTGCGTCTTGCTTAGAAGCGTAGGTGCGTTTGACGTCGTCGAGTAGTCTTGAGGATGATTATGCCGATCAAAATTTGGGTTGATTTTACTAATCTGGCATGTACTGTAAAGCAAATGTCACGTGTACATACTCATTATGAGTTTCTTGATTACCTAATTTCCAGATCTCCCACTCTACCGATCTCAGATTCTCTAAATAATGTTGTTCTTTCGAAAGATTCTTTTAGAAGTTATTGTTGTTAGTCCACAATACTGCTAAGGAAAGTCCAATGTCTTAAAACTACAAGTACATAAACTCTTTCAAAGAGCTTTTATCGTCATGTCCTCACTCAACTGAGGAATAACTCCTTGACAATACGAACGGTATCCTCTGGATCAGTAACAGAATGACCAATTGTTCTTGGATCCGCGAAAATTTCGTAATCATTTCCACCCTACTGAAGATGAGTGTTGACAATGACAGTTATGTGCGAACAAACTTACCTGGTATGTTTTATCACCGAAAAAGTGGATCTCTTCAAATCCCTCATCTTTTAGACGTTCAAGGCAATATGTCTTATCCCAACCACGTGGAAACACGTCAAAAGAGATTTGCCCGCCAATCGAGAAAGTAAGTCCATAATCGGCGAATTTCTCTTTCAAGACATTTACGAAAGCAACCCGATGCTTATGCTCCTTTATTTATTGATTAATATTAGTATCAGAAAACTTGGTTAATGATATCCAACAAACCTTATCATATGCTTCAAACTGATTCCGTTCTTCAACACTATATCAAACCATTAGTGAAATGTAGTACATGAGACTTAACGGAGCGCACCTTGCATTACGGCCTATGGGGCTAACATTGATCATGCCATTCCGGAATTCGATAAAAGTTCCACTGAGACTAATCAGCGCGCTGTACCTATTTTATCAGAATATCACCTACCGTTTAATGGGTATATCCATATCTGCGATGTAATGTAGTATGAAATTTACGAGTTTCTTATATCGTTCTTCTCCTACAAACTCAATAAATGAATGAGAAGGGAGCTTCTTCCCAAGCCTATATGCAGTCAACCCGTTCTCAGCGAAGGCGAAGTCGAAGTCATCGGCGACTAGTCACATTGATTAGGTTGCACAAATATGCATATAGTCAATATTACCACACCATTGTTTCCTGTAACCCCCAGTTGTTCTTGAATTTTTCTATAATCAGATCCGCCAACGAAACCGATAACAAATTGCTTGCGGAGGTCCCGTAACATGTTAATTACGCTCTGCGATGCGCCCTATAATTCTAGTTAGCTTCCTAGTTATGCCAAGACCTTGAAGAGCATCTACAGACGAGGCGTGCAGGAGTTAGTGTATTATCTACGTCAAAAAGAACCAGCTTCTTGCGGTTTCCAAAATCTCCAGATGCCATTGTTTTACTGTAAGTTGTAGTTCGAAAGAGACACGTATCCAGGAGAATAACTGCGGATCGTCCATTAACACGGAGTGCGATCATGTCGTAGACATTGAGCACGTGTAAAGACTTTACCATATATGGTAAACCACCTCTAATAATATCTGAAGCAGTGTAAACTAGAAACTAGTCATAATCTCTTCCGACATTATTCAGCGTGTATCTTATGACGGGGTATTACTGTTTATGACTCAAAAAAACACCTTTAAAATATAACGCCCTGGGACTTTGAACTTAATCTTTGTCTTCTTATCAACTACTAGTGCCGTCTGGGCTACATTCACGCAATGGCAAGACAATATGTTCATCTGTTTTCACTACCCCAAGATCTTTTAGATACAATATCTCACAGAAATGTATTAAAACAAGAAGAACCCGAAAAAAGAGTTGAAGATTCGGTAAAGTTGGGAGCCGAGCCTTCAACGCAGTCGGGAATAGGGTCTTTGTCTTGTAATATATGCTTAGGTGCCACCTTTGATGATGTGGACGATCAAAGGTCCCATTTTCGTTCCGATTGGCATCGATACAACGTGAAATCAAGGCTGTCGAATGGAAAAGTTGTTTCCGAGGCGGATTTCGGTGTGTTAGTCGAAAGTGTGTGGTGATGTCGTGGTGCATATATTTCGGGGATTAACATATAATTTTTAGGCCTAGAAGACTCTTTGTCCGGTTCAGAATCCTCTTCTGAGAACGAAGACACTTCTGATACGGATGCTGTACAAAATCTTCTTGCAAAATCTCGGGTTAAATCTAGATCTCCTTCGCCAACAGGAATACCAAACATTCCCGTTACTGCTATCACCTGGTTTCATTCACCTCCCTCCACACAGATAGGGGTATACAGAGCAGTCTTCCCAACTGGAGCGCAGGTGGGATCGTATCTCTCTGAGCTACATGACATGCAGACTCCGGTACCAGAAGGGAGAAAATGGGCTATGTTCATGGTTGCAGGAGGGCATTTTGCTGGTCTTGTGGCGCGGGTCTCTCGGCCAGAAGGCGTGAATAATATAGTTCAGAACGGGAAACAGAAAAAAATTATTGCAGATATAGAAATTTTGCGACATAAAACATTCCATCGCTATACAAGTAAGATACCTCATAGTTTTATCAAGAGAACCCTTCTGATAGACGAAATATCCAACAGCTCGTAGAAAACAAGGAGGATCCCAGTCTTTAAACGATAATGCTAAGGGCAATGCCAAAAGTGCTGGAGCATTATTACGACGATATGGAGAACAAGCATTGCGGGACGTAAGTTCTTTAATGATCAAATAGGAACTCAGTTTAAGAGTACTTCAGGATATTCGGAACTTGATTGAAGAATGGAAAGAGGATATCTCTTCTAGTGAACGCATATTTATACGAGCCAGTGGTGCAAATAGACGAATATTCATGGATTACGATGGGGCTATTATCTCCAAAGGCAAGTAAATTTTACCATATCCAGTATTCAAAACTGAAAAATCGGACAGGCGACGGACGGCTACGCACTTTCCCCTTTCCTACTCGGAGGCCTGTATGTCTCTTTTATGACTTCTCCGCGTTCTATATAACTTATACTTTCCCAGACTCAAGCTGAACTTTCTCGATGCTTAATAGAGCTCACAAGAGTAAAGATTACTCACTTCACGGAGGAAGAACTACGAGCTCAAGATGAGGCTTACTTAGCATCTTTACCTAAACCAAAACCACAACCGAACCCGGGTTCAGGTCCCAAGCCCCCAGAAAAGAAGAATTTGGCTCCGAAACTTAGTAAAGAAGAGGAGTTGCAAAGAGACAAATGGAATAGGCTTTGTGATATGGTCAAGAAAGGGCGTCTCGATGCTGCTAAAGCTTTCTGGGAGCGTGAGAGCAAACCACTTGGTGGAATTGATACGAGAATACCGGATTTCCTGGGAGAGAAAGTAGGCACTCTGCTTCAACTTGCCGTTGTTAACGGTCAGGCGGAGATGACGGAATGGTTGCTTGACGATATGAATGCGGACCCTACTATTCCTGTCCCCGTGGTAGTATATCGTGCTCCTCAACCAGAGGATAAAGAAATATTGGACAAGGGGTCCCTTACCTCGGAAGATGCTCGCTCACAATCAAATAGGGTTGCCTATGATATAGCTAGCACACGAGAAGTGCGTGATGTTTTCCGGAAAAGTGCTGGAAAGCGTCCGGATGCATGGGACTGGCTTGGATCTGGCCATATTCCAAGTGTTTTGAGTGCTGAGATGGAGGCAAATCGTGATTCCCGGAAGAAAGAACGGAGAAAAGGTTTAAAAGAAAAAATTAAGGAACGGGAGGCTAAAGAGAGAGAGCGAGTGAAAGAGTCAGAAGAAGAGGTCGCAGAGGTTCAACCTCGACCTGCCCCAACACCAGTTAAAGCTGGACCTCAAAAGCTCGGGGGTACCTCAACTGCAGGCCAAAGCCTTGCCGGTTTAACTCCTGAAATGAGAGCACGAATTGAGAGGGAAAGGAGGGCCCGTGCAGCTGAAGCACGATTTAAATCTAGTGGATGATGATAATTTAAGAACATAAAATACCAATTGTACTAGTATATACTCCACTTACATGTACCCTTTGTATAGGCACCTTTATACCTGCAGATATTCGATGTCCTTTGGCGTGAGAACTATCACATACTACATTCATTAGAGTCGCGTTTGTGTAACGCGTTTTGTCACGTCGCGAATTGTCTTCGCGCCTTCCTACACACACTACACGCTCTGTGTCATTCACATTCCTAAGAAGCACGAACGTTATGGCATTGACCCCAAGAGAAAATATTATCTCTCGGTAGGTCACAATACCGAAATATACTTAATGATGCTTATAATTTCCGTAGACCATCAATTCAAACCTCCTCTGGGCCTGTAGCGAAGAAACGCAAACTCACCACCCCAATCAATTCTCAACCGTCTCAAAAAGAAACATTCACAGAAGTACTTGAAAGGCTAAAGGAAGAAGCAAAGGAAACAGGAGGTATAACTCTGAACCATCCCGGAAGACGAAACATGTCAGCTAATTTCTCTTAACAGATGCTGAAGGAGGATCTAACAGATGGTCGCGCCCACCTCTTTCGAAATTTAACGAGAAGGAGACGGCGATTAGTAAATGATATTAACTTAAACTCTGTAACATGTGCTAATATATGCTTTAGTTTTCCAACAAACTGATGTAGAAACCTCCTCCGATATTAACAATCTCTCATTACGAATGTTTGGTGTCACTCAAGTAAGTTCGTGTCAACAACGGTTACAACTTGTATTAACCTTTAATCAGGATGGTCATAGTGTACTAGCGCATGTATATGGATTTAAACCCTACTTCTATGTTCCTGCACCACGAGGCTTTACTGCAGATGATTTCTCTGCGCTTGTAGACGATCTCAACGTAAGTAAAGAAAATCCGCAAAAAACTATAAAATACTAACGAGAATATAGAGTAAAACAGAAGAGAAATGCGTTGATTACTGTGATATTGTCATGAAGAAGAGCCTTTGGGGATATAGAGGAGACGACGAAGTTCCGTTCATCAGGATATATACTACACAGCCTAAAGTAGTGCCCAGTGTTCGAGATATGTTTTTCTCCTATTTCTTTTTCTCCATATAGGCTTACCCATTTGTCTTTACGCATCTTTGAAAAGGGTCAATGTTCGTTCCGTGGGCTTTTCGATGGGGAAGTCCCGACCTTTGAAAGTAATGTTCCATTCTCTCTTCGGTTTATGATTGATACGAAGGTTCGTACCTTAACCCGTGCATCTAAGTGTATGATCTAAGATCTTGAAATAGGTTGTGGGGATGAATTGGGTCGAGATTCCTGCGGGAAAGTATAAGCTCCTCACCCCAGAGAAGAAATTATCACATTGTCAAATAGAGCTCACCGTAAAGCAAGTTTTGTCACATTCTTCAAATACTTTCTTTGAGCTTAACCACACTCCTCTGCAGATGGGATGATTTCATTTCTCATGAACCTGATGCCGAATGGTCCAAAATTGCGCCTCTACGGATACTGAGCTTTGATATTGAGTGTGCTGGTCGAAAAGGCATCTTTCCAGAGGCAGAAAAAGATCCGGTTATTCAAATTGCAAACATGGTAACACGACAAGGTGCGAAACTCTAATTAATATCTGAGCAACAAATCAGACTCACAGAAATTTAGGAGAAACTAAGCCATTTATTCGAAATATATTCACGCTCAACACATGCTCACATATTGTCGGTTCTCAAGTCCTCTCTTTTGATAGTGAGGTAAAGCTTCTCGAAGCTTGGCGTGATTTCATAGAACAGGTCGATCCCGATCTAGTTATTGGGTATAACATCTCAAACTTCGATTTGCCTTATCTCATGGACAGAGCAAAGGCCATTAAATCAACTAAATTCCCATTTCTTGGGCGCATGAAAAGTAAAGTCTTCGGTACTGTATCTAGCATTTTATCTCATTATTTCATCAGACCGGAGAACCGCCGTAAAGGAAACACATTTTTCTTCTAAGGCTTTTGGACAGCGCGACTCTAAAGAGACCGTCATGGATGGTCGTCTCCAACTCGATATTTTGCAGCTCATGCACCGCGAGCACAAGCTCCGAAGTTATACCCTGAACGCTGTCTGTGCACAGTTTCTTGGAGAACAGAAGGAAGATGTACACCATTCCGTCATCACAGAGCTGCAGAACGGCACTCCAGAGTCTAGGCGTCGTCTGGCGGTATACTGTTTAAAGGTTAGTTAACTAGTGTTTATGGACTAATAAATCTGTGACTGAATAGTCCCTCAGGATGCATATCTCCCCCAGCGTCTTATGGATAAACTTATGTGTTTCGTGAATTATATTGAAATGTCTCGTGTGACCGGTGTACCATTTAATTTCTTGTTATCTCGTGGTCAGTCGATCAAGGTACTTTCCCAGCTTTATCGACGTGCCAATGCCGAAGGATATGTCATTCCGGCCTTTAAATCGGGGGGTTCTGATGAACAGTACGAAGGTGCTACCGTTATTGAACCGAAGAAAGGATTTTATGACTCCCCCATTGCAACGCTGGATTTCAGCTCACTGTATCCTTCCATCATGATGGCACATAATCTATGTTACACAACTCTTTTAGATAAAACCACAATCGATAGGTTGAATCTAGTCAAGGATGTTGACTACATCCAGACTCCTAACAATGGTAAACTTCTATAGTGTAGAACCACAACGTCCGGCTGATTCTTCTTAGACTTCTTTACGACGAAGGAGAAGAGGAAGGGTCTCCTACCCTCTATCCTTGAAGATCTCATTACCGCGAGAAAGCGGGCCAAGGCGGATCTCAAGAAGGAGACGGATGCATTCCGTAGGGCCGTCTTGGACGGGCGTCAATTAGCACTTAAGGTTAGTAAAGAAATAAAAAACCTAGTTCTTCAAAGACTGAGTATTAATCTCTACTAGATCTCTGCTAATTCCGTTTACGGATTTACCGGTGCTACGATCGGGAAATTACCCTGTCTTCCGATTTCATCCAGTGTCACATCTTACGGACGTCAAATGATTGAAAAGACCAAACAAGAAGTCGAAGCTGAATACTGTATAGCTAATGGTAGGGAACATAACGCTGAAGTCATATATGGGGATACAGATTCTGTCATGGTGAAATTTGGTCCATCGGATTTAGCAACGGTAATGCAGATGGGTAGTGAAGCTGCAGATCTTGTCACGGCAAAATTCATCAAGCCAATCAAACTTGAATTCGAAAAAGTCTACTTCCCTTACCTCTTAATTAGTAAAAAACGTTATGCCGGACTTTACTGGACTAAAACCGAGAAATATGACAAGATGGACTCCAAAGGAATTGAAGTAAGTCTCTGTCTTACATGTACTCATAATATATGAACATGATCTCTTCAGACTGTTCGGCGGGACAACTGTCGCCTAGTTTCAACAGTGATTGAAACTTGTCTACACAAAATGCTTATAGATAGGGACGTAAGAGGGGCCGAAGAGTAAGTCGGACTTCACGACCCGCTTTAAGTAACATTTCTAAGTAATAGCTCTGTAGGTACACTAAACAAGTTATAGCCGATCTTTTACAAAACAGGATAGATATGTCACAACTAGTTATCACAAAAGCCCTATCGAAGACAGGTACTGTTTCCTCGCAGCCAAAGAATATTCGGATAAAACTAACTTCCATTTAGATTATGCGGCGAAGCAGGCTCATGTCGTCCTTGCTGAAAGGATGAAAGAGCGAGATGCTGGGTCAGCACCCGCTCTGGGAGACCGTGTAGCCTATGTAGTTGTTAAAGGGATGAAGAGTGAGTAACCCATTGATTAATATAATAACAGTTGATTCTTAGCATCCTGTCCAGATGCTGCTGCCTACGAGAAATCAGAGGATCCTTTATACGTCCTTGAAAACAACATACCCATTGATACTAAATATTATCTCGAAAACCAATTGTCAAAACCTCTATTGCGTATTTTTGAACCTATATTGGGTGTAAAAGCCAACTCCCTACGTAAGTTTAATATAACATCTAATTTAGCATTTCAAATAACTAAAACTCAACGTAGTTTCTGGAGATCATACGAGAACAATCCAAATCGCTACACCTACCGTTGGTGGATTGATGAAATTTGCGGTGAAAACTGTGACTTGTCTAGGGTGTAAAACTGCACTTCGACCGACTAACAGTGTGAAGAGTCAGTGTCCATTATTTTACCTTTTTCTATATGTCTTCTGATGATGGCTTTCTAGATGGAGTTGTATGCAATAATTGTCGTCCTCGACTTGGCGAGTTCTACCAGAAACAAGTCCAAACTACTTCTGCGTATCAAGTCTCATTTTCGAGATTATGGACTCAGTGCCAACGGTGTCAGGGATCATTACATCAGGATGTTCTTTGCACGAGCAAAGATTGTCCCATCTTTTATATGCGTAAGAAGTCCCAAAAAGACGTGGAAGATTCGGTGGCCGTGTTGGAGAGATTTGATAATGAAGTATGGTAGATGTCAGGAAACCTTAGTCCCTTCTGTTTGAATATTTCGCAATTTGTAAACTATGCACTAACTTATGCCTGTACTAAAATCTCAATAAAAGAAACTATCCTATACTGCGGATTTTATATGATTGGGTTAGATTTTTCTAGAGACTTTTCCACATTACAAATTAAATAAATGAAAATGATTACATAATTATGATAATAACTACAGAACGCGTTTTGTCACGCGATCAAACGTTATTTCAGAGCATCGCGTGTTCCATTTCATCATCTAGAACAAACCTCCAGTGTATGATATCACAAAATGTCTTCCATAGAACTCGACAAAGTTATCGATACTGCGAAAGATATACTTAAAAAAGCTCATGAAGAAAATAAGCTACAGTCGGTTTTATGTCTCTTACTAGGTGTTCACATGTACTGACTGGACTCTCGTTATATGTCAATAATTGCTATGACTTTGTAGTGACTTCACAAATCGTATAGTACGAAGCAGTGTTGAGAAAATATTGGGTCTCGATGAGGGAAGTCTTGACACGAGTGAATACAGGAAGCCCCTGAAAGAGACTATTGCTACCACTATTGTGAGTTATCCTCTCCCGCATTTCTTCATCACATGTAATTATAAATTAACGTCTGTGACATTGAAGCAACTCCTGAAAGAAGGAAACTTGGTAAATGAAACACCGCCTACTGCTAGTACCTCTAAAAAATCGAAAAAATCCTCCCCCAAAGAAAAGGAAACACCCAAAGCAAAGGACGAAAAGGTGGATAAGAAGTCTAAGAAAGTTAAGGTTGAGGAAAAGCCAAAATCGAAAGTTAGTAGGGAGAAGAGCACAAACATCAAATCAAAGGTAAATGTCATCAGCTACAAGATAGTCATGAATTAGGCTGAATCATCAATGTGATATTTTTAGGCAACTATTGAGTCCGACGAGGAAGACGCCAAGGAGATAGTGCAGGCGCCTTCAACTACAGCGTCCTCGAAGAGGAAAGGAAAGCAGCGTGTTATTAGTGATGAAGAGGATGTGAGCTCCGAGACCTCCGCTATTGTGTCATAGTAGCTTTATAATAATTACCCTATAGGTCCATAGTGAACCGGAGTCTCCTCCCAAGAAACGAAAAAAGCAACAAGACGAGAGGAAACCGGGACCCTCAAATGATAAAGAGGCAGAAGCTCCAGCTACTCCCATAAAAGCTGTAGATGAAAAGGAGGAAGATGAAACGAACAAGGTAGATATGTGTTCTGATACTTTCACTGACGCTTCTGATCCCATTGGTGTACACAGAGTGAATCTGAGATGTCTGTGCTAATCGATGAGTCCCCTAAGAAGAAAACGAAGAAGTCCACGAAGGTAGGTACACTTTTATAGTTATTAGGCCGCCCCGAGATTGATTCTCTTATAGAAATCTAAAGAAACTACAAAGAAGAGAGAGAAGAAGAACAAGGAAGAGTTATCGCCTCAAGAAGAGCAAATAAAGAAATTGAAGGTAAGTATATATACTAATCGTGATATAATTAATATATAATGCCGAATTCTTAGAGTCTTGTTGTCGCATGTGGTGTGCGAAAAGTATGGTCGAAAGAGCTCAAAGGCTGTGACACCCCTTCAAGCCAGATAGCTCATCTCCGAAAGTTGCTTGCAGATCTCGGGATGACAGGAAGATACAGTTTGAGCCAGGCAGAAGCAATCAGGGCAAAACGTGAACTGGCCAAAGAAATGGGTAAGGCTGTGATGCATTTCATTTCGCTTGTATGTTAATCTTCTTCCCCTCGTAATTCTGGTTTATTAGAAGAAGTTAAGGAATTCGCGGAGAGATTTACCAGTAAGAAGACGAAGGTTGTGGACGAGGAGGAGGAGGTATCCAGTGAAGAGTCGGTTCAAGGAGCTAAAAGACGTCCGAAGGTAAGAATTATTACATACAGCAAACGTTTGCTTATTCCTCACCTTTTTAGAATGCACTTCAAAGTATCACTGCCTTCTTACAGGATCAGAGTGACTCAGAGTGAATCTCATATGTCACGCAACTTTTTCTATTCTACCATCACTTATTTCCTCTATCTATACCCTTGATTTAGCTGGCTTTCTTGTGTATGCATGTGTATTATTTAAAGGTGCTAGTTTCATATATCGTATTTAGGGGACCATATTATAATTTGATATTATATTATACGAGAGACGATCAATTTACCGGTCGGAGATTTAAACTTGAAAGTATGCCCTCGGCTACGATTCAACATTCTCGTCATATTGCTCTTTTACATTCCGTCTCAACGCTCAGGAAGAAGTACACATTCGAATTTAGAGTGGAGTAGTTCTGGAATTCCGTACATGCAACCGTTCCGCGGTTCTGCGACTCCTATGCCTCGGATATCAAGTAGGAAGTACTAGGAAGTGACAAGGTGATATATGAGAACATCCGCGAAAAGAATGGAGTATGAGATATAAACCGCATTTGAGTCACATTGGACTCGGGTTGAAACAAAAGGGGCGGATCAGCTGCACAAATAAATGACTTAATCAGGTAATAAGAAGGACAAAAAACAAACACAATTCTGGTGTAATAAGGCAAAAGGGCTTTTCCGGATTTTGCCGAGAAGTTTAAAGTTTGGTATTCTCTAATTCAGATTCTTAGAATCCACGACTCTGCCCGACCTTTCATCCAAGTTCTCCGTAAGTCTAGATCACTAAGCGTTTCTATCTAAGCAACGCGTCGGATACATCGGCTCCGCCACCTTCTCTATACTTATTCATACAATAAGTGCTTATTTCATAATAATGCACAAATGTTCGAGGATGTTCGATCCCTCGGACCGTCCTCTTCTGACTATTCACCAAGTCAGATGCAATCTCCATGTAGCTTCTCATTCATCCTCCATCGGACAATGTCGACGTCATTGTTAGGTCTGGAGCTAAGTGTGCAAGTCATGCATCTCAGCTCATTTCTATTACCTTCTCATTCGTCCGTGATGCTCCGTCGATGAGCTGCAGGATAAAAAGGGGAGAAACATACCTCCAGTGAATCACCATTGAATTCAACAAGTGTCCACTTGGGGATCAATTACTCCAATCCACGACCCTCTTACCCTCTCCAATCAACTCATATTACTACTCAAATGACTTTCTCCGTCTTTGTCAAGCACCGTGTTGGCTTCTACGCCCTCTTGGTGAGCATTATATCAAATATCATTTGATGGGATACGTCAATTTACTAACGCTTTCCAATTCTAGTGGGCATCTGCGGTTATTGAACTTGGCTTGACAGGCTGGAGAATACACCACACCAGAACCGAGTTCCATAATTATGGTATGTAGCAACTTTTCTTCTAGGTTTAATAAAGTAAACTAGTTTCTGATATACGGACTTAGACCCAATTGTTGCTGAGCTTCTTGTTACTGCCGCTTTGACTATTCTCTGGATCCCCGTTGCCGCAGCTGTAAATGCCCGTAAATCAAAGGACATCGTCCCAGGAACTTCATATACTCTCCTTAACGTTGAGGGTGTAGGCAACTTTGTTCTCTGGGTGATGTGGCTCGTAGGTGCTGCAATCGCTACAGTAAGTGGCTTTAATCTATATCTAATCAGCCATATTTGTATTTGTTTGCTGACACGCTGTCCCTTTTCTCTCTGCAGCACAAGTGGCCGACTAAGGTCTTGGCTGGCGCAGGGAGAGCAGGACACATCTTGATCTCCCTCGTTGCCTTCTCATGGATCTCATTCGGTGTTCTTACTCTCGCCTCAGTCTTTATTGCCTTGCACGGTGCTGCTCTTTACGGAGGTGTTGAAGTTTCACATGCTCCACTTCGTGAAAAACGCGAGTCTAGTGCATAAGAGCATACGAGAGTTTTCTATGACTAAGCTGGCTGGTAAAATGGCAACGTTAAATGATCATATACACAGGGCCTTAAAAACCTTTTGTAACGAAGCGCTTCGGAACGTCCCCCTCCTCTTACGTTTTACGACTTTTTAAAGATTGAATGAGCCCCAATGACCCACGATATCTTATTTCCTGAAAGATCCTCCTCTGTTTTGTTTTGAAATTGAAAATCTCTTTTCCTCAGGTTTCCTAATCATAATACTTGTTGTTGTACTTCTCCTTTTTCTCTCCCCTTTTCCTTTCGAGTTGTGTGTAATAGTAGAAACAAGCGCTTGTACACTTACGTTTATTACACTTTTTAATAATAATTACTTTTGACGACTTTAACACTAGATCCTTGTTTAACCTTAAAGTTAAAAGAGGCTACAATTAATCACGTGAAATGAAGATGTCTAATCTAAGTAATTGATGATAGGTCTAGCACACGGTATTAACATGGCACTTAACACGCATCGTACTGGTTCAGGTTTGGGATCTTGATCCTATAACCCATCCTACATCTACCTACCTTCCTCTTTTCAGGTTACCTACTTCCATCAATACACTCCTTCCCACCATTTTTCACGTACGTTATCTTCTTCAAATCCGAAGACGCGGGGCAATTAGAGTCCTTAACTAATTATCCTCTTCTTCAGACAACAGAAGAATGTAGCAACACAAGCTACAAGTACGGATCAGTGGATAAGGCTGATTTTATCATATGCCCGGCATCATCGGATTTTCTACTTAAGTATTGGAGATGCTGAAGACGCGGAGAGTGTGTGGAAGGAGGTGTTGAGGAACGAACGCATCAGTCGTGAGTGTGTTCCTCCGTTTACGGGGATAGAACTGAGATCCTACTTTGATCACGATTTGAAACGGTGATAATCTCGGGGAAAAGGACGTGTGTTACCTGAGTACCTCAGTTTTTTGATTGAGGAATTGGTTTCGAAGGGTCAGGCTGCTTATGAACCCCCCAAACAGAACCGGAGTGTAACTTTATACTGGAAGACACCAGAGGAGTGGGGGGAGACCTTACATGAATGGGTACGCTAAAAATCGTTATTATAATTGATTAGTTTGCTGATTTCGTGATTGCCCGGTCGTCCATCACTACTGCTATATTTTCGGCTTCTGTTTCCATCTTCATATGCTTAACATGATACAACACGAAATATGAATTATATAGGTAACCTCAACGGGTCAACTAAATACGATCCTGACTTTCTACGAACTATCCAACCCTCCAATACCTACGTCTTTCTCAGGCCTTCCAGATGTGATTCTCCGTCGTGCGGTAACATATCTTTCGAAATCTGCTAGAGCGCAAGTTATCGCTGTTACGGATGGTGAAGGAGTTAGATTTTTTGCCGGGAACTCTAGGTAATAAGTATATTGTTTCTCTCGTTTCGGCTTTTTCTCCCGTATATTTTGTAAATGAAGGACCTTGTATACTTAATAAGCTGATGATTACGGATATGACCCGCAACGAAACCGGGTGTGCATACGTACTTATACATTATCACGCCCGTATATGCTACTAATGTGCGGTTGGGAAGGGGGAATGACGTGACTTCTGAGTCATATATCATATCTTACATTGATTGCATTGGTCATGCACCCTCAATCATACTCAAAAAGGACGTTCTTGTCTGGCCGAAAAAGAAACGCCAGAGATAAAAAGGCTCTTTTTTGTTTTTCAGGAGAAGGAAAATTATAGCCCCGCCCCCGCGGGGAGGATCATCAAGGCAGTAAGGGCCTATTCTCGTTCTGGCGAAAGAAGCGTACTAGGCCAGACCAATCCAAGAGGCCCTCTTTCTTGAGGCATCCAGAAGGTACTTGAATGGTACCGAAGCTTCCTCGGTTTGTTGTTCAAGCGTCTAGTTTGAGCTCGGAGAAATCAAGCGACGGACTAGACGCGTATGAGTGAAATTACCGGCGGAGGTTGTTCTTCGTGCGGATGAAATATGGAGATAGAAACAGTAAGGGAAAGGTCGTATATTCATACTATACAGTGAGAACAAGATGGGTAAGTAGGAAAAACTGAAGTAGAAAGTGGGAATGTCGTTATACTAGTAACTACCATCACTAGTCGAAGAAAACAAGAAGAAGGGTACGTAAGATTGGATGCAAAGGTATATATGAATGATTACTAGACTAGGATATAAAATCAGCATTTTGATTCTGGTAAACTGGCCGCGTGCAGACGGATACTAAGACACTGAAGATACTAAAATAGGCTGCTTCGGTTTCGGACGCCTCTCCCCGGGATTGAGGGTACTAGACTAGTTGGATTTCCCCACCGGTGCACGAGTTTGCTTCAAAGTTTGCCTAACTTCTATTACCAGTTCATCTACCCCGATATTGACGCGTAGCTAATAATATGTTCTTATCAAGTCTTATCTCTCGGCTTATCTCTCGGCAGAGGATGTGGTGGTAGGTGGTATACACGAGTACAGGCTAGTCTCCAGAAAACATACGTATTCGTTGAGGGTTGAGTATAGTGTTAAAAAAAGTGTGACTGTGACGTCTATAGTTTGAAACCTGTAAGAGACTAATAAAGATGATTGACCTGATGCATTGAATGAATGGATAATTAATGCTTCGTGCTCTTGGTCATTTTCTTCGCTGGATCTTGGCTACTAAGGAAGTAACGAGTACATTGATTGAACGTGGTGAATTTGAATAAGTGGCTGGATTCTTATTGAAAAAGGAAGAGAAGAGAAGTTTGGGCTCCACCCTGTGAATGTCCGGGGGTTCACGTTTGTCTAAATTGAGAAATGAGGTGTGATTGAATGATTATGATATATAGTTGAATTTTGCGAGTATTATTAAAAGTACAACGGCTCTTCAACTAAGAGGCATTTATTTGTGAATGAATAATGGTTGTAACGAGTGATCATGACTCTAATAGAAATTGAGACTAGTGAAAGTAGACTAATGACGACATGACTGATCCTAAGCAATCGGTGAGGGATCAGGCACATTACGCTATGATGTCATCTTTCCTCTGCACAACTCGAATATATGGTCCATACCATGGACACGTACTCTCAATTCAGTAACCAAGCTTTATACTTCCATGAACATGAAATTTTCCCCACTTGAGGGCATCTTGCGAGGTGGAAAAAAAAAGAAGGAAAAGACTCGTGGGGAAGGATGGGGGATTAATCGCCATTTTTCTGGGATCGTCCCACGAGGATTTTTGTTTTCCGAAGCCACTTTCCCGTGTATGACATTTTATCACCACATCACAGGAACATAAATCCTCCAAATAAGGAATGCTTCGGCGACCCTCCTTTTGCTTCGGCTTGGCAAGGAAAAAAAAAGTGAAGAGAGAAATTACCTCCGAGAGAGGTGATGGAGCGATGAAGAAGGAACCGACTGAAAATGCACAAGCCGATGCCTGTTGCATTATCGGAATAAAGATGAAATTCATTGTCGGCTGTAGTAGCTTATCCAGACAGCCAGCTCTGGGTCGGTATCGTATGGAAACATCATTTCTTTTCCTCCTGAGTGCTATTATTGCGTCTGTGCGAACCGACTGCCTCTTTTATTTCATATAAACAACATGCCAACACACTTCGCGCTTGATCTGTTGTTATTTTTTTCTTTCCTCTCTGTGTGATTGTAACTCTGGTAGGACCTATCACAGAAGAGGGGAGTCAAAAAAAAAGGCAAAGGAATGAGATAAAGATAGAATGTTGATATTGTTGTTAATTTTATATTTGTTCGAGAGGTTTTGTGAGCTTTGGTGTATGCGCCAACCCGTTTAGTCCTTCCGATCAGCTTTAGAGTCGCATCGACCCGCTAATACATATCCCACACTTTCTTCCACCGAAACACCCATCATCTCTGCCTCCTTCTCTTTCATTCCAGGGCGTCGACCGCCCTTTACTTGCCCATGGGCATTAAATTGCCTTTCTTCTGGATGGCCGAGGTAGAGACCTCTGTACGCGGCAACTCTCATGGACTGGACTCTTCCGATGACAGCAACGGTTCCTCTCCACTCCCAACTTCTGTTAAGAACTCCCCATCCGATGCAGACAAACTGTTTACACATCTTTCTAGCAAATCTTACATGCACAACGAAAGTAACGACTCTGACCTCAATGGTAATGGAATAACTCAAGGGGACCCGGCGGTGTCTAATATACTCTTCAATCCTGTCAGAGATGGAGATGATGACTTTGAATCAGAGACTAGGGGATCGAGGATGAAAAGGCGCTTGCGGAAATGCTGGGATAATTTCTTAAAGAAGCTTGGTCCAGAGGAGGATATGCCTAGTGAAACCCAGTCGATATATGATGGTGCTAACAATACAAACTCCGACGAAAAAGCTGACGTGAAACTTAACGAACAAGAGGAAGAGGAGGAAGCAAATTTAAAACCTATGGATGTTGTTGTCGTGGAAAGTACTTGGGGACAGGGGAAAACAGAGTTATCTCCCTCGGAGTCTTCAGACGATAGTGACCCAGCCAAATCAACAGGTAATCATCGAATAGATCCCAGCGGCACATCAACAGGAGGGGACATTGAAACGCAATTACCTGCCAATCCGGAAGGATTCTGGGGCCTCTGTCTGCCTCTTACGATCATCCGGTGGCGATTATGGCCGTATTCATTAAGGTTCTTTTCTCCGCAGTTTGCTGATGAACAAGCTGAGCGCCATTATCGCAAGGAGATCTGGAACCAGAGCAAGGTATGAAACATTTCTTGTATTTTTCCTCTCATTTAGACCAAACAAACTGATGAAGAGACTAGACCTTAGCATTATGGTCCTCTTTCTTCTTTATTCTCAACTGGGTTTTGGGATGCATTTTCGCACCCAAACCTATGCAGCTGTCAGACAAAATATTTTTCTTTGGGGTAAGTCCCGAACATTCATCAACAATGTGACATCTTGACAATTTCTTTTCTTTGACATAGATCGCCCCTGTATTGACTCTCGTTATCCCTTTCTTGGTTATCTTTGATTTATTCCTGACAAAACCTTACATCTATCATACCTTCGTCGTCTTTTCCGTTTGGTCATGGTCAATTTATCAAATAACAACTATGTGAGTTTCCGTTCCTTACATATG
Organism: Pyrrhoderma noxium; assembly: GCA_002287475.2. Classification (NCBI taxonomy): domain Eukaryota; kingdom Fungi; phylum Basidiomycota; class Agaricomycetes; order Hymenochaetales; family Hymenochaetaceae; genus Pyrrhoderma; species Pyrrhoderma noxium. The sequence continues at coordinate 2,733,361 of CM008254.1, read as the reverse complement.
ACATGGCTACCTACGTTTTACAGGTTCGCTTGTGGTTATTACACAGCACACACAGATTGTGGGAGCAAAGACTTTTTGAGTCTATTCTAGTATGTGTTCTTTTTCATTAGCCTTTAGTATACAATTGAGAATCTCTTATTTAATTTTATTTATAGCTATACGTCTGGATTACAAACAATCGCGTTATTTGGCCTTAAGCAAAATCGCTTCCCCGCGATGTCAGGCGCAGTGACCTTTGTAATTCTGTGAGTTCGCATTTAGACAGGGGAAATGCCTATGTAAGCTAACTTCCTCGATCGGTACCTAGAGCCGCTTCTACGATTGTTCCTATACGGCTTACTTGGGTTAGGAGTAAGTTTAATAATCAAATCCGGTTTCCGAAATGCTTAGCTTTGTCCAATTACAGATCTTTTGAACTTTGTTGTCTTTCAGGCATTTCTTTTATACGTGCACTATGGGAAGGAATCCGTACGTAACTATTAATTTGATTTGGTGTACCGATTGTTTCATCTCGCTTTGCTAATCCGATGATGATCGGTATTTAGAATCAACGTAGATTGTTTTCTCTTCGAGACCAACTAAAGACTCAGTTCAAAGTCACACAGAAAGCTAAACACAATGAACAACAGGCGTTTGAGTCTAAACAAAGACTGACATCGTGAGTATCCTTACAAGTCTGTAAATGAGTTTCTGCTAATAATGTATCATAGATATGTATTCCATGATAAGTTTCCTCTCTTATTGGTACCGTAAGCTTGATAGCTGATAGTATTTTGGGGCAAGTTTACAGGTCCGAGTCCCATTGAATACGGCGAGTTAGTATCAGATAATATTTTTCGTATGTGAAAAAAGGCTCATCTCCTTTGACAGTCGTTGCCGCGCAGAACATGAGCGCTACCAATGCTATTTGCAAAGAACAGGCGCTGGAGTTTGAAGCTCTCATTGGGAGCTTAAGCATGATGTCAAAAGTTCTGAATGATGTCTTGGATTTGTACGTATTAAATTACATCTAACTAATTTTCTTATCTGATGATTTTCTATAGTCATCGAATGGATAGCGGATCTTTGGAAACTGTTACTACCGTATGCAGAATACAATAACTGATTATATTTTGTCAACTGACAGTCTTGAACTAGCCTTTCCCTTTCCATACCTTAATGCGCTCCATGCTTATCCCGTTAGAGCTGGCTACTAAATCAAGAGGCCTTAAACTTTTCACTGAATACGACAGTAAAATAGACATAGTTAGCTTATTTTACGACTATGTGAGGACACTTACTAACATCTACTCTACTAGACAGCTCGCCGGGCCGCTTGGGAGTATTTGAAAGCAAACGGAAAGCATCCTCCCGAATGCGAAACGTTTGAAGATTATCTCAAAGCATACCCGGGTGAAGAGGGCATTGTCGGAGGTGATGAGATGCGCATACGACAAGTTGTGACAAATCTTGCTAGTAATGCATGCAAATTCACTCCAGCAGGCGGTACACTCACTATTCGAACGAAGTTGCTTTTCCCAAGTGATGATTATCCAGAACTCCCGCTTCAAAAGGATACTGATTCTCCACCAGTTCAGCCGGATGCTTCAGATGCTAATCCTCATACTGAATTGGATCTTGAAAGAGGCGAACATGAGCTTAACGCTAAGGCTCTCGATAAGCATAACGCTACCCATCACAAAGGTTTGCTCGAGATGATCGTTATTCGGATAGAAGTTCAAGATACTGGATATGGAATAAAACGGGCGGATCTGCAGAAAGGGAGGCTATTCTGTGAGTGAAAAGATACGCGGGGCGATGATAGCAAAATTAAATGTGTTTTATTTTTAGCTGCATTTAACCAGACTGAGCAAGGGCGGCTACAAGGCGGAAAGGGGACTGGACTTGGTTTAGCACTTGTGCGTCATATTGTATCGCTTAGTCAAGGAAGACTGGGTGTTAAGACTAAGGTCGGAGAAGGCTCTACGTTTTGGGTTGAGTTCCGTAAGTTTTTTTTTTGTTATTTGAAATTTAAGGCACAGTGAGATTGAATTGTTTTGGGTTGTTATTATTAAGCCTTTGCTGTAGGTGGGAAGGCGCTCGGTGCATCAAGTAGTAGTGGTACAACAACCACTCAGAATTCGGATCAGGCCGCTGCTTCTGGTGAAAGAGACCTTTTCTGGTTTGGGCTACATGATAGGAATGCACTTTTCACTTCTAGTCAGAAATCCCCTGGGAGACATGTCGAGTGGTCTGATTGTGTATTTAAAAATGGTCATAAACGGGCTACGTCTGCATTGAGGGGTATTATGGATCAAGGTAATTCGTTAATTACCTATGTAAATTGAAATGTCTTTTTACTTTTTAATAGGTGGGCCAGTTGAACTAGCACCGACGATATCGGGTTACAGAGACCATATACTCCCTACACGTACTATTGGCGATCCATCTACTGGTACTGATGTCATCGAAAATGGAGAGCCGTCATCTCCCCAGGAGGAGGGTGCTATCGATCCAAACGCCGCGGGACGGGAAGAGGGGACCCGGCCCCGATTCGTTGAACTGCCTAAAAATTCTCTATTTGGACAGCTTGGTGGACCTTCGAAATCGCCTGTAGCCGAGGGTGACCAGCCCTTACGTGTCTTAGTTGTAGATGACGATCAGTTGACACGTAGGCTGATGAGACGGATGTTGCAGAGGCTGGGTTGTATTGTATCTACGGCGGAAAATGGTCAAGTTGCGTATGAAATGATATGTGACGATAAGCGTACTCCAGCCTCAGAAACTAGTCCGGGAGAGCTTGGTAGTTCAGTTCAGGACTTATCACCGATTCAGCGAGATTTCGATGGACCGCGGTATGAAATTATTCTTCTGGATAATCAGATGCCTGTGCTTTCTGGACTTGAGTTGATCGCAAAGTTACGAGAACTTGGTCGAACTGATTTTGTAGTTGGAGTAACTGGTAAGCTGATGATATGAATTAATTCCGATCTTTAAAATGTTAATACTCTACAAACTAGGCAACGCTTTATTGTCTGACCAAGAAGAGTATTATCAAGCGGGTGTAGACCAGTGAGAATTCTGTAGCCTAATTTATTCAACTTACGTGTGTACTGATAATCGTCATTCACAGTGTTATCACGAAGCCGGTGTTCGAGGCCAATCTTAAAAGGGTGCTTGGTATAGCTGCCGAGCGACGAAAAAAACCTGGTTAATTCTTGATCTATGGGGACAAATGTCTGAGTTGTGATAATATTCTATTGTCTTGTTTTCTTGTTCTCTCCTTTTTCTTGGTACTTCGCTCTTCGCTTTGTAAATGCTTTGCGATGCACACACAATTTCCTTTTACCCCCTTTGAGTTTCTTTGTTACCCCTGAGCCTTTGTGTTTGTGGACTTCTTACCCCTCTCCCCTCAACGTTAACGGCTTGTTTTTTTTTGCATCTAATCTACATTATGGCATTACCAATATTCCTAATCCTGCTGCATTTTATCACACTGCATCGTTGCTCATCGTGTATTTTATTTGTTATGTTTAGCTCGAAAGAGAGAAAGAATAGAGTGTAACTAAGATATGAGTAAATAGCCATTTTGAATAAATATAATAATGAGTATCTATACCTGTGCAGGGGATGATGAATAATAACAAAGCGAATAATAATAATAATCAGGGTCCCAGGGTCATTTATGAACGAGGTTGGTTTTGGAACCTTGCACGTGGACTCGCGCTACTTTGAAGCACACACAAGAACCCTCTCTCAACTTCTTGCATCCTCCACCATGTCGGAACGCGCCCAAGATGATGTTGCTAACCCACCAAATGTCCAGGGCCAAAATGTACAGAACACCCCGCCGACCCCTCCCAGCCCCGACGACGTCGACGTAGGTGAGAAACCATCCAAATCATTCGTATATCTATCATCACCATAAATTTATCACCATTCCTTTTTTTCCCTCTCTTTACGCGGCCTTTTATCGGTGTGCATTGCTAACTAAATTACACGTTTATGACAGACCTTAGAGCTTCACGGAAACGTGAACGCGAAGTTTCACTCGAGCCCGCGACACCAAAGGTGTGTATCTATCTCTCTCCCTTACGTTCTTAGGATATTTATAATGGGCCTTTTGTTCGCCTCGTTCTACTTCTTACCCCAACGTATTGTATTGTGCCCCTCTTACCTCATTCCTTTGTCCCACCTCTTGCTTTCTATTTACTTTCTCTCGTTATGTTATGATAATGTTTATTTTCTGGAATATTGCGAACTGAACGAACTCTTTTAATCTGGGAATAGGCGGACGACTCGGCTTCAGAAGATACAAAGGAGACGCGACCAAGTGCTCCAAAAAAGAAGAATCGAGTCCAGTTGGGGACTACTGAAGAAGAGGACGAAACACCCCCAGAGTCTCCAGATAAGAACTCTGTTGAGCTTGCTACGTCCCCGCCATACGAAACAAAGGTCCGTCAAATTAGTAGAAAGGTCCGCGGTATGAAATGGGACGACAGGGAAAGGACAACCTCTGCGAGTACTATAAAAGAAGACAGCAATAATAACAGCAACAGTAATAATGTTGATTCCAACGCTAATACTGAGTCGACCATCGAGGTGGACCAGGATGTAGAACTAAATTCTAGTGAGGCGCAAGATGTAGAGTTGGAGGCTCCGGCCGAAATAGTCTCGAGTCAACAACACGACTCTAATTCCACCGAGAAATCCGCTAATAGCGAATCAAAAAATATCGATCAAGAAGAGTCTAGCAAAGGTTCGCCAGCGGACACTTCGATGGAGTTACAGAATGAGGCGTCGAACGACGAGCCTCAATCTAGTGTTGTCATTGTTGCTCCGCCTGAGACTGCACACAGCTCGGGTTCTGATACTGATGATCAAGAGAAGAGTTCGGATCAAAAATCCAGCTCTTTAACTACAACTGAAGCTGCTACCGTGAAATCGGTTGCTAGTGTGGAGCAGCCAGCTTCTTCGAAATCCGCTGAGGATGCCACCAAGCGCAGCCTCCCACTGCCTGGTGCCGCGCCGGAATTGTCTTCGAAGTCGTCGGAGCCTACGAAAAGGGCTCGCGACGACAACGAAGAGGACGATGCGAACCCCCGCGAAAAGAAGAGACCAACTCCTCCCCAGAGGAACAGGCGAAGGAAGAAAAGAAAAAGGGAGAAGAAGCGGCTGCGTCAACTAGCGCTGGCTCGGAACCTGTTGCTCCCCAGCCTAAAATTGTAAGTAACCTCTCCTTAAGAAGAAATTGTATTTAATCACTTCCTGTTTCTTATAACTTTGATATTATTTATAGGGAGGGTTCTTAGCTTATGCAGCTACCTCTTCACCTTTTGCCACAGCAAAGGGCCCTTCAATATTTGGACAGAAGTCCACACCTTCACCCAGCCCACTTGCCGGGACCAGCAATGGTTCGGCAACGAGTTTATCATCTACTTTTGAGATGAAGTCGACGTCGCCATTTGCCATTTCAAGTGCAAACAAGACGAAACCGTCGTCGTCGTCGTCATTCTTTTCATCCAGCTCTGTGTTCTCTGGTCAGAGCACTACGTCAAATCATAATAGTAATCCGGCAACGTCCCCAACCGGGATTAAGAGATCTGGATTTGAAGCATTCGCTTCTGCTTCCTCACCTTTTGCTAATGCTGCTTCTCGCTCAAAATCACCACCTTCTAGTTTTGGTCTGGCGAGGAGTAAGTCACCTACTAGGCGTGGTCCTGCCGGAGGAGCAGGTGGTTCTGGAGCAAGTGGTTCCGGGAACGCATTCAAGTCGTATGCTGGAGCTGGGACGCAAGGCTTTTCAGTCGTTGCGCCTTCACCACCTGTAAAGAAGTTACGTCAGGATGCGGGAGATGATGCAGGGGAGGAAGGAAGTAAGACTGGTGGTTCTGGTGCGAGTGGTGCCGGTACTACAGGCAGCGTGTTGGGTGAAAAGTCGAATAGTGCGAGTGAAGAAGGGAGTGATGAGGATTCTGAGAAATTTGGTTCTGGTTCGGTGACTACGTTCAGCGAACGTTTGAGGGCTGGACAGAATGTGGACGATAGCTTTGATATTGGTGAAGAAGAGAAGATGACAATCTTAGAACAGGAAGGTGAGTCTTTAAGAACTTTTTCTACCATGAGCCTTTCATTTTCGTTCTCTTTGTTCTTCGCTACTCTGCCTTTTTCTTCTTCTCCATTTTAGATCCGAGTTATTAATTTCTTTTTCTTCCATTTTTCTTTTTTTCATAATAAAGTGCAAACTGGTGAAGAGAACGAGGACACCATCTTCCAAGTGCGCGGCAAGCTGTATGCATTAAGCGATCAGAATCAATGGAAGGAACGGGGGACAGGACTCCTCAAGCTTAATGTACGCAAATCAGATGCAGGTGGTGCTCGTCTAGGTAAAGTCATATCTTCTTTGGTATTGGAGCGGAGATTAAATAAACTAACATCTATTCTTTCTTTGTTATCTTACTATCCACGTACTGTTATCGATCTTTGGTCTGGAAAATCTAGTCATGCGCAAGGAGGCCGTGTATACTTTGTTATTGAACGTACAGTTATTCAAAGGGATGCGTTGTTCGATAGCGCAAGATCCTCGTTATGTTCGATTCAGTGTGATTGAATTTGGGTCAACTGTACACTATAATTTACGAGTAAGTCTTTCGTGGTTTTGAGTAAAGTGGTTTATAATGGTGGTTGCTGACTGGTTTGATGTCAATCCACAACAGTTGTCAAACTCGAAGGTAGCTGGCGACCTTATTGAAGAGATAAATGCGAATATACCTAGCGAGGAGCGTGAAAACGCTGTATAAATAACCCTGTCCTCGATTTCCCTGGGCCTCCCTTCCATCTCTTACTTTGAAGTAGGATGTATTGCATCTAAAAATTATGTTTGTCTTTCTTTTGCTTTTTTTTCATTACTATAACACGAGCACAATTGCATTTCGAGCAAGTTATCCAACCAATCATGTCTTCTTTTTCAACCTTATCCGTTGCCTGCTACGTCCTTCTACCACACCACCCGCCCTCGTACATTCGATGCATTGTAATGCATACCTTTCCCCCACACCCCGTCTCTCAATCATTGGTGTCTATCTGCTGTCCTTTCCTTTCATCGTTTCTGTTTCTTTTATTCATGTTTCTCTTCCTTAAATTGTCATGAGCTATGTACATGTACCAGTTTAACGTTTACTTTTACGTTTTTAAATTCTTTTTCTTCTCTCTTTTGTTTTTTTTTCTCTGTTTTATCTCTATCTGTTCTGTTCTTCATTTCTTTCCTTGTTCTCTCTCCGTTCTCTCTTTATCAATCTGCTAATTGATCTTGCTTTTTTTTTATCAACGTCTTTGATATCTGGTTTCTTAATTGTTTTTACTCTGAGTATAAGGATGTGAAATTATTTGCTTCTTTTTATTCTCTCGTTTCTCAAAGAAAGAAAGAGTACTTGGGTAAAGTGAAGAGAAGGAGAAAGATATATAAAGAGTAATGAGAATAGAATGGGATTTGTAGAAAATTAAGTTCGAGAAATATCTAAGTAGAAGGTTTTTAGAGATTTTTCCAGTGGTTCATTAATCAATCAATCAAAATTGACGTTAATCGTTATGAGGATTTGTGTTTGGATTTGACATGTTTAGTAGGTATAAGTACATGGGTATGCTTTATGCTTTATGATTGCGTTGCTTTGTGAGAATGAAACAAGAGAAGAAGAAAGAAAGAAAGAAAAGAAAGAGAAAATCATGATGATCAATGAATTCGAAGAGATAGTCCATGATGAAATGCAGGATGAGACGTTATTCGTAAAAGTCGTGAAAACGAAAGGAAAAGATGGATGGATCTCGATCAGTTCGTCGTTGAGTAAGTATTCGGGGTAGTAGCGATCCCAACACGATTGTTGGTCGTATCGTAGACGGAGTAGAAACGTTGAAGGAATGTATAGCCATTTATGAAGTCGAGCCCCTTCCCACTCAACTGTGTAAGCTAGTGGAATAAACAGATGAAGTCATCAGTATATCTTCTTATGTCTATTTATGAGTGAACGTACCTCGGATACAACGAGATAAATATCATCAGAAGTGCCACCGATTTGACGGTTAAACTGACGAGGCCAGATTTGAGCGTTCGCAGTAAACTCGAATTGAGTTCCGCCAATGTTAAAGTATAGACTCTGGAGTTTCGAATATTGGGATGGGGATATCTTCAGTAGTCCAGTTTTATTGTCAACAGTAGCTCCCGTAAGGGTTTTATAGCGATTGTATGCATCACTCGCAAAGAGTACAAGGGTAGTACCAGTATCCACGATACCTGCAGTCATCGAAAGAATCCCAGAATTCGATGATCCATAGGTAACAGACTGGTCGATTCCCCAATAATGTTTCGAAGGAGATGTCTTCGTAATTGGAGTATATGTTATCGATCCCGTATATTTAGATTGATCAACTCCTCCAAATGTGAGTTCTCCATTAGATGAAGATAGGGATGTCGTGGGATTGAATGATATCCCGATAATCTCTGATGATATCTTGTTCTGTGAGGATAGATTGTCTGTGACAGTAGGAACTCTAGATGTATCCTGTACTGCTCCTGCAGTCAGATCGACCGGACCTATTCCAAGGATACCATCGACTTGATTGGGTAACCCGTTTGATATAGATGCGACTCCTATTGACTGGTTATGAATAGATAAACCAGATTGAAGTGATACCGAGTCGATGTCTTGATAAGTAGGGGATAGCGTAGAATGAGAATGCGGGAGTGATATAGTATTTGATGATATCTTACATTGATATCCACTCATACTTCCAGATCCATAATGTACAGAGACTTTCTTCCCTGTCTTTACACTCGTACTAGTATTCACGTATGCTTTATTCGCACCAACCCAAGTGATTGACGAGCCGGTGTCAATCAACAAATTATAATTTGTTGCTGGACTACCGACACCAATACTTGTGATATAAGATACAGCAGTGTTTGTTACATCGAAGCTAGCTGCACGTTTCTCGAATTGTGGAGAGATTGATTGTTTCGTGCCAGACTTTATCGCTTCTTCAATCTGTCTCCCATGATTTATTGCATGCTCGGCTCTTGCACGATCGATTTCTGGGAGTGTTGAGCCATTTAGATTTAAGTTTAATACGAATGGGAGAGTGATAGTAGATTGAGATTGATGTTGTACTGCTGTTGGTGCAGAAGTGACTTTGAGAGCAAGGTTTACGAATACGAGTAATTGAGTGGTAGAGAACATTGTTCGTTGAGTAAGAGATGAATGTTATGGTTGATTGATACTTTGTGATGGACCTTGGGATTGAGGTAGAGATATTTTATACCATTTTTTGAGAGAGATTATCAAATTGATCTCTACGACAGATTCTATTGTTGTGCGGATGGTTAGTACCGAGATGTTTTGCGGTAGATGCTAGTGCTACCCGCCGCTATCCATCAATGTTGATTTTAATTGTGCATATTCTACTTATAGCGAGAATATGACTTGTATCGTGAGTCAAAATAGTACATCCGCACATCCGATCTTGCATTTGCTGTTCTACTCGCCCCCGAAAGTCTAAGTCCACCATCAGCATAAAACACTACTTGTAACTGTTGCCAGTATATAACTTGAAGTATAATAAGTATGATACCACCCCTATCATCCTCTTTGAATATTCGTGAATCCGACACCCATTCCGGACACCATGTTGCATATCTCGTTTCAGGAGCAAGCCGGTAACCGAAATTAAGACATTGTGTGGTCTTATTACCAAATGAGACTGAACCACATTATTATATAAGCAGAAGATAATCCGACTTTGCTTAGTTGGTTCTCTTCTGAAATGGCCTAGGCTATTGAAACAATTACAGTAAATCATTAGTACATGTACACCAGTACAATATCTATATGGGTGTGACTAAGGTTACTTATTACTTCAAAGTCACTTCGTCATTGAGTGTGAAGACATGAAAAGGAAGTGGCTGTGAGCAATATGGACCTAATTCAGTAATGATTATATATTATTCCAATAAATTTATATACAGAAAGATATATTCTATGGGATAATCAGTGTAGGTTAAAGGGTATCATATGTAGATCGTGTGCGTGTGCAGGATGGAAGGGACTATCAAGCAAGAAATTGATAATCAATTATAAAGTAGAGTGCAAGTAGATTACCTTAATACTGTATTCAAGAGTCTCTCTTATCTAGAATATTAAATTTTATGGTAAGTAACATAGATCATATATGTTACTGTATAAGAAACCTCTCGACATGCTACAATAACTAGAAGAAACAACCACCAGATATGGTAACAGAACCACATTAGATTATGTAATTAATCTCTCATTGTGTTATATAACTTCCCTTTGTGTGTTCAACTTCGGTGGTGGTTTCCTCCTAACTACTACTTTCATTCATCTCCAGTTTTGTAACTGCAAGTTATCTGTTGGTATGATCGGGCGAAGATATGGAAGATCTAGAATAGAGCTTCTGCCATTCGACGTGTATTACGAATGTACGAATTATCTGTCCATGAAGGATATTGTACGGTTGTCCGAGGTGAACAAAGACTTTAATAAAGTATTCAATATGGATTCAATCTGGACAAGGATATACAATAGGGATCTAGGATATCCATGTATAGAGCTCAAGCCAAAAAATATGACAGCCAAAAGGTATTACAAACGGGTTTACTGTCCGACGGTGGTTTTATGGAGGTTCGTTTTTATTTTATTGAATTATACGTTATACTTATCACCGTCTCAGTACGTCATGTAATACATATAAGAAATTCAGACTCGGTGGCTTTGGTAGAGAGCATTTGGTCGAAATCGCTGTGGGGAAGAGGTACATTCCATTGTCTTCATACTTTTACTTGGCTACATATTGTATTGATTTGTTACTTAATCTTCCAGTTTTATTTGTGCAATTGACAGGGAAGGATGTTTATTTGTGTGGGGTAAAGTATTGGATTATTATCGCTATTGTACCATAATCACTAAATAAAATACACCTCTAGAACCATTCGACCCGACGACGTGTAGTGTTGATGAATCGCAGCTAAATAAGCCATTGTGCTTCAGGTTGGACAACCCAATCACAGCAATCGCGTGAGTAATTCTAGGTTTTGTTATAAATTAGAAGATGAAAGCTGACCAGTAAAAGTTCTTGTACAGAGCGGAATTACTTTGTTGCTATAGAAAAAAAAGATATTTTATGGACGTTTATACCTGGAACGAAGCCTTTTCCCTATGAACTCGAACGTTTTAAGTGTTTATGGCCCGACCTCGATTCTCCTCCAGTACAGATAATCTGCTCAGATATCCATGCGGCTATTTTAACTAGATCGAGGAATGTTTACGTATGGTGGCCATTTAAGATGAGAGGCGTAATCAAACGTTTCTCGCGGACCTCTGAATCCACTGTCATCACTCAAAAAGAAATAAATAGAGAAACAGCGCGCATCAGATTTGGTCTACATCAACTACCTGCGCTTCCGATGCTGCCAATAATCAAACAGAAAGGCTGCATAACAGAGAATGAAGCTTCACCAAAACTAATTAAGATAGAAGCAGTGAGAGGTGGTCTGCTGGGGCTCACAGATAAGGGACATGTCCTAATGATCGATCCCGGTCCTACAAACGTCGGACCCGAAATAGGTAATTGGGTATATGTAAGTCTATTTCTCGTTCATTTCAACTTAAACTCCTTGAACTCAATTTTATTATTTATACTTGACAGTTACAGAACCTGAATAAAGGAGAAACAGTACAACAAAACCGGAGGATTGAAGATTGTTTATCGGTGAAAATTATAAATGTGAGAATGTTTGATATATCAGATGCAGAACTTATAATTAACGCTGATGTTTACTGATTGATTAGATCGAAGCAAATAAAAACACAATTTTTGCTTACACGGACGATAAAAGACCAACTATCTTAGTCTTGGAGAGAAAAAGGAGAGACAATATGAATATCTACACTGATATGAAACCAATTATCGTTGATACTCTTAAAGACTACCATATACACTCCGTCTGCGGTAGTTCTCGTATTCCATTAATCCATACTGAGGATGGAAAGATATATACAAGAGGTTCAAAACATTGGTTTGGTGGGCGTGGTCAGTATTACTTCTTATTATTGTTGAAAGCATTAAGTATGAGTTCTAATTGTTTATGATTTTTAGCCCCAAATAACATGCGTCAAGTTGAGCTTGGTGAGAATCAATTTTGCCTTCGTGTTGGAGGTGGGCCCCCTCTCTCTGGGGCCTTGGTTGTAGACCTAAATGTATATCCAAATTAAGATATACCTCAAACACCCCTTAAAAAGAAAGTGGCTGAAGTGGACCAGCATCAAAGTGGAAAATTTAAAAGAAAACCCATGCACTATCCGAGACCACCAGCAGGGCCCCTATGTACTAGCGCTGAAATTACAGATATTCTGAAAAATATTAGAATCTAATACATTAATATAACATGTTCTGGCGGACCTTCTTATTTAATATAAATAGATCGGGGAGGGGTGTTTGTTTCAGGTCTAGTATTTGTATGTTGAACCCAACCCGAACCAAACAAAACTATTCGATTCTCCACATGTATATCATTTCATAGTATACTAACGCATGTCTCAAACATATATCTCAAGCAAGTGCAAGACCAACATTTCGCAAATGATATTTTAGATATGAATCCCATCTCATTCTCTGTCAATACCAACTCGGAAATAGATAACAACGACAGATGTTAGCGAATATAGAGAGAAGATTTGTATTATGAGGATATTGATATTGTCAGAGATAGAGGGAAGTTACAATACCAACACTATTAATGACTATAAATGGAAATAACTGTATGAAAACAATACCTCTTCTCTATCCAGATTCCTTTTTCGGGTTTAAAACATTTACCATACACCTCCTAAATTATAGTAAATCGCTCACACGAGTATGGGACTGACAGAAGAGTTAAGTTTACTCTCAAGCGTTATACAAGGACAAAAAGTATATATTTGGAGAATGTTTGAATTCTCGCATTATTCTATTAAGAGAATTGGTTAATAAATTCAATTCCGTTTGATATCTACAAGAACGTGAGTACGTTTTTATTTTTTAGTTTTTTGGTAGTTTCATTGCTCGTGAAAAAATAAAGGAAAACGAAAAACAACATATAATTTCGAACAGGTATACATGTATGAAATAAGATGTCACTCGTGAAAAACGTGAATATGAAACTTGGTAAGCGGTCCCATTCAATTCGTCGCTGAATAAGTATTCGTATCCCTCCAATATGTACATTAAACTGACGAGGCCAGATCTGAGCATTCGAAGTAAACTCGAATCGAGTTCCGTCAATAACAATGTATAGACTCTGGAGGTTCGAATATTGAGATGAGGATATCTTCAATAGTCCAGTTTTATTGTCAACAGTAGCTCCAGTAATGGATTCATAGCAATTATATCAATCGAAAGAAGTACAAGGATAGTCCCAATATCCACGATACCTGCAGTCATCGAAACAATTCCAGAATTCGATGATCCATAGGTAACAGACTGGTCTATTCCCCAATAATGTTTCGAAGGAGATGTCTTCGTAATTTGAGTATATGTTATCGATCCTGTATATTTAGATTGATCGACTCCTCCAAATGTGAGATCTCCATTAGATGAAGAAGATGAAGAGAGGGATGTTGTAGGATTGAATGATATGCCAATAATCTCTGATGATATCTTGTTCTGTGAGGATAAATTGTCTGTGACAGTAGGTACTCTTAGTGTACCCTGTATCAAGATAGAAGTAACTACATGCATTAAATAGGAAACTAATAATCAACTGTAAATCAAAATATAAGTATATTATCACTATTTTAATGCCGTATATAAATGTCTCCTTCAACCAAGGTACAGATAGTTTAGAATGGAGTAACGTCATATATGTTATTATGTAAGAGGCCTACCAACATTCGAAAGGAAATGTTACAATAGAAAACGGAGCAAACCACAGCAACTGAAGCGAGCAATAAAACCTTTTGTTGTTTATAGAACCACGCTCTTTTCAATACTTTTCAATACTAAATATAGCTCGGTATTCATAATGTTTACGTACAAACTACAGCACATACAGACGCGTGTCATAATTACTCGTTTTTTCGGTAAATTTACTCAACTACTGGAAGAGTGAGTTCCTAATAAAAGAGCTCTACACTAGTTTTTTAAAGAAAAATATACTATAAAAAATCATTGGATAGTAGATGGATATCTAAACAATATGCAAAGAAAAAGTTTAAAATATTAGTGAAAAGAATTGGGCGTGTAAATAAGGGATTAGTGAGAGAACTTGCCATTTAAGTAAGCATATAGACCTCTTTAGTATTTAAATTATTTTATTTTTTTCACAAATTAAATCTAATCTAAAATTTGGTATTTTAAGAAATAATAAGTATAAGCATCAGCTATGATAGCTTATATAGAGTAAAAATGCATTAGTCTAAGTATATTTAAAACATAAGCTCGGATTGTGTGTTTTTTTCAGTTAGCCAAAAAAGGCTATTTTTATAGGGTCTCCAAACTCTATTAATTTTTAATATAAAATTAAAGTATTTTAATGCACAATCTTTATATTACTGAAGAATATCTATTTAAATATCATAATAAGAATTTTTATGACTTGTCAATACTAAGTTTTACCAAGAAAAGGGCTAAAATCAGAGACCCTATAAAAATAGCCTTTTTTGGCTAACTGAAAAAAACACACAATCCGAGCTTATGTTTTAAATATACTTAGACTAATGCATTTTTACTCTATATAAGCTATCATAGCTGATGCTTATACTTATTATTTCTTAAAATACCAAATTTTAGATTAGATTTAATTTGTGAAAAAAATAAAATAATTTAAATACTAAAGAGGTCTATATGCTTACTTAAATGGCAAGTTCTCTCACTAATCCCTTATTTACACGCCCAATTCTTTTCACTAATATTTTAAACTTTTTCTTTGCATATTGTTTAGATATCCATCTACTATCCAATGATTTTTTATAGTATATTTTTCTTTAAAAAACTAGTGTAGAGCTCTTTTATTAGGAACTCACTCTTCCAGTAGTTGAGTAAATTTACCGAAAAAACGAGTAATTATGACACACGTCTGTATATGTAAATCCTTCTACAAGTTATTAAAGAAATACACTTCCATTTTTTCTATTTCTATTTCGTTTTCCCATTTTTTTAAAGAGAAACTGCCTTAGCTCGATTGCTCAAACATTGAATCTTACATTTCCTCCCAGTAAACGCAGAACTTCGAATCTCGTCTGGGGGGAGGGGGTAAAAATAGCAAAGGCTACAAGTGGTATAAAATAGAACAGGAAAATGTTTTATCTGTTTCATGTTGGAATCCATAAAGTCACTGCTAAGACGTATGTGAAAAAAGAGATATAAAAACTATTATGGACCTATGTTACATAACAGGACGAGTAAACCAAGACAACTTAAAGTATCACAGAAGTAACGGAATGCAAAATTCGGTATCCTTGAAACCGGGGTAGATGTTCGCTGGATAGCATAGCATAAAGCCATATGCATATATACATTGTATATATGTGCATGTGTATACGTATCATGAACACCGCTAAGTGAAAGTGAAGGAACACAGACTACACTGCCTGCATAACTGTTATTAAAGATATTTATAATTACAACTCATGATCTTGGTCTACTCTTTTTAAATGGTCTGCAAGACCGCGATCTCCAAAAACGATACTTCATTCCGAGTTTTGTCTCTGGCTATGGTTAAAAGGTTGCATTTATGCCACAGTCACTTATAAACTGACATTCGTGGTCAGCTTCAAACCTGTGACATCAGTCACGTGCCTAAGGAGCTCAATGACCATGATATAACTTTGTGCATTGTGAGACTCACTGAGAGTAGCGAAACGTTCAATTACGATGACTAGTAGATTAAAACGAAAGCTTAATGAGATCGGGATTGATACAGCTAGTAACAAAGCTACAGAAAACTTTTGTCTGGTTCGTCGGCTTATTCTTGTGTAATATATAACTTCACCTCAAGTTTGTAACAGATTGGGACTCCCTTACCACCCTCGAAAAATCGAAAGACAGTGGTGAATTCATTCCTCTTTGGAAGCAAGAAGTGAGCGGAGGTGCTTATACATCTAATATAAGCATATCTTCTAAGTCTTTCATTCAAAGGTTCGCGACGAGAAAGGACGTAGGAGGTTGCATGGGGCATTCACTGGCGGTTTCTCTGCTGGCTACTTTAACACTGTAGGGTCTAAAGAAGGTAAACTCGAGAGGCAATACTTAAGTAAGTACTAACACGTTTTGGATAAAGGATGGACTCCCTCCACTTTCACTTCGTCACGTTCGGACCGATCCAAGGTCAAAGCTTCACGTCCAGAGGATTTTATGGACGAAGAGGACCTCGCGGAGATAAGGGACGGTCAGAAACTCGTGGATAACACAGAGGAAATGGATATAGACTTTTGGGATCGTGGAAGACCAGGATCTAATGCCGGAGAGAATGAGTACGTCCCACTAAGGTTTCTTCTGTAATGAAGTTACTAATAGTGGAATTACTCAGTTCACTAACCAGCGTTTTAGAGGCGACACTTTTGCCCGCACCAAAGGATTCCATAGGAGCACAGATACTTAAGAAGATGGGCTGGCGTTTAGGGCACGGAATAGGTCCTAAACTCACTTATGAACAGAGAAAACGAGAGAATACCCTGTCTCATACCCCTACTCGTTCCATGCATGACGTTCCAGAGGTTGACGATCATGAGGAAGCAAAGAAACATTTGTACCCCGCCGGGATACAAAGCCTCTTATATACAAGAAAAAGGATAATGTGCACGGAATCGGATATACTCCAGGTATGGGCCTCAACGAAATGATAGCCACAGAGTCTGGAGCTTTATCAAATAAAAAGAGCCTTGGTCCAAATATTAGCGGTACGACATATCTATCCTTTTTTATCATGTCTATGCTTATCATCATTATTCAGCTGGATTTGGGTTGGGTGCTCTTAACGAGGCAGATGAAGATGATCTTGATGTATATGATCAAGCTTTTGACCCAGGTAGTCGTAGGCTTGCATATGACGAAAACGAGGACGATGAGCGCATCACTGTGAACTCTCACAATCCGAAAACCAACTCACAGGTAAGGTATTGGACTTGATCTGTGGTTATCCGCTCATTGCCCCAGTCAGGTCTTTTCCCAGACTTCTGCACTTCATAAAAAAACACAGGGCCGAGGTGCCACCTTCGACAATGGGTTACCGTGTCTACCTGGGTTTGTAATATATGATAAACCCATTAAAGAAGAAAACTTGTAAGCAACTAAGGATGCCTTTCTCTAAGGTTGATTGATTAAAATACTTTTAGTTTTGTACCACCCATAGTTCCGAAGGATTGGACTCCGGATCCTCGTAGAGTTTGGGAAAAGGATAAAGAAAATCTCAATGAAAAAGGACGAATTGATAGCAAGCAGAATGCTGCTAAGAGACAGGAAAGCTGGAGGCATAACGCTTTGACTGCTAATGAGGTATTATTAAACATTGTGCAATTATCAGTCCATATATATTAACAATTATACATAGCGGGGAAACCTTTTAGGAGAGACACCTTTACCAGGCCCGACTCGATCTATATTTGACTACTTGTCCCCGAAGGATCGCGAACGTCTTAGAAACCTTGCAGTGGGAAAAGTTGAGATTGACGTACAAGCTTCTACAGCCGATGTCCACACTCTAGGCCCAGAAGTCAATTATTCCCATGATCCAAGTATCCCAAGGCTTGATGCGCAGGTGGCAAAAATGGCTTTACAAGGATTCCAACCCTTTATAAATGATCCCACCAAGCATGCTAGATATACCGCATACCTACAAGCCCAAGCGGAAGCTGCCGATAGTGTACCCTTTGGCCGTACCCCGGGTCAATCTGTAGATGTCTTCGAACGAGAACTACAGGATTATGCCCGTGCGGCTCAAATATTTAAGCCAGTAAGTGGGGCAATGGCTGGTCGTTTCACTAGAGCAGCAGTTGTGGAGGTTGGGCCAAAGGCAAGTGAAGGTCTGCACCGACCTTCAGAAGGAGACTCGTACCTCTCGGGACCTGGTGGAGAAGGTGAAAGAGGGTCTGAGTCAGAGAAAAAGGAGGAGAGTCCAAAAGAAAATGCAGCCCGGTTGGGGATGTTTGGTGCATTGACTAGGGAAGTTAAGCCCTGGGCTCCAGCTCGACTACTATGCAAACGCTTTGGAGTGAAAGAACCAACAGTCGAATTACCAGAAGAGACCGCAAGCTCCAGTGTTTCGAACGCCAATAACTGGCATAATGCCGGGACTTTGGAACTTTCTGAACGTACTGAAGCTGGTTTCACTGGGGAGACGCCCATAGGAGACAGTGTCACTTATCAATCAACGAGCGGGAAGGGAGGTCGACGGGATGTCTCCAACATCGGGCTAGGTGAAGACGAGACACAAGGGCGTGATATACTGACCTATGAGCGCCCCGCTATGGACATTTTCAAGGCTATTTTCGCTAGTGATGACGAAGATGAGGATGAGGACCAAGAGGAAGTCGACTCTGATAAAAATGAACTAGAGATGAAAAAGCCTAGTGCGAACACCGGTGAATACGTTCCCAAAGCAGAAGCATCAACGAAACCGATCGAGTTATCATCCACGCATCCGTTTGTCTCTAACACCGTTGATTATAATGATGCGACTGGTAAGGTTGATCTCACATCCTTCAAGCCAACCTTCGTCCCTCGCTCCGATAGGACAAAAGACAAAGAAAGGGACAGAGAAAAGGACAGAGAGAAAAGTAAGGACAAAGACAGGGATCGGAAGAAGAAGAAAAAGCATAAGACTTTGGTGTCCTTCGATGTTGAGGATGAAGGTAGCACGGAAGATGTACGACATAAGAAGAGGAAATCAGAGAAAAAGGAGAAGAAACGGACTACCGACTATAACGATGAGAGCATATGGGTTGAGAAACCTCCACCTGAAGCGGCGAAAACTATGGAGATTTCAAATATCCAACTTACCTATGATACAACAAATTCAAATCAAGACACAGAGAAGGAGGAAGGGCCACAAAGGGGAAGGAAGCGCGCTATAGATTTTATGTAGTAATCAATTAATTATGTCTACATGTAATACTAGGAACTTTCATCGTTTTCGGATTCGAGACCTCCCCATTCTTCTTCCTCCCCATCCAAGACCCCTTTGTTTACTTCTCCTTTGTCACCGTCGTCTTCATCCTCACTCTCTATATGCTTACGTTTCCTCGTCATTCCGCTGGTCTGTGCTTCTCCATCTCCCAGTGTACAACATGTCAATCGACTAGCCTTGGTATCATATAATGCCACAGATTGCAGTTCTTGTACTCTATCTCTTCCCTCTGGCGACAGTAATCCGAGATCAAAAATTCGTATGAAGCCATCAGATGACACGGTACTTAATATAGTTGTCCAGGTTCTTTGACTTTTTTTGTCATTCGAAGGGGTTGCAACACGAAGGATGTCAATGGCTTTTACTCTGTTTGCAAGACGATCAGTAAACTATGTTTACCGTGAAATTAGAGGTTCAAGAGACTGTACCTATTTTCATGTCCAACTGCTACCGCGATAATCGGCAATGATGTACTATCCTCACTATCAGTAGAATAGAAAGTGACCTTTTTGTCTTCTGCGGCTACGAGTAAATATTCTGTCCCATCACTGGAAGTATAAAACCGGAGATCCTGGATACGAGACGGATGTGTGAGAGTATGAAGGAGGGACATGTTCTACAGACGCATTGTTAGATTAAGAAACACCATAATTTAGGTAATGGGGCTCACAGTTGAGTAGATATCAATGGTTGATCCCGTCTGTACGACGAATCTATTTCCCTCCGTAGACCAGCGAACGAGTTCCCCCTCTGATTTGGTGTCTTAGTACAATTATTATATATCAATATAAAATTGGGCATTCTACCTTTTCCGAGTTTCGTGCTGGCAGATCCTTTTCCACGCATTAAATCCCACATACGTAGAGTACGGTCTTTTCCAACGCTCAATGCTATTTTGCTTGATGGGTGTACGGCTACGCTATTCACTCGTCCCTTGTGCCCTTTCATAGATCGTAAAAGCGACCAATCCCTAGCACGAAATATGCATATTGTCCCATCTTCTGATGCACTTATTAAGTGAGAACGAGTAGGAAAGCTCAAATGAGTGATGGACCCTAACAAAATAAAACATATAAAAAGATGATAGCAAGGTAAGAAGTCAATGGTAACCCACCTTCGTGCTGGATAAGACCCCCTACTTCCTTCCTTCTGCGCAGGTCCCATACTTTTACGATCTCGTCTACACTGCCTGTTGCCAGCCATTTACCACCGCCTGGGGAGGCCGCGACAGCTTTAACGCACCCAATGTGGGCCGGAAAGATGAATAAGGGTTTGAGGGAGAGAGAATTGTCTTCCGTAAAGAATGTGCCTTCTAAGCCATATAGTAGTTTTTCGTAGGTTCCTGCGACGACTTTGAAGGTCTGAGGATAAGAACTAGCAGAAGCACCATCAGCACTACTCGTTTCGGCTTTTGCTTTTCCTTTAAGGTTGGCTTTTGGATTTGATTTAGTTTTTGGAATCAGAGGGGGTGATACATCCCGCTCTACATTTTTCTTCTGTTTGGGTACCTTCTTTGAAATTTTTGAGTGCACGGCCTTGTCAGGTACTTGAGATTTTACAGACAGTGTTTTAGTAGTACGCTCAGTCTCTTTTACTGGGTCAGCAGATGAACTTGTTTTTTTTAGGATAGATTTTAAGGGGGCATCTGATGTTTTCACCCTTTTTGATGGCCTTCCAGCATCCGAGTTGGCCATTATGAGGAGGTATGGAACTTGAGTATGTCTGTATGCGACGAGAAAGACGAAAGTTAATAAATTGTAATTTTCATTTGTTTGAAATGACGCGCCTGTCACTCCTAACCAGTGACTTTTGTGCTTCTGCTACACAAGGAATTCCAGTCAGAAATGCGACATGGCAAACACTTGCAGGACTTTCGAAAGTTCTTACGTTCCTCGTATTTTCCTGGTCTGAAAAGAAACGCAAGCAGTCATCTTTGTTCTGCACCAAAGGCGCCACAAGATTGGACTAACGCGTTTGTTTCACAAGATGGTTCGAAAGAATGTTTAAATTTTACCGAATGTTATCTAATGAGCTCGAACGAACAATAGATACAGTAGAGGGAAACTCAAATGCAACAGGCCCATTAACCAACTTGAGTATCGCTATAAAGGATAACATATGTACAAAACAATATAAGACGACATGTTCATCTGCTTTCTTACAAGGTATTGGAATATATCTTCCTGCTGTTGCTATCTACTTTGCTCAGAGAAAAACAAAGAATTCAGTTCTCCGTATGACGCCACGGTTGTAGAACTACTTCGCAGCTCTGGGGCTCGTATCGTTGGCAAGACCAATTGTGACGAATTTGGAATGGGGTATGGCCTTAATAGTACTTAGAGCAAAGCATCAACTAAAAAAACTCTACTCAAGCTCATTCAATGTCCATTCGGTTCATGGCCCCGTTATAAACCCATACTCTCATAAGACAGGAAGCAAGCCACCCTCAGAAAACGAATGGCGATCGGCAGGAGGAAGTTCAGGAGGAAGTGCCGCTGCAGTTGCATCTGGTGCATGCCATGCGTAAATTAATCATTGTCTTTGCGGATTCTTGTTGGATAAATAAATAATCGTATCATTCAGTGCCTTAGGGACGGATACTGGTGGGTCTATTAGGCTTCCGGCTTCTTATTGTGGAGTAACAGGCTTGAAGCCGTCCTATGGATTGATTAGCAGGTATTATTTTTGGGTCTCATGGGCTAGCGTAGAACTAACGAATAAATAGATGGGGGGTCGTCTCCTACGCCGATTCTCTTGATTGTGTCGGTATTCTTGCGAGAGGAGTAAAGGATATCAATCCTATTTTTAGTACGAACAGTGAATTCAGTCTATATAACTTCGTGCTGAGTAGGATTATAAGAGACTCTGTCCGTATACGATTCAAAAGACCCAACCTCTGCCCATGACGACGTTCGGAAGAAGGCGGCCGATATCGCTTCCACTTCTTTTCCTCTGGAGCGTTCACTTGATGGTCTGGTAGTCGGAATACCTCAGGTGCCTATGCAGTTAATAGACTTACATTATGAGTTTGCTGATCACGTCTTCTTAGGAGTACTTCCCTGAGGAGCTGAATCAGTCATCTATCGCCCCTTTACGAAAACTCGTAACAGAACTCAGGTCGGCTGGAGCTAAAGTAGTATCGGTTACACTTCCTTCAACACCTTATGCTTTGAGCGCATACTACGTAATAGCCAGTGCTGAGGCAAGCAGCAACCTAGCTAGGTATTCGGGGATTCATTATGGTGGGCTTGCTTTTGCCTCATTTATCTCAAGTCATTAAAGCAGCTTTCTAGGCCTTAGGATTGAAACGCCTGAGGGTGCGGATAAGAAAAAGGTTTCGAATGTCTATTCCCACACTCGATCAAAAGGCTTCGGGCATGAAGTACAAAAACGTATTTTACTCGGAACCTACGCATTAACGGCAGAGTCAGTACTCAGTCCCCCTTCCCTACACATAACTAAATCCAAATTTACGCTATAGTGCTTTCGATAACTATTTCTTGCAGGCGCAGCGGGTAAGAAATTTGGTAAAAGATGATTTCAATCGTGTCTTCAAATCACCGAACCCATTAACATCGAGTCAAGGCGAAGTTGATCCTCATCATAAAGTGGATGTCCTTTTACACCCTTCTGCAGTTGGTATAGCACCTTTACTATCAGAAGTTGCCCAAATGAATGCCCTTGAGGCATATGTGCAAGATGTATTGACAGTTCCGGCTTCCCTAGCAGGATTGCCGGCACTGTCCGTCCCCATAGGCACTAACAAAGATGGATGGCCCCTTGGTGCAAGTATCGTCGGTCAATGGGGACAGGATGAATTCGTCCTTAGGGTTGGCGAGTTTATAGAGAAATTAGTTGACTTCAAAGCCTCAAACTAAGTACATGTACTATACATTTGTAGTAAACTCCTATAATTGTTTTTAATTTCACTGGATAAATTTTAATAATTTAAGTTGATTATGTTTCTCCCAGAGATTAATTCTCTCAACATGTCTCACTTAGAACCACATTTTCCCCGTTTCGCCACTGTGGCGGAGTAAATAGACAAAAAAGGAATGTCACACCGCGCTTCGTATCCTGCCACACACAGTTTCTTCTGAGTGGCCGAAGGGTCGTACATTATAATTAAAAGGATTTCTTTTTTTTTTCATTTTTTTACATGAGGTTCATTCAATATAAGGACGGTAACTGTAGAGAATGAACTTAGTCGTAGAATTAAATCAGCCGAGTTCATTGAGACCATACTTATTTTTATTTTCTTAAGCAATTTACATATTCTCACTGGAAGACATTGGGTGATACTAGAAAGAAAGAAATATCCAACAATCGCCACTGATTTGTTGTTATGTAATGGCTCTGATTATTTTCCAAAACAAGAAAGTCGATCGCGTATGGGCGACGCGCGTCGTCCCAGCCTGTGACTGGTTATAAACACGCTCTCTCTCTCTATACACACGTACTTCTCCTCAACTACTTGACACAATATACTATAGACATGGCTGATCCTAGTGGTGCTGCCCCCCAGCCTGGTCCAGATGATGTGTCTACCGCGATCCTTCGACCTAAGAAATCGTATGTCTCGGTGACTGAGTGCTATATCCTATGAGGTCATTAACTAACGTACATTAAACAGTCCGAACCGTCTTCTAATTGATGATACGGCAAACGACGATAACTCAGGTAAGGCTCATACTCTGTACTCTGACCTTAGCAGTAATGCTCACAACAATGTGCTCAGTATGTACTCTTAATCCTGCAACAATGGAGAGGCTTGGCCTTTTCCGTGGCGATACCGTGCTTGTGAGGTTTGTATCAATGTACTTATATGCACTTGAATATAATCTAAATCACCTTGGCTGAAATAGAGGGAAGAAGAGGAGAGACACTGTTCTTATTTGTTTAGCTGGAGACGACGTTGAAGAGGGAAAGGTCCAGATGAACAAAGTTGCTCGCAAGAACCTTCGAGTGAAGTTGGGCGACCTATGCCACGTATCCCCTCTTCCTGAAATCCAGTATGGGAAACGTATTCATGTCCTTCCGTTCGACGACTCAGTGGAAGGACTCAGTGGAAACCTGTTCGAGGTTTACCTCAAACCTTATTTCCTCGAAGCCTACCGTCCAGTACGTAAGGGCGATACATTCAAAGTTCGTGGTGGTATGCGTGAGGTCGAGTTCAAAGTGGTTGAAACCGACCCGGCAGAATATTGTATTGTTGCTCAAGATACCGTCATTCATACAGGTATGTTCTCTGTGTATATGCATTTACGTAATACGAGTTTGACAATACCATTTAGAGGGAGATCCAGTGAAACGTGAAGACGAGGAAGCTAACCTTAGCGATGTTGGTTATGACGACATTGGTGGTTGCAGGAAGCAAATGGCACAAATCCGAGAATTAGTGGAACTTCCTCTTAGACATCCACAATTATTCAAATCGATCGGTATCAAGCCTCCTCGAGGTATTCTCATGTACGGACCACCTGGTACTGGTAAAACTCTCATGGCTCGGGCAGTTGCAAACGAGACTGGAGCTTTCTTCTTCTTGATCAATGGTCCAGAGATCATGAGTAAGATGGCTGGAGAAAGTGAGAGTAATCTCCGTAAAGCATTCGAGGAGGCGGAGAAGAACTCTCCAGCAATCATTTTCATCGATGAAATTGATTCTATTGCACCTAAACGTGAAAAGGTAATTCTTTTCTCTTATACCTTCGATCTTAACTAATACCGTTGGGCATTTTTAGACGAATGGCGAAGTCGAGCGTCGTGTAGTATCTCAACTTTTGACGCTTATGGATGGTCTTAAGGCCCGATCGAATGTCGTAGTAATGGCTGCTACTAACCGTCCGAACTCCATTGACCCCGCCCTTCGTCGATTTGGACGATTCGACCGGGAGGTTGATATTGGTATCCCAGATCCAACTGGTCGTCTTGAAATCCTTAGGATTCATACAAAGAATATGAAACTTTCTGATGATGTCGACCTTGAGCAGGTAGGTTATATGCTAGTAATCTAATGGTCCTTTTACTTAACCACTTTTAGATTGCAGCCGAAACTCATGGTTATGTTGGTTCTGATATTGCAGCGCTTTGCTCAGAGGCTGCTATGCAACAGATTCGTGAGAAGATGGATCTTATTGATCTTGATGAAGATACTATTGACGCAGAGGTGCTTGATGCCCTTGGCGTGACGATGGAAAACTTCCGCTTCGCACTTGGTACATCCAACCCATCTGCACTTCGGGAAACTGTTGTCGAAGTACCAACTGTCAAATGGGAAGATATTGGTGGTCTCGACAAAGTCAAACAAGAACTCCAGGAGACCGTCCAGTATCCTGTCGAACACCCGGACAAATTCATCAAGTATGGTATGTCGCCATCAAAGGGTGTTCTCTTCTACGGTCCCCCCGGTACTGGTAAAACACTACTTGCCAAGGCAATTGCAAACGAATGTCAAGCAAACTTTATCTCCATTAAGGGACCGGAACTTCTTACTATGTGGTTCGGTGAGTCTGAAGCCAACGTTCGTGATGTTTTCGACAAGGCTCGCGCTGCTGCACCCTGCGTGATGTTCTTTGATGAATTGGACTCAATCGCTAAGGCACGTGGCAGCAGTGCTGGTGGTGATGCGGGCGGAGCAGGCGACCGTGTTTTGAATCAGCTTCTTACGGAGATGGATGGTATGAATGCGAAGAAAAATGTTTTCATCATTGGTGCAACGAATAGACCAGATCAGATTGATCCTGCTTTACTTCGACCTGGTCGTCTCGATCAGCTTATCTACATTCCTCTTCCCGATGAAGCTGGTCGGTTGGCTATTCTTCAAGCTACGCTCAGAAAATCACCAGTTGCGAAAGATATTGATCTCTCATATCTTGCGAAGAGCACTCACGGATTCTCTGGTGCTGATCTAACGGAAATCTGTCAGCGGGCTGCAAAACTTGCAATCCGAGAATCTATCGAAGCGGATATCCGAAGGATCCGTGAGAGAAAAGAAGCCGGGGATGAGAACATGGAGGATATTGAAGAGGCGGATCCCGTACCAGAAATTGCTCGGTATGTTGATACATTATTTTTTTTAAAATATCATAACTCATATATATCCTCCAGTGAACATTTCGAGGAAGCAATGAGATTTGCACGTCGTTCCGTCTCTGATCAAGACATCAGGCGTTACGAGATGTTCGCTCAAAACTTACAACAGTCACGTTCATTTGGAACGACGTTCAAGTTCCCTGAGGGTTCATCAGCTCCTTCCGGAAGCTCTGGCGGGAACGCCGCATTTGGTGAAGACGCCGCTGACGATGATTTGTATGCTTAAGATGTTCGAAAGATTAGTGTCAATTGTATGAGATGGACGGGTAGCGCGTGATGTTTTTCTATTTAATCTCACATCCCACCTTTTTTCGCTTTATATTTTTCTCTTGTCTCAGTGTTTTTTTACATAGTTTCTATTTTGCATTGTGGTGTTCATTAGAATAAAAATGTCATCAATAAACAGGTCAAAGTACTTTCCTGATAGAACAAATAATATAATAATCGGAGTTGTTTTACTACTGCATGAGATTTACTGTATTTGTATCGGCATCTGAAATAACCGGCATTCGGGGAACGCGGTAGTCGCGAGTGGAATAAATCACCTACGTCAGTTTCTGCTTCGTGCATCTCTCAATCTCATTCACGACAAACTCTGAAATTTCCTGCCTCAACTCACGTTCCAATTTGGGCTCTCAGTGGCAATCCACTCCCCGCACTCCCCAAGGTTTCTATTTCTGCCTTTGCTTTCTTATCACGAAATAATACATTAGGTGGATGGTCATTCCCGATCCAAAACTCTAAGTCCAGCGTACAAGGCTCGAGGGCTCGACAGATCTCAACGAGACGGAATCAGAACGCCTCGGGACTCGCAAACAGAACAAAGGTCGACAAGAAGCTTTCATTTTGGCATGGAGAATTCTCGATGTGCAGACGAAACAGAATTAAAGCAGCGACGCGGTGCGTCTAACTCGGATACGGGGATCAGCGAGTATTCTAGGTCAACATTCATTGAGGATAAGAATGCAAAGGGCCTTGGTATAAATAAAGGGAAGGGAAAGGAGGTACTGGGCGGGATTGGGAGTATGAGCAGTATCAATCTTAAGGCGAAGCTTTCCCAATTAAAGCAGAGTGCGCATGAACGTGCTGCGGGGGTAATGACAAGGGTTGAGTAAGTTTTTTACTTGCTATTTCTCTTTTCAAGATGTCCTTTCTACGTAATCTGAACGCATAAAAGGTGCCAATAAGCGTTCTACTTTGCCGTGTATTTCCTTATCTCTGCTTTCAGATACCGAGTCTCGACTGATGCTAATGATGTGTGATGTTATTTGCCTCCGCATTTATCTTACTAGTTTTGTTCCTATTGCTGTCCCGCGGAAACGTCGACTACAAACACTTGCAGTCGCCATCTATGAACTCCTTTTGCCTATCATGTATTCGATTTTTCTCTCCCTTTGGTATGTCCTTCCCTTCATTCTCCATGCTTACATGGTTCTAGCATTCTGAACTAGACTGACGTGATGATCATTCATTCCCTTTTTAAACTTGTGACCATACGATTTCATGTCGTCATTGCATTCGTCTAAACCTTCTTTTCTTCTTCTGCTACCTTGGTTGACGTCCCAGTGCCTTGCCACCTCTGTGGCCAGCGATTGCATATTATATCATATGGATATACTATCTGGACAAGAGTCCCGAGAATGGGGGTAGGTCAAGTCATTGGTTTCGGAGTATGCGGGTTTGGAAATACTTTGCGGAGTATTACCCTGCTTCGTGAGTGAATTGAACACTACTTTTAGTACCGTGCACTAACTGAGATCCAATCAGTATGATGAAGGTAATTAAGGAATAACATCATTACATTGGGGGCTTGGCTGATTAACGAGTTTAGGAGCAAGATCTACCGGCTGATAGACCATATATATTTGGTTATCATCCTCACGGTAGGTGTTTTAGCCTTTCTTCGGCGAAAAAAACTGTGCACTTACCCCAAGAATATAGGTATTATTGGAATGTATGCAGATTTACTAATGTCTCAGAAGCATGGTATTGACTTTCTTCTCTTATCAGGGGCGCACTTGCTACATTCGCTACCGAGGCAACTGGATTCTCCTCTGCATTCCCGGGCATTCGACCTCACCTGCTGACGCTTGCATCCAATTTCCGTATCCCGTTATACCGAGACATTATTCTTTCTTTGGGAATTTGCAGCGTCTCGCGTAATTCTTGTGCAAATATTCTGCGTGAGGGGAATGGGAGTGCAATTTGCATAGTCGTTGGTGGGGCTGCTGAAAGTTTGAGCGCCCATCCAGGCACTGCTGACTTGACACTACGAAGACGTTTGGGGTTTATAAAGCTTGCGTTACAGTATGGCGCTGATCTTGTCCCGGTATTTTCATTTGGAGAGAATGACATATTCGAGCAAATGCCAAACGAGAGAGGGACGGTGCTATATAAATTGCAAAAGAAATTTCAATCTGTTTTTGGGTTTACTTTACCATTATTTCATGGGCGTGGGATGCTAAATTGTGAGTATTGAACCTTAACGGATCTCTGCATATGTGTTGGTTTAGAGAAGCGCGATCAGTCTAACGTACTTTGGATAGATAATTTGGGGCTTCTACCGTACCGGAGACGGATTGTTTCCGTTAGTGAGTATCAAGGATTATGGCTTTCCGTTATTGGGAGTTGTATGTTTTAATGAGCTAACGGCATTCGATGCTTCTTTGTCCTTTTTTTTTTGAAATTTATCGGGATATATAGTCGGAAGACCGATTAATGTGGTGAAGTGCGAAAAGCCGACACTGGAGGAGGTGCAGGCCGTGCAAAAGTTGTATATTGAGGAACTCTACCGGTGTGTGTTGTCTATATATCAAATGAGGGCGGGATATTAATTCATGAACTTGCTGGGCTTGGGGTCTTGTGATTATATATATATATATATGTGCATTGTCCTTCTCTTCTCGACACGTTTTTCATATTCAGGATCTGGGACACGTACAAAGATGTGTTCGCAGCGCACCGGAAGAAGGAGTTGAGTATTATTGACTGAGTGGTATACTACCACTTTTTTTTCCACACAAAAAGACGGACATGATGATATGCATTAGAACGACTAGTTAGTTTATATAGATTGATATTAAAAAAGAGGGCAATGCTCTAATTCGGTTAATCGTAGTTATAAATATAATATAATAATATGGAGGTATCGGTGATGCACTGATAGAAGAAGTGTTATAGATGGATGGATTTGATTTTATAGGGAAAAAAGGGTCTGATATGCTTACGTGATGAGATTAAAAGTAGACAGAGGGGTGGTGTTCAGGAGTGGATGATCAGCCGCCAAAGAGGGGGTGTCCCGGATGAGAGAGAAGACGAGAAGCGTTCTTCTATCATTTTTTTATCTTTATTATTATTATAGACCGCTACTAGGTCGCCTTCAGGCCATCGTGAGGCGCCCCGTGCGTTGATGTGGGACATGAGCACCGAGCACTGGCTGATTTTGGGATGGGGCTGTTTTAAATGGGCATTGATTGTGGATGGTGCAAAGTGTATTTGAACGGATTGTGTTTTTCAAGAGACCATAATTGGCCATAAACGTCGACGCGCGATAGCCTAATTCCG
The DNA here is from genome assembly GCA_002287475.2 of Pyrrhoderma noxium. Taxonomy (NCBI): domain Eukaryota; kingdom Fungi; phylum Basidiomycota; class Agaricomycetes; order Hymenochaetales; family Hymenochaetaceae; genus Pyrrhoderma; species Pyrrhoderma noxium. The sequence goes on along the minus strand of CM008254.1, from coordinate 2,703,558 downwards.
TTCGTCGACAGCATCCAGGGCTCGGCTGTCGACACGTGGATAAGCGCAAGATTCGATCGGCTTCATACACGCTTGATCGCTCAATTTACTCGTTACTCGCACATTCCTTCCTTCTCTCTCACAGAGTTTCTTCTTCTCCTCTTCCTCGCAAACTCTTCCATCTCTTTATCACCCATCGCACTCCTCCTCATCCAACAATTTCAGTTCCGTACCTACTTCACATCCCGGGCCACTACTCAACACAAAATCTTTTGTTCCATTCCCCTTCTCCCCCCGCGACAAATCTATTTCCAACGATTATGAACGTCCGGGCCCTCCTCACTGACACAACCCCCGAGCCCCCCCTCCTCAAACGAGAAATCAGGGATCGAGAGAGGGAAAGAGAAAGGGAAAGAGAGCGTGAAAGGGAAAGAGAACGAGAATGGGAGAGAGAACGAGAAAGAGATAGGGATAGGGATTTGCTACCACCAGTAGAGTCGCATTACCTATCTTCTTCAACACCGGGCCCTGCCCCATTAGTTCAGGCCCATCTCCGCACAGACCTTACTCCCCAGTCAACAACGTTCTCCCCATCCGTTTTCGCCCTCGTTCATACGATACAAAACAGCAAACTCAAAGATCCGCCCCTCCTATGCAAATACAGAGACGTGACCATCGTGAATATGATCACATTACCGGTCCGGAAACAACACATAGTCATAGTAGATCGTACAGTGGCGATGGCCGTCCTCAAGCACTTCCGTCGTCGTCCCACTCGCACAATCACTCACTCTCGCCAACAACACCAATGTACCTTTCCCCTTCTCCGCGCGAAGCACTCGGCGGAGGCAGTGCCGCGGCTGCCGTGCCGCCTAACAACAGTATAGACAGGAGGACTCCCCCGAATATTCGGCGTCGGAATATTTTGATGTTCATCGAGAGAGGCCGTCACATTTACTTTTTGACCGAGAACGGGAAAGACAAAAAACGATGGATAGGGAGCGGGATAGGGAATCCACGCATGTGAGATCATCGTCGGGGTCGGCGCGATCACCACCTTATGGTGATTACCGCGGTGAACCCGGCCGTATAACACCCACTGCTCGCTCAGTACCTCGATCTCCTGTTCATTCACCGTACTCTGTTGTGCCCCCTACACATTCTCATTCTCATTCATTTTCTCAACAACAACAACAGCAGCAGCAGCAGCAGCAACACCAAAATCATCTTTCATCTCCTCATGGTCTAGGGAATGGTAATTCTGGTAATGGAAGTACGGGATCTATGCTTGGGAAGCCGCCGCTGTCTGGGCCTGCTTCAGCTCACGCGCCCCCTTTACAGTCACTTTCACATCCCGTCCACTCACATCCGCGGAGACCTGGCCCGCCACTTCCGACTATGTCGCTTCCGCCCCCACCTAGTGCTATGCCTGCATCTAAACAAGTCCATACTATTCAAGATGGTGCATCGACAGCGTTAACAACGACGCCAGGCGCCTTACGACCGTCTTCTTCTGGCTTTGATGAGCCGCCATATCATCCGAGTCCGGTGCGTCATTACGTTTTGAATCATTTCCCTTTTGGGGGTAGAGCAGCGATCTAAACACGATTATATAATCTTATGACCGAAATTTAATATTTGCCGTTTGTCACATCTTCGGCATCGGCCCCTTTTTTCCATTACCCTTTCTTTCCCTTTCTTGTCCAAATCCATCAGCGCGTGTCACGTTGCTCTCGTTCTCATTTCCTGACTGTCATCATCAGATCCTCTGACATTGCTTTCTGACCACACTTATCTATTACACAGGCACGAGCACCTACTATACCCAATATGAGCTCAGGGAGTCTGAATGTGGGACGTGAACGCGAACGTAATTTAAAGGATGATTTGGAACGTGAACGAGAGGAAATCAGAATGAGAGAAAGGCAGGAGAGAGATAGGTTGCGTGAGAGAGAGATGGAAATGCAAAATAGGGCAAGTGGAAGTAAATCTTTGATTGATGGTTCTGCAGGTCAAAACAATAGCTCTTCCTCGGTGTCAATGTCTGCAGGAGCCGGTGGAGAGAACGAATGGCATCGAAGAGAGAGGGAGAGGGAAATGGATATGGCCACTCGAATTCAGCTGTCACCTCGGGATGGTCGCGAGCGTGACAGGGAGAGAGAAAGAGAGCACGATTTCCGTGAACGTGAGTCCGATCGAGACGCGCAACAACAACTCTATCATCAGCACTCACACTCTCTTTCACATACACACTCACAATCATCTCAACTTCCACAAGCGTCCGAATTATCGATACCATACAATTCGCAATCCTTACCGTCTTCGATGTCTCAAGACCAGAAGCAGAAACCGCATTCCACAGCCACGCATACTATGACTGGGAAACCCCGTGTGAGCCGTAGCGGTGTTTTGAAGCTCGCACCACCTGGTGTGGCAGTACACAATTATCCACCTCCTTCAAGTTCTGACCTTTCGCTAGTGAACTCGCTCCAATCAGGCTTGATTCTAAGGGCAGATCCGATGAGAGTACAACAACAACATAACCACAATCATAACCAAGGTTCAAAAGCGCCCAAGCCGGACCCCCATAGCGGCCCAAATCCAAAAAACAATCCTCGACAACACCATCAATCATTGCCTTCGCTTGCAGAGATGCAATTACCCTCACCGCCTCCTCAATCCGCTCGGTCACAACATGAGCAGCCTCCCACTCATCAGAGGCAACATTCTCGATCATCTGGGCCCCACAGCTCATATACAGGTGGGCCAATTGGTCCTGGTGTGCCCCCTCCACCAAATGCAAGTATCTCAATGCGAGAAATGTCCATGATTCCTCAGCACCCAAAACATTCTCAACATACTCATCAATATAGTGCCCCTTCATCTCTTCCTCAGCAGCAGACAATGCACCCCCATACGCACTCACTTCCTACACCTCCTTCCTCAACTTCTGGACCTGGAATGCCTCAGCATTCTCCTCACCATCCTCCTTTCCGGCAAATCCCTCCTCCTCTCATGGCCCCTCAACATCAAAGCTACATGCCCCATTCAGTGCACTCATATAACGAGGCTCCCCCAGCACCCGTTCCGATGGCTCTCCAGCCAATGGTTCGATCGCCACCTCCTCCCGAACAAATGATCTCAGAAAGTCCTGTCAATCTAGGTACTTTTGTTTTCCCCCGAACGCCTTTCCCTTATTTCTTTCCATCTCGTCGAGAATCTGAGTCTAGACGTACGACAATTGAGAACGAGCCGATTATTACGAGCCCCAGCTCTTTAAAGAGACGTCGAGAACCGGAATTACCAGAGCTCCGGGATAGACCGACTCACGTGACTATACTTATTCCTTTTGCACACTTACCTTCGGCATTACCCTCACCATCCAAGCCGCGGGTGTGGGGCGGTGCGTTGATAACCGTGAATGACCCATATTTTGCTGGGACACCATTTGGAATGTACGTTCCACGAGCGCCACATTCTAGAAGAGTGTATACGGATGACTCGGATATCGCACTTGTGGCTTTGCATACAGGACGTGTATCGTGGAGTGGGATGAAGCGTGCTCGGGCAGCGAAGTTGGATTTGAAAGTAACCCTTTCTTTATGCAGAGACGTAGGGAGGTATGTTGGAAGTAGAGGCGCTGTTGCGGAGGGTACCTTGATGGATAATATTTCCGTTGATCGGGGATTGAAGAGCCTATTGAAAGGAAAAGGCGAGGAAATCAAGGATGATGATGAGAATGTGAAAGGATGGTCTATGTTAACTGGAACCTGGGATAGTGGGCACGATGGGAGTGGGATTGAGGTGCTGAACGCTGAGTGGATACCCGTGCGTGTTCTTTATTCTTACTCTTTATGAGATTATCTTATACTGAATGTTTTGCGTGGTTTAGCAGGGGTCTGCACGTAAGCTTGGTTTGCGGAATCGTTCTCAGCGTATGAGCGAATACGCAGAACGAAGACGCGCGATTATGAGCTCTGAGGCTTCGGCCGCTGCTGAGACGCCATTAAAGAAACGAAAAGTGTTGTCTGGAAGTTCAATTGGTAATTATGTTGGGGGAATACTTACTCCATTATCGAATTTTGCTACCTTGGCACCAACGACCCCTTCTCCTTTGACAGCAACGATCTCGGCTTTACCAGATTTCGATTCGGATGCGTCTGCATCGAGCGTGTTGATTTTTGGAAATGAGGGATGGGTGAAGTGTTTTGAATTTTCTCCTGGAAAGAAGATTGGGAGTGGGAAGGGTGTGAGAAAAGAGATTGTTGTGGAGGAAAAGACAAACGAGAGATCCTTACCAGAAGCTATTGCAGTTGGTGTTTGAGGTGATTTATGCCGACATACCAAAAAATTCTTTTAATCGCTTTCTTTTAAAACCCCTACCCTGGTGGTCATTTCAAGAACCTATGAATTTGAAAAGTATAAAACATTTTGATGTTCAGTCGAAGTCGACCTAGTCATTTCTCCTTTTTTTTTTCCATTTATAATGCTTTACTATGCAAAATGTTTATATACGGTGTTTGCAGTGCATGCTTTTTCTTTTAACTTTTTTATTCCCTGTATAAGTTTTCTTTACTTTCTTCCCATTACTTCTTGCCGTTATCTGCTGACTTTCTTCATGTCCAAATTATTGCAATCCCATCATACAAACGATTTCCTGTATCAGTACTCTTAACTAACAATCGACCTTCATACCAATCTTACTTTTATCATGCTCTGCTACTTAACCTTTTTTTTCTTTTCTTTTTAGGGGCTATTTCTTGTTCCGAATTCTCCTCTCTTCTTAACCCGCCTTTTTCTTTATTCACATACTTACACCTTATCACGTTGACATCCGTGCAATTTGAGTAGATCTCCTTAATTGCTTCTTGCTTTCGCTTACCTCCCTCCCCCTTTTTTCTTCTTCTTTTGAGTTGTCTACTCAACTAACCCCTAGTCCTTCTTACGCTCATCATACTTATATACAACTCAACAAAAAATGAATGTCTTTTTTGGTCATCCCGATACGAACTGATTAATGGTTTCTTTTTGTCATCGTCATCGTCTTTGTCTTCGTCTTCGTTTTCAACTTTTTTTTTCCCCTTTCGTTTGCTTTCTTCACACACAAAAAAAACTAGTCCCTTTTATCTTTTCTTTTCTTATGTGTTATGTTGTGTTGTATGTGGTTAACTAGCTTTTAATGAGTTGATTTCTTTTATGTAGCTAATGAATGGAAGAGAAATTATTGGTTCCCCTTTTTTTATGATTATGATTGGTTTTGATCGTGAGTGCGATGTGTTTCTGGTTTTTCGGCATTAAGTTTTATTTGGTGTGTTTTATTGGAGAGAGGGGAACGGGGAGTTGGAAGTAGGGAAATGATGGTTAAATGTTAAATTAAATAATTACGACTGTGTTTTTTTTTTTCCTTTGTTCCTTAAAGGATTGGAAATAGAAGCGGAAATGGAAATTGGAAGAAATTTTATTTTTACACCCATTCGCTAGGTGAATTTGATTATTTTTTTTTTGGTTATGGTGACCTCGCTGGACTTGAGGCTCTTGTTTGTTTCAAATCCTCTTTGTCTGGATGAACATCTTACGTAATAAAATAAAGTGTGTGGTTCACTACGTTATGTAATACAGAACGAGATGTCTTAAGTTTCGGCCTGCCACTGGTGTTTGGGTGCAAGAACAACCGCTTTTTTTTGCTCTCATTGTATCTATTGTTTTCGGCATACGTATGGACGAAGCATATACGGATCTGAAATACTATGAAACTTACAATACATGGATATGTGCCCTTGATTCATTTTAACTGGATTACTAGTACCAACCGTGATTGATCGAGACTTAAGCCGATGTTTGATATCGGAAAAAACAGATGTCTTTAGAGGACAATAGTGCTATTGCACTGCTCCCCGTCTAAGTCTACCTGGACAATAGGTGATCTTAAATATTCCTAACGGACTGAGAGGACGGATGGGACGGAAAACGTGAGACGGGACGTGCGGATGAGTTTCATCTCGCGGTGAAGCCATCATATCTGCTAAAAGTAGAAAATGAACAATTGCAAGTCTTACTACAACTAGTGGCGGGTGTCATCTACATCCACTTGTAAACCATTCCAGCTCCCAGTCATCCGCACAACAATAGAATATGCCGTGGAAATCAGTTTCGTAATCTCTCGAGAAAAATAGTATAAAATACCTTCAGTTCAACCTCCAGTCCTCATCACAAAGTATCAATAAACCACACTGCCTAACTCTTACTCACAAACAATGTTCTCTACCACTCAATTACTCGTACTCGTAAACCTTGCCATCAAAGTCACTTCTGCACCAACAGCAGTACAACATCAATCTAAATCTACTATCACTCTCCCATTCGCACTGAGCCTCAATCTTAATGGGTCCACACTCCCAGAGATCGATCGTGCAAGAGCAGAACATGCTATTAATCACGGGAGACAGATTGAACAAGCAATAAAGTCTGGCACGAAACAATCAATCTCTCCACAATTCGAGAAACGTGCGGCTAGCTTCGATGTAACAAACACTGCTGTATCTTATATCACAAGTATTGGTGTTGGTAATCCTCCAACAAATTATAATTTGTTGATCGATACCGGCTCGTCAATCACTTGGGTTGGTGCGAATAATGGATACGTGCATACTAGTACGAGTGTAAATACAGGGAAGAAAGTCTCTGTACATTATGGATCTGGAAGTATGAGTGGATATCAATGTATGTCATCATTTCCATATTATATTATTCGCCCACTCTCTCACTCTAATTCATCCCTTACTTATTAAGACGTCGACTCCGTATCACTTCCGTCTGGTCTATCTATTCATAACCAGTCAATAGGAGTCGCATCTACATCGAACGGGTTACCCAATCAAGTTGATGGTATCCTCGGAATAGGTCCAGTCGATCTGACTGCAGGCACAGTACAGGATACATCTAGAGTTCCTACTGTCACAGACAATCTATCCTCCCAGAACAAGATATCATCAGAGATTATTGGCATATCATTCAATCCCACGACATCCCTATCTTCATCTAATGGAGAACTCACATTTGGAGGAGTCGATCAATCTAAATATACGGGATCGATAACATATACTCCAATTACGAAGACATCTCCTTCGAAACATTATTGGGGAATCGACCAGTCTGTTACCTATGGATCATCGAATTCTGGAATTTTTTCGATGACTGCAGGTATCGTGGATACTGGGACTACCCTTGTACTATTTGCGAGTGATGCATACAACCGTTATAAATCTATTACTGGAGCTACTGTTGATAGTAAAACTGGACTATTGAAGATCTCGTCGTCCCAATATTCGAAACTCCAGAGTCTATACTTTAACATTGGTGGGACTCGATTCGAGTTTACTGCTAATGCTCAGATCTGGCCTCGTCAATTAAATGGACATATTGGAGGAACACCTGATGATATATATCTTATTGTATCTGATGTATGTATATATTCTTTATATGGCCGTTTATGGAATTCTGATAGTTGTATTTCTGAAATTTGATTAGCTTGGATCATTGAGTGGGAAGGGATTCGACTTCATTAATGGATTTACGTTCCTTGAACGATTCTATTCTGTTTACGATACGACGAACAATCGAGTTGGGATTGCCACTACCCCGAATACTTATTCGACGACGAACTGAACGGGACTGCTTACTGGCTTTCATATTCATATTCACGTTTTTCGTGGTTGACGTCTTGTTTCATGCTTGTATACCTATCTGCTCGAAGTCATGTGTTGTTTTTCTTGTTGTTTTTCCTTTTTTCTTTCTTTTTCCTCGCGAGATCGCAAAGCAACGCAATCACTATAAAAAAAGCATAAAGCATACCCATGTATTTGTAGATACTAAACGAAATCCAATTTATTGTCCAATTCTCATATTTGGAATGATGCGAAGATTTTAACTTTCTCCAAAATGTACACCTTGTCCTTAGAGTAATACTTGAGAGTTAACTCAGCTCTTATGTCAGCCCCAAACTCGTGCGAGCATTTCACTATAAGGAAGGAGGTGTATAGTAAATGTTCTTAACTTTAAAAAAGATTCCGGACGAAAAGTAGGCAATGTTTGTATACGTTTATAGCCATTGATGGCATTGTAGGCTCCCCATATCTCTCATGATATCTATATCGACATAGTACGAATCTTTCTTGTATATTCGCTCACATCTATCCCTGTTACGCCAATTTCCGAGTTGGTATTATTGACAGAGACAGAGACAGAAGTCATATTTAAAATAACATTTTAAAAATGTTAGTCTTGTACTTGCTCGAGATATGTGTTTGAGACATGTGTATATTATAAGATGATATACTAGAAGAATCAAATAGGTTTGATCTGGGTTCAAAATAATAATAAAAAAAGACTAAAATTTGAAGCAAACATCCCTCCCTCCCCGTTCTACTTTTATATGATAAGGAGGTCCGCTGAAACATGTTATAGTATCAATGTGTTAGATTCTAATATCTATTAGAATACCTGTGTTTTTGGATGTATTCTGAATTAGATTTTAGCGTTAGTTCGTAGGGAATCTGCTAGTTGTTTCAGAAAGTGTATAGTTTTTTTAAAAATTTTCTTTTTTAAGTGGTGTTTGAGGTATATCCAAAGAAGGATATACATTTAGGTCTGCAACCAAGGCCGCGGAAAAAGAGAGCCCACTCCCAACACGAAGGCAAAATTGGTTCTCACCAAGCTCAATTTGACGCATGTTATCTTCGGTTAAAAGTCATAAACAATTAGGACTCACGGTGAATACTTTCAACAGTAATAAGAAGTGACACTTACGTGCTGGCAGATCCCCACCATCAAAACAATTAGTTAGACCTCTTGCATATATCTCACCATTCTCAGTATGGATTAATGGGTCACGAGGACTACCGCAGACGGAGCGTATATCGTAGCCTTTGAGAGTATCAACGATAATTGGTTTCATATCAGTGTAGATATTTATATTCATATCGTCTTCCCAATTTTTCTCTAAGACTAAAACGGTCGGCGTTTTATCGTCCGTGTAAGCAAAAATTGTGTTCATATTTGCTTCGATCTAATGAATGAATAAAAATCAGCGTTAATTGTAAGTTCTGCATCTCACATGTCAAACATTCTCACATTTATAATTTTAACCGATAAACAATCTTCAATCCTCTGGTCTTGTTGTACTGTTTCTCCTTTATTCAGATTTTGTAACTTTCAAGTATAAATAATAAATTTGAGTTCAAGGAGTTTAAGTTGAAATGAACGAGAAATAAACTTACATATACCCAATTACCTATTTCGGGTCTATCGTTTGTAGGACCGGGATTGATCGTTAGGACATGTCCCTTATCTGTGAGCCCCAGCAGACCACCTTTCACTGCTGCTATCTTAATCAGTTTTGGTGAAGCTTCATTCTCCGTTATGCAGCCTTTCTGTTTGATTATGGGAAGTACTGGAAGCGCGGGTAGCCGTTGTAGAATACAACAGTCTTTGGATTCTTCGCTGTAATACCCTCTTGGAATGATAGGGAATTCTGGGTTCACTCCGCCAGTTCCTCTAAGGCGTTCTCTGAGTACTTTTGGCCACCATACGTAAACATTCCCTGATTTAGTCAAAGTAGCCGCATGTATATTCGAGCAGACTATCTGTACTGGAGTAGAATTAGAGTCGGGGTATACACTCTTAAAAGCTTCGAGGTCAATGGCAAAAGGTGACTCCTCGGGTATAAACGTCCATAAAACACTCTTTTTTCCTAAAGCAACAAAATAGTTATCTGACATACAAGAGCTTATACTAGTCAACCCCCATGCTTTAAATTATAAGGAAAGCTACTAGGACTTACGCAATTGCTATGAATGGGTGGTCCTTTTCGATGGATACTGGTATTATGTCCCGTCTAGTTTCCAACATAGTTTTCAATGGTGGAAAATATCCTAGAAATGCTTTCAATTCAGTAATAATGGTGTGATAACAGCAGTAACATTATACACTACCCCATGTAAATAAATCTCCCTTTCTGTCAAGTGCACAAGTAAAACTGGGAGATTAAGTAATAAATCAATACAATAAGTAGCCAAGTCAAAGCAGAAAAATAATAGAACGTACCCCCATCCCACAATGATTTCAACTATATTCACTGAATGGTATTCGTATTTCATGTCTCCATTGGGTGATTTGCTGATGTAGTGATAAATATAAGCTGTAATTAAATAAAATAATGAACGAACCTCCATAAAACCAAATCTGGACGGTAAACCCGTTTATAAAAATCTCTAGCCTTCATATCTTTTGGCTTGCGTTCAAATTTTGGAAATCCTAGATCCCTCTCATATAGCTCCTCCCATAGTTGATCTTCATTGCACAGTTCATAAAAGTACTTATTTACTCTGGACGACCGTACAATAGCCACCATGGGTAGATACTTCATAATTTTGTCATGGACTTCGTATGGTAGGAACTCTAGTCCGAGTTTACCATATTCTTGCTTATCCATAGTAGCAAATAACTCGCAGTGACAAAATAGAAGATGGATGAAAGCAGTAGTTAAGAGGGGACCACCACTAACCACACAAAGGTGACTTATATAATAAAATGGGAGGATAATTACATAATCGAATGAAGAGTGTGGTTCTGTTAACAACAAAAGATTTTATTGTTCGCTTCAGTTGCTGCGGTTTGCTCCGTTTTCTATTGTAACATTTCCTTTTGAATGTTGGTAGGCCTCTTACGTAGTAACATATATGACATTACTCCATTCTATAATATCCGTACCTTGGTTGAAGGAGACATTTATATACGACATTAAAATAGCGATAATATACTTATATTTTGATTTACAGTTGATTATTAGTTTCCTATTTAATGCATGTAGTTACTTCTATCTTGATACAGGGTACACCAAGAGTACCTACTGTCACAGACAATTTATCATCCCAGAACAAGATATCATCAGAGATTATTGGCATACCATTCAATCCTACAACATCCCTCTCTTCATCTTCTTCATCTAATGGAGAACTCACATTTGGAGGAGTTGATCAATCTGAATATACGGGATCGATAACATATACTCCAATTACAAAGACATCTCCTTCGAAACATTATTGGGGAATCGACCAGTCTGTTACCTATGGATCATCGAATTCTGGGATTGTTTCGATGACTGCAGGTATCGTGGACACTGGGACTACCCTTGTACTATTTGCGAGTGATGCGTACAATCGCTATAAATCTATTACTGGAGCTACTGTTGACAATAGAACTGGACTATTGAAGATCTCATCGTCCCAATATTCGAACCTCCAGAGTCTATACTTTAATATTGGAGGAACTCGATTCGAGTTTACCTCGAATGTTCAGATCTGGCCTCGTCAATTTAGTGGACATATTGGAGGGTCACAAATACTTACTCATCGACTAGTTGAATGAGACCGCTTACCCAGTTTCATATTCACGTTTTTCACGAGTGACATCTCATTTCATGCATGTATACCTGTTCGAAATTATATGTTGTTTTTCGTTTTCCTTTATTATTTCACGAGCAACGAAACTACTAAAAAATCTAAAAAAAAACGTACTCACGTTCTTGTAGATATAAAACGGAATTGAATTTATTAACTAATTCTTTTAATGGAATGATGTGAGAATTCAAACATTCTCCAAATATATACTTTTTGTCCTTGTATAACGCTTGAGAGTAAAATTAACTCTTCTGTCGGCCCCATACTCGTGTGAATGGTTTATTATAAGGTAGGGAGGGTGGTAAATGTTTTAAACCCGAAAAAGGAATCTGGATAGAGAAGAGATATTGTTTTCATATAGTTATTTCCATTAATAGTCATTAATAGTATTGGTATTATAAGTTCCCTCTATCTCTGACAATATCAATATCCTCATAATACAAATCTTCTCTCTATATTCGCTAACATCTGTCGTTGTTATCTATTTCCGAGTTGGATTGACAGAGAATGAGATGGGATTCATATCTAAAATATCATTTGCGAAATGTTAGTCTTGTACTTGCTTGAGATATATGTTTGAGACATGCGTTAGTATACTATGAAATGATATGCATGTGGAGGATCGAATAGTTTGGTTTGGTTCGGGTTGGGTTCAACATACAAATACTAGACCTGAAACAAACATCCCTCCCCGATCTATTTATATTAAATAAGAAGGTCCACCAGAACATGTTATATTAATCTATTAGATCCTAATATTTTTCAGAATATCTGTCACTTCACATAGGGACCCTGTCGGTGGTCTCAGATAGTGCATGGGTTTTCTTATGAATTTTCCACTTTGATGCTGGTCCACTTCAGCCACTTTCTTTTTAATGGGCGTTTGAGATATATCTTCTTTTGGATTTACATTTAGGTCTACAACCAAGGCCCCCGAGAGGAGGGGCCCACGTCCAATATGAAGGCAAAATTGATTCTCACCAAGCTCAACTTGACGCATGTTATTTACGGCTAAAAATCATAAACAATTAGAACTCATACTTAATACTTTCAACAGTAATAAGAAGTGATACCCACCAAAATAATGTTTTGAACTTCTTGTATATACCTTTCCATCCTTAGTATTGACTAATGGATCACGAGAACTACCGCAGACGGAGTGTATATGATAGTCTTTAAGAGTATCAACGATAATTGGTTTCATATCAGTGTAGATATTCATATTGTCTCTCCTTTTTCTCTCCAAGACTAAGACAATCGGCGTTTTATCGTCCGTGTAAGCAAAAATTGTGTTTATATTTGCTTCGATCTAATCAATCAGTAAACATCAGCGTTAATTGTAAGTTCTGCATCTCACATGTCAAACATTCTCACATTTATTATTTTCACCGATAAACAATCTTCAATCCTCTGGTCTTGTTGTACTGTTTCTCCTTTATTCAGATTTTGTAACTTTCAAGTATAAATAATAAATTTGAGTTCAAGGAGTTTAAGTTGAAATGAACGAGAAATAAACTTACATATACCCAATTACCTATTTCGGGTCTATCGTTTGTAGGACCGGGATTGATCGTTAGGACATGTCCCTTATCTGTGAGCCCCAGCAGACCACCTCTGACTGCTGCTATCTTAATCAGTTTTGGTGAAGCTTCATTCTCCGTTATGCAGCCTTTCTGTTTGATTATTGGCAGCATCGGAAGCGCAGGTAGCTGATGTAGACCAAATTTGATGCACACTGTTCCTTTATTTATTTCTTTTTGAGTGATGACAGTGGATTCAGAGGTCCACAGGAAACGTTTGATTACGTCTCTTATCTTAAATGGCCACCATACGTAAACATTCCCCGATTTAGTTAAAATAGCCGCATGGATATCCGAGCAGACTATCTGTACTGGACGAGAATCGAGGTCGGGCCATAAACACTTAAAACGTTCGAGTTCATAGGAAAAAGGATTCGTCTCGGGTATAAACGTCCATAAAATACCTTTTTTTTCTATAGCAACAAAGTAGTTCTGCTCCGTACAAGAACTTTTACTGGTCAGCTTTCATCTTCTAATTTATAACAAAACCTAGAATTACTCACGCGATTGCTGTCATTGGGTTGTCCAACTTGAAGAAAAATGGCTTATTTAGCTGCGATTCATCAATACTATTCGTCCAGTCGAATGGATCTAGAGGTGTATTTTATTTGGTGATTATGGTACAATAACGACAATAATGCAATACTTTACCCCATACAAGTAAACGTCCTTCCCTGTCAATTGCACAGATAAAACTGGAAGATTAAGTAACAAATCAATACAATACAATACGTAGTCAAGTAAAAGTATGAAGACAATGGAATGTACCTCTTCCCCACAGCGATTTCGACCAAATGCTTTCTACCAAGACTACCGAGTCTGAATTTCTTATATGTATTACATGATGTACTGAAACGGTGATAAATATAACGTATAATTCAATAAAATAAAAACGAACCTCCATAAAACCACCTTCGGACAGTAAACCCGTTTGTAATACCTTTTGGCTGTCATATTTTTTGGCTTGAGCTCTATACATGGATATCCTAGATCCCTATTGTATATCCTTGTCCAGATTGAATCCATATTGAACACTTTATTAAAGTCTTTGTTCACCTCGGACAACCGTACAATATCCTTCATGGACAGATAATTCGTACATTCGTAATACATATCGAATGGCAGAAGCTCCATTCTAGATCTTCCATATCTTCGCCCGATCATATCAACAGATAACTCGCAGTTACAAAATGGGAGATGAAAGTAGTAGTTAAGAGGAAACCACCACCGAAGTTGAACACACAAAGGGAAGTTATATAATTCAATGAGAGATTAATTACATAATCTAAGAAGGTGGTTCTGTTACCATATCTGGTTGTTGTTTCTTCTAGTTATTGTAGCATGTCGAGAGGTTTCTTATACAGTAACATATATGACCTATGTTACTTACTATAAAATATCCTATCCTAGTTGAAAGGGACTCTTGGATACAGTATTTAAAATGTGGTAACCTAATTACACTTTACTTTATAATTGATTATCAGTTTCTTGTTTAATAGCCCCTTCCGTCCTGCACACGCACACGATCTACATATGATACCCTTTAACCTATACTGATTATTCCATAGAATATATCTTTCTGTATATAAATTTATTGGAATAATATATAATCATTACTGAATTAGGTCCATATTGCTCACAGCCACTTCCTTTTCATGTCTTCACACTCAATGACGAAGTGACTTTGAAGTAATAAGTAACCTTAGTCACACGCATATAGATATTGTACTGGTGTATATGTTTACTAATGATTTACTGTAATTGTTTCAACAGCCTAGGCCATTTTGGAAAAGAACCAACTAAGCAAAGTCGGATTATCTTCTGCTTATATAATAATGTGGTTCAGTCTCATTTGGTAATAAGACCACACAATGTCTTAATTTCGGTTGCCGGCTTGCTCCTGAAACGAGATATGCAGCATGGTGTCTGGAATGGGTGCCGGATTCACGAATATTCAAAGAGGACGATAGGGGTGGTATCATACTTATTATGCTTCAAGTTTTATACTGGCAACAATTACAAGTAGTGTTTTATGCTGATGGTGGACTTAGACTTTCGGGGGCGAGTAGAACAGCAAATGCGAGACCGGATGTGCGGATGTGCTATTTTGACTCACGATACAAGTCATATTCTCGCTATAAGTAGAATATGCACAATTAAAATCAACATTGATGGATAGCGGCGAGTAGCACTAGCATTTACCGCAAAACATCTCGGTACTAACCATCCGCACAACAATAGGATCTGTCGTAGAGATCAATATGATCATCTCTCTCAAAAAATGATATAAAATACCTCTACCTCAATCCCAAGGTCCATCACAAAGTATCAATCAACCATAACATTCATCTCTTACTCAACGAACAATGTTCTCTACCACTCAATTACTCGTATTCGTAAACCTTGCTCTCAAAGTCACTTCTGCACCAACAGCAGTACAACATCAATCTAAATCTACTATCACTCTCCCATTCGCACTGAGCCTCAATTTAAACGGCTCTACTCTCCCAGAGATCGATCGTGCAAGAGCAGAACATGCTATTAATCACGGGAGACAGATTGGACAAGCAATAAAGTCTGGCACGAAACAATCAATCCCTCTCCAATTCGAGAAACGTGCAATTAGCTTCGATGTAACAAACACTGCTGTATCTTATATCACAAGTGTTGGTGTTGGTAATCCTCCAACAAATTATAATTTGTTGATCGATACCGGCTCGTCAATTACTTGGATTGGTGCGAATAATGGATACGTGCATACTAGTACGAGTGTAAACACAGGGAAGAAAGTCTCTGTACATTATGGATCTGGAAGTATGAGTGGATATCAATGTATGTTATCATTTGCATGTTATATTATTCGCCCACATTCTCACTCTAATTCATCCCTTACTTATTAAGACGTCGACTCGGTATCACTTCAATCTGGTTTATCTATTCATAACCAGTCAATAGGAGTCGCATCTACATCAAACGGGTTACCCCGTCAAGTTGATGGTATCCTTGGAATAGGTCCAGTCGATCTGACTGCAGGCACAGTACAGGATACATCTAGAGTTCCTACTGTCACAGACAATCTATCATCGCAGAACAAGATATCATCAGAGATTATTGGAATATCATTCAATCCCACGACATCTCTCTCTTCATCTAATGGAGAACTCACATTTGGAGGAGTTGATCAATCTAAATATACGGGATCGATAACATATACTCCAATTACAAAGACATCTCCTTCGAAACATTATTGGGGAATCGACCAATCTGTTACCTATGGATCATCGAATTCTGGAATTATTTCGATGACTGCAGGTATCGTGGATACTGGGACTACCCTTGTACTCTTTGCGAGTGATGCGTACAATCGCTATAAATCCATTACGGGAGCTACTGTTGACAATAAAACTGGATTATTGAGGATATCGTCGTCACAATATTCGAAACTACAGAGTCTATACTTTGTTATTGGTGGAACTCGATTCGAGTTTACTGCTAATGCTCAGATCTGGCCTCGTCAATTAAATGGACATATTGGAGGGACACCTGATGATATATATCTTATTGTATCTGATGTATGTATACATTCTTTATATGGCCGTTTATGGAATACTGATGATCACATTTTGGAATGCCGATAGCTTGGATCATTGAGTGGGAAGGGATTCGATTCCATTAATGGATTCACATTCCTTGAACGATTTTATTCTGTTTACGATACAACGAACAATCGAGTTGGAATTGCCACTACTCCGAATACTTATTCGACGACGAACTGAACGGGACTGTTTATCGGTTTTCATATTCTTGTTTTTCATGATTGACGTTTCATTTCTTTTTTCCATCATACCCTTTCGAAATCATGCTTTCTCCCCTTCTTCTTACCTACAAAAATTACAAAGCAACGAATGATAAAGCATTAATGCATACCCGTATACTTGTAGTTATAGAAATGAAACACATTTTCAACTTCTATCTTGGGAATCGTGTCCTAGAATATGTGTGCGCGTCTTCAACATGACGGACGTTCACACATGTATGCATGCTTAAACCTGAAAAGCTGAGAGATTGATTAAGGGGCATATCACAATTCTCGATCACGCATAAAATTTTGAGTCGAAAAGAAACAGTGTTTTAATAAACATGCTGGTACATGGGGGCCATATGGCAATAATGCAGAGGAAACCATAATGAAAACAGAGTAAGCGATACAATTATTTCTAATGATATTCGTCAGTATCGTCGAGGATGGTACATGGTAAGAAAAAAACTCACGAGAATAATACCGTCGAAGCGCTGCTTGAACCAGGACATGGTATCTTCCTTCTTTACACGGTGTTGGAAGCCGATGCGGGCCTTCTTTGCTTTTCTCTTGGCGACTCTCCCTCCTGGACGACCCATGACAACGTAGAAGTCCATACCGAAGATACCAATGTTAGGGTCATAACGAGCACCAAGATCAATGTGTTCAGTGATACCGAAACCGAAGTTTCCGGTGTCTGAGAAGTTCTTGCGTCTCAATTCGTATTCCTTCACTTTAAGACCTCGCTCAAGAATTTCTTCTGCCTTGGGCCCTCGGATGGTGACATGTACGGCAATCTTTTCGTTACGACGAATACCGAAAGTGCGCACAGTGTAACGTGCTTTTGAGGTTACCGGAGTCTGACCGGTGAGCTGCTCCAAAACCTTGGAGGCACGGGTGAGACGATCACCAGACTCACCAACGGAGATGTCTGGGTAACATAGATTGGTAGGAATTCATTTATGTATTAAGGACTGCAAACATACTAATGACAAGCTTGTCAATGCGAAGCTCCTTCATGGGGTTCGTTGGCGCGGTCTTGGAGTCGGCCTGCAAGGACATAATGCAACGATATAAATACAACAATTCACAGAAAACGCAGACAGCGACGTACCATAGTGTCGAGTTGGTCTTGAGGATGCTTGAGGATCACATAAACAATACACAAATAACGACTCACCTCCGATCATGCTGTATAGTTTTCTCAAATTCTTTCTCACGCCTATATTTACTTGACTTGAACATAAACTTTCTGTACAACACCGTCTCTCAGATACTAATTTTCCTCGAAATGAAATTAGCAAACTGGCCTTTCATCTCTTGCCCGAAATAAATTTCACTCTCGTATTTAACTCAAATACTTGGACATGAGAAGTGCTTTACCTGAAGATCAATTTTTTATCTCAACAGTTCTCTTGCAGCTACAGCAGGCGTGAAATACGCAGGTGTGCAAAGATTTGAAGATTGGTATGGGTACCATGCAGAATATGTAATAGCTGTCAGATATCCATTTTTACTAGCACTCTCCTCTTAATCTGGGGGAATTCTTGGTTTGAGTAATTCCTCCATATTTAATCTACGAAGGCAGAAATTGCCGATTGATTGAAAAACTGATATTAAAATATCTAACAATTCATCGTTTTGGATTACACTAATATACGTGGTGATGATGTTGGCGGCGGCGAGCTTAAGCAAAAAAGAGAATGCATACTACATCTATATCTAAAGAGCGTATTGTATTGATATTTAAGTAATCTTAAACAGCAGCCTGTCTATCTAGGCAAAACACGCTAGACCAAATATCCTCAGGGACATTCAACCTGAACCCGCTTCACTATTGCGCTTATTGTCGGAGGAGCGGTTTCCCAATCAATGGGTCCTTTTGCCCATTCACTAGTACCTTCTGGTGTTGACGCGTCCCAGATACCAAGTTGTATACGGGCAGCTTGTGTTGGATAGTGTTCGGTGTCATTAATCCGTGTCTGGCCTATGTGAAGGCGGAAATTGAGATAAAATAAAATTTTATTTTTGTCTATACTCACTGGGTTTTAAAGTACGAACAGGTTTCCCGTCGACAGACCAGATGATCCTAGTTGCATTCCAATCAATCGTATAGTTGTGGAAGTCATTAATTGTGTCGGTTTCTGATATAAAACCCTCTTTGCCACTGAGTAACCCATATTGCGGGCCCTGATCTTTAGGACTCGGAGCAAAAACGTTGGTTTGCCAGCGACGAAGATCACCACCAAGGATTTCAGTATCAATCTCATCACGCCCATCAGCTAGAGATTTAATGTTAGAATTACTGAAAGTTATATGTAGTTGTACTTTGCACTCTCTTCTTTCTTACCTATCAGAATTACGGCTGTGACGGATCCGGCTATCGGTGGAGCTTTTACTTCAAACGTCACCTTTCCATGACTTGAAAAATATCAAATTGTTGTCCCACATTATAACAAAAAGTGATACTCACGGCAGAAGGAAAGTAGAGTTGATGGTAGCTCCTTCACCAACAACATTATTGACATGGCCTTGGCGTATGACGGGTTCCTTGGGTTTCTTAAGAAACATGCGAAGCCCATTCCCAGTTGCTTCATAGCTATCCGGTGGGCTGATCCCGATGAAAGGACTGAACGGGAACTGTGTTACGTCTGATTTGGGAAATGTTGAGACAAAAGGCTTGCATGCAACTTTAGCGCTAGTATTTTGAGACATCAGATCAGCTAAACCGCCATCCAAGAAATCACCAATTGCGGCGGCTCGAGCCAGCGAGACGCAGGAAAGGACCACGACCAGTGCATCAAGCAACTGCATCACATAAACCAGAATAAATAATTATAAGTTGAATGAAGAAAGAAATACAAGAAGAAGAGGCTGGCACTAAGAGACTAGCAAATTAATTCAAGTTTGGACTAAAGTCATGTTATGCATAAACAGACTAAAATATCCGCAAGCATATGTGATCAAGCGAGTTATAATATACAAGTTGCTATAATACAATGTACTCCGTCAATGGGTCCCTTCGTATGTTGCAGGTGCACCAGAACCGGCGAGAACCATCTCATCTACGATCTCATCTTTTTCTGTCCGTTTGTACGTTCTAATAGTCTCCCCGAAATCCGAAATATCATAGATGCGGAAGCGACGGTCAAATCTGATAATGAAGTGGTAAATAATCTGACAGGTCTTAATAAGATAAGATACGTACCCAATTTTTGAATAACCAGAATAAGACCTAGAAGCGAGTCAGTGAATGGCGATTAATGGAGACGATGGATTCTTACCCTCCACCTCCAAAACATTGCCATATGCCCTTGACTCTCCTACAATTCTCCGTTACTTTATAACGATTAGATACAACATTTTTTATCACTGAGTATAAAATTAACATACTATGACAATGCCCGTTGGCAATTACTTTAATTTCATGCTGACCACCACCGGCATTATGTGAAGTTTCAAATGCTGTTAGTACACCCTTTTCGTAGAAACCATCGTTGCCTTTAGCGTTTCCGTGATCTTCGATATCATGGATACCAATATCAAGAGGAATACCCGTTTCCGAATCCACATCCGCGTCGTCATAAGCTTCAGGACTAATATCGTATTTAGTAACAATACGTCCACTAAAATAAAAAGACATACAGTGGGATATGGAAGAACATAAGAGCATTAGGTTTCGCCAGCCGTTTGGAGCCAGGAGTAACTTGATTCGCAGATTGGCGTTTCCAGATAGTATCGAAGTCTGTTGCCCCATCAGGAGTGAATGGCCTTTCAATCTCTGGAATGGAAGCAGACTCCTGTAGGAACCAATTGATTTGATTCTTAATATGGATTTTGAGTGAGCAGGTTTCCTTTATCGACGGAAAATGGTATTATTACCTCTCTGATCCAGTCATACTCAGTTGGATGGAACAGACCTGCCAGTAAGGTAGTAAGATGTAAACAAGTGAATTTGCCTGATAAACTCCGGAATGTGTTCACCAAACCAATCAAAGAACCCTTTTGAATAGGCCCCCGAGTCCAAAAAATATAAAGTCAAAAGATGCATCTTAGACCTATATGGACAATGAGAAAAGTGTATTTTTGACAAGAATTTGGCTTACGCGTCGGCACTGTACACCTTATGCACATAGTTGCCCACACCATTTATATCCTTCGGCCCTCTTTGTGATAGACTATAGGGCATACCCTGCATCAAAGTCATCTGGTCCTCTCTTGACATACCGTTCTCCGAGTCATGGTTACCAAAAATCGCGGCCCAAGGTATGCTCCTATCGGTCACGGCGTTTGCGAATTTCGCAAGCACAGAACGAGGGTCCCATGATGTCCCCTGCCCATTCAGTTGATCGCCTGTGAATACAACCATATCTGGTTTTTCTTCATCGAGTACGTGTGCCAATAATGTGTTTGTAAGATTATCCGATTTACTACAAGGACTAAAGGACACATCCCGACATTTTCCCAGATCTACAGAGTAGTGTAAGTCAGCGATTTGCATAATCTTGAATCTCCCATCTCTGGAGAAATGAAGTGGAGGAGCTATGGGGACGGCTGGAAAAAGTTATGCTTAGTTATATTGTGAATACTTTAATGATTGGTTGCTTACGTTTAACTCCTCTCCTATAAGTAAGCCATGCACTATCTAAATGGGCAGTTGCTTCGGTTGTAGGTGGTGTTAGTCTTTCGAATCCGTACCACGGACGATCGTCTCCGAAAAGAACATCTAATTCTGTAATAATATTTGTTTTCTGCTCCCCAGACATATACGACATCCTTGGTCCGAGCTTGTACCATAAGAATAACGGAGGAACCCGAGGCACGCCATCCCGAAGGGATACCGGAACCATGACCCATTTATCCTGAGTGGTCGGTTCTTCTCCCTTTGGCAAAAGGACAATATCATCTACAAGATCAACATCGAGACGTCGGCTCCGTCTATAGTATACATACTACAGTCGATCAATGAATAATACATCCTCTCTTAAGACGACACTTACAAGAGACCAAATCCCGGACATGGCATTCAAGTCTCTATCTACACGGACCCATTTCCCTTTTATAGCATCAGCTTCCGGTGTAGTCTTTGGATAGCATAAAGATGTCATTGACGTTGGAAGTGGGCATTTTGCAACAGTAATCTCGGTTACTAGTGTTATTGCTCAGTTATATATAATGAAGTACGGGACACGCATAGCTCACAGCCTGTAACGTGCGGCAAAAGAGGTGACCAGACATCTAAGGGTAAGCTCGAAGCATCGACAGTGTTATCTCCTGAGGTTGTATTCCACCAGTCGACTCCACCTGCGTTGTCTTGAGCTCCGTTACCAGAACCCGATGAAGTAGCTCCTGTCTTTGAGCCCGTAGCGATGTTCTCTCCTGATATTGTTTCCCAAGCCTGCCATCCCAACCTTTGCTGTTTTCCCGGGCCATTAATTGGCTGATATAGGACGAGTATCCACGTCAAAAGTAAGCCAAAGCATAGTATTGTACCAGTTGGAACCAAGATACTTTTTAGAAAGCGAAAGAAGCGACCGCAGGTGAGGGCCATCCTTGGCTCCACTTAAAACTCAGGTAGAAGCTAATTCAGCCTGTTGGAATTCAGTCAAGCTCAAATGTAATACTTGAATCAATTCTTTAATAAGCGGCCTCACAACAGGGAGCTAGAGAATGGCAAGGACAACTCGGGGTATAGTGTAGTTACTGGTATTATGTTATAATACTGCGGTGTGAGTGTGATTGATTTTACCCAAAACGTTGGATCTGCGACTTCCAAAAGGAGTCCTCACGAGTAATCACACACGCGTGAGGCGCGTAACACGGGACGCGTCTTGACCTCCCAATTAACACCATGGCAGACCGGCGGAGTAAGGCGTCAAAAGCAGAAAAACTCGCTGAACTTAAGCGTGCAAGAGAAGGAGGTGGAAGAAACTGGAAGGTAAGACGCGTAAAACGCGATTTTAGAGAAGACTTTACTGATGCTATATCCTTTAGCAAGAAGAAGACGATGATTTGTATGATGAAGTAGACGAGGACCAGTACAAGTCGATAGTAAAAGGAAGGCTACAGCGAGATGACTTTATTGTAGACGATGGTGTTGAAGGTTATGCTGATAACGGTATGGATGATTGGGAAAACAATGGCGGGGTCCCGGAGTCGGATGAGGAAGTTAAGCCAAAGGGTAAATGCTAACTTGTCTTTTGATACGACTTCCACTTAACTACTATAATAGCAAAAAAGAAGGCAAAGTCTGTAAAGAATAAACCGGCCCCTCCACCAGTGCCTGCTGCAACGTTCAATGACTATAAACCGAAGCCTTCTGCTGCAAATGAAGAAGATTTTATGGCGTCTTTGCTTGTAAATTTGGATGAGAAAGCCATTCGATCGGCACCAACAAACAATCGCAAGCGCAAACCTCGAGAAGATTCATCCGCTTTCTCGTCAGATGCAGAAACATATGACGCATATAGATTCAATGATGACGCATATGCAGACACATCCTCGGATGGTCCAAATGACGACTACTTAGCTGTATCCGGAGATGATTATAGTCATGGTGCAAGTCGATTCAAAAAGCCACGGAAGGACGACCCGGATATAATCCCAACAGTAAATAAGCTGAGAGAATTCACTGTTGATACCAGTTCGGTTTCTGGTGACGACGCTTTTGACGACATTGATATGGATGACTTCGCTATGGATGAGGAAGACATCAAACCACAGGTAGAAAAGGTGAAGATGGAGATTGACGAGCCAAGTCTACATGCAAGTACGTCCCAGGATACCAAAGGAAAAGCCCCTGCGATCGACGTAAAGAAGGAAGAAACACCTTCATGGTTGAACGTACATGCTTCACTAAAGGTGAACACTGAGGACTCTCTGGGTCCCCTAGCTTCAACTTCTTCAGGCAACTCTGGCTCTTCTAAAGTCGATGTGCTTGAAAAGGATGGCTCCTTGCGGTTCTTTTGGATAGACTACTTAGAACAAGAAGGAAAGGTCCACTTTATCGGAAAATTAAAAGACAAGATATCTCAACAATGGATAAGTTGCTGCATTTCCGTAGACAATCTTCAGCGAAACCTTTTCTTGCTCCCTCGAGAAAGACGATTAGGCATGTATCAGGATTCTTAAAAATTTTATACTCCAAATAACCGTTTCCTCTAGAGGATGGATACGAAACAGATATTGTTCCGAGCATGAAGGACATATATAGCGATTTTGATGAGATACGCAAGCCAGCTAAGATAAAAACATTCAAAGCAAAGTTTGTCAAGCGAAAGTACGCTTTTGGTGAACCGGATGTGCCAACAGCTGAGACTAAATGGATGAAAGTCGTATATCCGTTCTCTGGTACGTATTAATTCTATAAGAGTAGGAATAATACTGATTCAAATACATAGAACCTCAAATTCCTGAAAATACAACGAGTCCAAACATTGCTAAAGTCTTCGGAACGAGAACGAGTGCTTTTGAACTTCTTGTGCTTAAACGCAAGATCATGGGACCATGTTGGCTAGAGATTAAAAACCCTCAAGTTGAATATAAAGGGGTTCGTGATTTAGCCCACCTCCTTTTAGAATAAATTATTGATCTTTTCTTAGATATCTTGGTGTAAATTTGAAGCAACTGTGTCCGATACCAAAGATATCAACCCTTTCTCCGATACTGACCCTAATGCACCAAAAGACACACCTCCCTTAACCGTCATGAGCTTGAGTGTACGGACAATCGTCAACTATAAGGAGAACAAACGAGAAATTGTTTGTGCAACTGCGAGAACTTGGTCAAATCGTAAGAGATATTATTTATAGGGTGGTAATTTCTTCTAACTTTGGGTCCATATAGTGGATATTGACGATCCAACACCTCCGGATCAACTTCCA
The DNA here is from genome assembly GCA_002287475.2 of Pyrrhoderma noxium. Classification (NCBI taxonomy): domain Eukaryota; kingdom Fungi; phylum Basidiomycota; class Agaricomycetes; order Hymenochaetales; family Hymenochaetaceae; genus Pyrrhoderma; species Pyrrhoderma noxium. The sequence continues at coordinate 2,678,861 of CM008254.1, read as the reverse complement.
TGCTCTGTGCATACCTTAGTCAGGCCATTAGACAAGTTCCCCGCAAAATTCCAAACCGTGGCTCAGTCAAACAAGATAGGTCTGATCTCAGCCGAAGCAAATGAACGAGTTTTACTGAATCGGCTCCTTGGTATGACCCTTGATTTATATCTAATCTAGGCCAAATACTTACATTGATTTTTAGTTACAATCCATAAGACCGATCCGGATGTCATCGTTGGTCATGAGTTCCTGGGTGTTTCTCTGGACGTGTTGTTAACTCGAATGCGTGACCTCAAAGCGGATAATTGGTCAAGGATGGGAAGGTTCAAGAGAAGCAGATGGCCGCTCATTGGTAAACAGGGGACAAATATCAAGTTTTTAAGCGGACGACTCTTATGTGACCTTGCTAGTGATGGAGCAAAGGTAAAACTATTTATTAGAATCCAAATGCACAGAAATACTAAAGTAATTTGTTATAGGGCATGATATCCTCAACGACTTGGTCCTTGACGGAGATGTGTACGACACATCTTAAGCTTGAACGGCAGGAAATTGATCCTGATGAAGTGGCTAACTATTTCGATGGTACTGTCACTTCACCGGATCGTCTCTTGACTTTCGTTCGGCATTGTGAAATGGATGCACATTACCAAATGGCTATTGCAGCAAGCGTGCAAATCCTCCCACTAACAAAGCAACTTACTAACCTCGCTGGAAACTCATGGTACAATATATTTCTTATTTTGATGCGCAATGACTCATTTACGGCTGTGTAGGAATAAGACATTGAATGGTGGTCGCGCTGAGCGGAACGAGTACATTTTACTTCATGAATTCCATCGACTCAAGTATATTTGTCCAGACAAGACTTTTGGGAAAAAATCTGCCGCTGCCGTCAAAATCGAAGCAGAAGAAGGGGATGCAGCCGCGGAGACAACGTCTAAAAGTAAGAAAGACAAGTACAAGGGAGGTTTGGTTTTTGAACCCAAACGTGGTCTTTGGGATAAATATATCCTTGTCATGGACTTCAACTCTCTTTACCCAAGTATTATCCAGGAATATAACATCGATTTTACCACTGTGGATAGGGTTGAAAGCGAGGTAAGCTAGATTATAAAGGCTCCAGATATATATTTTATGTTTATTTCATGATTTCTCAGGATGGTGAAGAGAAAATACCTGAACCACCTGCTCCAGAGGTTCCCCAGGGAGTGCTTCCGCGGCTTATTGCTACGCTTGTTAACAGGCGACGACAAGTGAAAAGCTTAATGAAGGATCGCTCGATATCTCAAGCAAAGAGATTACAGGTGAGAATTTTAATTTTGAGAATATCAAGGTCTATTACTAAGCTCCGCCCGTAGTTTGATATCAAGCAACAAGCTCTAAAGCTTACTGCTAACAGTATGTATGGATGTCTTGGGTTCGAATACTCAAGGTTCTACGCCCGACCACTTGCTGCCCTTACAACTTTTAAGGGTCGTGAAATTCTTACTCACACTCGCGAACTTGCTGAAAGCTTGCAACTCGACGTAAGTTATTTTAGAACAATTCCCCAAACGTAGCAGATAACTTACTTTGCTCTTTAGGTTGTTTATGGTGACACAGACTCTGTCTTCGTAAATTCAAATGTCACAGACTTCGCTGAGGCACTTAAGATTTCGGCCGAGTTTAAAAAGCAGGTCAACGAACAGTATAAGCTACTCGAGATAGATCTCGATGGTGTCTTCCAGCGTCTTCTTCTATTACAAAAGAAGAAATATGCAGCTGTCAAAATGGAGGATGAAAATCGGACTTCTGTGGAAGTCAAGGGTCTTGATATGAAGCGCCGAGAATACTGTACATTGTCCAAGAGTGTTTCTCAGTAAGTGGACGGTCATCAAACTGAGTTTAGGCCTTTACTTATATCAATGTGTCTAACTAGATACGTGATCAACCAAATCTTATCTGGAGAGGCTACGGAGATAGTAATTGAGAAGATTCATGAATATCTTGGTACAATTGGAGAAAGTGTCCGTTCTGGAAAGATCGGGCTGGAAGAGTTCATCATTTTCAAGGTATTTATAAGTTGAAGTTACTAAGAAACAATATTTTACAGTTATTATTAGCGTCTAGGTAAAAACCCAGAGGACTATCCGGACGCAAAAAGTCAGCCACATGTGACTGTGGCTCTGCGAATGAAACAGAAGGGGCAATCTGCTCGTGCTGGAGACGTTATTCCGTACATCTTTTGTGTTAGTAGCGGGGGAGAGACAACGAAACATGGACAAGCAGACAAGGCATACCATCCAGATGAGATCAGAAGAGGGCATGGTACTCTTCAAGTTGGTAAGACTAATGAGTGTTTTCTTGTCTGCTAATTTTAATCTGATTTCTTCTTCTTCTGGAGACTACGAGTATTATCTCTCCCAACAGGTTTTGCCTCCCATTGAACGTCTTTGTGATCCTATAGAAGGTACCGATAGGGCCCGTCTAGCAGAATGTCTGGGTCTCGACCCTGGTCGTTTCCGATCATATGTCGGGAACGATACCAATGAACGAGTATTCGGAACGCTTGAGTCACAAATGCCTGATAGCATTCGCTTCAAAGATTGCGAACCTTTGACTATTAGATGCCGTCATTGTGATGGGAGGATGCCGTTCACGCACGTTTCGGAACGAGCGGTCAGTTCTTTCTTCTTCTTCGTCTCTTCTTACTTCTCTTCTTGGCTTTAAACCGGCAATTTCCTGATGAATTTTTTATTCTATTTTTATCTTTAGACGTCTATCTTACATTCTAAGGGACCGAAATGTGGTTCTACAGAGTGTGGTGCACCGTTGAACGTGAGGAGCATGTGTCTGCAGCTCGAGAGCCAGATTAGGGATTGCATTAATAAATATTATGAAGGGTGGACGGTCTGTGACGATCCTACGTGCCGTAATCGTGCCAAGATGATGGGAGTGTACGGACGTCGTTGCTTAAGGCCGGGTTGTAGAGGCTCGGTTACATTCGAGGTGAGTAATCCTGACGAGAGTGTGGTGCCAGTACATTGACTAAAGACTGCGTGTTTTTTCCCTCTTTCCTAATTGGTAGTACTCCGACAGTCAGCTCTACAACCAGTTGATGTATTTTTCGTCACTCGTTGATGAGAGGAAAATTAGAGGATCGCTAAAAGGTGCTTCCCATGAGGGTATGTTGTGTTGATTGATTTACCTGGTCGGAAATAGATTATTGATGTTATATTTGCGCGTATTACGCAGATGCGGTAGTAGCCATCACTGGCCAAAACGTTGAGCTCCTAGATGCAATGAACGGTGTTGTCAACAAGTACCTGAACAACTGCGGAAGAAGATGGGTAGAGCTTGGGAATCTATTCTCGTTTATGAAATTATAACATAACATCATTCGGCCACTTGTATTTATTATGTTTTTGTTATCGTGTTTTAGAAGTAGAAATGAATGTATCAATAAGTAATAATCGCACAGCACCGCCTAGATGCATTGCAATGATCAGAGGGTAGATAACTCCTCGAGAGGGCTGCATCGCCCCTCACATGTGGTTGTATGCGCGCTCTCGGCAAAGCGCCAAGAACGGAATGGATTACACTTTTAATACACTTTAAATAGAAAAGAATGTAATGAGACATTGTTACTTTTGAGTATATTGACGTACGTGGTTAAGTTTAGTGACTTATATATCCTCCTCCCGTCACCGCCTAACTCTGCTCTCTCTCTTCCTCCTTCCTCTTTCTTCCTTCCTTCCCCCCCTTCGCATTCTATCCCCCCAACCAACGACACCGACGACGAGTAACACACGATCCAGCGACGAATTCGGAATCACCCCTGTCCCCTAATCCCCCTAATTAATATCTAGTTTAGTTATAGACATTTCTTCTGGGTTCCATAACTACTTCATGGCTCCTTCAAAGGATACCAACGAGCTCAAGGACGCGTCGACCAACTCGACGACGTCGAATACAGACATAGATTCTTCAAAGCCCGTAGTAGTAGATGAGGGCAACCCAGAATCTGCTGAGGCTGAGCTTGCTGCGGCCACTGAGCTACCAGATTCTGGTGAGACCAGTGAGGGAGGGAAGTTGAAGATGATTGTGCAGTTGCTTAAACGTTGTTTGGGCGTAAAGGATCTCGCTGCTATGTATGTCCTCCCCCTCTTTTCTAAACCGATCAGTCCCTTCGGGATGAGAAGGAGGTTACTGACTTGATGGGTTTTTTTGTGTCTTTTCATCGACGTCGTGTTACTTATGTCTTGCTTTTTGGGCCTTCTGAAACTTGAAACTTGAAGGCGTCTTTCACTCCCTGCCTCTCTTCTAGAACCTATACCTAACTTGGAGTACTGGCACTACTTAGACAGGCCAGATCTTTTTGTTTCGTACGTCCTTCTTTTAATCTTAATAAATCAGGTAATAGCTGACTATGACATTTGTTTGACGTGGACACTAGCATTAATGACTCTGATGATCCATTTGAGAGAATGTTAGCGGTTATCCGCTTTACGTTCACAAAAGACCTAAAGTTTATAGTACGTGCACTCTCTTCTCCTCTTCTCTCTTCCCACCCCACTTGTTTGTTTCTCTTGGCTACTATCTTCACCAATGATCTAGTATTAAATTATCTAACTTTCTTCTCTCTCTTTCGTCTAAAACCCACAGCGGGGGAAAGTTGTCAAGCCGTACAACTCCGTCCTCGGCGAACACTTTCGAGCGCACTGGGACGTCCTTCCCGTAGAGTATCCATCTGATCCAAGTCAAGGTCCTATCCATCGGCAACACATCACAACCCCTTCTCCCTCCGCAAACGCCTCATCTATCTTCGGCAAGGGACCCAAGGACGAAAGCACCCTCTCCCTCCGCTCGGCGAAAAGCACATCAAGCTCCAAACGCACTTCCTTCTTCGATTTCGCAACAGCTCGCGCAACCCCATTACCTAAATCCGCGGGACCAGCTTCTCCAGAAGCCACTCCCGTAGCGGCGATTGAAGGCAACCTTGCTGCGCAAGTATCGAACCTCTCCCTTGGCGGGGGTTCCTTCGAATCTGGTACCTCTTCTTCAGGCGAAGCCACGACAGCGGCAGATCGGGTTCGAGTAGCATTCTTGACTGAACAAGTTTCGCATCACCCACCTATCAGCGCGTATTATGCTTCGTGTCCTTCTCGTGGAGTTTCGTTAATGGGTATCGACCAGATTAGTGCACGTGTTTCTGGGACGAGTGTGCGTGTTGCGCCTGGATCGTTTAATAAGGGTATTTTTGTGCAGATTGATAGTGGGGCTGGCGAGGGGAACAGTATCAAATTACACATCCTGTTGCGATGGTTAATGGGATGTTACGTGGGAGCTTTTATGTGACTGTTGGAGAGTCGACTGTAATCACATGTTCGCAGAAGGATGGAAAAGGGAAGGGGAAGGAACAGTTAAGAACGATTATTGAGTATAAAGAAGAGGTAACGTTGTTTTCAAATGTGCTATTTATGGGGATACTATGTCATACTAAAAATACTTTTTTCCCCCTTCCCTTCCAATTTAATCTAGCCCTGGATAAGTGGACCTAAATTCGCTGTTGAAGGTGTGATTCACACCTACACAGAAGGAGAGACCGAACACGAAGAATGGACAAAGGTCAAACATGTACCCAAGCAATACGCAGTTGCGTACTTTGAGGGATCTTGGAGGGGAGTTGTCCGTTGGAGACGCGTAGACAGTTCGGATCAAGCGGTTTTATTAGATTTGAATCCGTTGTTGGTTATTCCGAAACGGGTACGGCCGTTAGAGAAACAGCATGCGTTTGAGAGTAGGAAGTTGTGGGAGAATGTGACGAGTAAGCTTTTGTCGAAGGAGTATAGTGAGGCTACGAGGCATAAGCATTCGATTGAGCAGTCTCAGAGGGATAGGGCTGCAGAGAAGAAGAGGAAGGGGGAAGAGTAAGTTTTTTTTTGATTTTTTGGGGGTTGGTAGGATGGATTTGCTAAATGGTGTTCTTGTGCGCTTGTTTGTAGACACGTCCCTGCGTACTTCGAGAAAGATATTTCCTCGGGTATCCCAAGGTTGACGGCAGAAGGTCGCAAAATCCTAGAGGAAGAAGCCAAGTCTACAGAGGGCGAATCATAACACAGCATAACATAACGTATCTCGACCCAAGACCTAGAGCCTCTATCGACAACAACAGCAGCCCCCTTTTAGAGTTGTGGAACTTATACATATTATCCGTGGTCTCTTGAGGGTTTCCTTTTTTTTATTCAAATAATTCATTATAGAAGAAGAATGGAAGAATGTGGAGAAGAGGAACAAATGGCAAATGGCATTAACACAACCAACCAATCATAGGAAATAGGAATATACTTTGACTTTCGCCGACTTTTTTTCTTTGCTTTTTTTGCCTCTATAGCATTTCAGACAATTGCATGCGATTTTTATCTTTCTTTTCCCTACTCCTTTCTTCCTTTTTAAAACTTCCCTTTCTTTTTTTTGAGTCTCCCTCCTCACTTTTCACCTTCTTCCAAACAAATTAATACACATCTTCCTCATCTATATCAACAATAATCAAGTTCTTAACCTCCATCAATTATGTTCACTCTTATATACGTCCAACGCATCCTTCCCTTCCCTTCCCTCCTACTCCTCTTATCTTTTCTCCTTCCCTCCTCTCTCCTCCCTCACCGTCCTTGACTACCTACCCCATCTCTTTCTACCCCTCTCCGTTTTTTTGGCTCTTGTCTCTCCTCCCCTCCCCTCTCCTACCCCAGTTCCCATTTTTGGATGTCGTTGACGTAGACTAGTAAGTAAAAGGATCTCGATTATTTTTTTCTTGGCTTTTTTCCTTTGTTTTGTTTGTCTGTTTCTTTCTTTTTTTTATTCGTGTACAATATCGATTTATAGTTCCTTTTTCTCCTCCCTTTACTTTTCTTGAAAAATTGAGAACTAAGAACTAAGAGAAATGAGTAAAGAAAGGGATCAAGTCATTGGGTCCCGGATTACATCGAATGGAATTAAATTCGAATCACAACGAAATCCAGGCTTGAGTCGGCTCGAGATTTGGAGTGAATGTTAATGAGTAACGAATACCGAATCATGAATCACGAGGAATAAGCTCGTAGATCTATCAAACTACCTCACAAACTCGAAGAAGGAGAGAGAAGAAGCAATTAAAAAGTATAACTTCGTTTCAGATCCTTCAACTATTAACTACGAACTATGAACAGTAGACGGCAGATATCCCAGAGAAATAAATTTGTGATCAAGAAGGTTACATTGAGTTGATTTCTATGTTAAATATCAAATATTCAATATTTTTACTACTTAATATCTGAGGTCTGAGACCCTCAGACCGATGTTTAATATTTGATATTCGAGGGTTTGAGATTCGAGAGTTCGAGGTTCGGACTTCGAACTTCGAACTTCGAGGGTTGGAGTTTTTAGATAGGAGGTAAGACCGTAGTGTATTTTCGATGGTGGTATAATAGAGGGTGGGGATCCTGGGGGGTTGGACGATATGTGGAGGTTCGACTCGTATGACTCGGGAGATGAATAGTTCGGATATGAGGCCGTCTTTTGGGGGAGGGGTTGTGGGAGGGGTGAGCGTAGCTGTAGAAGTTTTGGTAGCGGCTACGGTAGAGGTTGAAGTTGAGGTTAAAGTCGAGTTAGGAGAGTGATCCGCTAGGGGACTAGGATAAGGAGAAGGGGGAGAAGGTGGATAGGGAGAAGGAGAAGAGGGAGAAGAGAGAGTATGAAGCGGGATACAAGAAACAAGTGAACAGGTGAGTGAACCCAATGAGCCTGTTAGGACTGGGAGGTTATCGGCGTTGAGTGTGTGGGGGGTTATTCGGAATGGGTCCGGGAAGAGGTCTGCGCGGGCGAAGTGGTGTGCGGTGGAGGATTGGGTGCTGGAGAGGAGGTTGACGACTAGGCTTGGTGGTGGGATCGTTGATGATGACGACGGAGAGGATTGTTGCTGTTGATGTTGATGTTGGAGCATAAGTTGTTTTAGCGACGTAGCCATTCTGGAGGGGATGCGTAGGGAGAAGGCTATTAACGGGTATGGATCGAGAGCAATTGAGGAGAACGAAGAGAGCGTTGCTCCGTGGAACTTTTTGGTACTAGCAGCAGTAGTAGCATTGGCGACCTTCCCAAGTTCATCAGGTCCCTCTTCAAAATCGACACCTACGCCATCAAAGGGATAGTAAGAAGTGACGACAGCAACAGGCTGAGCCGTCTCTCTCAATAATTTCCGTAACGCGTCTTTAGTCGCTAGTTCATGTTCATTCGACGCTGACGCTGTTGTTAAGCACCTTCCACTAGCATATGACGACGACGGAGACCACCTGAGCCTACTTTCCAAAGCATGCGAGAACGCCCGCACCTGGCGAGGTAGACAGAGCATACTCCTTGGTCAGTCGCACTTTTCGATATGATATTAGATTTGTGCGAGAGAACCCTGACGGAAGTGATCGACGAGATCGACGCTTACTATTTCTTCTTCTTACCTTTTTTGGACATATACACATCAGGGCCCTCAGGTCATTTCTCTATTCTATTCTGAAAGCTGAAGCTTTTTCGCGCTGCTCGCCGACGCCGTGGGCATCACAAACGGAAAAACAGAATCGGGTCCTCTAATCTAGTCTACCACAGGACTTTGTCAACTCAACTCACGCTTCACCTCCGTAGGGTGTCCTCCTTTACATAACTTTTTTTCTTCGGAGGTAGAAGAAGAAAGAAAGAAGGAAACATACGAATTATGCTGACCTTTACTACGTCGTCGACCAAGATGTCGATATCAAGTCTCACCCTCCTTCGGGCCCAAAGAACCTACGCAACCGTCTCACCCTCAACAAAACCCCAAGAACTCGCCCAAGCCGCCTCAGCCGCCTCAAAAATCCAAGAACGTCGTTCAGAACTAACCACCTCCTTCGCCCGCACCCCCCTCCCCTCCCGCTCCCTCACCCTCTCCGAAAAACGCTCCATCGTCCAACCGCCCATCTCCTCCCACCAAGCCTCCACAACCTTCCGCTCCAGAATCCGCGGAGTCAAAAAAGTTAGGTTGTCGGATGGGAGTTACACGGACCGCGTCGTCGGTCAGAAAATCTTCTTGCCTAATGTGTTGTTCACGCTCGTCAAAAATCATACCCCGCCTGGGAAGGCGTATAATCCCTACGAGGCTACGTTCCGCATTACGCAGAACCTCACGAAGACGGATATCCGGTCGTACCTCCACGCGGTGTACGGCGTGGCGTGTACGTACATCCGTACCGATAACCGTCTCGTCTCGGAGAAGCACCGCAAGAACATCGCGACGGGCAGGTTGGAGGATTTAGGCCAAAAACGTAATTACAAACGCGCGGTCGTGGGGCTGAAAGACCCGTTTTATTACCCCCAGATGACGGAGGATATGGATGGGAAGCAGAGGTGGTTGAGGGAGGCGACGGTGGAGGAGTTGTTTAGGGTGAAGGTGACGAAGGATATTCAGCAGGCTATTTCGGTCAAGTTTGTGGAGAAGGCAAAGTCGAATGATGTGGATGTGTTGAAGGAACGGTGGAATACTAGGAAGACGATCTTGCGTAAACTTTGGGAGAGGAAGGAGGAGAGGGATAGGATCACGAAGGACTTTGCGAAGAAGTTGGAGGCGACGAGGGAGGAGGAGGCTTGAGATGGATGAGGTGGACTTTTCTTGAAATATTGACCTAGGTAGTGGGTAGTGGGGGGCATACATAATAATTGAATAAATAATATGTGCTCTTAGCAACCCCATGCACTAATATCATTCCAATTCCAATTTTCTCATTGTTTTTATTCAAGAAAAAGTGTGATGCACATAGTCCAATACCAAAATCCAAAAAAAAGAGTGGGTATATCAATCTAATTAAATAATACATACGTCCCAGTAATGCTTGTACAAGACCGTCCGTCTGTCCATCTATTCCACCCATTCATCCCCCAGCTCTCCCATCCTTCTATCCACTCATCCATTCACCTATCCATATACCATTCCCCCCCTCCCTTCTAAAAAAAACCCCCCATTTTTGACCACAAAACTACTTACTATCAGACCCCTCCACCTGAATAGTAAGCTCCTCCAACCCCTCTATCCTCCTCCTCAAAAGCGAATCAACACGCTCCACAACACGCTCCACGCTCGCCCATACCGGTTTAACAGATGAATGGGGTCCTGAGGGGTCTACAGATGCTTGGGAACGTTCGAGTTGAATGTGGATGGAGCCTATGAGGCTTGAGGAGTCTTTTGGCCAGAAACGTGGAGAGGAGAAGGATGCTAGGCCTTCGATTGTTGAGAGCTGTGTTTAGGGGGTAAAGGGAGTACAGAGGGATGTGAGGGAAGGAGGAGGGAAGGGAGGAAGGATAGTGAGCATCGATGTTTGTCGCATGCACCTAAAGAAAAAAAAGAGACGATCCAAACATACCTCTTCCAAAGCCTGAGTTATAGTACTTTCCCTATCAGCAACGTCCAGACATAGCACTTTCCCACTATCTATCACGAGGGGTATAACACTCGCTGCAATGAGGATAGCAATAAACAGAGAAGCGATAGGGTCGAATCCTGTCCAGCCGTAGAACTGAATCAGTAAAGTTGAGATAATGACCCCCACCGAACCGAGTGTGTCCTAGAAACATGGTGTGTATATCAGTATCGGTATCGGCTCCACTATCCCAGATATAATAAAGAATTGATTCCGTTTTTTTTCTTGCATAAGAGGCATAGACGAATAAAACTAAAAACTCACAGCTAACACATGAAGAAACACCCCCCTCATATTATGACTATGCCCCTCATGTTCACCTCCATGACTATGACTATGACTATGATCATGCAAATTCGGTACATGCACATGTCTCCCATCACCACCCTTCGAATGGTCATGATGTTGTGCAAAATGCTGATCATGCCCAAACCTGTAGCTAGGCGTCAACGGCGAAGGTGGACTATTACCATTATTATTACTTCCAAACCCAAACCCAGTTCCAGGGCTCAGGCTATCTGGTGAAGTTGGAGAAAGGTGTCCGGGATTAGGCATCATGCTGGGTGTGTGTGCGTGACGAGATGGACGGGGAGGACCACCGTGGGTGTGTCCGTGTCCGTTCATGCTGGCACTGGCGGAGAGGGGTGGGGATAGTCCGTGTCCTGAGGGGATTTGTAGAGAGACGGAACGGGTATGGAAACGCGTTGTTGTAGCTGGTGCAGATGCTGGTACTTCGAAGGCATTAATAGTGTTATTACCATTTGGGAGGTGAGAATGCAGATGTGTGGGGTTGTGATTATGTATATGGTTATGGTTATGGTCATGGTCATGATCGTGCCCATGCCCATGCCCGTGCCCATGATCATGATCATGGTGGTTATGACTATGACTATGATCGTGATCATGGTGATCATGGTCATGTTTATGCATTAAGGATGATACAGTTGGTGAAGTATAGTCATGAACATGATCGTGATCGTGATCATGGTTATGACAATGCCCATGCTCGTCGTGTTCATGTGAATGCCCATTAAACCGAAGTTCGGGTGCATGTACGGGTGATACAGGAGAATGCTTGTGGTCGTGATCATGATCATGATCATGGTCATGTCCATGACTATGTGAATGCGAATCATGAGAATGGCCATGCGAGTGATCATGCGAATGAGAGTGACCCTGTTAGAAATATATCAGCAAAGAAAACAACTATAGGCACCCCTAATATCCTTTCCTACTTACGTGATGATGATGCCCGCCCATAGCAAACATACCAAAGAGATTCACAGCAAGACCAAGAGAACTAACGAGAAGCAACTGGCTCGTATTCATCTCAGGAGGGTCAAGACTACACAATTCGATATCTCAGCTACGACTTGTGATAAGGAAGTGGTACACCAGACTCACATTCGCTGTATCGCCTCAAATATGATGAAAATGGATATGAGAATGAGGAAAATACCATTCGCAAATCCAGAAAGGGTCTCGATCCGCCCATAACTGAAATTTAAGCAAATAAGCTTTAGTGTGGAGTTACTTTTTAGGCCACAGCAAATCCGACTCACCCATACGTAAACCTCTCGTTCGGCGGCCAGGTAGCCATAACAGATGCAAATAGACCCATCCCAATAGCCATACAATCAAAAGCCATATGAATAGCTAGTACGAGTCAATTTCAAATTTTATTAGATCCAAAAGGCTTGATGAGACTAACCATCAGAAATAAGACCAAGACTATTAGTCCAAACACCATAAAGCATCTGAACAAGCATATATGCAAGATTAAGCATAAGGAAGTAAAAGATTTTGCGTGATTCCGGATTAGCCAATATCGTTTTGATATAAGCTTTGGCGAGACGAGAAGCTGGTGTCCGTGGAGGACCACCAAGAGTTAGATTACTATCCGGTTGAGAACCTATCAAAACAGTAAGCCAACCGAGTGAAATAGTATCTTTCTGAGTTGTGCACACCATAGAAGAGAAGTCCAGCAGTGATACAATCTGTCCAGGAAGGAAATTGAGAAAATGCCAGTGGGCCCAAAATGAGGGCGGGTATTAATGTTGTCATATAAGATAGTTGAAAGTGTTTTGCAGGTATAGCTATAGAGGAGACAGAGGACTTTGTGCTTGGTGTGAGATAAAGGATAGAGTATGCGAGAGCCGGAAGAGCGAGTAGAGAGTAAAGGGGAGTAGCCGGTGCTTCAGGTGCATCATACTGATACGGTTTCAGTTAAAACATTACAATTTAATAAAAAATGTATTTATACTCACAATTAATGACTTGAACATGTAAAATGGAAGAGCAATGATCGTAGCTCCAAGTACAGAAGACATAGTTGCTGCTTTCGCACCAATTGCAGGTGTAAGAACGCTTTGCGTGTGGTCAAGACCTGCTGTAGAAACTCCATACAAGACGATAACGACATAGCCAGGAAATACAGCATTAATGTTAGATAGCTTAAATTTCATATCGGAAACAAATGATAATGCAAAGGCCGCGATGAGAGCCGTTGTCTTGCGAACCTGATTAAAAGTTTAACACTAATATTATCAGCGCAACCGCTTGCAAGACGTACTGAATCTCTGTTGATAAGTGCGTCAACCCAGAACGAAGCGAAATGTGTAAATAGTATAGCTCTGTAAACCAAGTTAGATTATCTCCATTATGATAATATGATCATCACCCACTTTATTGCTGATAACCTATACAAAGCTGTCAAAAGAGAAGCTTGTTGCACAAAAAGTAATATCGACGCCATGCCAAGGATCGTCCACTAATGTTACAACACACATGAATCACTGATCCTCGGGATTGAGTACAACACAACGACAGCACCTCAATGTTTGAGTTAAATCTCTTCCCAAGTTCACCTGTCATCCCCTCCCATACGAGTGCTCCAAGACCAGCACATGCGAGGACACGTATAAGTACCCAAAACACGCCGAGCCGCATATCGGCTGCCAAAAGCCAGTCTTTTCCTGCATCAAGGGCAGCAACAAGTAGGATATTCGAGAGTATAAGACGACCAAGTAGAGGAGCCGGAAGACTGCGAAAGGGGTTATTAGCATTTCCTTAGAGATAGGGAATGATGATGTATAATGTCCTTCGACAACAACATACGAAGCAGAGGCAACTCTAGATGGATTGAGAGCGATCTTTGAACGCGTCTTTGAGTTTGGAATAGACATGACACTCTAAATTTTTTTGTTCCTTCCCTTTTTTTGAAGACAGAAGGTGTGCTTCTAGTGCGTTGATGACATTCCTGGAGCTAGCTGAGCTCAATGAGTAGGAGGACGCGGTGTTTGGCTTAAAGATCTAGTAATTAAATAAACAGAGTTCGTAATTAGTATCCCCGATCGGTTATTCCCGAGTTTACAAGAGGGGAAACCTAGTTGCCATTTTGTTTTGAAGATAACGCCATGACATCATTTTCTATCTTAAAACAACCTGGGTGGCCCGGCTGATTTGGGAAATGATTTTAAAACATCTAGAATAATATGATCCACTTTGTCATTCATGTAATTTACTTTTTTTCTTTCTCTTCTCTTCTTTTCCCTGTTTCTATTCTTCCTTCCTTTCTCCTCATACCCGCAAAATACTTACATAGCTACAATATAAGAAAAATGGCCATAGCAAACCCGTTTCAAGAGCTGATTCTATCACAGCATTATATGTTGCTCCCACTTCGAAAATCTACATACCTATGTGGGAAAATCCAATTATTTTGCTTTCTTTGCTCTTTGCCCCTCATTCTTATAATAATTCCTGGTAACAAACGACGTCATAAACTCAAGAGAGATTTCCAAAGAAAACCTATACTTACATGTCCACCATTGCGAACTCTTTTTTCGAAAATTTCACCACAAAGCGGTGTATTGACCATGCGCCATATAATCAACCAAAAAGCAAATTACTAAATATCTTTGCGTTCTTAATTGATACTCGTGTGCAATATGGTCCCTCTACTGTACCTGTTCTCCATTCTTAGAATTTCCTATAAATACCAAGTCCTGCACGACCATATCCCCTCACTTCACTCGAGGTAAAAAAAGAAACAATCATGTCGACAAGCGAAAACAAAACTTACAGTCAAGCACTCGTCCAGGACAAGCCAGAAGCCCCATGAAAGAAGGCCATCCTCAGACCAAAAAAGGATACTCCAAAGACAGACGACTCTAAGGAGCCAGCCAAGGCAGCTAAGAGTCAAAAGATGTAAACTGGAGTAACTAGTAAAAAAAATTCCATTCATGTCGTCTTCAATTAGATATGTCAATTTGTGATGTCTTAAGTTGTCGATATCAAATAGATGATATGTTAATAAAAGGATTCTGATATTTGGACCTAACCACGAGGATAGATAATTTAGATTCTTAGGCTTTAAGGTGCTACACGAAAGGGCCTCTTCCATTCTATTCATCTGGGCAATGAGGCGATAAGCCTTTATATAAATCAAGGGCATTGACAATATAATATTTATGATAGGCATCCAAAAACAGCATATGAAACTGTTCAATATGAGGATTCCCATTGTTTTCGTTTCGGTAGTTGTACGCTCCCTAAATCAGAAAGTAAAAACAAAAATTGGTACTACACACTACGTTATTTCCGTAGTAATTTCATAATACACTATTTACAATAAGAGTTCAAACAGAAAGGGAAGGTATATAAAAATAAGAAGATCGGAAAGTGCAAACCTAAGAACTCGAAAGGAAATAAGATATAGAAAGTAATAAAACACATAGAGTCCAATGTCCACCAAAGCAAGAAGAAAGAAATTCAAACCATAGCCTCCAGCTACTATCATGGACCTCATAAAATCAGGACGATCCGAATTGCTCCATGAGATTCGACCACGCATAAGCGCCGGACACATCGTTATCTTGAGGCGATACCGATTCCTGGGCCATATATACTTGTCCCTGAATGGGGCTATATATATTCGATTGCTGTGGTATATTGTGCATATCGTAATACGTCCCATATTCAAACCCATGAGAAGGTATATTATTATTCATATTAAGATGATTCATTCCATGCCCACTTCCATAGTTATGTTGGGGTAGTTCATTATGCTGATTAGACACACTTGTAGAAGGGTATCCCATCATTGTTGAATCATGTCCCCAATGCGTATGCATGTGGGCTGCTTCCTGGGCTTGGGCTTGATGCAAATGTAAGTGGTATTGCTCGGGTAAAAGATGTCCTGACCCGAATAATGCCATTTCTGGTGAATGAGGATACGCTGGGACACCAGCGCTTTCTATAGGCGACGAGAAGACTTGTTGTTGGGTTTGTTGGGATTGATGTAGGTTATGCGAGTGATCATTCGTGCCGTATAATGCAGTCTGGATATGTTGTGATTGACTCATCAGTGAATTCGTCGAAGTTGGAGAAACGGGAGTAATAGGAGGTGGAGAGGTATGAGCCACGGGGGGACTGGATACAGGAGAACGCGAACCACGAGAGGAAGCAGACGATGGGGATGTTGTTTTTCGCGTAACTAAACGAGTCTTTCCACCCAGCGTTTCAAGTTCATCTTCATGTTTCGGCAATCGGTCTTGAGAAGGTTCACGCTTTGGGTTGACAAAAGAACCCCCTTGCTCTTTCTGTTGACGCATGTATTCATTCATCGAAGTCTCGGCACGGTCCCGTAATTTAGCAAGAATAGGCTACGAAGGAATCAACATCTTATCATATAGAGCTTAGATAGGAAGAAAAACACCATACCAGTACCTTGGCCGCTCGTGACTTCTCGCCCAACTTTGAGAATAGGTCGTAGGCCTGGTCAAGATCACGCAATGCGGACTTTGCCAAGGTCATCCCTGGGCATTTGACGGGTATGGAACCAAGGACAATCTAAATAGGCATGAGTAAACATCTTTTTGCTTAACTTTTGAACGTACTGCGCAAGAAAAAACGTGGGTGAATAAGAACCAATTCCTTTCTGCTAACTGCTGTTGGTAGATCCACAAGCTTCTTATAAGTTTTACGAAGAATGCTGAACTTTCTTGAGCACGAAGTACTGAGTGCCCATATTTCCCACTCAAAGGGTCGCTTGAGTTATCAGTCATAGCTTTGGCGAAGAAACCACGATGCATATATAGTAAAACTTAAATTTATTGCGTTAGAACGGTCAAAATCGGCAAAAATTTCTAGGTTTGAACTACTTACCGACTTCCTTAATGGCAAGGACAATGTAGCGTTGCATGGTCAAACTCGATGACGGTGTTTCATTATTTGCGTTGTACATAGGTGCAGTTCCGAATCCAGGTACTTGTAATACTGGCGGAATAGGATATTGACGGACGCGTTTGTCTAGTTCCATAACCGTAGCATATGAGGGAGCTCGTGCCCCGAAAATTTGGTCGTGTACGACACTAAGACATTCCGACGAAAACCGGTGTTTCCACGAATCGACTGGTTTGAGGCTTACTTAAAAACATGCGTAATAATGGTGGATGTATTGGTTACTTACATAACAACCAACTGTCCTCTGGGGGAGATTTAGGGTCGAACATCATTTTGCAATCAATGTGTGAAGTTGATAATGAGGGAGGCCGTCCATAGGTCAGGCTCTAGAAAGTGCGATTAATAACTCAACAATCTGTGAGTTTATCTGTTATAGTGGTGTGATCACCTGCCAAGAATCGTATACGTATATCTCCCAAAACAACTTTCGGCGTAACTTTGTTTCCTCCGGAGAAAGTTTCCAACGTGTGCTATCGCGATCTGTTCGCTCTATTAGCTGATCCAATCATATCTACTATCAAGATGAAGACGTACGCAGGCCGATCTTATGTGGTAAGAGAAGGACAATTAGATTTATGAGGATAAAAGCAACGAGAATTAGGCACATACACTTTGAGCAAGCTTGACTACGATTCCCATCAGTGTCCACCTCTGTGTATCTACATCGTTCAAGAACATATAATGGCACATAATCACCTACATCACCGTTATTATTATTTATTTTATGAATTTCAGGGTTGATCACTGATTCCTTACCAGCGCTTGAATAGCGGTTATACTTGGTTCCTCCATAATCGCATCGAGGCTGAGCGCAGCCTTCGCCAACTGATAATAATGAATAGCAGATGGGTCATGAGAAGGTCGGGACAAATCGACAAGGATCCCAACAGCAAGAATAATATACAACAGTCCCAACCGATGACTTTCCCGTGAACCGGCATCACGGTCGACTTCGTTGTCGGACGGTGAGTCGGCTGACGTTGCGTATGGGTATATTCGAGAAAAGACAAGTGAATCGAATTCCTCTTTCGCAACAGGATGGTACATCCATGCTGCGTTGAGGAAATAGCAGTCTATAAGTGTTCGAGCAGTAGGGGCATCTGGAAGGTTTGCAAGTAAGGTGTTACGGAGGTCAACCGCAGCTGGCTGGTTAAGGGAGGGCGAGAAGGGGAATGCGTGACTTAACCACGGGACATCTGCTACTGGAAGTGCAAGTGCGTTGTCCCCTTCGCCGTCCGAATGGTCGCCCTCTTCATTCTAAGAAGGGTGATTGTCGTCGTATATAGAGCATTAGTAAGAAGAAGTGATGAGAAGAAAATATGTAAGGAAAGGTTCGCACTAACTTGAAGAAGATACTACGTCCGTTGTTAGCCTGGGTAGGAGTATATAAGACAGACGTATCCCACTTACCCATGCATTAGCCGTTTGCCCATAGAAATTGGTACGTCCAGTAGAAGAAATTGACCTCAAATTACATAAAAATCAGTGGCTGACAACCTGACAACATCAAGGGCATTATTTACAGAGAACCGACAGCATCAATTGCATCCTCTTCATCAGGCGGTTTTGGTGCTTCTGCTACAACTTCTCTTTCTAAGGGATTTTTTATCTTAAGCAGCTCGTCACTGAGAAGAGGGTGTCTATCATTGTGTAGGGTGCTGTGCGCTACTGAGAGCGCATCCTCAAGCGAGCGGACTCGATGTGAGAGTTCGGATATCTTCTCGTGTAAACTTTCGGTGTTGGCTAACACAAATCTAACGGATAATGGTGACAATGTTCAGTCTGCGGGAAAGCCGATAGGAAGGCATGATCAGAGGTTCACACCTATTACCCTTTCCTGTGGTAAGTGAGCCTGAATGGATGATATAACATTCCGGTGAGTGCGGACGCTCAAAAGTCTATAAAAGACAAGAGATACAACGGGGATTAACGTACCCTCTGGGCATATTTGACTGCAACCTCGTTTAACACAGGCGCCTGATGAGAATTACAGTAGATTAGCCCCTGTATATGTAGGCCTTTTTGACTTTGAAATATATCCAACAAAGTACATACTACAGGGAAATTTTCTGAATAAAACCATAATAGGAATTTGATCGAATTAGTTTTGTTTGCATTTCTGATAAATACAAGTGGGGGTATACACGCGACGTACCTATCGCAACGTAGTTTAAGTCTAAAGAAACGGGAAAAAGCACAGCAGTTAGTATTTTGATTTTCGGGGGTTAGCTTCGCCGTTGTGGTCGGCGAGATGGAATAAGCGCGCGTTCATATCATATCATACCTTCTGCATTCTGCACATGAAAGGGCCGTGCTTCGCTTCTTATTTCTTGCCACTGAACCTACCGCCTCGTCATTGTAGCTCCTCAATGCTGACATTGTTGTGAACGACACTCAAAAACAGATGAAACACGACAGAGTTCTTGTATAAGGAAGTGCTTGTTCAAGAAGTCCGAATTGGAATAGGCAAGGCAATCCTTGATAGCCGATTGCTTCGTGCACGCAAAATAAGATCAACACTCGTCGTGGCTTGTGTTTGTTGAAGAATTTGCTCGTCGTCGTTGTTGTTGTTGTAAGGGCTGGCAAGGACGGAAGCAAAGCAGATCTGGGTGACGGAACGCGCAAGAGCCAAATGAACATGGACCCGAGTGCTTCTGGGCCTGCGCATGTCACGATCCATTGGACTTTTTCCAAACAGATCCATTTCCTTTTTCTTAGGCGTGCATCCTTCTGCGAACTGGATTCACCATCAATTTTACTTCAATTTTCTGCTAACAGCTCATTATCATAATCTACGGTACTTCCAATCCTCCTTTAATACAGTCCCCGTCGCAACCTCAGCACAAGGCAGCGAAATGTATCTAACTCCCCTTTCGTTTAAAATGGCCAGAAATTACAAAGATTTGTGGTAAAATGGCTCGCTTTTGCCCTTTAAAATCCGTATCGGAAGCAAATTCTGTGTTGGTAAGGAACGTTCGCTGAGTTTCAAAAATGATCCCCTGTGGCTTCTCACTGCCGGATAAAAAAAAATGAAATCAGTTACTTTCGCTAAAACATACGTGTATTTATATATATAATTTGTCTGTTATCAACCGACGGTTCGTTTACAAACTACAATTGGCTATCGTTGGTTTGTTTTCCCGTTCGATCATTGTTGGCATATTGACATATAAAATTATTATCGTGTTCTTCAAATTTGGACTGAGACTGGTGCTTGATTTGTTCATGTTCGCGGGCTGACTAGTAGATAATATGTTATAAAAACTGGCAATCTATTTTCACCCATCCATAGCTAGCCTACTCCCATCCATAATCTGGTCCCGGTGACCCAACACATACTATTCTCACTTATATTTATCGATTGGCTGCGCCATCTTTTACTATTCCAACCTTCTCTTGAGCCGTTGAGCATCTATATTCTTATTTTATACATTATAACTCTGCCACTGTCAAATAACCGACCATGGTCCACCTTTCAACCCGCTTTCTCTGCCTTGCCTCACTTGTCGCAACAGCAGCTATGCCTTCTTTCATCCTTGAAGCAGATGCTCGAGTTGTGGATCTTGCATCCCGTCATCACAATAAAGAGCACTCGGGGTTGCATGATACTAAAAAAGGTATGGAACGACAATCTAGTTCGCCAATAATCCCACTCCCTCCCTCTGCGAAAAGTAAGCTAGAGAATAGTAGACACAAGGGCAACAAGGAGGGTCACAGAAAAGATGATAAAAGGGTATGTTATGGTCTACATTGACCATTACCTCTAGACTCATATCAGTTTATAAGGGCGTTTTCAGTCCTGACAACTATCGGGACTCTGATGGATATCTGTATTCCGGTAATAATCCCGATTTTTCCAATCATCAAACCTACTTTAGTGCCAGTACAAGGGCCCAGGCCAATTCCCGTATCTATAGTCGTCAGACTTTAGACGAACTAGCACAAGAGTTCATGCAACATGACGAAGACCTCCGTTTAGAAGAGCAAATATACTCAGCCGCAGTTTCTGCTTATCATGTTCTGCCTAGTTCTTCTGCTTCCGCCTCAACCAGACGTGAAATCAGGTCCAAGTCACACAAAGGAGTGGGTTCAGAGGACTCTTCCGATACTTGGGACCCCTTAGATCCACTTATTAAAATTGGCTCGTTAGAAGTTGGTGATGGACGATATGGATCGTACGCGAAGACCCACAGTCTTGGAGACATACTAATATCCTCGTCTAAAGTCTTACGTCCCGAACGTAGAGAACCTCATCACCACCACCATCACCACGGGGATCATGATGAAGTTATTGTGAATGGAAGTAACGATCGCGTGCACGAAAACAAGCGGAGAGAGCCTCACCACCACCACCATCACGGATACGACCATAAGACAGTAGTTAATGGTGATAATGACGATGTTCACATTCATGAGCGTAGAACTCCCCATCACCACCATGATCACCACGATCATGATAGGCACGGTAAAACAGTCATTAATGGAAGTAATGACCATGTTGACGTTCATGAACGTGATGTTGAAGCCAATTCAAATTATGATGTGCTCAGTATTAATACTTATATTGGGTGCGGGGAACGTTGTCCAGCCAGATTCGGACCACCACATGGGAAGAGAGATGCAGCCAGTGATGACGGATATAATATACAAGGAGTTCCAGGAACAATTGATATTATGGTAAGCAAAGCCATCTAATAATCGCTCGTGTACACAATCACCTTTCTCATGTGTCTCTCAAGAATGTCAGTAATGAGCTCAAGGAACGTCTGGCGTCTCTTGTTCTGTCTACCGTAAATTCCACAGATAACGTGTCTTCAAATTCTACAAAAACAGCTTTAGAAGCTGCTAGTCCCTTCGTCCTCGATGCTTCCAATACGACACAGACACAATTCTTCCTCGTTATCAACGAAGGCGAAACACCCCCTGCGACACTCAACGAAACGAATGCCGACTCTAGTTCTGCCAACATCAAGGTGACGTTACGAGTGCCTGTGTTTGAACCTGCAGAGGCATCAATGCGTTCTTATTGTGCTACATTTGATCCGAATCCACCCACACCCGCTCCTTTGAGGATGGAGAGGTGTTTTACGGAAGGGACGACTGCTAATAGCTCATTTAGTTTAGAACACAGATCTCAAACGTTTACTTACAGTCCATCCAGTGGAATTGTTGCTCCCCTTTGGTCCTTTGCCTCGAACTCGGCTACATCTGGGGATGTTCACGACAAGCAGATGAATTTCGAGCTACATAATGTCATTAAAGATGGGGCACTGCCAACGCCCGTTTTAAATGCAACTCAAGCTATAAATGGCACCACAAATGGAACCACAAATGGAACCGCAACTCCTGTTCCTCCAGCAATCCCAAGTCCGGTCGGTGATAGCACACATAATGTCACACTCGTCTTTTCACCTGTCGGCCCCGCTGTCCATTCGGTGTCAGCAGCCTCGGACGCTGCTTCATTCGAACCCGCCGATAATGATGATTCGAGAGAGGATGAACCCGATGATTCCACGAGTAACAATTCGGAAGTGAATTCTTTGAGCACCACCGATCTAGTTACGTCTTCAATGCCTTCCTCAACGACTACGGATGATTGCCTTTCGACAGCTACAGATAGTCAGATCTCCATGTCAGCCACCCCTTCTGACTTTGCCGAGATGGATGATGTGATGTCAACGTCAGGCATGATTTATAGTGTAAGTGAAACAGTCTATTCTAAAGGGTCAAGAGTTTCTTGGAAACATTCTGCTGATTGATGATGCCTATTTTCTATACAGTCTGCAGTTGCTCCGACACCAACATCGACAGTTGACTCTGCTGAGATCGAAAAGATGTATCAACCTGAAGCAGATATATTTTCTTAATGGAACTTATTATTAATTTTGGTTTTTTTCTCCGTTTCTTTTGCTACTAGAAGTAGGGAAACACGCCTCTAATTCTGGCAATTATTGTATTAGGATCCCTGGGAGAGACATGTAATATTTAATTATCTTGTGTGTGTACTATTCGGCAACTGCGTACGAGAATATTAATAAGGTCCACGGGAAGAATGGACGCTGTATCAGCCTCCGATGAAAATGGAAGAAGAAAGTTGAGAGATTTAGTCACTATATCGTTTCCATCAAAACTAGTTGCCTTCCCTGGTTTGACGGGTCGTCGTGGAGGAGAGTTAAACCCCACCCAGATGGGCAATTGATAGCGGATCGGGAGTGCCATTAAGTGCTATGAAACCCTCGTATAATGTTCGGTGTTACAAACACTACGGATAATGCAAAAAAAAATGATCATCTCTTACCTTACTCGGAAGATCGGAGTCTAACAGGTCACGGGACGGCTTTCCCAATCGAGAACGAAATGATCACATCTGTCTGTCACAGACTCTGTGTGTTTTCGACTTCGTTCTGTCATTGAAGACCAAAGTCTTTTAAAGATTTAGGGCTCTAGTCCGGCTTTACAATGATAAGTGTTCGTCGGTACGTAATTTTACGCGGTTACGAATAATCGGGCATGTCTTTCCCATGGTAACATTGTAGTTCCATGAGTAGAATGTCATTTTAAGACCCACAAGCATGCCGCAATAGTGGTATAAGAATTTCAATTTTTGCGACACTTTAAGTCCGTGACTGCATGCTTCCGCTTGATGTTAGCTTCATTTGCATTGAATTAGTGAAACTTAATGTTATCTCTGGCTGGTTTGTGAAACCGGAGGAACCCCCAGATAATAACGGTCACTTTAGTCCCGAGCATGAAGCGGCATCTTTAGCATCACAACACCGCAGTCTGATCGAGTGAGTGCATAAACTCGGGCAGATCAAACAAATGACCTGGACATTTATCAATCTAACTCCGTACCGTGACGGTGTACAGCCCATGATAGGTTGTTATCTGACCGCTTGATTTTCGATAATTTATTATTTTCCATCTCGGACCTGGTAGTCTGAACGGGATGGAAGTATGTCGTTGATGTTATTGTATTGCCTCTCGCATCTTATGCACACATACTTACTAGTTTTTTTTTCTGCAATCAAACTTATCACAGGCACAACTCGGTTTTCCCTATCCGACTTTCCGACAAGAGACACTAAAGGCCTCGCTGTGGGTGGCAAGCGCCTTCCTGGCATAGTTATACAAAGTTTAAACACCGGACGTATGACCCTAGGACTTCTTGATATGGAGATAATAAACTATAACAGTCCGAAGCAACGAGGGAAGGTCAAGTACGTTTGATCAGATATCTATTTCTGTTCGGGGCGGAAAACTGCCCGTGGGTGAGGATGGAAGTAGACCGCACATCCCGGAAACAAATTTGCTTTTCTTTTTATTCCTCATCTGGAGGAGGGATACTTTGGACAGTACAAAATTGGAATTCCACCACCTCAGTACTCTGTGCTATACTCGTCCCGAGCGGCAGTGCCTTGGGGGTCGTAAGTGGTCCCCACGCCCGCCTTTTCCTTGATCAAACATCAAATCTGGCCTTACTCCGCTTTACTTTTATTTCCAGTCCTTATTCTCTAACCACCACCATCTCTCCCACTCCGGCTCTCCCCTATCCTACCTTCCACACACAAACTTGTGGATGTCCGCAGTGAAACACCCAAACATGTCTTCAAACATTGATTCTCCTGGTGGGGTACAACGCCGGCGGAGGGGTGCAGCTCGACTCTCTTGTGCTGAGTGCAGGAGACTGAAGTTGCGTTGTGACAGGCATGTTTCTTGGTTGCATATACTCGCCTTTACCACCTATCTAACTACAGTCTAACTCCGATGCAGAAAAGTACCTTGTGAATCTTGTGTAAAGCGTGGTTGCGCGGCAATCTGTCCTGATGGTACATAGGATGCCATTGCTTCTGCACATTTGTCTAATCTCTCTACTACAGGATCTTTGACAACAGGGAAGGGAAACAGGTGAAATATACTTGTCATTCCTATTTACTTTATATCACTAAGACTGTTCGGAAAGATTCGTTCTAGCGTCAACAACAGAGTTACATGAAAAGATATCCGAGCTTTGCCAGAGGGTCCGTGACCTCGAAGACGCTCTGAGGACATCACATGCTTATCAGTCAACCCAAGCTCACCCTTTACTAAGTGACGACCTGCTTAAAATAAAGGCGCCTCTACAGCGCGAAAACTCCGACCGCGGAGCGCCCAACGGAGGGAAAGAAGACTCGTCACAAGAGGTTGTCGACTCGTTCGGCTCTTTGTCTATAAGCCAAACGGGTAAAACGAAGTTTTATGGACATACAGCGAACTCCTGGGTAAGCCACATACATTTCCCGAAGGGGAGCGCCTATACTAATTGAAATCCATCATAATGAATCCAAATCGGGTCTTTCTCTATAACAGTACTTCCTGCAAGTAAGTTTGATAGTCTGGCATACTTTTGTGTAGTCATATGCGTAACCATCGATGCAACGTGCTGATGGGTACTATCATTATAGAATGAGAGCCCTGAGGAAGAATCTGAAGACAGAACTGCTGCACTCGAGAGCGTTTTGCCTCCGGAAATCCTCGCTCTTGGCCAGGACTTCCCAACGTCTCCAACCAACTCACCTGTAGGATATGTGACGGCCAGGTACAATAACCTTGTAGGTTATCTACCATCATTGCAAAAAGCTATGGAGCTTCGGGACATCTACTATCAAAGAGCTGCATGGATGTAAGTGGCTATTTTCATATGAATCTCCTACTTATCTCATCTCGGTGAATTATGATTGATATCGACGGCTCATATTTCAATATTATTGCTTATTTTAGGTACAATCCTATCTCGCGCGCTGAGTTTGATCAGGAAGTATTCCAATACTTTTTCAATGAGACTTTTGCACCGCCTTCGCCTCCTAGTGATTCTGCTTCTTCACACCGCCTTGCTTTGATGTTCATTGTTTTGGCGATTGGTACACTTATGGACCCTCATGAAGAACCTTATAGCATTAACGCGGAGAAGTTTCATCAATTAGCAAGAGCCGCCTTGTTCAAGAGTTCCTTCTTTGACGATCCGACACTGCATGCTGTCCAGGCTTTAGTAAGTACTCAGAAGTACACCCCTATTTTTAATGATCAAATAAGTACATCGGCCCATCACTGGATCCGATGTCGTTTTGGATCTCTGCTTCTCATCTTTATGATGGAACGTGCAAAAGTTGTGAAGGAGCAAATTTTGGCCCATTTGACTATTTGTGTACACATGCTCTGCGGCGCACATACTTTGAGACACAACCCCGAGCTACTACCGCGGCTTCCCATCTTCTCTTTTGATGAATTTGAATGCTGTGAAAGATGTATACTGATTGTAGAATTTTTTTTTACCTAACCGTAGTTCCTGATGTCATACTATTTGTTTTTGGCCGATAGACACGGAACAGGGAGTGGTTCTCGGTGGATTATCATGGGATTCGCTGTAAAGCTGGCCCAGAGCGTAAGTAATAGAAACCTTTCTTTTTTTAGTTTTGTCTACTTAGGATCTACCGGTAACTTACCACTTACTATTTTGGGTATTCTAGATTGGATTACGTACGTCGTTTTAAACTTCATTTTGTCTATTTGCATAGTGACGGAGGTTTTTTATTTTCTAGACCGGGACAGCACAAGATGGAGAATTGAAGAGACCGAGACCCAAACTAGACGGGAAACATTCTGGGAACTGTATACATATGACTCCTGGCAGGTGAGTGTGTCTGAGTCAATTATATCTTACATGTATTCTGATTTTTTTGATTGAACGTGATATTCAGTGTTTGACGTTCGGACGGCCTCCTTCGTTCTCGTTGCCTCATGTTGACTGCAAGTTCCCACACCCGGTTGATGATCCGACTGGTGATCGTAGCTGTAAGCTTGCGGACTCCTTTACATGCGAACGATGCTCAAAGATTTTTAGTTGATACGTGGAAGCATCGATTCTCGGCTGAGTGTATGAGTGTTGTACATGATCAAGCCTTCGGTGCGAAGTCCCCTAGCTACCAGACGATCCTTCAATTAGATCGCAAACTCCGTGCATTTGCTGTACCCCCTGTTTTACAAGTCGCGGGATTCGGGAGCTCGGAGCCGGGATCAAGTGCCGTAACGGATACTCTTGAGCTGATTATGCAAAGACACATAGTCCTAGCCCTCCGAGAAATGAGTAAGTAAATTGATAGCGGAGTGTGATTTATGAAGAAATAATATTGATTTGGGGACAAAGATTTATTATACATGCACAGAGGTTTCTTCGCTCGTGCGATTGGTGATAATCAAAAAGATCCACTTGGATCTCCGTTCGGGACATCCGTAATTGCTGCTTATAGAAGTGCAGGGTCACTTGTTGCTTTAGTTAGGGATCTCGACTCCCAACTGCCAGAGCCTACAGAAAGACTCTGGTTCCTATGGACTCATCTTTTCTCCTGTGCAGTAAGTCCAGTTTTTCATTGACCTCCGGACCGCGGATTAACAATTCATTGATCGGATTTATGAAGATTGTATTGGGCTCCATTGTCACTCGTTGTCCTTCCATGAGTCTTGCACCCTCGGCTCTAGTCCAACTCGACTCAGCATGTGAGCTGTTTGAAAGAGTGGCTGAAAAGTTCCGGGCAGGGAAAGTTCTCAGCGTCATGCAAAATTTGCGTCAAAAAGCACACTTATCCCTCCGTGAAAATCGTGAGGGAAGATCACTGACGTCCTCCCGCGATCTGATGAGACCTTATGCGGATGGCTCAGGTGAACCTGTTGACCGGGAAGGATCGAGCGAGGATGACGATGAGTTGTTGAAGTTTGGTGGTAAGACACGGTTGATCTCTGCGAAAGAGAAGGACCGTATCTCGAAGTCACCTTCACCTGTGATTAATACTCTTACTCGTTCACCTAATACTCATAATCCGATTGTTCCACTCCCGCTTGGACAAAACTTGCCCCAGCCTGTGAAGGATTATCTTTACACGTTCAATTTCCAAGGGTCGCAGGGACAGGCAGATATGTATGAAAGTAAACCCTTGAATGGATCATTGGGTGAAGCTGCGAACGTTATGTACAGCCCTGTCGGCGCAAATGTTGATACTAGTGCATCTGGATTACACTACGCTACATCCCCTACATCATCCACAACGAGCCCGACCCTGATCCTTCCATCCCCGCACACGGCTGGACAGGGAGGGTCACAACAACATCAACAACAACAACAATCCTATACAAATTTCCCATCATACTTCCCTGTGTTCGACTACAGTTCAAGTTCGATACCAAATTCTGCGGGAGCGGGTACCTCAGCAGACGTGGGAAGAAGTCCCTATCCTGTATCGCCCATGCACAGCCAGTACGAACAGGATACAACAATGGAGTATGTCGGGCGAGGTCACAGTCATGCTTCCTCGCATTCTTATCCTCATGCTCATAGTCAGGGACATGTTGGAATGAACGGCGGTAACCTGAATGGATTGGGTAATATGGGTGGCATGAATGGCGTTAATGGCGTTAATGGGATCAATGGGATGGGTATGGGAGGTATGGAAGGGATCAATCCGGTGAATGGAGGGATGGGTGGATCTTATGCTACTGCGGCTGCGGATGGGCGGAGAGATCTTTCGCCAGATACGAGCGTACATGGTTTGTGGTTTGATTTCGTTCATCGGGTGAGTACTGGGATGGGTGGGTAAGGAGTGGGTTGTGAATTTCTTTCCCTTTTTCCCTGTTTTCTTCTGTTTGTTTGTTTGTATTTTTTTTGTGTGGTAAGGGTAGAGGGGAAAATAGAATGTGAAGGAAAAGAGGATTGGAAGGAAACTACGTACGATAGTGTATGTATCTTGTAAATAGGACTCTTTATTTTATTTTAGTTTGCTTATCCCTTCTCATCATTATTTTCCTTCTTTTTCTTCCCCCCCTTTTTGTCTTCTCCTGCTTCTGTTTTTTTTTTCTCCTAGTTCTCGAATCTTGCTCTTTATGCTTTAAGCTTTTGCTATGCTTATGCTATTCTTTTTCCCTATTGTATTATATTCTAAAAAAAACCCTGAATAGAAAGAGTGCTTTTTTTCTTCTCGAATATAAATGATTCTCTTTTACTTTTTTATATGCTGTTCTACCGTTGATTATTTTTGCTACGTTTCCTTTCTACAAAACTTGTCTCTGTTTGTGTGTACATACGTATAATACGCTACAATAGATTATAAAAGAACCCTTTTACCTTTCTCCCTCTTCCCTCTGTCCTATCCGTTGGATTCGACAGACAATACCTTAACCTTAACGCACAGGACACAATACCCTTCACTCTCATCCACTCATCCTTTCTCTAATCCAAGTCAGGATTGGTCATCCATTTTCCAACAAAATCAAGAAGAAATAAAAAAAAAGTCCGGTACCGGTCCGATTTTTTTTTTCAGGTCCAGTAGCCACGAGAAAGAACACGAACTGTAATGGGGGGGGGTTAATTTCATAATAAAATTGATCTGGATATTCTTTCTTTATTGATGCCCGTAACTCCTCTGCCGTCATGATTGCCTGTGACGTCTCTTTTCGTTATGATATTTGTGACGATGTCAATATGGTTGTTTAATGAAATGAAAAATGATAAAATGGCGACCTAAATCTGATTGCGTGGCCCCTCCCCATGCTTTAGAGACCGTTCGGGGTAGAAAAGAGACCGGATATAAGGACCGGATCTACATGGGGGTGCACAGGACGAGATAGAAGGTGTGATTAGTATGCATATAGGGAAAGTGGGCAATTTCCTCCGAGAAAAAAGGGAGAGAAAAGGAGGGGGAAAAAGGAAAGATGAGGGGGTAACCCTGAAAGGTGGGAGAGTGAAGGTCCGGCCGTTCCGATGAGAAAGTTGGTGGTTGGTTGGGTGGTAGTTGATGGTGGTGGTGGTGGTACCAGTAGCAATAGTAAAAGTAATGGTAGTAGTGACTGATAGGGTGGTGACTGACAGATAACAAGAGGGGAGTTTCACCTGGGATCCTAAGCCAACTATAGCCAACTTTGGAGTTTAATTAAAGTATATGGACAAGAATAGATAGGCTGTCAGATACGGAGATGGGGAGGTCTTAAGAGGTCTTCGTCGGAAGTTGAGACTTTGTGCCGGTAGTTTGTGAGTTGCTACTAGTGATTGGACCAGTCTAGATGAGTGAATGACGGGATATGCGTTTCGCTCGGGATAGAGAGGAAGATAAGATGGAGTGGGATCGAAAATCATGAAGTATGAAGCCCACTGATAATTGTTGATACACAATAAAGATGACGAAGGTAGTGAAAGCGATAGAAATGCGTCAAGCGGATCTTTTGGCCCGACTTTAATGCATAAATTATTGGGGATGAACGGAGAGAATGAGTGATTAGGTTTACAGACGCGCTGAGTGGGCTTTTCTGAACCTATCTCTTCACATTTCTTAAGATAATAGGGTTGATTGATCTCTAGTAGGGAATGATGTGGCCGGAAAAAGGGTTAGCTTTCATCTTCTGCCATAGCATCTTCGTCTTCAGGTTCTTCTTCCGGCTGTTTCCACCAGTCTAAGGGTCCAAGTCCTTGTTCTGCTATTGAACACTATGTGATCAAAACAGGGCAGTATACCGGTCAATATACAATAAAATTTGATAGAAGGATAGAGAGAAACGCAGAGATAATTAGCCGACAAGCCCGTGAAAGACTAGATAGTTGAGGGGAGAGTAACTTACGGTAATTGTATACGGGGATCTCCTTCGTTCTCTCTTGGCAGCCATAACTCCTTCTGCTGCTTTCGGAGGACCGGGCTCATCATCGAAGAACTCATCTGCTTCGACTCTGACACGAACGATCTCTCCAGAATCGATATACATACGCCTATCAGTCGGGGTATCTAGTAATTCGTGTTGAGTCGGGATTTGGGCTTCTAGCTCAGACTCGTCCATCGGTATCCAAAAATGAGCGCGTTCATTCGGGTCACTGAAAAAAAATATCATTTAAGATTATTATTTTTTCCTTTTCAGCGTGTGATTACAGAGTAAGAAAGAAAATAAATTTACGAACAAAGCGGACGGTATTGGCCTAAAAGCGAGGGGGACATACATATCGTCGAAGAATCCCACCGAAACTTTGGGAGAATCAATTCGTCAGAAATGGATCGTAACAATAATGAACAACGAGCGCTCACGT
The DNA here is from genome assembly GCA_002287475.2 of Pyrrhoderma noxium. NCBI lineage: Eukaryota > Fungi > Basidiomycota > Agaricomycetes > Hymenochaetales > Hymenochaetaceae > Pyrrhoderma > Pyrrhoderma noxium. Next base: position 2,648,081 of record CM008254.1, on the reverse strand, counting down.
CGAATACTGTTCTCATCTGAAGATTTAACTTTCGCAAGTAAAACCTCTCCTGTGAAAGGACGAAAAACAACTAGCCTAAATACAACTGGGGAATGATAATCACTGAGATTCAGATTTTTTTTGTCCTGAGAGAATTAATAGAATGATCAAACCTTTATGCCAAAGACAGCCGTCCCCGTACCTGACCTTTCCCTCCCCCGCTTGTGCTAAGTCAAAGACACATATACATAGACCGACATCATGTAAGACTTTGTTGGCGTATTTTTTGTTTAATTCATTAATGATTGCTTGTTCGGCGGGAACACCGAAAGTTGACGGCTGAAGTGCAACCGTGTCCTATATTTTTCAACAACATTTTTAGCACGGAAAAGTTGGTATTCATCTACAGTTTTTCTCTGCTCACTTTAAGAGTCGACAAAACAAACATGATGATTTGAAGAGAAATTTAGCCGGATCTGTGGCTGTATGCTGACTGGTTATGGTTGCATGATGATGGGTCTCGGAATCTGGAGAGTGAAAAATCGTGGATGCCGATCCCTTTTGCTCCTTCTTTCTTCCTTCCGACGCTCACTCACCTCATCTTTTCCTTCCTCCCCCCCTTCGTCATCCCTCTCTTTTTTCTTTCTTTTTTTCCCGACGAGTCCACTATCGATCATGTCTGTCGCATCTTCAAGTAGACTTCCCCCTCCGGAAGTCGGTTCATCGACCCCAACTTGGGTGCCCGCAAAATCTTACAGACATTTTGTTGCTGGGGGGTATGTGTCTGTCTCGTCACTATGCAAAATCCGGTTTCCTAATCTTCGGTCCTTTTTTCTTTCACAACATAGACTTGGGGGAATGTGTGGGGCTATCGTCACTTCACCGTTCGATGTAGTGAAAACACGGTTGCAGTCAGATCTTTTCCGCGAGAAACACACTAGCTTCAGTGTTGTTGGCGCAGCAGATGGCGTTTCGGGTTCAGCTGTTCTTATGCCCCGTCGTCCTGGAGGTCTTCTGTATAATTTTGTTGAGACTGGACATATTCTAAGGTATTTACTCGTTTATCCGTCTTATGACAATGCATGTCTTACTGAGCATTATCGCAAAAATTATACAGAGATATCTATCAAAATGAGTCCCCGAGGGCTCTATTCAAGGGTCTTGGGCCAACACTGGTCGGGGTGATTCCCGCCCGATCAATCAACTTCTTCACTTATGGTAATGGAAAACATGTCATCGCCAACACATTCTTTGACGGAAAAGAAAATACTTATGTGCACCTCTGCGCTGCTGCCTTTGCTGGAATCGTAACCGGGACATGCACAAATCCAATTTGGGTTGTAAAAACACGTATGCAACTTTCTGCAAGCGAACGAGGCGGTATTTCCCCTGGTTCTTGGGTGACGATCAAGTCGATCGCACGAGAGGAAGGTCTCAGAGGATTCTACAAAGGTCTTAGTGCAAGTTATCTCGGTGTAACTGAAGGAACTATCCAGTGGACGCTTTATGAATGGCTCAAGAAGGCTACTGCAGATACAGAAGGTCGGGGTGGTGTAGCAGAATGGGCTGGGATGCTTGGTAGTGCAGGCACAGCGAAATGTGTTGCAAGTCTAATCACTTACCCGCATGAAGTCCTCCGTACCCGCCTGCGTCAACCATTGGTCAATGGGAAGAAAAAATACACTGGGTTGATGCAAACGTTAAAACTCGTCATCGCAGAAGAGGGTGCTCGCTCACTATATGGAGGTTTATCTGCACATTTGATGCGAGTTGTGCCTAATGCCGCCGTTATGTATGCCATCTACGAGGGGGCATTAAAATGGGGTGCCGCCCAAGATCAGCTTGAAAAATCACGATATTAAATTATTTTGTTCTGGGTTTTATCTGCTTACTCTTCTCTAAATTTTCTCATGGGTTTCCCCCCTTTTGATGACGACCTCTGTTTCAAGTGTCATGCCAGGTGGGTACACCTTAGCCCAGTATTCTGCTACTTGGGTTATAGTTTACTTTTGATTGTTCTTCACTTGACTCTCCCTGTTGTCATTTTATAAGTTCTATGCCTCAGTCACCACTAAAAGTACCCGTACTTTATCGCTTATGATAGTTTCTTATATTACTTACCTTTAACTCCGATATGCAATATGTATTATAGATCTAATGCACACAATTCCTCCCTTTTTTGTTCTTCTATTCTGACATCTTTTTGTTCCTTATTATATTTTAGATGGATAGTTCATTGTCACCTACACCCGTACTCCCCACTTCGTAGCTTTTTAGACATGATGTATATCCGATTGTAGTTGATTTGATGATAAAAAAATAAACTGGGTATAGAGGCGACGTATTCTAGATTTTGTGTACTTGCATGATAGCTTATTCAGGATTACTAGTATGTATAATCAAACAAATTTGTACGTCATGGAAGTTTAGAATGAGATGGAACTGATTAAATTGTTGATTAAATTACGCAATCGGACGTATCCGTTTTTTGAGTACGGAATGAGCTTCTTCCCCAGGGTCGCATTTCTTGAGGGTATCGTAATTATACCAAACGAGCGTCGAATTGGAGGTAGAGACGATAGTACGTTGAGAGTAAGACCAGATAGCTGCGGCGCACTTGAAGTGAGTTGGAAGAAGATCGTGGGGGCGGTGGGCAATTAGAAGCTATATGGATTTTCGGTTTAGGATTTAGAGTTATTGAAAGTCAGGATGCAAGGGGACACGTGTATGCGTGTGTGAGTGGGTGTAGTGTGCAAGTTATTAATGATAAACACTTACTGTATCGGGATAGACTACAGGTCTTCTGTATTTAATAGAGAGTTCGCCCAGGATGAGGGATACACCCTTTCCTTTGATCATGTCATGAGCCTTTTGTTCTCCGCCCAGTTCGAGAGCTAGACTTTGCATCCAATGTATTCGGGCCTTTGGCAGGTGAGTAAATAGGCGAAAGAGTAGTTGATATTTTAGACATAAGACTTACGGATTCGAGGTAGCGAACTAGAAGAGCGGATTAGTCAAATTGGACCTATTAAAATGTGATTCTAATGTACTTACTGTATCTCACGTTATTCACGTGTCTAACCATCCATTAGAGTGAAGAGTCAGCAGAGATCCAAGTTTCAATATTAAAACGTACTGGAAGGAATCCATATCGCCCCAAACAACCTTCTGTTCATAGAATGACTCCGGATCAAAGCTAATAGGTATATCAAATAACAGCATTTCGATATATTTCATTGGATACTTACCCAAGCTCGATTAACTTGGCTTTCCCTTCTTCCTTAGGGGAGACATTACTTTCAGGATTAGACGGCTTCTGTTGGGACTTCAGATCGCTGGTACTGCTTGTATGAAGCTCACGAGTATCCGAGAGAGTATATGCTTGCTCTGGGATGATAAACCCCTCACCAGGGGAGCTTGGTCCGGAAGTCCCGGGAGCGAGGTAGAATGGGGAGTTGGGATCACGGAATGAAGCTTGCAATTTCTATTAATCTTTATTAAAGATTCATGAACATGACATTAAACGACATTAAACTCACATCTATAGAGTTATATCTGCTAGAAGACGATATAGCTCTCCTCCAACAAACTTGTCTGGGAACACAGAACGCTCTTAAACCCACGTTAAAGCTCATGATAGTTTACCTTCGGGGATCGGTAAAGCTAAGCCAATGCGATCGTCTTTTTAATTATTATTTATTAAGGATCCGCGCTGTCACGCGCATTTCACGTGACATAGCATAATATTTATCAAGATCAAGAGGAAAATTTATCCCACAAATTCTTTCTCTTCGTGTACAATATCCATGATCATTAATTTCGTGAGTATCCGATTTAGTTGATTATTTCAAGGATGAATACTTTAGATGACGAGTCTGAACATCCGAGCCGTACGGTCATCGTACGTCGTAGGTTTCCTGACGATACATCAATTTATATTTAATCCATTCTCGACTGATCTTGCTTCATTGCCTTTCTACTTCCTATCTATAACTTTCGTGCAACTTAAACTGACTTCAACTTTCCTTCATCCACAGAACAACTTGTTAAATAATAATAAAAGATTGGACGTAACCTAAACTAGAATTTTAAGAGAAAAAAAGAAAGAAAGGATGTCTCCTGTTGCTATACATGACGACGAGAGTGATTGGTCTGACTCATCTGATGAGGAAGATGCCCGTTCAGATGTTGAGACGAACGTCCTTCTTGGTATCCCAGATGGAGAGATTAAGACCCAGGGAGATATTGACGATGCGGCCGTATCACGCATTGGCGGACGACCTGTACGCTACTCCGTCCCATACTTTTATCGTGTACCTGTATTTACAAATTGCGTTATATATCATTTTATCTTACTTAATACCAACCTATCCTCAAACGAACAAACATATAACCAATCAAAATAATCGACGCAACGGAAAATGATATATCTACTGTCGGTGTTTTTGTATAGGCATTCCTATCGAAAGAAGATCCATCTATCTCAAGTTCTCAATGCAAGAACTGTTCTTATCCTATGGAACTACTAGTCCAACTTTGGTGCCCATTCGAAGAAAGCGTAATGGATCGTGCACTCTATATATTCGGATGTGCTCGCGGTGAATGCCAACACAAAGCTGGAAGGTATATACTCTCAACAACAATCACAATATAATCTCCTTAGTACACCCGATTTGCTTACACTCTGTTCATAGTATACGTGCTTTTCGGGGATTACGCTACAACGCCTCCTACGCAGCTAAACTAGAGAAAAAACGTGCCCGCCAACAAGAAAAAGAAGCTTCCCGTGCAAAGGCGCTTCTCGAAGAAGAAAAGCGGAAACAGGCAGCTAAAGTCAATCCGTTTTCGGTACGTGTCGTTCCTCTTTTGAATCAGGAGAAAAAACATGGAATGCACCACCCGTACAATGATGCTACCTTTCCATTTCTCCATCTCTCCTTTTTAATTATATAATCTCCCTAAGACTGACTTACTTCTCAGATGAACTCGGCACCTACGAAATCCTCAGGTCTTTTCGGAGTTCCACCCAACTTTGGTGCGGGTGCAGGAGCAGGTGGGTTCGGACTCGGATCACAGCTCTTTGGTGCATCCAACGAAGAACACCAACATGAAACACAATCTGATGCCGAGGCCCCACCTGCATCCGACCCAGAATCCGAAGACGAAAGTGAAGCTTCAGATTCAGAATCAGAAGGGGACGCAGATGCAGACGCAACCCCTCCTCTCCTCAGTGCCCCAGCCCACTCACCCGACGCTTCATCGCCATGGCTCTCTGCTCCTGCGTATACACCACCGTTATACATGTCTACTGCATACGAATACGTCCCCCCCGCTCCTCGTCAGAAGATCCCTCAAGACGCATTGGACTCTTCTGCTGTCGGTGGTCAATTTGACGAATCTGTCTTGGATGGTCCGGCGAAGAGTAAGAAAGGGGAGACGAAGCGGGAGAAGGACGCTGAGAAGGATGCGAAGGCGTGGGATAGTGCGATGGAGGGATACGAGGATAGTCTGGAGCTTGATAAAGTCTTTGAGAAATTTGCGAAGATAGCGGGGTATGAAGGCGAGCAATGTATTCGGTCAGTTTTCTCTTTCATTTCCTTCCTTTTTCTTTCAAGCTAACGAACCGAAAATTTATCACTAACATTTCTCACTCTCTTTATATGCACTGTACAATATACATACAGCTACGAACTCGGAGGGACACCCCTCCCATACTCCCACGACAAAATCTTCACCTCACTCTTCCCTTCTCCATCTTCCTCTTCCTCTTCCTCGACATATACTTCAAACATCAACAAATTCGCTCCAGCGACCCAACAACCCGCAAGACGTATATACAACTCCTCAAGCCCCACCATCTCCCCCTGCCCACTATGCGGAGGCCCAAGGACGTTCGAGTGTCAATTAATGCCAAACCTGATTTCTGTTCTTCAATCTAAACGGTCATCCGTAACTGGTGATTCCGAATCCAAACCTCCAGCCAAATCCGAATCTAAATTATCTGACAACAACGACTCATCCCCATCCGGTCCACAAATCTCCGAAGAAAAAAAGACAACGGAAACAGGCGAACCAGGAGACCACGAGCCAGAAGAAATCACCCCAGCCCGAAAAGAAGAAGTCGAACGTCTGCTTAAATGCCAGGGGGACGATAAGCGCGGTATGGAATGGGGAACATGTATGGTTTTCTCGTGTGCCAAAGATTGCTATAATTATGACTATGCGGCAAACGTAAAACTAAATGCAAAACCAAGTCCAAGTCCGTCTCCTGAAAAGAAGGACCTCTGGACGGAAGAGTTGGTTCTTGTCCAGTGGGAGGAATAGGATGCCATTACCCTTACCCCTACCCCTACCCCTACCTACCTCCCACTCCCTTTTTTTTCTTACCGCGCCAACTACCTTTTTGAGGGGAACTAAAACCAAAAGGGGGGAGAAAAAGAAGAAGTTTGTGTGTTACGAAGGGATGGTTTATACAGTAGATATATTTGTACTTGTACTTGTACAATTTCCCTTCCTTTCTTTATGTTCTTATCCTCCTTCCCGTATCGTCCACCTAACACCTTACAACCCACAAGTCACAACGACTTACATACAAGCAACCTCATACGCAGCACACAACCCCCTCACTTTCACCTCCTTCCGCTCTGTATTCCGTACACTGTACACTATAAAACCATCGATACTTTACACTCTATATTCCTTCCTATGATCGTATTATCGTATGTTTGTACGTTTATACGATCATGATTAAGTGCTTTCACAATTATACTCTTCACCACACCACACCATACCACATCACACTGCACCTACACCAAAAGGGTCAGGGTCGGGTGACATCCAGGGGAGGTGGACTGGCAGCTGTACACCTCTCATAAATCCATGAAAGAAAAAAGAAGAGGAGTAGAGGACGAGAAAAAAAATTACACATCTTTCATTTGGTTGGTATCAACATTAGCAGCGGTATGAGACAAGAACAAGAAAAAAAAAGGAAACATAAAACATAAAACGTAAACCGTAAACCGTAAACCGTAAAACGTAAAACGTCAAAAAGGAAAGGGAAAAAAGGAAAGAAACAAGGCGGAGTAAGGAAAGGAAAGGAAACTTGTATATCACACACAAGATAGTATTAATTAATTAAAGAAAAAGGGGACGAGGGTAGGAAGGAACAACTAAGAAAATCGGCAGACGAATAGAAAAGTCATATAATCGTGAACAAAAAAAGACACAGAAATGACACATATAAAGTCGTAGTTTCATAAAAGTATAAAGGAGGAGGAAGAAGAGGGAGGGAAAATAGAGGGAGAGAGGAATATCTTCGCCTATTAGTAGTAGTAATTACTCTTTATATTATATACACTGAACCGCAACAAAGCAAGAATAGTCACGAAAGAGACAAATCAAATCGTAAAGTGGTAAAGCGGTGAGGTGGGGGAGAAAGGCGTATCGTATAACTCGTAGGACAATAAGAGGATGAAAAGAAAAAAGAACAAAATGGAGAGCCTAATTCATCACATCACTGGAACAAAGGTCCATAGAACAATCCATCTTCCCCCTCAGAAGCAAAGCAAAAAGAGTGGGGGAAAAAGAGAAAAAAGAGAAAGCTTACACCAATCCACTGTCCACACTCGCCGCCTCAGGAACAGGGACAACAGTCGTTGGCTGCTTCTCATTAACTCCATGTTCGACTTCATGTTCAATCCTCGCGATAGGCGTATTAATCTCCGTATCCTCAACGTCCTTAACCACCACCACATTCGTTATCTCAATATCCGGACTAACAGGTTCCGAAGGCCCATCATCAGCACTCATACCCCCCGTACTCACACTAGCACTTGCACTAGGCATACCCCTCTCCCTCTCCTCTCCAGTCTCTCCCTCATCATCACTCCCCAACCCATTCGCAATAGGTTCCTGCTGCCCGTGTGCAGTCGGAGGATGCGCAGACTCAGTATAACTAGTAACAGATGTAATAGATGTCACAGACTGTCCACGTCCACCAAAGAACCCACCCAATTTCCGGGAGAACGACTGACCAGGCGTCGTCGGCGTCGACCCCGTCACGCTCAACCCCGGTCCAGAAGAGCTAACAGGGGTAATAACCGAAGTAGACTCAGAAGACGATCTTCTGGGAACAGAATCAACAGGGGCTGTCATCCCCGATGATCCTCCAACTCCACCAGAGTCCGAACGCCAAAGTTTACCAAACGACCAACCAGTGCCCACCGTCGGTCTTTTCGGCGGTGAAGCATGCTTTTCATCATCCATATTCTTCTCCGTCGGTAAGGGAGGAAGCTTGAGAATCTCGCCACCTGCCGGAGGTCCATCTTCACCAACGTTATTCGCACTAATGAACGTCCTCAAGGCAACAACACATTGCTCAGATGCCTCCCTTGCCTCTTGTGCTTCAGCTAATTCTTGCTTAGTCGATGCCAGTAAGGAATGCGCCGCATCGCGTTCACGAATAAGAGCTTCAATCTGAGCTTGAGCCTGAGCCACCTGGGCTTGAGCCTGCGAAGCAGAAATCATATCACCAAAGCTGACTTCCTGAGAATCAAAGATAGGTGATGTTGCACCCGAACGAGCAGGGGCATAAAAAGCAGATGAGCGGCGGGACTTCTTCACGTCTTCTTGCTGACCGGACTCATCTGGTAAAGAAATAGTACCTCCGGCTTTAGACGGTGATAGCTTTAAGCTAGCAGTATCTCCAATATTGAATTCATGTAAGGACGGTGGTTCAGATACAGAGGAGATACGCCGGTGGCCCGGGATGCGTCCTGCACCAGAGCCCGTAAGAGGGGTGAAAGAAGTACGTTTAGAGGATGAGGGGCCTGCTCCGAACAGAGAATTTGCACGACCTGTATCGAGAGACATCATGCTCACACGCTTATTCTCAGTCTGAAGACGCATAAGTCCTCGTCTACAAAGTAAAGTAATCATAACCGTTAGTAAGAAGGCCTTCCACAAAGCATCGTAGCACATAATGAAAGAAAAAACAAGCTACTTACCTACTCTCCTCAACCTTCGTCCTAAGCATCTGAATAGACTCATCGTCCTCTTGGCTCTTCCTCCTCAACTTTGCCAACTCCCCCTCCAACTCAGCCGCACGTTCCGTCAAAAGCGCCAGCGCCTCCCGCAGCTCCGCCTCTCTCGCCGGTACACGTTCAAGTTCAGCAGTAAGCGCATCCCGTTCCCGTGTGGCATTCTCCAAATCCGCACGCAAGTTAGCAATAATCGCACTTAACACATGCGGATCAAGCGAAACCCTCCTAGACCCGTCATCTACCATACCTGGTTTCTTTCCAAGATTAGGATACTGTTTCTGTTGCTGCTGTTGTTGTTGTGGAAGTGACTGCTGCTGGTCCTTTGAGTTTGAGTTCAAAGCAGCGTTCGACCCGATTAAGTCTACTTCGTCAAGGTACTCCGTCCCACTTGATTCAGGCTTTAAACCACTCTCGTCGTCATCTATATCATTCTTATTCCCACCACTAATATTAGCATCACGCCCATGACTAAGTTCCTGCTCATTTTCATGTTCGTGTTCATGTTCCTCCAAATCCGACTCTAGTTCTCTTTCCATATCAAGCGCCATGTCAATCGAAGACGGTCTTCCCTCCTTTAGATGTCTTTCCTGTTCCTTTATTCTCCTAGCCAAATCCTGACTCTGTTCACTCGGAGCGTCACTATGATATCCCTCGTTCTCGTATTCGAGTCCAAGTCCAAGTCCAATTCCGCGGCTGCTGCTGTTACGGCTGTGGGTGTTGTTGTTAATGGTGAAAGTACCAGACTTGTCAGAGGGATGTGGCGGCGAATTTGGGCGCGGACGGGTAGCCATATCGAGTAGTGCGTAGTAATATAAAAAACTGTCTTTAACAGGCAGTGGGTGGCCACGGCACGGTGTAGCGGCAGCGGTGAAGACAGGTAATCTAATTAGGGTACCCTACTGCGCAATAAACTTTTTTTGCGTTTTCAATCTTGGATCAAAAACAACAAAATGCGGGTAGACGGCCTCAAGTTTCGCCGTTCGTTCGTCAATTCGTCAGTCCTTCTTCCAGTAGCAGTAGCTGTAATCTTTCCCCACTCCGGGAAGATCAATGTTCCTATTCCCCAATTCCTATATTTAAATCTGAAACGAAAAGAAGCAGAGAGAAAAAAAAAAGGTAATTTCTTGCTGTTGATTGACAGGGGGGGTCCGTTGTCCGTTGATCGTTGATCGTTGTCGTCCTTAGTGATGCGAATATAAGTCGTTAGTTGGATGGTGAGAAGCAAGCAATGAAGGAGAAAAAAAAGACGTTGCGGGGGATGAGATGGGGATGAGGAGCTAAGTATGCACTCTAGCTCTGGCGTGTGTGTGCGTGTGTGTTCCCTAGTACCTTGTCCCTCGCCAGCAAAGCAAAGCAAGAGCGAACGGCTATGCTCTCTCTCTCTCTTATATATAATGTATGCGTAATATATATATATGTGTGTGTATGTGAGCGTGAGTATTGTGTAATTGCGAGTGTATGTATGTATGTAAGTATAAGTGGTGTGTGCAGCAGTGCGTGCGGCTATTAGCCCCATCTACCCCCGCGCAAACTTGTGTCTGTGTGTATGCAAAGTTATATCTTTGTCCTGTCTGTCCGTCCGTTTGTCTTATCGTCATTCGTTATTAATATAATCACTATCAGTCCCTTCTTCTATCTATCTTAATATTTTTCAAATTCAGTCTCTCCACACCAGTACAGGGGTGCTCTTTTTTTCTCAGATTAACATTTGCCATCACACACACATTAAAATTCATTTCGGACTCAATAACCAACCAACTGACTCTAAGGTAAAAAAAAAAAAAAGGAGTTAAGAAAAGAAAAGGGTACTTGTATATTTTGTCTTCTTCATTCCTATCAAATTACTACTATTACATTCCATCTTCATTTTATTCAATATTCCAAATGATTTCAAAAAGATTCTCTTCTTCGTCCCGAGTCTAGTCGCCCCCTCCTTGTCTCGTCTCGTCGTATCTTCTTCCACCACGCCCTGCCCCTCTCGTCCACCATAAGTCAATACCTTTCAATCAAGCCGAACAAAACGAACAAAAAAGGGGATGAGTAAGAAAAAAAAGAAACAAGAAAGAAACAAAGAAGCGGTATCAGGTCGGTCAAAATAACGAAGCCAGATTTTACATTTTGCAACGTGCGCATAACTGTCCTCAACGTCCAACAAAACAAACAAACGATATACCTGTAAGTATGGTATACTGTTATAGGACGTGATCTGAATGCACCCTTCAATAAACAATTAAAAGTAAGAGAGAAAGACTAAAGAAAGAAAGAAAAAAGGAAAAGGGAAAAAAGATCCAGAAAATATTATCCCATTAGGAATTTTAAAACTCGTTTTTCTTTCAGCGCGCAAAGCCTCTAGTGGAGAAGATAGGGGGAGTAAGAAAAAAAAAGCACTATATAAAGAAGAAGACCAAAATGGAGTGGTGTCTGTGTAGGGAGAAAATAGGGGGGTGTTATGGGTATCGTCTTGTCAACTTTGCTTTGCCACTATATCGAAACGAGTTTCAATTCCCAAAATAAAAAAAGGGAAGAAAAAATAGAGGGAAGATCTATTGCATATGTGTCAGTGGATCAACGCAAATCACACCGTCACGTTCGTTCCATGGGTAACCCCAGTTATGAAGCCACTCCCGAATGCCTGTCGCAAGACGGGCACGAGAAGCTCCACGAGAAGTATCTTGAGTACCTGTATGTTTCTCTTCACCAACAACGACGAACGCAAGGCCAAAGAAGTGCTCCTTCTCCAACTAAAAATATGAAAGAGTCAATATCCGAAAAAACTATTAGTATCTAACACCGTAGAAGTCACTCACAGCAAGCAAGAACTCTTCAAGAACCTCAGTCGCCTCATTCGCATGCAACCCATGCAAATCAAGAGCAACTTCCGTCCTTTCCTCATCCGTCAACTTCCTCATCTCCTCACTCACTTCCGTCCCCGCAACTCCCAAACAAACACCAAGTCCCCCAGCACAGGCTTTTCCACGAGCAGTCCTATCCGCTGAGTCACTCGACCAATTACCATCACGAGCTTTCACAGCAGCCTCAGCGGCCTTGGCCCTCTCTCTAACAAGCTTCGAAGCAGCCTGAGCAGCTTCAGCTCCCATACGGGTATTCAAATCATGTCCCTCACGCGAGAACCTCTTCGCAGCAGCACCATCCCCACGTCTCCATGCATCAGCCGCTCTAGACAAACAAGCATTACGCGCAGCTCCCAATTGTAACGAACGGGACCTATACGCCATATACAACTCATTCACAACGGACCCAGTCGGGAGAGTTGGCAATAACGCCGGACCACGAAGTCTAATACGAGGGGAAGGCCGAGGAGCAACGACTGTCGGGCGCGAGAAGACACTATCACCAAGCGCAGCTTTCGCTTCCCTCATTCCCGCCATCTGAGCGGCTAACCCTCCTGCAGGTGGCGCACCCGTGAACGGAGTCTTCTTAACTGCAGCGGCAAATCTAGTTCGACTTGGATCATGGGACGACTTATTCCCAAACTGTCCTCTTCGTGCACCTCGAACACTATCATGACCAAGACTAGGGAATTCATCGAATTGAGACTGGTTCATATTCTGGCTCCCATTCCTATCGTTAATGTCCGTAACAGACATGGCGTTAGAGATTCCTTGAACATCAACTTCATTAGGGAGATGGTGTAAGAATTCACAACTCTCTCCCTTTGCGCATGTACCACGTAACCAGAAGCGGCACAAAGCTCTGTCAAGATCGTGACTAATTTCAAGATCAAATTAGGTTAGTAAATATGAATTGAGTATAAACAATGTAAAGTTGAAAACAAACCTGAAACGACAATCTGCTCGCATACATTCTCCAGCTAAGAAGTAACGGCACACACGATTTCCACCCTGTACAGGTCGACCATTTCCATTTACAAATCTACCTCCAATACCACGGGCGTTAGGCACACCTCCAAATCCTGACCTCCCACCCCTGGCCAACATCCCTGCCTGACCACGAGAAATGACATGTACACCCCCTCCAAACGCAAAACCTCCACGTTGCGCATTGGGTGGCGAGCTTGTGGGACGAGTACGATCAACAAGCCATTGCATCGCACGTTCGAAATCATATCCATTAACGGCTAATGCCTCTTCAAGCTCCGATGGTGCAAGCGTTGAGCCGAAGACGCTCGAAAGCACGTCAAAGGGAGTCATGCCATCTGTCAAAGTGGCAGCAGTATCTGGATCATACTCCATATTATCATATTCATTATTAGCCTGCTGCTGAGCCTGTTGATGCTCCTGCATCTGATCGGGATAAAAAGAATGTGGCCCGTAGGTAGGATGCTCAATATTATCAAATTCACCAAACATATCTGGGAAGGAAGCCGATGGATGGGGATACGCATCAGTCCAAGGGGAGCTTTCGTCAGACAGACTTGACCCCGCTTCATAGTCGGCATGGTTCACAATGTTTCCACTAGAGTGGAACGAACGAGAATTATTATGCATCTTAGCAGCTTGAGAGAATGGATCGAATGGATCGTCAGAATCGTCCTCGTCTCCACCACGAGATGAAATTCTTAAAGGTGAAGTAGGGGTATGCGCACGTGGAGGAGTCCCAGGCGGAAGAAGGGTGTTATCTGGTATCAATGGACTTGCAATAGCAAGTTTTGACGCTCCTCGCAAAGATCCGGGACCGTGAGCCCAGAGGTCCGGTGAAGGAGTCTCAGCGCGTCTTCCTGCAAAACTACTGGACGTTCCAGGATTAGATGATGCCGCAGAAAGGGGTCGAGTCGGTCTAAATTCGTGGGCCTTGGCGTTGAGCAAACGTGGGGAAGAGAGTGGAGAAGCAGGTAAACTGGCTGCAAAATATGATCCCGCGTTAATATGAGAAAACGTCGGGGATGAAGTAGGCGATGGGTTAACATGCGAAGATGTATGACTTGTTGCAAGTGGTGACATCACGGGTGTGTGAGGTCGGCGTATCGGACCCGGTCCTAACAACGAGGGCGAACTTGGAGCAGATACAGTAGGGTGCGGGTTTGGTGAATCTGCTCGGGGAGGACCCGGCGCAAGGCGGAAAGAAACTGCAGAGTGGTTCGAAGCCCGAGATGAAGGACGAGATAACGGACGCCGTGTTGGGGTCAAAAAAAGAAAGGGTACACCACTTATATCATCTTTGTGCGCATGCATAAGATCAAGCACAGGAGTCTCGGACTAAAAAAAAAGGCGTGTCAGTGAGCATATATAAGTTAATGAGTCACGATCAATGTATAGAATACTTACAGATTCGTCGTCTAACTCGAACGTCTTCTTAAGAAGTTCTTTCAATTCCTCCTCTCTTTCATCGTCAAGCAATGCAGCAACTCGGCGAACGAGATCGGAGCTAACTTTAGTTTGCTCATCCTCGTCTATATCACTCTCGTTCCCTGAAAACAGTCCAGTTCCGTGACTTTCCCCAATAATCATTTCACGAAAACGATGGTCGCGGGCAATAAGAGCGAGCTGAGCTCGAGTATGAGGGAACTGAATTCCCGTCGGCATAAAAACGATCCCAATAGAAGAACGATGAATGTCCCGAATAGTAATGTATCCCAAATAAGTATAATAGCATCAATAGCAAACATAAAAGACGCAATAAGCATATTCCGAATTAGCTTTCTTATACATATAAGCACAAATACGGAATGCATACCTTCTGTGTTTGTAAGGGTGATGTTTGTTTGTTATTGAACCCAGAGAAAGCACTTCCCGCACTAGAGGGCGGCGCACCCGAGTCTGGGAAGTTTCCGTCAGAGGTTGCAGGCCGGCCACCAACCACGGCTCCCGAGCGCAAGACCCCAGCGGTCGTTATAGTCGGGGTAGCTAGCATTATAGCGTCTTCGCTGTATGGTAGCTAGTCAGTTAAACCCTTTCCGTAATCAAGATTGGTGTTTTGCGAACTCCCAGCAGTGTAGAAACGGAGATACAAGAATTGTGTTTTGATTGCTCGAGGATTTATGATTAAGAGTTCCCTTATTCCAGAGTCAGATTCAGCAATAGATTATACGTTCAACTCGTTCCTACACGTCCCAAATTGACGAAGAGAGAAAGAGAAAAAAGGAATGCTGGTTGCTAAGAATAAGAGCTTTACATAAACTTAAGATCAGGTTACACGTCTTGAAAGTCTCCCACAACTAGGCACTGCAGAGGTGTGGAAAGAAGAGCAAAGACAGTAAAGGCAAACCCTCCGCGGACGATAATGTGGTTTGGATTGCGGTTGTTCGAACCACAGAATAGCAAGGAGAAAGCGAAGAAAAGAGAAATTTGAGACTTTGACCGCGTTGGGCGATAATCTAAAGCCGAAAAGGGCTAGGTGAATAGACGGAAAGAGATGGGACGTAGAAGGGAATCGACAAGAAGAATCGACGAGGTCGATGAGCACACACCAGTCGTGCACGTGGATTCGGCACAAACCTCGATCTGTCAGCTGAGACAAACAACAAGGACCGGGCAACACCTCGTCACGTTCTTGGCCTCTTTTTCTTTGTTCGAATTCGACTTGCACAAACCAGTGAAGAAAGGCAAACCTCTCCAGATGATGATGAAGAAAGTGAAAAAGTGGACAATTCGGTGTCTTTATTGTTCTCACTAATGATGATCGAAGAGGTCTATAGAGACAGTATCATTCCCACGCTTCTTTGTTCGGTGGCGTGGATTCTCTTAGAGACACCAGGTGCTTCTTGATTTCCAGAAGAACAGTCCACGTCACCTCGCTTCAGTGTTGTCAGGCTCTTTAAATAGAGGTTAATCAAGCTATAGTCCTAGTAACTAAGGCAGTACACTTTTATATCTTCCAGATCACAGAAGTCAAGATGGAAATCTTCCAACAGATGACGACACTTTCCAGACTTTGGGATTTGCCTCCGGATATCCGGATCTCAAGTATTATGGTTTGTTCAAATAACAGCCTTTGCTTTATATATGATTTATCTTACAAAAAGGAACTCTACACAGATATAGGACTATATGTTTTATTTGGACAATGTATCCATTCGCATAAATTGGTTACACAGGACTCTATGGCAATCGATGAAAAAAAAAAGGTATAAAATCCGTTTATAGGGTTTTTGTTTAATCAGGATATAATGAGGAGGGGAGAACAACGAATATGGGTGCTTCAAGGAAAGTCAAGAACAGAAACAAAAAAGGAGGGCAAAAGGGGATATGGAGATGTCATCCAAAACTATGCTCGAAGAGGTTGCGTACCAATTTGGGATTTATCACCAAACCGAGACGCGCACCCATCTTTATCATTATCCGATTCTGTCTGGACACCGGCCTCAACGGTGCTGTACTCCTTCGCATTGTCTGATCTATCTTCAACTTCTGATCTGTCGATCGTAGCAAGTCTTTCGGACTTCTTCCGCTCCAGCAGAACAGATACAGGCATATGCTCGTCGTCATCATCCCACCTATACCTCCTAGTCGAGTCGTGCACCTCAGTAGCATTTCCGATCTCGAATGCGTTACCATTCCGAGGTCGTGAGCTTCGAGGGAGCTTTCTTGGATGGCTGTTCCCAGCATTATTGATATGTATGTCGGGTTTTAGTTTTGAAAAGTCATTGTCCTCAAAGTTAATCTTAAGTATCCTAAGGATTAGGTTCTTTGTCTCTTCGTCGTGATGATAAGCGGGCTTATCCTCAGCATTGTCTACAAGGTCCCCATTGGGGCCATAAAGACTCGTAACACCGGAACCGTTGAATGGTGCACCGGCTGCTAATAACGAGGCGATACGACGTCGTTCTTGGATTGTAAGTCCGTTACCATCCTTTACATTTTTCTATAAACAAAGATTCATTATCGACGACCAGAAAGTGATGATAGAATGGATACCAACCCTCGTCATATGAACTGATGCATAGCCCTTGACAAATGGTATATTCGTTTCTGTCCTTGAAGGGCCTGGAGTGAAGTAATCTGTATTTGAAGACGTGGATCTATAGGCCACAAAAGCATATGATATACAGAGGGATGCATGAGATATTGATTTACAAAAACGAGAACAAAGAAACCCACGATGTGTTAGAATTGCTTTGGTGCGACAGACCCCTTGAGATCATGCGAGGAAGAGGAGGGTGGGTAACGCTAGACACCATGATTGAAGGTGGTGCAACGGGTGCAACAGAGCGGGCAGTATTGACGATCATTCCCTTCAGTGGGTGTGAAAGTAGTAGAGAGTAGTGGTAGTAGATGAATTGGGGGTTGAAGTGAGAGTGAGGTTCGAGTTAGCTCTTTAGGTTATAAGTTGTTCAATTCGGAGAGTTGGGTCAAAGGACCAAGCAATGTCCAGCTCTTATATGCATTGTCAAGTTTTCTCCTATCGAGCCCCCCAGCCTCAATGCCGAACTGCGACTTATCCGAGCTCATTGAAACCTCAAGCGAAAAACAATATTTTAATTATTTACAATGCATTGAGAACATGCACAGCTAGTGGCCAAACATAGCCCCACTCCGACTTCTTTTTGTTCTCTTAAAGCACTTTGTCGGTGCCAGACTTACGTATTCCGAGACATATCTTCGGAGAGAGGACTCGGACGCTCGGAGACGGATGATGAGGCTGGCATCTACTCACTCGTCGATCCTCCGAGGTTCCCTTTGCCGATTAAATTCACTGCTTTGGTGCCTGTCCTAGAAAGGAAGGATTAGGTCATAGTGATCACTATAATTCCCATTCCAGTTCAAACTAGTCCAAATCATCGTAATTAATTCATCTCATACATGGATTCCGTCATAAGTACGGTTTAACAATGAATTCGATTCCTCCTTTCAATCTTTGTTACTACATTGTACAACACGATCATATGACCCATCAAGGAAACAAAGCAATTAATATCACATCCGCTACACATGCCATAGTTTTATATCCCTACGTCATTCATACAAATTCAATTATTTCCTTCCGTTCATCACCATCATTTCTTTTGTTTTAACATTGTTTCGCATAGGTGCTCTGTCCAAGAGCCTCACCAGGGCCGTGGTCGGAGAAGTTAGCTTGATCCGGTCGTCCGTGTACGAGATCAGGATGATGCATTCCAGCAGATTTACCTCCTGCATTTGCGTCAAGGGGGCCAGTAGCCGAAAGTTTTGTTGATGCAGCAGCGAACATCATCGCAGCACCGCCCGCTGTGGGGTTATTATGACCACCAAGAGGTCAGATGTCAAAATCAGTACTTTGTTTCGCAATAGCAGATGAAAGGAATTGAAAGATTCGCGGATTCAAAGAAAGAAAATGAGGAAGCAGCCCTTGAATTGGAGCCCATTATGAAACAAATGACGAAATGGTAGAAAAAGCATGTTGAATTAAGCTTGACGTAAGAATTATTGAAAGAATTGCATGTAGCGGACGTTGAAGTTAAATTAACCAAGTGATTTTGGTTTGAAGAACAACCAATTTTCAAATGTTCTCGATAGCTTGAAGAATTGAATATATGAGGAAGGTTTGGTAACGTACCCATGAGACTCTCTGTCGTCTCAAGTATATCGCTTATCAGTCGTTCAATTAGATCAGCACTCAATGTCTCACGAACTGTGGCTCCAGTAAGCACGCTTGTATCACTAGTGATATAACCCTTTGTACACCCACCTACAACACGAAGCATTTCGGTATTTTCTTCCGCCGGAGGGGCACCATAATTTGGCACGATCCAACCTTTCCCACGAAGCAGGGTTTGTAGCCACACCTGTTGTACATGTGGGTATTCCCGTTTGAAATCGTCGGAGAATCTTGAGTTATATATACTAAGTTAGAGTTCATAAAATTCCCCTCAACAATGAGATCGTACCTGAAAGAAACGACTGGAAGCCCACGCTGGTACGCATTGGGATCATCCTCATCCGTGACAGCATCTACTATTTTCTCGGCAATACCCTGCTCGGTGTTAGGTCGATGAATGTTACTCAAAACCTATGGGCAAAACGATAAGCATCGGAACGTAGTATGAACGGTTTCCCTTTATTGGTCAGACCTTGAAGTAAGTCCTATCCAGTGCCCGAGAAAGTAAACGAGCGTTTCTTAAATCCTTAACAGCTATTTTTCTATAACCTTCGAAACCAAGATTTAAAAAGTTATACATCTGTGCAACGATAGGTGCAGCAGGCTTTGAGAAATTAAGTGTATAAGAGTATTCAGTACTTCCAAGATAATCTATTATGGATATACGGTAGGTTATCAGTCGATTTGAATCTCCGTTACAAGGATCCAGATTGATATAATTGCTTACGGAGTTCGAAGACTAGATCTTTGTGAAGGAACTTCTCGTCACGCCAAAGTATCCACCCAAGGCCGGGATAAACGAGTCCAAACTTATGTCCGGAAGTATTAATAGACACAACACGAGGAACATCAAATGCCCATTTGAAGTCCGGGTAAGCGAACGGGGCCACAAATCCACCCGAAGCAGCATCAACATGAATTGGAATATCCAGTCCGGTCTTCTCCTGTAGCTCATCCACTATAAACGCAAGCCCATCGTTAGCTACCCAATCACTTTCAAGAAATAAAATAAAGGAATAAGGAGTTACTCACAAAGGTCATTCATAAGCTGCACGTTCTCAAAATGTCCTGTATACGTGCTACCCATAATAACCATTACCCCAATAGTATTCTCGTCAATATACTTAATCGCATCAGGTGGGTGCATAATAAAGTCCGTCTCCGCATGAACGGGTACTAATCTCGCTTCAACATCCCAATAGCGAGCGAATTTCTCCAAAGCGACTTGAGCATTAGCACCAAAAACGATATTCGGACGGTAGTGATCTTTTCCGGCTGCCTTTCTAGATTCCTGCCAACGCTTTTTCATTGCTAGTCCACCGAGCATGATTGCTTCGGATGAACCCGCCGTTGCGGTTCCTATGGCATTACAATCTTTTGGAGCCTTCCAGAGGTTTGCAACTACGTGCAATAAGCGCAAATAACGAGTGAATTTGTATTTCAATACTTTATTTGTCATTAAATTACTCACTCATCGAGACACAACGATTATGTATTGTCTGGGAAGCTGGATATTCATCTAGATCCACGGCATTTCTTCATCACCAAGGTCGGATCAATTTGGATCATTATAGTATTATAATATAAAGAATATGAATTAAGTGTCATGACAATATTAGCATTCCAATCAATAATCCGAGTCATACTTATTGATCGTTTCCATAATCAACTTTGTTGCCTCTTCAGGCATCCAAGTGTGTACGAAGGAAGCCAAGTTAAGAGTAGGATTTCCATCGACTATAGAAATGATCAGAAATGAGTCGTTATATAAATTTCTCATAGCTTCGACTCGAGCTTATTGCCTTAATGACGAAGTACAGTAGATGTAATACATACGGTTCATCTCATCATGCAAAAGATGGTAAGCACTCCTACTTGGAATGCCTACATCAGGTAAACGATACTTTGGAATGGACTGAGCATCCTCGTCGCGAGACCAGCTCTGGTGGAGTGTCGTCCTCGAATGATTGAGATACTTCTTATGAGGATGTTCTTTTGATTGTTCAATAACAGACTCGGCGTCAACTAGTAATTATAAACAAAAATTACATCGTAGTAATAATAATAAACATAATCAGGTATTTGTATCTATTTGCACGTGTTTGCACAGAAAAGTACTTACTGTGTCTTGAGAGCGGCATTGCTTTGTCTTCTCAAGAAAAACAGAATAGGGGGAGAGGATGAATGGGAAGAGGGAAGGTATAGGGGAAGAGTGAGCGAGAAAAAGAGAGGAGCCCAACAGTCAAAGTTTAAATACATTACTGCGCGTTTTAAATCATTAAAAGAGTACCATGAGGCCTCTCCGTTTGCTCCGCGCGCCTACGTGAGGAACTACATCATCGATTTAATTAGAACATCAAAAAGGGGATAATTTTGGAATTTTATATCCGTGGAAAAAGAAACGTATTGGATAAATCTAGACATTGGAGCTTTAAAAACGTGCTGCATTTCAATCGGGTTTTGTGCCGTGTGCAGATCACATAAATAGCTCAGACATATACGTAATGCTTATATATGCAAACAAGCTGACTTTAATTAACTTTACCCTCTCTTCTTTTTCTGCTAAAACTTGCATACTGTATACAGCATACCGTGGAGAACAATGAAAAGATAGAACAAATTGATTCCTCGTGTTTAGCATCTAGTATCCGTCATATACATCCTTTATCACAAGGATTACTAATACACATCGCCACTGTTGAGGGGGAGGACCTTAAAGAGAATTCGAGAAAGAAATTATGATATTAGTCATTTGTCCCTCATGAACCAACTGGGTTAGTATTACGTATCAAGTTATCTTATCACGGCCTATAAGAGCTAGCATCTTTAACCTCGTGAGAATTTGTTCTCTCTACCACTAAGTTCAAAAGGATAGACGCGAAGATATATATATTCCTCTCAATAGTCTACGCGAATATCTAAATAAGTAGGTAAAAATAGGGGCGAAAGAAATTGGCAGATGTCTTGAGAATTAAGTACAGTTTATCACGGGATGAATGACCTCGGAAATTATCAAAAACGAGCAATTTCCATATACTTTTCGTCTCTGACCCCCAGATGTCTTATCAACAACTCACAGAGCCAGATGAGCAACCGCAAAAATAATCATATGTACCCCAGAATTTTAGTCTACTGTCTACTATTGAATGACTCTACTCTGATATATTCTCATCCGAGTACCTTCCTAACAAAAACTTATCTGACGGGACAGGAACAAAATCCACAATCGACCCACAGTTTATAGCTGGTTATCAGTCTCCACAATATCTAGTGATTCTTCTGTTCATGATCCGCGACAACATACTTTATGACTTTCCAAAGGAAATACTCGAACACGTGCTTCTAAGTCAACGTCATATCGCCAACATTGCTACTGGAATATAGAAATCACTGACACACACTTTCTATGGGTTCAAACAGATGACCCACAAAGAGCGTGGTTTGCTTTCAGTATTAAGAACAGGACTCGTAAAGGAGGACAGTCGGAACGTGGCGATACTCAGGACTCGTGGAGAAGGTGTGCTTACGTCCTTGGAATAAACGTCTCCAGGTTATAACTTGTAATCTCGAAGGAGTGATGACCATTCTGGTGAAGGAAATGGCTCGCGGAAGGGTCGAGTGTACTATAATAAGGCAGGCATCCTCAGAAACATATGGTCATCGTAACAAATGGGATTATGTGTTAAAGCAGAGCTATCCACTGAATGGACGTATACACGGAGCAGACATAATATTTAGGGCTCGTAAAGCACTGAAGACTGTAGATAACGACACGTCTAAGTCTAGGAGTGGAAGTAAAAAGTATTCAGACTCTCTTCCACTTGTGTATCGTGATCTCGAGATAGACGATCGGAACAAGATATTGCGTGGATTCTGTGAAGCAATTAATTATGGAGGACGCGTACTCCAGTTTATTATATCTGAAAGGCTGTATCCAATTACATCGTTAACAGACCTTGAAGAATTCAAGACTGCATTTCGAGATATATTCCATGGTATGTCTTTACTCTTTCTCAAACAAGAAACCGAATAAACTAATGATTATTTAGTGATACACTATCTAGCAATTAGCAAGGACGTAATCATACACGGAGACATTAACATCTCAAATTTGATGTGTCGTCGTCTCGAAGATGGTAGTATTCAAGGAGTTTTGAATGATTGGGATGTTGCATCTGCGTCACATACGGAATCTGGGTCGGATCATACGAATATGCGTACTGGAACGATGCCATTCAAGTCAAGGGATTTACATAAGGACCCGCCTCCTGTTCATATGGAAAGATTTGAATATGAATCATTATTTTATGTTTTATACTGGATCTGTCTTTCGTACTCGGATGGGAAACTCCTTCCTGCGAAGGAGAGGCATAGTTCTTTCAAGCGTTGGCCTAGATGGAACTCCAATGATCACGATGATGTTCGCGAAGCTAAAATTGGTTTATTAAATGACGAAACGATCTTCGAAGATGTCGACAAATTCCCGGCAATGTATAGACCTTTGGTCCAAACTTGGTTGGTGCGTCTTCAGGTCCAATTTATCAAGGGGTATTATGCGCGCTATATGTCTAAGGCCCCAGGTCAACGATCTGAAGAGGAATTTGATGATTATACTTTAGGAGGATATGTGTCCTATAAGAGTATCCGCAAAATACTTGAAAATTGAGTAGCTAATGCTCATTATCATTGTTTCTTGCCTGTATACAGTATACATGTCTATTACATTAATTAGTAGTAGTTGTTATATTTTTCAGACGTGTCTCGTAATTACTCGCTCTTTCGGTAAATTTACTCAATTACCGGAAGAATGAGTTCCTAATAAAAGAGCTCTATACTAGTTTTTAAAAGAAAGATATACTATAAAAATCAATAGGATAGTAGATGGATATCTAAAGAATATGCAAATTTTTTTTAAAATATCAGTGAAAAGAATTAGGCATGTAAATAAGGAACTAGTGAGGGAATTTAAGTAAGCATATAGACCTCTTTAGTATTTAAGTTATTTTATTTTTTTCACAAAATAAATCTAATCTAAAAATTGGTATTTTAAGAATAAATAAGTATAGGTATTATCTATTATAGCTTATATAGAGTAAAAAAAGTGTCTAAATATATTTAAAACATAAGCTCGGATTGTGTGTTTTTTGACATGATATTAATTACTTGTGAAGCGCTGAGAATGGAGAATGGTAGGTTCAAAAGGATAAACTATACACAGATATTTAAAGAGGATAAAATAGGGGAAATTGATTGGCGGATTCTTCTTATCACAGAGATAAATGACATTGGACAATATCAAATAAGATCTTTCAATATACTTTTCATCTCTGACCCCCCGATGTATTATCAATAACTCACAGAGCCACATGAGTAACCCCAGAATTTTAGTCTACTGTCTACTATTTAATGACTCTACTCTAATATATTCTCATTTGAATACCTTCCTGACAAAAACTTATGTAGCAGGACACGCACAAGATCCACAAACTTCTCTTTGCTAATTTTTATCATCACGGTTTTTACCTGATTATACTAACCCAATATAACAGTCCAGAAGCATTGACAGCCTTGGTACATATTCTATTTGTCCAGGAATAATCAATATCTTTGTAGTTTGATTCTAGTTCTCAGAATGAGTTTCGATTGCCACAAACGATTCACATTGTTTATAGGTTATCCTATTATAGACATTAAACATAGCCCTATATCTGCCTTCATCATATCTGGTGATATCTTTTATCAACGATCCACAACAACTTTATTACTTTTAACAAAGGAAATACTCGAACACGTGCCTCCAAGTTAATTCCACATCGTCACGCACTCCAGAGTATACTGACATACACTCTCTATGGGTTCAGATAGGTGACCAACAAAGAGCGTTTATTGTTCTCGATATTTACACAGGACTTGTAAAGGAAGAAAGGCAGAAAGTGACGATACTCAAGATTACTAGAGAAGGTGTGCATCCTTGGAATCAGCATCTTCAAGGTTGTCGGACAGGTTGTAAACAGAAATCTCAAAGGAATAGTGACTCTACTGATGAAGAAATCGGCTCACGGAAGGATCAAGTGTACTGTACTGAAGCAGTTAACTTCAGGAACACATGATTATCAAAACAATCGGGATTATGTGTTAAAGCAGAGTTATCCACTTAGTGGACGTGTACACGGAGCAGACATAATATTTAGGGCTCGTAAAGTACTGAAGACTGTAGATAACGACACGTCTAAGTATAGGAGTGGAAGTAAAAAGCATTCAGACTCTCTTCCACTTGTGTATCGTGATTTCGAGATAGACGATCGAGACAAGCTATTCCGTGCGTTTTTGGAACCGAATAATTATGGAGATCGTGTACTTCGATTTTTTGTATTTGAGAGGCTGGAACCAATCACGTCGTTGGCAGACCTTGAAGAATTCAAGACTGCATTTCGTGATATATTTCATGGTATGTCTTTACTCTTTCTCAAATAAGAATCCGAATAAACTAATGATTATTCAGTGATACACTATCTAGCAATTAGCAAGGACGGGATCATACACCGAGATATTAATATCTCGAATTTGATGTGTCGTCGTCTCGAAGATGGTAGTGTTCAAGGAGTTTTGAATGATTGGGATGTTGCATCTACGTCACGGATGGAATCTGATTCAGATCACACAAATATGCGTACTGAAACGATGCCATTCATGTCTATTGATTTGCATCGGAAACTGCCTCCCGTTCATATGGAAAGATTTGAATACGAATCATTATTTTATGTTTTATACTGGATCTGTCTTTCGTACTCGGATAGGAAACTCCTTCCTGAGGAGAAGAGGCATAGTGCTTTCGCTGACTGGCCTAGATGGAACTCCGATAATCACAAAGGTGTACGCTCTGCTAAAATTGGTTTAAAAGAAGACAGAACAATTTTCAAAGATGTCGACGAATTCGCGGAGATGTATAAACCTTTGGTCCAAACTTGGTTGATTCCCCTTCGGTACACCTTTCGACAAGGTTATAACGGACGTAATGTGGACGGTAGAGGGGCAGGATTTGATTATGATACACTGGGGGGATATGCGTCTTACGAAAGTATTTGCGAGATATTGCAGAACTGAATACTGGATTATATTAGATAACCTAGAGGTACGGTTACAAACAATCATCTTTATAACTTGCTTGGTCGCTGTTACATCTAATATATGTATATCTTCTCGTCTTGCCTTAACTGTGAGGAGCTATGCATCCGAGATGCGAAAGTGCATACCTATATTTTATTGGAGTATATAAAGAGTCAGGGTTTGATATGCTATCCTAAAATATTAATTATAGTTGTAGGATGGTACAGCACTGTCCCCGGGGATCCTAGATCGAACGAACAACACTACCATCACGACACCTAACGGAGAGGTTATCATAGAGTTTTGTAATTGGACAAGGTGTGTATTAAACCGACAGAGTAAGTGTGTAAACTCGGATTCATTGATCAAACTGGAAAGTGTAAACCATTTCTGCAATACGAAATCTAGAATCGATGGGGAATACAGGTAATTGGATCCAACACTTTCTAGGCTCATTATCGGGATACTGAAATAACGTTAACAAGATGACTACGGAATAGAGAAGATTCAAATGGAAAGGTTAAGGATTTTATGATCGTCTCATCAAATGATTTTACATTAGGAACATACGATAAAGTAAGGAGTAGGCATGGCTAATATGTCATTTGAAAACTTATTTGTTCTTTGAGCTCTAGGGTCTCCGGTTGTTGGGAGACTAATAGATCCGGCTCAGTATCTAAAAGAAAATCGATAAGTGACTCAGCGATAGCGATATGATCATAGGGTATATTCCGGAAAATTTGGAAGACTCATGTTGTGCTCAATCTAAACTCTATCGAAGTTATTCGAGTATCTTATAGTCGTGGTCACCTCATAGAAGCAGTTCAATATTGAATTCCATACGGTGATTATTACTTCTATTACTATAGATGTTATCAACGAAGAACAATTGATACTATCCTCGGATATTGTTTTCTACCTCCAACCTTTTGGCTGTTATTTAGATCCGGATCAGATACCATGGAAGTTACGATAATTGGTTTATCAGTACACATTTGCTATTATCACAGGTAGGGATGAGTACAGTAGATGTTCTTCGAGCAAAATTGGTTTTAGGGTATCAGAGGAAGACAACTAAAGGCGGAATGTCTGAAGTTGTTTACCGTTTGGGAAGCCATTGCCATCTACTTTTTAAGAACAAGCATAGTTCCTATATGCGACCAAAGTAGGACCAAACATTGTAGATGTCCTATTATCAGATGCCATGTCAATAAATAGAACTAGATGGGCTAGGTGCCTGACCAGGCAACTGCTATCCTGAGCAATCTAATTATTATTGACGTTGTACACTCTGACTCGACCATCTGTAATTTATTATAGTGTTCCCTCTCCACGGACATATAATTTATGATCTTCTCAAGTTAAGGTTTTCTGTCATATGGAAGGAGAGAAGGACCATATCAATCTGATCTCTTTCAGCAATGCGGACATTTATAGAGAATATTGCCACCGTACACGAGGTGCCCGGATAGTAATGGTAGTAAAATTGTAAAGAAATGCTAGAAGATCCGCAACTACAACATGTAGGGCCAGGAACAAGGGTATAATAACTACGGTATTAAACAAATAAATGGATAAAAGAAGGTCATTGATCGATTCTCCCTGGACAGCATCAGTATCAATCGGACAGTGTATGAAATTGTTGATAGTATCCGAAGAGTTTGCTTCTCATCACATCGATTAGTTATATGGTGTATAGAGTGGATGGGGTGCACGGAAGTCGGCATGTCTTCGAAGAAGGCCAGTTTGAATACGAGAATCACAGGTCAAAGAAACTTTACGACAAAAACGTTTTATTACCTGTTTCGCCCTTTGAGCTATATGATAGCCCAGGCTATGCCCCACATATATATATCCAGCCTTCTATAAACTACACCCAGCTCGTACACATCCGACAGCTATCCACATCTAGCCCGCCTGGCTCTTCATTCGACTGTAATTTACTATGTCAACACAAGCTCACAGCTCCCCAATCCGTTCCCATCCCCTCTCTCTCATCGATTTATTTACGACGGGGACGAAGGATCTTAGCAAAGATGCAATGCTAATCAAAACCACAAACGATGAGATTGACAAACGTCTCAAGTCTTCTCTCGATAGCTGGTGTCAAGTCGAGACTTTTGATTCTTTCGTTCTTGCGATGGAGTCCAAGCGTATGGAGCAAGATGGGATTCCCCGTGATATCCCAGATATCACGGATGTACGACGCGATGTAGAGGTTCAGAAAGCCTATAAATCCTTCACAAGCGCATCGGGAAATGAAGTCAACTTTTATGGTCCATTGTGCGAACTGGCCAACACCATCCTAAGTAGACTCATTCAACCTGCTTTTCACTTTCTCCGCAATGATAGTCACCATCTAAAAGTCAACGATGGTGATAAGGGAAGAAAACCTGACATCATAATTGTTCGGGAACTACCAGTTGAGATCACCGGGCTTCGGTGGGGCGATGTCTCATCTGTGTTAGAGGTTAAGAAAGGTGGTACAAATGTTACGGGCAATACAGGTATGTTATGTTTTGCTCATTTCCGGCTTTAAATTAATGTATTATCGACTGGCCCAGACCAGACAGGGCAGGCTCAATTAGAACCTGCTATCCCTCGGTCAGAGCCCACCGCCCCCGTTGCAACCTTGTTAGGAAAGAGGGAGGTGGAGAACGAAGAGGAGTCGTCCAACAAACGACCAAGGACTCAAGAGGAAGACGACTCCAGAAACCCCACTGCGGCTGGTACTTCTGAGCCAGCACCTGCACTTACCCCCGCCCCCACCTCCACACCTGCATCTACACCTGCATCTACTTCTGAGCTAGTTGCAGCTACGTCTGCACCCGCACGCAAGAAGAGAACTCGGAAGAGTAAGAAAATTATTGAAGACCACAAAAAACAGATTTTACGATACGTGGCTGACGAAATCTCGGCGATCCCTACACTCCGTCACGTGTTTAATTTCTACCTTTCTGGGAGACAGCTCTGGGTCATCTATTCCGACCGTGAACAAACCATTTCTTCCCCACCTCTCGACATCGCCGACCCGGATTTCGGGTTATACAAACTCATATATACCCTCAATGTATACAACAATTTGCGGGACAAAGAACGCGGGTTGTTCGCTAAATTAGAAACACTCCCTCCAAAGGACAACGGACCTCAGGCAACAAAACTGCGGATTCTCGGCGACCAGAGTCCAGGGAAGGAGTATATCATTGGGGTGAATATGTCGAAGACCGTTGAACGGCTCATCATTGGGAAGCATACTCGAGTGATGACGGTGCTGATGAAGAAGGATCCTCAAGGAAATCTCGTACCTGTCACATCAGAGGAGTTCTCTACAGGGACGTATGGTGATGCTGATAAATGGGAGCACGTGTTGAAGTGGAGTTATCCAACAAAAAACCGTATATATGAGGCGGATGTATTAGACAGTGCTCGTAGAGTATTGAAAATTGTGGATGACGATTTGGCTGGGTCTAGTCGCAGAAGTAGTAAAAGGCACGCTGACTCTCTTCCAAGAGTGTTCGATCATCTCGAGATAGACGATCGAGACAAGTTATTCCGTGCGTTTTTGGAACCGAATAATTATGGAAAACGTGTACTTCGATTTTTTGTATTTGAGAGGCTGGAGGCAATCACGTCGTTGGCAGACCTTGAAGAATTCAAGACTGCATTTCGAGATATTTTCCATGGTATGTCTTTACTCTTTCTCAAATAAGAAGCCGGATAAACTAATGATTATTCAGTGAT
Organism: Pyrrhoderma noxium; assembly: GCA_002287475.2. NCBI lineage: Eukaryota > Fungi > Basidiomycota > Agaricomycetes > Hymenochaetales > Hymenochaetaceae > Pyrrhoderma > Pyrrhoderma noxium. Next base: position 2,618,718 of record CM008254.1, on the reverse strand, counting down.
ACACTACTTAGCAGTTAGCAAAGACGGAATCAAACACCGAGACATTAGTATCTCGAATTTGATGTGTCGTCGTCTCGAAAATGGCAAGATTCAAGGAGTTTTGAATGATTGGGATGTTGCATCTACGTCACATACGGAATCTGATTCAGAACATACGAATATGCGTACTGGAACGATGCCATTTATGTCTATTGATTTACATCAGCATCCACCCCCCGTTCATATGGAAAGATTTGAATATGAATCATTATTTTATGTTTTATACTGGATCTGTCTTTCGTACTCGGATGGGAAACTCCTTCCTGCGAAGAAGAGGCATAGTATTTTCGCTGACTGGCCTAGATGGAATTCCGTTAATCACAATGAAGTTCACGATGCTAAAACTGGTTTACAACGTAACGACAAGATCTTCGAAAATGTCGACGAGTTCCCGGCAATGTATAGACCTTTGGTCCAACCTTGGTTGGAGTGTCTTCGGTACCAATTTGACGAGGGGTACCATGAGCGGCGAAAGTATAAACCATTCAAAGACGACTATACCTTAGGAGGATATGTGTCCTATGAGAGTATTCGTGTAATACTTGAAAATTGAGTAGCTAATGCTCATTACCATTGTTTCTTGCCTGTATACAGTATACATATCTATTACATTAATTAATAGTAGTTGTTATATATACATGTTTCCTTCTTATATAATTATGAGGGGCATACCTCTTTCGATAGTGGTCTTTATGTTGTGTATACTCACATCTACAATAGGCACATATTTCAGAGAACTGTATTTTAAGATAAAATTAAGAAAGAAAGGATTAGGATGTGATGACGTTAGACTACGATTCATAAATATCAAATGTAGTTATGGAGTGGTATGATACTATCCCTACAGATTTCTAGCTTTTACGTCGCTAGAGATTGTTATGTGTACAAGTTATATAATAGGATAGATAGTTAATGGTTTGGTTCCATTATGAAATTTTTAGACCCAAATACAATTAAACTGGCCGTTGTTTTGTATTTGAGAAATATTTCCAAATGATGATCACATCGACAGAAGGAATTACTAAGGCGGTTATGTTAGTTAATAAAATTGCCATTAATTAAGAAATAAACCAAATTTACACAGAGTTGAGGATCGAGATAAGTAGATCCATGTTTTTAAAAGGAATTATCTGATAGCAGGCCAATTTTATGAGGCAGACCTATTAATAAATACCCATGAAGCACTGAGAATGGCGAACGGTAGGACATTAATACCATCACACACTTTACGTGGCCCACAAAGTTGTAACGAGAAAAATCATCATAAATTATCATAAAGCACCAAAGCTTCAAAGACAAAAGTTTGAGGGAAAAGACATGTCGGTTCAAATGAAATGGTTGTGAGGTATCTAATCCATACATAATAAGTAAAATGCAAAAAAAAAAAAAATTCAAATCGGATAGAATAAGAGAGAGAAAAATGCATCAAAAAACAATTGTCTATGAATAGAACGAAAATTAGGAATTAATGCAACGGATATATCAGATAAGGCGTAAGGCGTAACTACACTACAAAAAAAAGAGAAAGGTAGTACGAAGAACCGCCTCTCTCTCTTCTCCCTTCCTTCTCCTATGCATATCGTTAAAAACATTATCTCCATGACATTCTCGACGTCATAGACGGTGAATGAGGAGGGGACGAAGATTGAGGGAAATACGTCGAATTAGACGGAGATGCTAATGAACCAGGGAGGTAAAGCGGTATAGTTGGCACAAGTTGGAAAACCTGTTGTGCAACTGCGCGAGCCCCACGTGTACTTCCAGGCTGTTCAGTAGCTTGCATAACTGCATGTATACGAGCTTCCTGAGGCCCCCCATCAGACCATCCATCAGGACCAGGTGTCCCTATAGGAGGTACGTTTGATCCCCGCCCATCCCAAATACATCGTATATCATTTCCAGGAATAATCTGTGCTAAGCGGCCGGTTTCAACGTGTCGTATTTCGATGAATCTACTATCAAACAATAAGACGTAGGGAGGGTGCCAAGCAACACGTTCCGCTGTACCCTCCCACTCGATTGTACCGACTGTACGACTTGGATCACCGTGACGATCGACATACAAACCAAATTCTGGGGGGGTAAGAGTTAATTTAGAATGTTTAAAAAGCTTTAGAGCAAAACACAAACCATCGTAGCAAAGCAAGAACTCATTTTCGCTAGACCTAAACATCCCCATAGGCTTACACGATTCACAACGTTTCGTTAAAGACTGTAACCGTGGGTCATCACGTTGAGGGATCGTAACACTCTTAAAACTAAAACACATAAATTAGGATCAATCATAATTAAAATACTTGACAACACATACTCAGTTAGATCCATGATTTCAAAGCCCTTTGAGCAAAGAATAGCTATCTTTGCTTTTAAGAAGATAAGGTCGAAGGATTCCGAAGGAAGGAAGAAGTCCCTGAAGATCCTGAACCACTCCGATCGCTGGTTACCAAAACCGAATCGACTTAATCCTCCTGAAGTCTTGGCTTTCTCGTTAATTTTACCAATAACGGGCTCAAGGACACGGAATACGCTGTCAAGCTAAGGGAATATTAATAGATGCATAAATCACCAAGAATAAGTAATCTTACCCCTTTCTTCTTCATATAAATGACAAGTGTCCGTCCGCCAAGGGTACCCACTGTAAAGAACTGCACGTCCTTATTCCCATTGAGTTTTTGTGGAGTTCTTGAAGCATTTGCATTTGGTGGACTTGATGGGACAAGTGCTTCGATGTGATAAGCAAACAGTGCCTTAAAATGAACCATAAGTATAACCCTTAAACAAAATCACAAACAACATTACGTACTTTATCAGCAAGAACCAAGAAAATTCCGAAGTCCTCGAGCATGGCGCATTGGGTAACCATCTTCAGGTGAAGTACACGACGCATAGCTATGGTGGGGGACAGGTCAAGGATAAGATTCTTGAGTAAAACAAACCTGTAAAAACTTACAGCGAGGATCATGTCGGAGCCCGATCCAGACACCCTCAGCACATCCGATAGCAACTAAACCACGACCATCAGAAGTAGCTACAATAAGTCCATTTCAGTTAAGCGAACTTATTACAATAAATATTAGGAACATACAGAATGGCACGGAGCAAGTTACTTTTCCTGTGAAGACACTTTCGTCATTCCAAGATGAGTTTTGTTGGGTAGCATGCATTGAGGGTACAAGGAACGTGTCCGAGCTGAGAATTTCAACCTCGAAAACTTTGTTTGCATCAGTAACAACCTTTCGGAGTACGATAGCCTCATCCAGTTTCTGTTTCCATTCTGCACGAGCCTGAGAAGATTCTGCATAGACAGTCCAAAGACCTCCAAGTCTTCCATTGTGATGGATAGTGCATGGATACACAGATCGAGCATCAGCAGTCGCGTCAATTGCCGGCTGTCCATTTGCAACGGGAATATCTGGTGTCCCTGTCTTGTCACCACCACGTAAGCCACCAAGAATACCTTTGCTTCGTTGTTGGGGAGGGTCCGTGAAGTTGACGAGTGTAAGTAGATCCAACGGAATAGGCTGGATGAAAAATTTTAACTTAATGCAATGAAGAAACTAATCAGATTTTACACACCCGCCTATTCACATGATATTTGGTGATCCCATCTTTCTCCTTGGGTTTTGTCATAACCACTAGGCGAATGTAAGTTTCATATGATTTTGAGAAGATAACCGGGTTAAACACGTACAATAATTGTCGAATAGAAGAACGAAAAGTTCTGTCCACCCGCTCCATTCGAAACCAGTATCTGGTTGACGTAGTAATTTACCAGTATAGATAAGGGAGCGATTTTCGTCAAGAAGATCCATATCCTTCATAATCAAATAAAAGTTTAAACAGTATTTCTCATAATCACCCAACAGTAACTTACAATAGCTTCACCGGGTTTGAAAACGAGATTCTGGTTATATCGCCAAATTTCTACTCGCTCATCGGCAGACTTAACTCCCGTATTCGTCTCCTTAAGCAAAGCCTTCAGAACTTCTTGAAGCTGTGGAATATTTTCACGGTCTTCGTGACTGGGAGGAGTATGCTTGAGAATAGAATGCATCAAAAGATCGTAACGAGCCAAACGAGCCACTGGGCGATGAACAAAGTTCTTCATATCCAACCTTCGGGAATCTGGATGTTTAATGGCCGCCTAATTTGAAAGGAAAAAATAAGAAAATGACCAATAAACAAAAGCAAATTCCTAATCACATCAACAAAGGCTTTAAATGTAGGATTATTTTGCATCTCTTCCTCAATCCTATAGTGAGCAATCGGGTTATTAGGGATATAAGCCATGTACGCTTCTCTGCAGTTGAGGGCAGTGTCCATCAACGGAGCCGTAACGCTACGTATCGTAGGGTGTTCATCCCTCTGGATCTCAAACAAATTGTCGAGCAAGCGTCGGTGTATATGATAAAGCTCTTGGTAATTGTGATATACGTCATGAAGGAAAGATGACAGGCGTTCATGAGGAATAATTGGCGGGTCTGCGTTTTTCAGTGGAGTCACATACATCTAGAGAACTCTGAGTTAGAACAACCCAGAAACCAGGATATTGCGTTTGATATAATTCACCGTGCCTATGGACTCCAGATCCTTGACATATGTCATTTCACCCTGTATGAGCTCGAAAATGATACTAGAATAGATATCAGAGACTGAATAGCCTATCATAAAGGGGAAAAAAAACCATACTTCTGTCGACTAATCTCAGATTTTGACATTGCTTGCAACACATCAGGAGAAACTAATTGCGTATATTCAATGTTTGCAGTCGGTCCCTTCCCCATGGCCGCTTGGAATGTACGGAGCTGGCCCACAGATTGCAATTGCTTGATGGCCTGAACTGCTTCGGAAAGAAAATCTGCATCAGGATTTCCTTCTACCGTTTCGTTCAAGATAGCCTCGAGGACAACCGGGTACTTCTGCAGTTGTTCATGAGGCCGTTGAAGGAAATGTTTGAGGTCCAACCTGCGTGATTCTGGAGCTCTCAAACATCGCTAGACATACGTTCAACCACAAACTCTCTAAGCTTCAGGTAAGTAAAAGACTAACCTCTAAGAATCTTCTTAACTCAGGATTTTGCTCTGTCTCATCCTTCAAGCGTTTCTCAGCTACAGGAAGATTTCCGACATAATCTGCGTATACATCCCGGAAGTCCGTCGCAGCAAGAATGAAAATATCACCTATCTTCTCAATTATGGGGTATTGTTCTCGTTGCCTAACCTCCATGATCTCAAGAAGCCGTCGGTTGACGTCACGAATGTCGAGAATATTATGGAAAACGTCCTCCATGAAGCCATCAAGGTCTCTTGGTGGGATTACAGGGGGATCCGCAGATCGCAAAGGTTTGATGAAGAGCTACAGGGATTTAGTATTAATTTTATTCAACAGAGAACAATATTCTTAAAAACACACAGTTTCAATGAGATCAAGGTCCTGGACATATAACTCTTCTTTATCAATCACTTTGTGAATGATCCTAATCAATTGTCAGGAAGACCATTTTTAATGTGAAACTAAGTGTACCCACGTTTGACGATTTTTCTCGCTTTCAGGGAGTGTTTTGAGAATCGACTTATCTATGAGCTCTGCCCAATCTTTTCGTTTCTATGGGCCGGACATCAGAAAGGTTCGTATTACAAATTATAGATTAGTCCTTACGGGTTCCTTCGACACCTCGGCTATGGTGGATGTTTCTCGTAGTAGACCTCTCTATAATAGGTCGCACATTAGTGTCATTACTTCAAAACTGCATTTGCAAAGACATACCCTCCTGGGACAAGTAAATGAGGAACAAACGTAAGGAGAACCATCCATACAGCTTGGAGAATAACATTTCGTCAGAGGAGTAAAGACACCAGTTGGTAGTTCTTCCATTTCTTGATTGCGTATATCCGCACCACCTTCCTGGTCGTCGAGGAACATGTAAACATCCTCTACACCGTCTTGGAGGACACGGCCTCCCCATTCTACCTCGTAGAAAAAGAGTTGACTCTGTAGACTCCGAGCTAGATGAAGGGCTAGGCGGCGGTCATTTGAAGGAATATGCATATTCATTAGTTCACGCTGGATCTGAGCTTGGATTGTTGTCTGTGAAATCCGAAGAAATTTGTTACCTAAGCCTAAAACGACCTATAACATTACTTACCACTATATCCTTCCCCGTAAATGCATGCGAATAAGGAATACCGCCCTTGACATGAGTCCCTCGAGGAACTTTATCACGCAAACGAACTGCAAGATGTGACAATAATGCTAGATTTACAAATCTGTCTTCTTCCTCTACTTCATCAAAATCATCTTCGCTTTCATAGCCCTCATGCAGAGCAAGATGGCGTTTGATATCATCTATGACAAACTTCTGCTGATTACGCTGGGCAAGACGATCTACACGACTGACATCAAAAGAGCCATCGTCGTATCGGGAGGTGGCCGAGCCACCGGAACCTATGGACTGGAAGGAGGAAAGGGATCCCCCTCGATCAACCGCTGCTCCATGGGTCATATAGGAAGTTGATGGACCCGCCACGGCAGACGGATTCCCATTTGCATTTGAATACATAGTCGTAGCAGGTGTAGATATTGGGTTTGCAGACTGGAATGAGGATGTATTTGATCCAGTTGACGTTGAACGACCTAATCTTGCTGCTATGATTCAAATCTTGGATCAGCAAATACATTCTTCTAAAGGATCCGAGAGATAATGAAATATAACATACAATTCTGAACATCAAGTAGACTTGAACTTGAGGGAGAGGGGTCGGAGAATACTGAACCTATCGGCTGATATAACTTGGATGGGTCAGGGGGCTGAACGTAAGTGACAGTGTTGAGTCCAGGAGAAGGATAGCTGTCCGTGGACGAAGCTGAAGTAGGTGACGAAACGAAATTGGTTCGTGTATAAGAATTCGACTGGCCTGGAACTGCTGGTGCAAGGGCTCCCTTGGGTCTTCCAGAGTCCGATCGAGTTAAACCTGAACCCGAAGCAGTAGACCCATTGACCGAAGGAGTTTTATTATCGGGGTGCGACCAATTGGGCGACGGTAACTGCGGAGACGATTCAACGATTGGCGTAGCCACAGCATAAGGATGTGTTTTTCCTGCGCCGTATGAAGAGTTGGTGGGATCATAGGATGAATTCGGAGAAGCAGCGGGTCGAGAAGGTCGTGGATTAGACGGAAGTCCTATAATCCGCCCACCTTCCAACCCTCCAGCGCTTGGCGCTTGTGCAGTTGCCTCCCCTACATAAGGAGGAGATCCTACTTCAGGTGCCGATGGCAGACGTCTATTCGCCCCACTAGACGAAGTTGATGTCCGGCTGGTGTATTCCGATTGCTGCGGACTGGCAGCATGGTTATAAGGTTGAGGTTCGGGCATGCTCATTGGGCTACTGACAGAGGAACCCGATGACCCATTTGCACCTGGTGGACGCGGTAATGGACGTGTACCACGCCCAGTAGGCGGCGACTTGGGTTCTGCTGTGAATGAAGTGCCTTTTGGTGAAATTCCGGAGTAATACAGGTTGAATATAGATTCATATTAGAACTCGAATACAGTGGACATGTAAGGTCTAAAGCACATACCCTTTTCCGTGACAGGAACGGGGGGTGGAAGAGGGCTTCCAGTATTTGCTCTGCGGTCCGCATCGTAGCTGGGTGGTTCGAGTGATCCCGCGTCTTCTCCTCTATACTGGTCAATGAATGCACTGAGGTCGTCAGGACCTGAGGAGATGCGGACATCATCAAGAGGAGAGCGCGACTCTCTTTCGAAACCTCGCATTACCTGTTCGTAGAGATAACGAAGCTCGTCATCTGTAGGAGGTTTTTGTTGGTTGTTCATGGAAGTGAATGAAGCCATAGTGATGCCCGCGCACCAGGCGCCGTCTCGGATAGTGAGAACTGATGAGAGAGAATGATGGCAACAAGGAGGCTGATATGATGAATGTTTTGCAAAGTTAGTATCAAGAAAGCGTGCAGGCAGTAACGTGCACCGATTCTGGGTCTGGAGGGGAGGGGATGGGTGAGATGGAGAGGCACCGTGACAGGGAGCGTGAGCGTGTGTAATACAGCTACTCACAAACAAGTACTAGTCCTCGTAGCACGCTTCAGCTTCTCCGGTCAATCCCGTCGATTAGAATATCACAAAAAAATTAATCAAAAAGAAAGTGTAAAATAAAATAGGCTTATTCCAGGGGATCAATCAGCGGCGAGCTGTAGGCATCACCCGACGTGAATTTCAACTGGTAGCAGTGTTTGCACAATAATAATAATAATAATAATATACATTCGCATTGGCAAAAAAAAAAACAGGGGTGACTCCCTCCTACTCCATTCATTCGCAACTATCATCATCCCCAATTCCCGTTGGCTTACCAACAAGATCATTTCCTGATCTCATTCAAAAGATAATCATAAAATATCTTGTAAGTTTCTTCTCTGCGAATTCTTCTCCTCCACATTCGAAAATGATCTCCGTCTGGCTCCCAAGATAATTTCTTAAATCATGTCAAATTCTCCGCATAGTACTGCATCTGATGTCGGATCCATTCAAGAGAAAAAAAAGACAACTTCTTCTGTGCACGACTCGCTAGCCGATAAACCTCCTTTCGGCTCAAGGTGCATATAAGCCAACCACAACCCCGTTACTCATTACCTGACTACAAAAAACACACACACAAAACATATTAGGTTCTTGACTAAAGACGCTGACGTTTGGAGCAAAAATGCTTGGGATCATGTCCCTCCACCAGATGATCAGCAAGAGAGAATTACGGCTTCACTACTGCGGCAACAATCAAAACCCGTACCAGAGGAAGACAAAGCCAAGTACAATGAGAAGCCATCAAAACATTGGTCTGTAATAAATCATCTTATTGATGGGAGATCTCAGCCCTCTCTTTGACCGCTAATGACACCAGTAATAATCATCTTCTCTATTTTCCTATAATATAGGGACAACTTTTATAAAATGAACGCTGACAACTTTTTCCGCAATCGAAAATGGTCAGAGACTGCCCCTCTTTATTTGCAACACTCTATGTTATTCTGTCTATGAAATCTTACGGACAATCACCAAAATTGTAGGTTGCATACCGAGTTCCCCGAACTTGTTGCGGCCACTCAACCAAATGTACGTGAATAATAATGGTGATTTTAGTCCGCTTCTTTTTTCTCAGAAACTCGGGACTATAAGTTCACCGAGACCTTTAACAATATCTTTAATCACTTATTTACAGGCCGGCCCTATTACGGTGGCAGAACTTGGCTGCGGTGAGAACTTAATTCGTCTTTATTTTTAGCCCACTGATCCGTGGATGTGCATAAGCGTGCTTCGTTTACTGACTAACCTAAACTTTCTTTAAAGGTGCCGGAAACTCTGTTTTCCCTTTACTGACAGCAAACCAAAATCCTGATCTTAAACTCCTTGCTTTTGATTACGCTAGTCATGCCGTAAAATTAGTTCAGGTATTGCTTACTCTGAACCATTTCATTGTTTTTTGTACTAACCTTCTGAATATAAGCATAACGAGTTATATCATGCGCCGCCAATAGGTTCAATTAGCGCTTCCGTTTGGGATCTATCTTCTAGTGCTCTTCCCAACGAGGTTCAGCCTGGTTCCGTAGATATTATTGTCTTGATATTCGTTTTGAGTGCTTTACATCCAAACGAATGGGCACGGGCAGTAGCTAATATTCACAAGGTTCCAATCAAACAACACCATACATTCTGATCCAAAAAATTTCGCTCATTATTCTTGTATTCTTGTGATCAGATGCTGAAACCTGGTGGTCTCGTTGTTCTTCGAGATTACGGTCGTTACGACTTGACTCAACTCCGATTCAAAGAGGGACGTCTTCTCGATGAAAATTTCTATATCCGTGGTGATAAAACTCGTGTATACTTTTTTGACCTAGGTAAGGAGGATGGAACTCCCACACTTTCATTTCTCGCATATCCATCTCCGTACTTATAATATACCCATAAAAGATGACCTCGCCATGATGTTCACTGGCTCTCCCGCTCAAGCGAGTGACAAAATAATCCCAGAACCGGAAATCACTTACGAGAACGATGATGAGGAACAACAAGAAACCGGTACTAAAAAAGTTCCAGGAGTTGGTACTTCTACTTTCAACTCCGTCTGCCACACCCCAGAACCAGATCGAAATCAATCGCAAACCTTTTCATCATTATTATCACAACCCTCAATTTCTACAACCCTCGAAACCACTAAAACCTCATCACCTTTAGAACTTCGGGAAGAAATCTCTGAAAATATAGCCACTTCTGATATCAAAGGACAACAAGTTTCCCCTGATCTACAGAATACACAGCAAACTCAAAACTTGCCGAATACAGTTCTCAACGAGGTTTGTTCGTTGCCTAGACCAGCGTCTATTGTACATACATCAACAACCAAAGGTGATGAGGGGCACGCCTACTCAAAGTCTCCCGAACCTATCAAATCTGAAACACAATTTTCAGAGGCACCGTCATCATCGGCGTCTAAAGATGAACACAAGTCTTCGTATCCTTATCAACATCCACCAGACTGCCCTAGTCATCCCCTCTTCAAACGCCTGCAGCTCGGTGTAGATCGGCGGTTGCTTGTCAATCGAAAACGACAGATCAAGATGTACCGAGTTTGGGTTCAAGGAAAGTTTAGAAAAGCTTCTGACGAGGAAAGACTGGGGGGACAGGAGGCGTGAAGAGAAGGAGTAGAATGGGTGGGTGTAGGTTTAGGAGGGAGGAATTAAATAAGAAAAGTCTAGTTAACCGAACATTTTGTATTTTTGTTACTGTACTGTTGTTTCCTTTTTCAATCTTCTTTCTTTATTTAAAAAAAATGTAAAATTTATCCTCTCGATCAGGTGTATTACGGTCTAAAGCATATAACGCATGTAATTAACTAACAGGATCAGGTCTGTTTCGTCACCTTTTCAGACATTAACGTCTTATCCTCTTTTCTCCAAAATAATTATTAGCCTTGAACCCTATCTTTTTCAGGTGTTATTTTCTTCTCTTTTGATATAACTCTTCGTTCCTCAGAAAGAAAGGCACGCTTTTATCCTAATAAGCGAATGAGCACCATAATTTGTAGTTGGTTGTGTCGGGATTCCTCCCTATTTGTTACTTTACTTGATTACTCATAGATAGGACGTGTATCCGCCCATGGTACGCAGTACATTCTTGAAGCTGGGCACGGGTATCCTTCTTTTTTTTTACTCAAAAAAGGACAGGATCAAGTGATAAGCAGACGTGTCAATCTAATTTTCTCGTACTACTATTCAACATGTATGAAATCGAAGTAGACCCATGTTTTTATAAGAAGTTATCTGAAATGAAAAATACTCGTGAAGCACTGAGAACGGTGAACGGCAGGTTCAAAAGGATAAATGTGAACTAATAGGTATGTATTTCTTCCGTGAACATTTAAATAGGATAAAATAGAGGTGAGACCGATTGGCAGACTCGTCTTGAGTGAGTAAATTAAGCTTCACAGAGATAAATAACGTCGGAATTTATCAAACGAGCCCTTTCTATATACCTTTCTTCTCTGACTCTCTAAAACTTCATCATCAACTCATAGAGCCGCATGAAGTCATAATTATATCTGCCTCAGTATTTTGGTCTGCTGTTTAGTGACTCTACTATAATATATTTTCATCTGACAAAAACTTATGTAGCGGGACATGCACAAGATCCACAAACTTCCCTTTTCTAATATTCATCATCATCACGGCTTTTATCTGATAATACATTCCCTTGTTCAGCAGTTTTGATAACGTTGGTCCATTTTCTAGTTTTCCTGGAATCCTTAATGTTGTCGTAGTCCAATTCAGATTCGTAGGATGGGATTCGATTGCCACAATATTTATAGGTTATCCCGTCATAAATGTCTAACATAAAGCTGGGTACACCCCTATATCCACCTCCACAATATCGAGTGATATCTTATGTTCATGATCCACAACAACTTTATTACTTTCAACAAAGGAAATATTCGAACACGTGCCTCCAAGTTAACGCCATGTTGTCAACATTGCTACCAGATTCTAGGATATATTGACATACACTCACTATGGGTCTAAACAGATGTCCAACAAAGAGCGTGGTCCGCTCTCAATATTAAAAATAGGACTTGTAAAGGAAGACAGTCGGGACGTGACGATACTCAGGAGAAGGTGTAATTACGTCCTTGGAATAAACGTCTCCAAGGCTGCCGAACGGGTTATAACCAGAAATCTCACAAGAGTAGTATCTATGCTGATGAAGGAACTGATTCACGAAAGGATCGAGCGTACTTTAATAAGGCAGGCATCCTCAGAAACATATGGTCAACATAATAAACGGGATTATGTGTTGAAGCAGAGTTATCCACTTAATGGAGGTGTACACGGAGCAGACATAATATTTAGGGCTCGTAAAGCACTGAATAATGTAGATGACGACATGTCTAAGTCTAGGAGTGGGAGTAAAAAGTATTCAGATTCTCTTCCACTTGTGTATCGTGATTTCGAGATAGACAATCGGAACAAGATATTGCGTGGATTCTGTGAAGCAAATAATTATGGAGGACGCGTACTCCGGTTTATTATATCTGAAAGGCTGGAACCAATCACATCGTTAACAGACCTTGAAGAATTCAAGACTGCATTTCGTGATATATTTCATGGTATGTCTTTACTCTTTCTCAAATAAGAATCCGAATAAACTAATGATTATTTAGTGATACACTATCTAGCAATTAGCAAGGACGGGATCATACACCGAGATATTAATATCTCGAATTTGATGTATCGTCGTCTCGAAGATGATAGTGTTCAAGGAGTTTTGAATGATTGGGATGTTGCATCTACGTCACATACGGAATCTGATTCAGAACATACGAATATGCATACTGGAACGATGCCATTCATGTCTATTGATTTACATGAGGATCCACCCCCTGTTCATATGGAAAGATTTGAATATGAATCATTATTTTATGTTTTATACTGGATCTGTCTTTCGTACTCGGATGGGAAACTCCTTCCTGAGGAGAAGAGGCATAGTGCTTTCAAGCGTTGGCCTAGATGGAATTCCAATGATCACGATGATGTGAGCGAAGCTAAAATTGGTTTAAAAGCTAACGAAACGATCTTCGAAAATGTCAACGAGTTCCCGGCAATGTATAGACCTTTGATCCGACCTTGGTTGAGGCTCCTTCGGCACACACTTCGAAGAGGATATAACGCACGTCATGATGCCAGGTTTGCCGGTAAATTGGCAGAATTTGATAATGATACTCTGGGGAGATATGTGTCTTACGAGAGTATTCACAAAATACTTGAGAGCTGAGTAGCTAATGTTTATTATCATTCTACAAATCCACAGTCTAAATACAATATATATGTCTATTACATTTACTATTTGTAGTTGCTATATATACATGTACATGTTTTATTTTTTATTTAACCATGAGGATCATAACTCCTTCGATGAGAATCTTTATGCTATGTATACTCTTGTTTATGATGAGCACATACTTGAGAGAGTTGTATTTTTGAGATAAAAATAAGAAAGAAGGGTTTGGGATATGATAATGTTATCCTACGATTCATAAATATCAAATACGGATGTGGGATGGTATGATATTATCTCTGAACATTTTGGGTTGCTACATCGCTAGAGTTCATTATGTGGATAATGTGTATAATGGACTAGATAGTTAATTTTCTGGTTCTATTGTGGAAATTTAAGTCCTAAATATAATTAAGCTGGGAGTCGTTTTGTATTTGGGAAATAACCGCAAATGACGACTACGTTGACATGAGGGAATACTAAAGCGGTTATTCTAATAAAACTGTTATGGATTTTTGAATAGGCCAAACTTGTATGAAACCGATAATCATGATAAGTAGACCCAAAAGCGGGCTACTTTTATGTGATTATAAATAAATATTCGTGAAGCACTATGGATGGCGAGCGGTAGGTTCAAAAAGATAAATGTGAACTATTAGATATATACCGTTTTCTCCTAATAGTCTACGTGAACGTTTAAATAGATAGATATAGGGTTGAGATTGATTAGCGGATTCGTCTTGAGTAGATTCAACTTCACAGAGATAAATAACGTCGGACTTTATCAAACGGGCCCTTTCTATTTCTATATACCTTTCGTCTCTTACCCCCTGACATATTATCGACATCTCACAGAGCCACATAAAGCCACAGTTATATTTGTCTCAGTATTTTGGTCTGCTGTTTAGTGATCCTACTCTATTATATTCTCATCTGAATGCCTTCCTGACAAAATCTTATGTAGCGGGACACGCACAAGATCCACAAACTTCCCTTTTCTAATCCTCATCATCACAGCTTCTACCCGATTATACTAACCCAATATAACTCGTTCAGCAGTTTTGATAACGTTGGTCCATTTTCTAGTTTTCCCGGAATTATTAATGTTGTCGTAGTCTGATTTAGATTCATAGGATGAGACTCGATTGCCACAAATGATTCATATTGTTTATAGGTTATCCTATTATAGGCATTAAACATACACAGCTGGGTATAGCCCTATATCTGCCTTCATCATGTCTGGTGATATCTTTTATTCGTGATCCACAACAGTTTTATTACTTACAACAAAGGAAATACTCGAACACGTGCCTCCAAGTTAATTCTACATCGTCACGCACTCCAGAATATACTGACATACACTCTCTATGGGTTCAGATAGGTGACCAACAAAGAGCGTTTATCGTTCTCGATGTTTACACAAGACTTGTAAAGGAAGAAAGGCAGAAAGTGACGATACTCAATATTACTAGAGAAGGCGTGCATCCTCGGAATCAGCATCTTCAAGGTTGTCGGACAGGTTATAAACAGAAATCTTAAAGGAATAGTGACCATTCTGATGAAGGAAATGGCTCACGGGAGGGTCGAGTGTACTATAATAAGACAGGCATCCTCAGAAACACATGGTCATTGTAACAAACGGGATTATGTGTTGAAGCAGAGTTATCCACTGAATGGACGTGTACACGGAGCAGACATAATATTTAGGGCTCGTAAAGCACTGAATAATGTAGATGACGACATGTCTAAGTCTAGGAGTGGGAGTAAAAAGTATTCAGATTCTCTTCCACTTGTGTATCGTGATTTCGAGATAGACAATCGGAACAAGATATTGCGTGGATTCTGTGAAGCAAATAATTATGGAGGACGCGTACTCCGGTTTATTGTATCTGAAAGGCTGGAACCAATCACATCGTTAACAGACCTTGAAGAATTCAAGACTGCATTTCGTGATATATTTCATGGTATGTCTTTACTCTTTCTCAAATAAGAATCCGAATAAACTAATGATTATTTAGTGATACACTATCTAGCAATTAGCAAGGACGGGATCATACACCGAGATATTAATATCTCGAATTTGATGTATCGTCGTCTCGAAGATGGTAGTGTTCAAGGAGTTTTGAATGATTGGGATGTTGCATCTACGTCACGGATGGAATCTGATTCAGATCACACGAATATGCGTACTGGAACGATGGCATTCAAGTCAAGGGATTTACATGAGGACCCGCCTCCTGTTCATATGGAAAGATTTGAATATGAATCATTATTTTATGTATTATACTGGATCTGTCTTTCGTACTCGGATGGGAAACTCCTTCCTGCGGAGAAGAGGCATAGTGCTTTCGCTAACTGGCCTTATTGGAACTCCGATAATCATGGGGTTGTACACAGTTTTAAGTCTGGTTTAAAAGCTAACGAAACGATCTTCGAAAATGTCGACAAGTTCCCGGAAATGTATAGACCTTTGATCCGACCTTGGTTGAGGCTCCTTCAGTACACACTTCGAAGAGGATATAACGCACGTCATGATGCCAGGTTTGCCGGTAAATTGGCAGAATTTGATAATGATACTCTGGGGGGACATATGTCTTATGAAAATATTTGCAAGATATTGCAGAACTAAATACTGGATTATATTAGAGATTCTAGAGTTACAATTACAAATAATCATGTTTATAATTTGCTTGGTAGCCATTGTATCTATTATATACCTTCTCGTCTTACTTTACTTGTAAGCGGCCATGCATATTCGCATCTCAGGTGGTGCACACCGATATTTTATTGGAATGATAAAGAGTCAGGGTCTGACATCTATCCTAAAATATTAATTATAGTCGTATGGCGGTATGATACCTGCCCCGGATATTAACATGAAGCCGAGACTCTTTGACTCTGTATTCCTTGCTTGCAACGAATGGAGTCCAGGCGTAAGGATCTGTGAGGTATTCAGCACGGATTCAAGAAGGCGAGTTCATTACGGCGAGTTCTACCACTGATAGTGAACCCGCTTTAAGTAGACCTGGTACTCTCGAGCCAGGTACCAGAGTCAAAATTGAAGCCACTGCTCTTCCAACTGCTACCCGGAGACGGAGACGAATCTGAATCTGTTAGTGATTCAAAATGGCATACTTGCGAAAAGATAAAAAGAGTAAGAGCCACGTTACATCGCAGATCAACTAATCAACTAGCAACACTTCTTAATTTACAACACGCGTTTGGTTTTCACCTTTCCAGAAAGCACATACTGAGTATACAAAGTATAATCTTCCAAATTATTTCACATTACCAATCCAAAATTCAAATTGTATAGGCTCATTGATAGCCTTGATGTGTATAATCATATGTCAGTTAAAGAACGTGGACTGATTGCAAAATTAAAAGCACGCGCTCTAAAGAAAAACAGCCCACGGGCGACAATACTCAATATTTCCGGTGACCATATTCCAGGGAAGGAGTACGTTATTGGAGCGGTATGTCGAAGACTGTTGAACGGCTCATCATTGGGAAGCATACTCGAGTGATGACGGTACTGATGAAGAAGGATCCTCAAGGAAATCTCGTACTTACCACATCAGAGGAGTTCTCCACAGGGGCATATGGTGATGCTGATAAATGGGAGCACGTGTTGAAGTGGAGTTATCCAACAAAAAACCGTATATATGAGGCGGATGTAATAGACAGTGTTCGTACAGTATTGGGAGCTGCGGATAAAGAATTGGCTGAGTCCGGTCAAGGAGGTGGTAAAAAGTACGCAAACTCTCTTCCAAGAGTGTTCGATCATCTCGAGATAGACGATCGAGACAAACTATTCCGTGCATTTTTGGAACCGAATAATTATGGAGAACGTGTACTTCGATTTTTTGTATTTGAGAGGCTGGAGGCAATCACGTCGTTGGCAGACCTTGAAGAATTCAAGACTGCATTTCGAGATATATTCCATGGTATGTATTTATTCTTTCTCAAACAAGAAACCGGAGAGACTAACGATTATTTAGTGATACACTATCTAGCAGTTGGCAGAGACGGAATCATACACCGAGACATTAGTATCTCGAATTTGATGTATCGTCGTCTCGAAGATGGTAGTGTTCAAGGAGTTTTGAATGATTGGGATGTTGCATCTACGTCACATACAGAATCTGATTCAGAACATACGAATATGCATACTGGAACGATGCCATTCATGTCAATTGATTTGCATCAGAAACTGCCTCCCGTTCATATGGAAAGATTTGAATACGAATCATTATTTTATGTTTTATACTGGATCTGTCTTTCGTACTCGTATGGGAAACTCCTTCCTGAGGAGAAGAGGCATAGTGCTTTCAAGCGTTGGCCTTATTGGAACTCTGATGATCACGAAGGTGTATGCTCTGCTAAAGTTGGTTTAAGAGATAACGGCAAGATCTTCGAAAACGTCGACAAGTTCCCGGCAATGCATAGACCTTTGGTCCAACCTTGGTTGGAGCGTCTTCGGTACCAATTTGATGAGGGGTACCATGCGCGGCGAAAGTCCATAGCCGAAGGTAAACAATTCAAAGACAACTATACCTTAGGAGGATATGTGTCCTACAAGACTATCCGCAAAATACTCGAGAACTGAGTAGCTAATGTTCATTCTCATCCTATAAATTCACCGTCTAAATACAGTATACATGTCTATTACATTTATTATTATACATGTTGTCTTCTTATTTAACTATGAGAAGCACAACTCTTTCGATAACGACCCCCGCGTTGCGTATACTCACATTTACAATAGGCACATGCCTGAGAGAGGGCTGTATTTTTAGGATAAAAATGAGAAAGAAAGTGTTAGGATGCGATAACGTTATCCTATGATTCATAAATATCAAATATGGTTATGGAGTGGTAGGATACTATCCCTCAACATTTTGTGTCACTACGCTGTTAGAGATTGTTACGTGTGCATGTTGTATAATGGGCTAGACGGGGAACGGACTTGTTCCATTATGGAAGTTTAAGGTCCAAATATAATTAAGCTGGTCGTAGTTTTGTATTTGAGAAATATCCACAAACAATAACTACATTGACAGGAGGAAATACCAAAGCGGTTATTCCGGTGAAACTGCTATTAATTATTCAATAGACCAATCTTGTATGAAATCGAATGTCACGATAAGTATACCTATGTTTATAAAAGAAATTATCTAATACGGGCCAAGTTTATGAGGCAAAAGTGATTATTATAAATACTCTTGAAGCACAATAGATGGTGAACGGTAGGTTTAAAAAGATAAACGTGAACTATTAAATGTATATCGTTTTCTCGTAATAGTCTACGTAAGCTTTTAAATAATTAAAAATAGGGGTGAGATTGATTAGCAGATTCGTCTTGAGTAGATTAAACTTCACAGAGATAAATGTCGTCAGACTTTATCAAACAGGCCCTTTCTATATACCTTTCGTCTCTGACTCCCCGACATATTATTAGCATTTCACATAGCCACATAAGGCCATAATTATATCTGTCTCAGTATTTTGGTCTGGTATTGAAGGAACCTACTCTAATATATTCTCATCTGAATATCTTCCTGACAAAAATTTATCTAACGGGACAGGCGCAAAACCCACAAACGATCTAAAATTTATAGGTTCTCACGTTGTAGACATCTAACATATAGCTAGTTATAGTCCTACATCCGTCCAAACAATATACGGTGAGGTGATATCTTTTGTTCGTGATCGGGGTAGATGATCCACTTGATTACTTCCCACAAACCACAAAGGAAATACTCGAACACGTGCCTCCAAGTTAATTCCACATCGTCACACACTCCAGAATGTACTGGCATACACTCTCTATGGGCTTAGATAGATGACCAACAAAGAGCGTTTATTGTTCTCGATATTTACACAAGACTTGTAAAGGAAGACAGGACGAACGTGACGATACTCAATATTACTAGAGAAGGTGTGCATCCTTGGAATCAGCATCTCCGAGGTTGCCAGTCAGGTTATAACCAGAAAACTCAAAGGAGTGGAGATTATACTGATGAATAAAGTGGTTCATGAAGGGATCAAGTGTATCGTACCAAGGCAGTTATCCTCGGGAGTATATGATCGTCGTAGCAAGCGGGATTATGTGTTGAAGCAGAGGTATCCAACAAAAAACTGTATACATGAGGTAGATGTAATAATCAATATCCATAGAGTATTGAAAGCTATAGATGACAGTTTGGCTGGGTCTACTCACGGAGGTGGTAAAAAATATGCAGACTCTCTTCCAAGAGTATTCGATCATCTCGAGATAGACGATCGAGACAAGTTATTCCGTGCATTTTTGGAACCGAATAATTATGGAGAACGTGTACTCCGGTTTATTGTATCTGAAAGGCTGGAACCAATCACATCGTTGACAGACCTTGAAGAATTCAAGACTGCATTTCGAGATATATTTCATGGTATGTCTTTACTCTTTCTTAAACAAGAAACCGAATAAACTAATGATTATTTAGTGATACACTATCTAGCAGTTAGCGAAGACGGAATCAAACACCGAGACATTAGTATCTCGAATTTAATGTATCGTCGTCTCGAAGATGGTAGTGTTCAAGGAGTTTTGAATGATTGGGATGTTGCATCCACGTCACGGATGGAATTTGAGTCAGATCACATGAATATGCGTACTGGAACGATGCCATTCATGTCTATCGATTTGCATCAGAAACTGCCTCCTGTTCATATGGAAAGATTTGAATACGAATCATTATTTTATGTTTTATACTGGATCTGTCTTTCGTACTCGAATGGGAAACTCCTTCCTGAGGAGAAGAGGCATAGTGCTTTCAAGCGTTGGCCTAGATGGAACTCCAATGATCACGAAGGTGTACACTCTGCTAAAGTT
Source organism: Pyrrhoderma noxium (assembly GCA_002287475.2). Taxonomy (NCBI): domain Eukaryota; kingdom Fungi; phylum Basidiomycota; class Agaricomycetes; order Hymenochaetales; family Hymenochaetaceae; genus Pyrrhoderma; species Pyrrhoderma noxium. The sequence continues at coordinate 2,598,464 of CM008254.1, read as the reverse complement.
GGTTTATTAAATGACATCATGATCTTCGAAGATGTCAATAGATTCCCAGCAATGTATAGACCTTTGGTCCAACCAAGGTTGGAGTGTCTTCGGTACACGCTTCGGAGAGGGTTTAACGCTCATGATGAAGCTAATATAGCCGATAAATTGGCAGAATTTGATGATATTACCCTGGGGGGACATATGTCTTATGAAAATATTCGCAAGATATTGCAGAACTGAACACTGGGTTGTATTGGAGAATTTAGAGCTACAATTACAAATAATCACTGCTTGGTAGCTATCATATCTAATATATATATTCTCGCCTTATCTTAATTGTGAGGAGCTATGTACATTCGCATCTCAGGTGTGCACACCTATATTTTATTGGGTTTTGTATGCGTTGTCCTATAGTTTATAGATACCAGTTATAGTTTGAGGGAGCTACGGTACTGTCCCTGAGAGACTCCAAAGGCACTGCCACCCATCTGCTTTTAGTTGGCAGTATTCAGGACTAAATATAATATACTTATCAATATCTTCATTGGTAACTTTAGATACACTTCAAATCCTTACTAGGTTCCCTTGATATACATGTGTAGCAAATTACAGTCAACCGATGAGTTAGCAAAAACATCTCGATTGGGAACTTTGATCACATTAGCATCGAGGATGTTTGTTCTCCCTACGTGTCCCACCATTCTCAAATAATGTGCGAAAACGATCTATTATTTCCAGCTTTCACGATGAATCCGACTCTACGCAACTACTCTAATGAATTATCATACGCTTTTTAATAGCCTCTCCTCGGGGCGTGGTTGCAGATAATCGACGAATCTCTTGATTACATGATCAAGCACACGTTTGAACGCACCTGCTATATTCTTCTATGAAACTCAAGAAAAAAAGGTTCCTTCTCAGGATCATCATAAGGACTAATTTATTTGGACTTCCCCTCTCTTAATGATTGAACCGACTTTATTTTGGTACCCCATGAATTTTTATTCCTCGTATATGCACTCACCTTCTATTACTCTCGGGGAAAAATGAGAAATTACGTGGTGTTTTGAACACCGTCTTACAAGTAGGACTATATGTATGTATACACCCATACAGCATCCAATACTATACTTTTTCTTCTAACAATAACAACAAGGACTCTAAATCTTTTATAGCGACTGCGAAGGTAGCTAATACTTTCGGGATTATATGTTAAGGGTCGCAAAGAATAAATAGAGCCAGGTAGAAGATCCGTGGTTGGGACGTATGACTAAGAAAGCAACCGTCACCCGACTTTTTCGAAGCAAGGAAATCGTAATAATAAATCTTCAAACTTAGTTAACCTATGTGGATGCAAAAATAGGCGCCCATGAGGGGGCCTTGTAACACCATTTTTTTTTTAAGTTTACATGAGGAACTCTGTCGATTTATGACCCTCTTCTTTCCCCCCTCGGATCATAAGACCGAGAATTTTCGGGCGGGTCACAAAACTAGATTGTTATATGCATATATATGGAGTTGATAAATATGTTAGCCTTGGTAGCTAATTAATAGACGAGAAGGGGATAGAAGCAAGGAAGGGGGATGATATATATAATATGATATTTTCATGAGGCTCTTGTCGAACTCGTCCATCCATAAAACTTTTTGAAAGAGCTTTTAGATTCCTGAATAGTTTATAAGGCGCAAAATCACAGCTAAACTGGAAGTGACTCGGAAGAAGGTAGAAAACATGAGGAGGGATGGTTAGTGCTCCACACGAATAGTACACTCACATCTAACCTGCATTACTCATTACTGTCTTTAGAGTCTTCTCCATTGAGTATGAGATGGGCGTCTATTTTCTTCAGTCACACATCTCAAAAAAAGCTTATTGCATGGTGGAGCGTTCTCTATAGAATCGCATAGTACGTCCAGTCAGAACAAGGGAATTCAAGGTATTACTTCACCAAGTAAGAATTTGAAGCCTAGACCTAACATCCCACAGTCAGGTTTGCGACAGATTGGGCATAGCAGAGACCGAGTCATAATTTTTTTCTCGCCTACAGATTGAACCACATGGATTCATCGTCACGAACGTTCAAAACGTTGAATAATACCAACAATCTTACTCTTAGAGGTAATTATAAAAGACGCAATTAGTGACAGTTGTACGGCCATTTCGAATCACGTGGAGTGACAGTGTCCCTATAAAGCATAAATGAAAACATTCGAGTCATAACTTAACAAGGCTGCTTACATATGCTCCCCCTCACCTCGGCCTCCGGCCAACAAGCGCCTTTAAATATCTTTTTTTTAGACGAAACTGAACCTGACCAAAACCAGAACATCACCAGAGAATTTATTTGAAAAGCTGGAGAGGGATGTCGTTTGCGTGTGGGAAGTTGAACGAAGTTGAGGGTCTCCGTTTCGAGCTCGATACACCCTTTCGTTGATGAAGCCACCGCGATCTGACAACATACTGTGGAATGTAACCGGGAGTCTTGGGCTCACTTACGCAACCTCCTACACACACGAACCAAAAGTATGTACTTGATGTTAAAGCTTAGCGGAACTTGAATGCTCAATTTTTTTTCTTTATGAACTCACGGACGAAAAGCTTAATCGCAAGAATCCCTTTCTTTCAACATCGCACTTGGAGCGGATCACATTTGCAATAGGCGCCGGGAGGGATTCGCACTTCGACATTTTCGTTTTTTCTTTTCCAACACCATTACACGACATTTATTCTGGGGCGTAATTCAAACATGGAAAAACATGAGTGATAAGATGAACAGGTTCGTGACACAGATATTTATGAATGCAAATTACAATGAAATGAACAAGATGGAAAGTTCCAAAAAAAAAGCCGATTATAGCTACAAAACTGCGTACTGTTTTATTACAAACACTATAAGCAGCCCGTAGTCGCCACACTGGCGTAACCCAACACGTAATCAACACGTCAAGAAAAAAGGAGGATAGATGATAAAGAGGTAAACGAGATCACCGGGGATCGAGGGAATCTCTGAAGTCAACTCACGACAAGTCATGGGTGATGAGAAAAGTAGGTATCGTTAAACCGTCCTGGCTTGCAATACACGGGAAGACGAGATTGTTGGATAAATACAGATGGAATACATGGAGAGGATGGAGGGGGGATACAGGCATGTTGAATATGATTACGAGGCCGCTTTAGAATATTACGGCAGCAATTTTTTGTGGGATTGTTACTGGTGGATCCTCGGGGAGTTCTGTCTCTTCCATAGTTGGAATGCCCGTAACGAAGTCCATCTCTAATGGTTTCCAAATCTTCGTCTTCTTAACAAACTTATACCCAAAGTAAAGGATGAAAAAGATTGGGATGTTGAGATAGGCAACAAGGAAATCAGATGCGTTGAAGTCAAAGAACACATCGAAACCATTGATGAGGATGAAAAGGGTACACCAGAAGACTCCCCAGTAGGAGAGCCAGGGCTGAAGGCCATTGTAATATGCACTCTTCGTCCGGTCAAAGCCTTGAGCGATCTTGCCACGATAGAAGAAGATGAAGGTGATGTTGATGCAAAGCCAGGTGAAAAAACCGGCGACGGTAGTTAAGTTCACGAACCAGTTGAATACTTGGACTGAACCGCTTGACAAGTTCATGAAAGAGAGGAAAGCAAAGCAGCCAACTGTGAGAACTGCAATAATTGGGAGACCTTGCTTTGTACAATAAGCGAAAATCTTTGGTGCTTGTCCTCGGATGGCTAGACCATACAAAATACGGGATGAACAGAACAGGAATGAATTACCAGCGGAGAAAGCACTGGTAAAGATAGCGGCATTAATAATTGACGGAAGGACTTTTATACCTGCCCGGGTGAAAGCTATGACATAGGGAGATTGTGCTGCATTTCCTGTATCCGACAAAAGAGAATCGTCGGTATAGGGGACTAGCATACCCGTGATAAAAATTCCTAGAAGGTAAAATACGAGAATACGGTAGAAAACACGGCGGACGGCCTTTGAGATGTTTCTACGGGGACTCTCTGTCTCGGAAGCGGCAATAGCAACTAGTTCCATACCCTGGAATGAGAAGGCAGCCTGTACGAGGACAGACAGAAGACCAAGGAAACGTCCCAAACCAACCTTGTTTTCGGAAACAAGGTCAGATTGGGCTAACGCTCCTGGGTTTTTCCAGTAGCGGAAACCAATTCGATCGTGGTCGGGTCCACCACCAAGATCAACAATGAGACCGGTCAAAATAAGACCAGTGATCAAAAGAACTTCAAAGGTTTGTCAGTCAGATGATTATTCTATGTATGTTATAAAATGGCTTACTCTTGATGATCGAAAATACGAATTCGGATTCACCGAACCACCTAACGCCAAAAACATTGATGAGGCATACACAGACACAGATAACAGCTGTGTAGATGGGCTTGTGCGTTTCTGAGGTATCCCAGAAAGTAATCAGAATCTGGGCGGCCGTAACCTCAACTGGAACAGTAATGGCGTTTGACTATGGGGGAGATGAGTTTTACACTCTGAAAAGCATCACAGAGCACAGGCTTACGTAAAAGTAATTCCACCCAACCTGTGAATTTTCGAATTAGTACGTGTCATTGTCATTCAAGTATGATGGGGTCACTAACCGCGAAACCAAGTGCGGGATCTACCCATCGTGCTGCAAAGTGTGGGAACGTACCAGACACTGGCGCATGGGCGGTCATTTCACCGATGGAGCATAGGGAACTATTTAAAGAATAACTGAGATTAAGTTTGGGCCGAGGAAGCAATGTGGTACTAACGAGTAAGCCACCGAACCGACGAGCATGTAAGCAATGAGAGCCCCGAGAGGACCAGCTCCATGTAATGCTCGTCCCGAACCCAAGAAAAGACCAGTGCCAAGGGTACCCGCAATCTACAAGTCCCGAAATTAGATGTCAATTAAATTTCCGGGGGGTTTAAGAAATCCCGCGGTATACTCACAGCAATCCTAAACGAAGTGTAGGTTAGTGCTTTGAACGAGTACGTTAACCTAGGGCTGACTAGTGCACATACATTTGAACATGTCGTTGCTTCAAACGACGTTGGACTCGGTCGAGATCGGCCGCGTCAAATTGATAGCGCTCATCGTCGACGACTGCGAGAGGACGAGAAAAGTGGGATGAGCTAATGGACACTGAAAGTTATTTGAAGTAGATGCACCCACCAGCAGCATGGGCATGACCATCACCGCCAAGGCCCTTTTCAAGTGAAGCCCTGTCACTACTGTAATCTTTCTCGTTGTACATGATGGATGAGGAGCAGAAAGCTCTTTGAATATGCGGCTTTGAGCCGGAGGGAGTGGACCTCTACGGGGTAGAGAAGAGCAAAATGCCAGGGCGGCTGCTTTATATGCTGAGAAGAGATAAGAAGGAGGAGCTCATGGTGGATCTCCGATTTGGTTAGGTGGATAGAATGCCTTATCAGTCTCCATGTGTTTCTCAGGTTCGCTTCCATCTCTAAATTCAACGGATCACTTTCAAACTTCACCGACAAGGAAGCTCTTTATCTCCATCTCTGGTAATTTTTTGCGTACTTCAATTCCCGGATTCTCACTGCAACTACCCCTGTTACAGATCCCGTCAGCTACCAAATGTATAGACTACTGATAATTCAGATAAAATTTTTTTTACCGCGCCCGAATATCTTGTAAAGTTTTTGATCACGTGGAGATCCGGCATTTTGGGGACGGGACGCGCAGCTTATTTTTAGAGAGCCGCGTTCAGATCAAATATTGGAGCACACGATCGGAATGTAGCTCAAAATACTATTTTGCGCTTCAAAGTAAACTCAAACAGATGTAATGGTAAATAATTTTTTTTGGATCTATTGATATCCAAGGCCCCCAATTTACTTTTGTCTTATTGGCTCATTTCATTTGCATTGCGTGTGGGTCCCATCAAACACACAGATTGGAGAAGCTCTTCGATCTACAATATCAAGTCATATGATAACTATAGTCTGCATCTATTGATCATAATTTCATTCTAATAAGACGAAACTATACATCTCTGTTGCCAAGCTCCAATTTTTTTTTCTATCTTACGGGAATTCGTTTATATCTTCCCTAGTCAGGAGAATTGCGGTACGATAATAAACTTGATGTTGCCAAAAAAAAATCCACTAATAAATTTGACAGTTTTTAATTTCTAAAATTTATTCGTACCACCTCCATGATAAGTCCAACTATTTCCTCGCCTAAAGAGCTCATTGTATCAAAAACACGGTGATGGTAGGGTCACAATAAGCTCGTGTAATACAGGCTTGTAGACTGAACCGTTTAATACTCCCAAGTTTGTGCTTGTATCCGGGACACAAGTTTACTAATGGAGCATCGTTAGAAATTTGTATAAATTAAAAAGGTGTGTTGTTCGTTAATAATCAACTATAGTAATGTTTATTTATTTTGAAAACAAACCCGCGGTCGAATAACTGTTGTCGCATATGTAAAAGAGGTACTTTGCTATCAACCATCAACCCTGTAACCTGGTCTACAACCGTTACTGAGCGTTTATCGCTACGTCGTTTCATTCCCAATGTCTCAGGTCAGTCGCTTCATTCCCATCCTTATCATCGACCCTCCAAATGCCTCATAAGTTAGTTAAAATGTGTGTTCCCATCACATAAAGTCCAAAAATAGTGTCTTTCATTCTTATGATAGAGACTGGTCCTTGCATGAATACATATGTGCTCACAGGAACTTATCAAACGCATATGTTATCAGTCAATCGTCCCCAACATTATTTTTTTGCCAAGAAACCGCCGGACAGTTTACGGCTCCTAAAACAACTTCTAATTTTCAAAGGAAGCTCGGCTGCCTACTGTGTGTGATGCTGCGCAGGTCTTTATTTTAAAATACAATATGTTCACCTTACTAGCCTTTTAAAATATCAACGAAACTATGCAAGTTAAAAAATAGACGAATGAAACGGAAAACCACCAACAAAAGGCTGTATTTTATCAGAAATACGGTGATAGACCCCTGGGCATGAGGAGATAAAATTCAGAGTGTTAATATTTTGACTTCCCTACTTCTTTCCAGGTTCATTCTTCTTTGATTATCTGTGCCCGAGACCGATTCTGGCGCAGGTTCAGGAACAGAAGAAGTGTATAATGCTATAGACGCGATAAGAAAGGGGCTTGGAAGAATCGAGGTGTCGATCTCTTGCCTTGGCTTCAGTGATGTTGCGGTACCAATAGTAAACTCTCTTTTGTCAATCCAAATCTTCAAGTTTACAAGTCACTAGATGGCCCTCTTCACCGTTGCTACTATCTCTCTTCCTCCTTGCTGCTGGGGTCTATCTCTGGGATGTTTGAGGAAAACACAAGCCGGGAATATCCCTTCTCCAGAAGACCGTCATTACCCTTTACCCGTCTCTTCGCGAATTGCGCAGTTCGGTCGAATATTATCACTGATGAAAGCAAGTCACTTGACTGGTTTATCTTCCTTAGATCGATGTGTTGATGTCGTTTCCAAGCTTGTGCATGGATGCATTCATTCACTTATTTTAAGACCGATCGTTTCCATGAACAATTAATAAAGTGATGGATTACTTACGTTTGCCCGCTAGTTAACGCTTTATCACAGAAAACAAAGGCATACCTCATTTCGAAGAAGACTATATGCATCAAGATATAGTCTCCGTGCTTCCATTCAGAGGCAAGTGATTTCCTCCACTGCAAGGCTAGAAAATTCCTGACAGGCGTCACTGGCCCGCGGGAGCATCCGTTGGTATGTGGAGTCGGATCGATCAAGAGACGAACATACATAGAAAAAAAAGAAGTAACTCAATCTGATAATAATCACGAAAGACAGTATCGGACTCCCGTCGGTCTCTCCTCTGTCTTTTCCTTCTTTTTTTCAAAGAAAACACTGAACAAAATGCGAAACTCATAGCAACTCTGACGTCTTCATGATCTGATAATATATTCTGCTTTATTTTTGACACGAATACCTACTTCTTTCCTTCTCCTGCTTCTTTCATATGTCGCCATACTCCCTTCCTTCTAGTTAATAGCGAACAAGCATCGTCCGCCAACTGTCACAATGTCTCCCTCCGTTTTCCCGGCGAGCGGATCAAAGACTCCTCGGATGGGGAGGAAGTCCGGGAAATATGCTTTCGAACATTTCTATAAAAATTTCTTAATAGAGGAAAAGTTCAAATTCAGTTTAGCCAAGCTTTATTCTTAAAGAGCCACCCCCACACTTGCCGCGTCACCAAGACCGTTCCTTAATTCCTGCGTTTTTCCCGTGACTTTTCCGCACGCTAAGTCATATTTATCAATGATTTAGGTTCCGAGCTTCAAGCATCAACGCATTATCAACGCATAGCGCTCTCTTTATGATTCATCCCACCCTCGGAGAGTCGAGAGTAAAATTTTCCGTGTCCTCAAGCTTTTATATTGTTCTCAACCGAGTTCAATCTTCTTTTTGTTTTTTCTTTTTTGTTCCTAGTTCGATCTATTTGATGCTAACTCTAATTTAAAATAATGTTATCCCACGAACAAGACAGAAGTTCCGCTTCTTCCGGGTCGGTTGCCCTTGTCCTCAATTTCTGTTATTTTTAGAGTAGGGTAGGGGAATGGAAGTGTGCGAGCGGGAGGGGCTCTGCATAAACGTCTTTTCGGGATATAGTAAAGTCAGGAAATGAAAAATACTTCTCACAGTTGTCCAATGGTCCATTAATGCTTCACGTGTGATGAGCTATAAATTCGTATACGTTACATGAGAGAGACGAGTAAAGACATTGAATTGCTTGGCTTCCCCCTTTTTACAGTGAAACGTCGGAGACATTTCAGCGCGATATGATGATTTAGAATAAAAATCGCCTATTGAGGTAGTTCAATTCTCACCCCTCATCCCCTCTTTCTTGATTACCGAGGCTTGTCGGTGAGAACCTTGCTAGCAAACTAAATGAATGAATTAGATGTTTGATAGCCAGAAGTAAGTTCCGTAATTTTTAAGGAAAGAGAAGGGGCTACTCGAGAAACCTCTTTCAATATCAATCCCATATTGCCAATTACACTTCAATCTTGGGTGAAGCTCACGTTTCCGAATGGTTTCAGGTGGCGAGCTAAAAAAGAATCTGTAAGAATAGACAGGTCTTCCTCATTGGTTTTCGAAGCATCTTCGATCCCCCCTAATTATAATTGCTGATATATCGACGTTCAGTTGCTTTTAGGGGATTCCAAAAGCTCAGACAAGGATACATGTAGCCAAGCGATCAAGAAACCTGTTTTTCGAATTATAGTAGTATGTTTATTTGATATTTCAGAATATGTTTACCAAGTTGGAAGGATAGCATAAGTCATGCGTCTAGTCTCCCAGATCTGATGATGCTTTTTTTTAACACTGTGTGTCGGTACTTCTAGACCCAGGAATATATACACGTACCCCCACCTCCAAAGAGATTGTATTTATTTGCACATATTGACGGTTACCTCGTGTCCGTGTAAGCGGGGATTACCGGGATGACGGTCAAATCACCTGCAAGCCAGAAATTCCGATTTTGTGCGTCACTCCTTTCTTAAGCGCGTCCACCACTAATATTACGTCTCAAAGCAACTTGGCATTTAGCCTGCTCCCTTCCTCTCTGCCTCTCCAAAAAAATACGTGTCTGTCCTTTCGACGATTATCTAGCTCACGATACATTATGATACCCGCTTTGCTTTTCAAGTACAAAAATATGGGCATCCCGCCGCCACTGAGAAGTTTGATGGTCATACATCCAAAACTCTCACCAACCGTTGCAGCTCAATTACGACTAAGAGGTCGATTACAATCTACTTCCCGAGGTCTCATTACTTCCTCTTCATCATCTGCCCCATCTAGAAACTCTCATCCCCTACGAAGAAAGCTACATAATACATTATGTAGAGCATCATCATCGGCAACTCGGGCGGAGGCAGCTTTACCAGAATCAGGAGCAGCAACATCTTCGCAAAGTCTTGAAATGAAACAGGAACCTCGACTGCAGTTAACTTTTACTTGTACGGTTGAGGGCTGTTCAGAACGATCAACTCATGATTTCACAAGACGGTCATACGAGAGAGGAATAGTCATCGTTACTTGCCCTGGCTGCAAAAACAGGTAATGTCGAGGATCATCTTCTTGCTTTCTCCGCTTGGGAACGAAAGCGGATTTAGACTGGAGTTACTGACTTGCTTCACTTTTTTCTTTCTTCGCTATAGACATCTTATTGCGGATCACTTAGGCTGGTTTAAAACGACTGATGGTACGAGTGACGGGAGTTTAAAGACGATTGAGGATATCATGCGTTCGAAAGGCGAAAAAGTCTCTAGAGGAAGATTAGATCATGACGGCGTTGTAGAGTTCTCCGAATAATTTCCTTCCGGGACACTTATTCTTATCTCCTTTTTCATACAATCGTAAGTCTTCTGGTGATCATCGGCATATCCAATTCGTCCCTGCTTAACTCTCTCTTTATTTTCACGCAGATTATGTCTTCCAGTTACACAGCTTTCATGTCACACCAGTACTTTTGCACTCAGATACACAAAACTATGCAATAAAAATCGTTTTAGAGGAAAATTATGGTCTGACAAAATAAGATCTACTGTTTTGAACCCGTTGGCCTAAAATAAGAAGTCAACTTTGTCCTTTGATTTGGGTCCACTTCTTTTCTTTTTAATCCTTTTGGCGGAACCTCTGGAACCTCTGGCTTAACTCCAATTTCCATTGCCCTCTTGAATAACTCGAAATCGGACTAAAACAAAATGAACCTTCATGATTCCGCTGAAGCTCAGACTCAACTCACCGAAAGTATGATCCCACCACTGGCTTCCTTGTGTCCTTTTGCAAAATCACCCCAACCCGTTCAAGAAAACCTTCATCGGGTACCTTCCTTGAGTAATCCTTTAGGATCTCTATCAAATTGGGTCTTTCATTTTCGGGTAATCTCCTCAAACTAGCTATTATTCGACAGGAGAAGTTTGTATGTTGACCCGATGGATGGTACCCTTCATTTGCTACCATCACAAGCTGAAGACCGCGAACTCGCAAATGCCCCGCCCATCGTGTAGCGATAACCGGATGAACCTGAAATCCACTCTTGATTGTCAATAATGCAACGCGTCTATCACGAGAAAAGGCTGGGGCGGTATGTGTGCACCTTTCAACTTCGGCGTTGACTTTCTGGCGAGCCTCTAAGAAACTTCGATTATTTGAAATATCTTGAAGCGTTTTGGCCCGAAGGACAACTTCCCATGCTTCATACACTATATTTACGTTTTTTTTCGTAGTTAGGAAATATGAAATAAACAGTCAACAGAAGAATTGTATCCCGATTACCTTTGAAGTCCGCCGTCCTTCGAGGAGCATTCATGGCGCTCACTGCCTCCGATATGGCTTTTTTCGTTATTTGTTTGACTACCTCCCCGAGGTAACCCGGCCAGGGCTTCTGTCCCCACTTAACCTCACTTGGACCCAGGTCGCCGAATACGCCTAATAACGCCGGGATCGCGCATTCGGTGCGGATACTTTCGTATAAGGGCTCACAAACGATGTATGTCAGTAAAGAACTTGTTGCGATTGGTGGTGATCGGCAAGCTGATACGGCTAGGGCCCCTGAAGGGAATTCGTCACTCTCGTGGTGGTCGAGGATGAGGGTGCGGACGGATTGGATCCCCGAATCCGAGTCTTCGCCCGGGATCGGACTTGTTGTGTTTGTGAAAGGGGAGACAAGTGGTGGGCCACCACGTGAGCCTTGGTCAAGGAATATGAAGCGGGTTGCGCCGTAGGATTCCATCGCCGCTTTTTCGGAGGGTTGGAATACTGAGGAGGCTTTAGAAAGCATATGAACTTTAATTGAGGACGAAGGTAGACCGAGTGATGTGAGTGTATAGTACATGATCTTTCCTGAAGAGAGGCCATCGGCTGTTTTTTTGTAATAACGTATGTATATAGGTTTAGATGAATAGATGGGTTGTGTGAGGATTTAAAGTTAAAGAGTGTGGTTACGAGACAGAAGGGATAGTACATGCCGTCTTTGTCTGGAACTATTAGTGTTAGGTGGTTGTTACGAGCACACTCTTCGATGAATTCCCTTGCTTGTTCTATCTTTTCGAGTGGGGCGGGCCAGTTTGTGAAGTCCTGATCGTTTTGAACTTCGGTATTGTCGTGAGAAGTATTGGACTTATTACGGTTTTCTGCGCCTGATCGTGGTTTTTTGTTCTTGGTTCGGGAATTGGAGTAATGGGGAGAGGAGGAAGAGAAGGTATTGGGAAGTGAATACTGCTTTCGTTTGAAGCTCATTCTTATACGCAGTGGTCTTTTGATTGTAAATACGAGGGACTGAATGTTGTCTATGTATTATAAATAGGTGTGGATATTTTATGTCCACTCCCAATACGATTATGATGATAATAAAACGAGGAGGTCAAACAGTTTCTTAGATGAAAGCGGCTGACAAGTCCAAATCCAAGTTGACGGTCCTCACCTCACGTCTTTCCGCCCCATTTCTGATGTACGCCTAATTCCAAATCCAAATGACGAATAAGATTCCCCGATATTCACTCTCCAGCCAGTCGTATATCAAACAGAAAATCAATGTCTCGGTCCAAACCAATCTATCCCAGTTCTCCAGTCCCGGTCCCAGAGACAATGACATCACTAGAGGATGGATACATATTGGAGTATTCAGTTGGAATCCACGTGGTAATGACTTCCAAAATTAGCCTTCTTGCGTTCTTTTCCTTTCTGTCCTCTCTTTGTATGTGTGTCTAAGAAGAGATGAACTCAAATATGAATGTAAATTCGATAAGGTTTGATTCTCTTTAGATAAGACTTTGAGTTTCGTATCATATCGAACGATAGAATCCCCATAACGCGATACGGTAACAGTCAACCATTCAATATGCTATTATGGTCGTAAATAAAAGTCGGAATGAGGGAAATATGAAACATGTAGGGATCGAACTAACACATTTTACGGATACGAAAAGAAAAGGGTGAAGGTTATCAAATGCGAACCGACGCTGACATAATGACTGAAGTGCTAAAACAAGACGTATGCACACGACTGTAGCACAATACTCAAAACCTGGCTAGTCGATCTGCAACCTAATACTACACCTATTTAGTCGACAGTATTTAAGACTAGATTCAGTACGCTTGTCGTTGTTATCATTGCTACCCTTAGATATACTATCAAATCTTTACTACATTCCCTTGATATACATGTGCAGTCAACTGCTGCGTTAGCGTAAACATCTCTCTGGAGAGCTTTGATAATATTAGCTTTGAGGATGTTTGTCCCCCCTACACGCCTAACCATCCTCAGATAATGTGTGAAAACGATCTTTACTTCTCAGCTTTCACATGGAATCCGAGTCTACACAATTACTCTGATGGTCTATCATACACTTTCTAACAGCCTCTACGCCGGGGGGGGGGGGGGGGATAGCAGTGCTTCTAGAGACTGGGACCTGAGAGATAGCATCACTCCGCTCTCGAACTATAAATAGTATCTATGACAACATATCAAGCCCTGACTCTTTATTATTCCAATAAAATATAGGTGTGCACCACCTGAGATGCGAATATGCATGGCTGCTTACAATTAAAGTAAGACGAGAAGGTATATATTAGATACAACGGCTACCAAGCAAATTATAAAAATGATTATTTGTAATTGTATCTCTAGAATCTCTAAAATAATCCAGTATTTAGTCCTGCAATATCTTGCGAATATTTTCATAAGACATATGTCCTCCCAGGGTAATATCATCAAATTCCGCCAATTTACCGGTTTTCCTGGCGTCATAACGTGCGTTATATCCTTTTCGAAGTGTGTACTGAAGGAGGTTCAACCAAGGTCGGATCAAAGGTCTATACATTGCCGGGAACTTGTCGGAATTTTCGAAGATCGTTTCGTTAGCTTGTAAACCAGTTTTAGAATTAAGTACACCTTCGTGATCATTGGAGTTCCAATAAGGCCAACGCTTGAAAGCACTATGCCTCTTCTCCTCAGGAAGGAGTTTCCCATCCGAGTACGAAAGACAGATCCAGTATAAAACATAAAATAATGATTCATATTCAAATCTTTCAATATGAACGGGGGGTGGATCCTCATGTAAATCAATGGACATAAATGGCATCGTCCCAGTACGCATATTCGTATGTTCTGAATCAGATTCCGCATGTGACGTAGATGCAACATCCCAATCATTCAAAACTCCTTGAATCTTGCCGTCTTCGAGACGACGATACATCAAATTCGAGATATTAATGTCTCGGTGTTTGATTCCGTCTTTGCTAACTGCTAGATAGTGTATCACTAAATAATCGTTAGTCTCTCCGGTTTCTTGTTTGAGAAAGAATAAAGACATACCATGGAATATATCTCGAAATGCAGTCTTGAATTCTTCAAGGTCTGCCAATGACGTGACTGGTTCCAGCCTCTCAAATACAAAAAATCGAAGTACACGTTCTCCATAATTATTCGGTTCCAAAAATGCACGGAATAACTTGTCTCGATCGTCTATCTCGAGATGATCGAATACTCTTGGAAGAGAGTCAGCGTACTTTTTACCACCTCCATAACTAGACCCAGCCAAATCGTCATCTACAGCTTTCAATACTCTACGGATATTGATTATTACATCTACCTCATGTATACAGTTTTTTGTTGGATAACTCTGCTTCAACACATAATCCCGCTTGCTACGACGATCATATGCCCCCGAGGATAACTGCTTCAGTACAGTACACTCGATCATTCTGTGAGCCACTTTATTCATCAGTATAGTCACTGCTCTTTTATGATTTCTCGTTATAACCTGTCCGACAACCTTGAAGACGCTGATTCCAAGGATGTACACCTTCTCCGGTAATTCTGTGTATCGTCACGTTCTGCCTGTCTTCCTTTACGTGTAAATATCGAGAACAATTCACGCTCTTTGTTGGTCATCCAAACCTGTGGAGAGTGTATCTCGGTACATCCTGAAGTGCGTGACGATGTAGCATTAACTCGGAGGCACGTGTTCGAGTATTTCCTTTGTGGTTTGTGGGAAGTAATCAAGTGGATCATCTACCCCGATCACGAACAAAAGATATCACCTCACCGTATATTGTTCGGACGGATATAGGACTGTAACCAGCTATATGTTAGATGTCTATAACGCGAGAACCTATAAATTTTAGATCGTTTGTGGATTTTGCGCCTGTCCCGTCGGATAAATTTTTGTCAGGAAGATATTCGGATGAGAATATATTAGAGTAGGTTCCTTCAATACCAGACCAAAATACTGAGACAGATATAATTATGGCCTTATGTGACTATGTGAAATGCTAATAATATGTCGGGGAGTCAGAGACGAAAGGTATATAGAAAGGGCTCGTTTGATAAAGTCTGACGACATTTATCTCTGTGAAGTTTAATCTACTCAAGACGAATCTGCTAATCAATCTCACCCCTATTTTTAATTATTTAAAAGCTCACGTAGACTATTACGAGAAAAGGATATACATTTAATAGTTCACGTTTATCTTCTTGAACCTACCGTTCACCATCTATTGTGCTTCAAGAGTATTTATAATAATCACTTTTGCTTCATAAACTTGGCCCGTTATTAGATAATTTCTTTTAAAGACATGGGTATACTTATCGTGACATTCGATTTCATACAAGATTGGTCTATTGAATAATTAATAGCAGTTTCACCGGAATAACCGCTTTGGTATTTCCTCCTGTCAATGTAGTTATTGTTTGTGGATATTTCTCAAATACAAAACTACGACCAGCTTAATTATATTTGGACCTTAAACTTCCATAATGGAACAAGTCCGTTTCCCGTGTAGCTCATTATACAACATGCACACGTAACAATCTCTAACAGCGTAGTGACACAAAATGCTCAGGGATAGTATCCTACCACTCCATAACCATATTTGATATTTATGAATCATAGGATAACGTTATCACATCCTAACACTTTCTTTCTCATTTTTATCCTAAAAATACAGCCCTCTCTCAGGCATGTGCCTATTGTAAATGTGAGTATACACAACGCGAGGGTCGTTATCGAAAGAGGTGTGCCTCTCATAGTTAAATGAGAAAACATGTATAATAATAAATGTAATAGACATACTGTGTTTAGACGGTGAATTTATAGGACGAGAATTAACATTAGCTACTCAGCTCTCGAGTATTTTGCGGATAGTCTTGTAGGACACATATCCTCCTAAGGTATAGTTGTCTTTGAATTGTTTACCTTCGGCTATGGACTTTCGCCGCGCATGGTACCCCTCGTCAAATTGGTACCGAAGACGCTCCAACCAAGGTTGGACCAAAGGTCTATACATTGCCGGGAACTCGTTGACATCTCTGAAGATCGTGCTGTCACCTTGTAAACCAGTTTTAGAATTAAGTACAACTTTGTAATAATCGGAGTTCCAGATAGGCCAGTCAGCGAAAGTACTATGCCTCTTCTCCTCAGGAAGGAGTTTCCCATCCGAGTACGAAAGACAGATCCAGTATAAAACATAGAATAATGATTCATATTCAAATCTTTCAATATGAACGGGTGGTGGATCCTCATGTAAATCAATGGACATAAATGGCATCGTTCCAGTACGCATATTCGTGTGATCTGAATCAGATTCCGTATGTGACGTAGATGCAACATCACAATCATTCAAAACTCCTTGAACACTACCATCTTCGAGACGACGACACATCAAATTTGAGATATTAATGTCCCCGTGTATGATTCCGTCTTTGCTAATTGCTAGATAGTGTATCACTAAATAGTCATTAGTCTCTCCGGTTTCTTGTTTGAAAGAGAGTAAAGACATACCATGAAATATATCTCGAAATGCAGTCTTGAATTCTTCAAGGTCTGCCAACGACGTGATTGCCTCCAGCCTCTCAAATACAAAAAATCGAAGTACACGTTTTCCATAATTATTCGGTTCCAAAAACGCACGGAATAGTTTGTCTCGATCGTCTATCTCGAGATGATCGAACACTCTTGGAAGAGAGTCAGCGTACTTTTTACCACCTCCTTGACCGGACTCAGCCAATTCTTTGTCCGCAGCTTCCAATACTGTACGAACACTGTCTAATACATCCGCCTCATATATACGGTGTTTTGTTGGATAACTCCATTTCAACACGTGCTCCCATTTATCAGCATCACCATACGTCCCTGTAGAGAACTCCTCTGACGTGACAGGTACAAGATTTCCTTGAGGATCCTTCTTCATCAGTACCGTCATCACTCGAGTATGCTTCCCAATGATGAGCTGTTCAACAGTCTTCGACATACCGCTCCAATAACGTACTCCTTCCCTGGAATATGGTCACCGGAAATATTGAGTATTGTCGCCTGTGGGCTGTTTTTCTTTAGAGGGCGTGCTTTTAATTTTGCAATCAGTCCACGTTCTTTAACTGACATATGATTATACACATCAAGGCTATCAATGAGCCTATACAATTCGAATTATGATTTGGTAATGTGAAATGATTTGGAAGATTATACTTTGTATACTCAGTATGTGCTTTCTGGAAAGGTGAAAAGCAAACGCGTGTTGTAAATTAAGAAGTGTTGCTAGTTGATTAGTTGATCTGCGATGTAACGTGGCTCCTACTCTTTTTATCTCTTCGCAAGTATGCCATTTTGAATCACTAACAGATTCAGATTCGTCTCCGTCTCCGGGTAGCGGTTGGAAGAGCAGTGGCTTCAATTTTGACTCTGGTACCTGGCTCGAGAGTACCAGGTCTACTTAAAGCGGGTTCACTATCAGTGGTAGAACTCGCCGTAATGAACTCGTCTTCTTGGATCCGTGTTGAATACCCCACAGCTCCTTACGCCTGGACTCCATTCGTTGCAAGGAATAGAGAGTCAAAAAGTTTCGATTTCATGCTAATATCCGGGGGCAGGTATCATACCGCCATACGACTATAATTAATATTTTAGGATAGCATATCAAACCCTGACCCTTTATTATTCCAATAAAATATAGGTGTGTACCACCTGAGATGCGAATACGCATGGCTGCTCACAATTAAAGTAAGACGAGAAGGTATACAACGGCTAATAAGCAAAATATAAACACGATTATTTGTAATTGTATCTCTAGAATCTCTAATATAATCCAGTATTCAGTTCTGCAGTATCTCGCAAATATTTTCATAAGACATATGTCCCCCCAGAGTATCATCATCAAATTCTGCCAATTTACCGGTAATCCTGGCGTCATCACATGCGTTATATCCTTTTCGAAGTGTGTACCGAAGGAGCCTCAACCAAGGTCGGATCAAAGGTCTATACATTTCCGGGAACTCGTCGACATTTTCGAAGATCTTGTCGTTAGCTTGTAAACGAGTTTTAAAACTAAGTACAAATTCGTGATTATCGGAGTTCCAGCCAGGCCAGTTAGCGAAAGCACTATGCCTCTTCTCCTCAGGAAGGAGTTTCCCATACGAGTACGAAAGACAGATCCAGTATAAAACATAAAATAATGATTCATATTCAAATCTTTCAATATGAACGGGGGGTGGATCCTCATGTAAATCAATAGACATGAATGGCATCGTTCCAGTACGCATATTCGTGTGATCTGAATCAGATTCCGTATGTGACGTAGATGCAACATCCCAATCATTCAAAACTCCTTGAACACTACCATCTTCGAGACGACGACACATCAAATTCGAGATGCTAATATCTCGGTGTTTGATTCCGTCTTTGCTAACTGCTAGATAGTGTATCACTAAATAATCATTAGTCTCTCCGGTTTCTTGTTTGAGAAAGAGTAAAGACATACCATGAAAAATATCACGAAATGCGGTCTTGAATTCTTCAAGGTCTGCTAACGACGTGACTGGTTCCAGCCTCTCAAATACAAAAAATCGAAGTACACGTTTTCCATAATTATTCGGTTCCAAAAATGCACGGAATAACTTGTCTCGATCGTCTATCTTGAGATGATCGAACACTCTTGGAAGAGAGTCAGCGTGCCTTTTACTACTTCTGCGACTAGACCCAGCCAAATTGTCGTCCACAGTTTTCAATACTCTACGAGCACTGTCTAGTACATCCGCCTCATATATACGGTGTTTCATTGGATAACTCCACTTCAACACGTGCTCCCATTTATCAGCATCACCATACGTCCCTGTAGAGAACTCCTCTGACGTGACAGGTACAAGATTTCCTTGAGGATCCTTCTTCATCAGTACCGTCATCACTCGAGTATGCTTCCCAATGATGAGCCGTTCAACGGTCTTCGACATATTCACCCCAATGATATACTCCTTCCCTGGACTCTGGTCGCCGAGAATCCGCAGTTTTGTTGCCTGAGGTCCGTTGTCCTTTGGAGGGAGTGTTTCTAATTTAGCGAACAACCCGCGTTCTTTGTCCCGCAAATTGTTGTATACATTGAGGGTATATATGAGTTTGTATAACCCGAAATCCGGGTCGGCGATGTCGAGAGGTGGGGAAGAAATGGTTTGTTCACGGTCGGAATAGATGACCCAGAGTCGTGTCCCAGAAAGGTAGAAATTAAACACGTGACGGAGTGTAGGGATCGCCGAGATTTCGTCAGCCACGTATCGTAAAATCTGTTTTTTGTGGTCTTCAATAATTTTCTTACTCTTCCGAGTTCTCTTCTTGCGTGCGGGTGCAGACGTAGCTGCAACTAGCTCAGAAGTAGATGCAGGTGTAGATGCAGGTGTGGATGCAGGTGTGGAGGCGGGGGCGGGGTAAGTGCAGGTGCTGGCTCAGAAGTACCAGCCGCAGTGGGGTTTCTGGAGTCGTCTTCCTCTTCTTGAGTTCTTGGTCGTTTGTTGGACGACTCCTCTTCGTTCTCCACCTCCCTCTTTCCTAACAAGGTTGCAACGGGGGCGGTGGGCTCTGACCGAGGGACAGCAGGTTCTAATTGAGCCTGCCCTGTCTGGTCTGGGCCAGTCGATAATACATTAATTTAAAGCCGGAAATGAGCAAAACATAACATACCTGTATTGCCCGTAACATTTGTACCACCTTTCTTAACCTCTAACACAGACGAGATATCGCCCCATCTCAGCCCGGTGATCCCATCCGGTAGTTCCCTAACAATTATGATGTCAGGTTTTCTTCCCTTATCACCATCGTTGACTTTTAGATGATGGTTGTCGTTGCGGAGAAAGTGAAAGGCAGGTTGAGTGAGTCTACTTAGGATGGTGTTGGCCAGTTCGCACAATGGACCATAAAAGTTGACTTCATTTCCCGATACGCTTGTGAAGGATTTATAGGCTTTCTGAACCTCTACATCGCGTCGTACATCCGTGATATCTGGGATATCACGGGGAATCCCATCTTGCTCCATACGCTTGGACTCCATCGCAAGAACGAAAGAATCAAAAGTCTCGACTTGACACCAGCCATCGAGAGAAGACTTGAGACGTTTGTCAATCTCATCGTTTGTGGTTTTGATTAGCATTGCATCTTTGCTAAGATCCTTCGTCCCCGTCGTGAACAAATCGACAAGAGAGAGGGGATGGGAACGGATTGGGGAGCTGTGAGCTTGTGTTGACATAGTAAATTACAGCCGAATGAAGAGCCAGGCGGGCTAGATGTGGATAGCTGTCGGATGTGTACGAGCTGGGTGTAGTTTATAGAAGGCTGGATATATATATGTGGGGCATAGCCTGGGCTATCATATAGCTCAAAGGGCGAAACAGGTAATAAAACGTTTTTGTCGTAAAGTTTCTTTGACCTGTGATTCTCGTATTCAAACTGGCCTTCTTCGAAGACATGCCGACTTCCGTGCACCCCATCCACTCTATACACCATATAACTAATCGATGTGATGAGAAGCAAACTCTTCGGATACTATCAACAATTTCATATACTGTCCGATTGATACTGATGCTGTCCAGGGAGAATCGATCAATGACCTTCTTTTATCCATTTATTTGTTTAATATCGTAGTTATTATACCCTTGTTCCTAGTCCTACATGTTGTAGTTGCGGATCTTCTAACATTTCTTTACAATTTTACTACCATTACTATCCGGGCACCTCGTGTACGGTGGCAATATTCTCTATAAATGTCCGCATTGCTGAAAGAGATCAGATTGATATGGTCCTTCTCTCCTTCCATATGACAGAAAACCTTAACTTGAGAAGATCATAAATTATATGTCCGTGGAGAGAGAACACTATAATGAATTACAGATGGTCGAGTCAGAGTGTACAACGTCAATAATAATTAGATTGCTCAGGCACTCGATCGGGATAGCAGTTGCCTGGTCAAGCACCTAGCCCATCTAGTTCTATTTATTGATATGGCATCTGATAATAGGACATCTACAATGTTTGGTCCTACTTTGGTCACATATAATAACTATGCTTCTTAAAAAGTAGATGGCAATGGCCTCCCAAACAGTAAACAACTTCAGGCATTCCGCCTTTAGTTGTCTTCCTCTGATACCCTAAAACCAATTTTGCTCGAAGAACATCTACTGTACTCTTCCCTACCAGTAACTTCCATGGTATCTGATCCGGATCTAAATAACAGTCAAAAGGTCGGAGGTAGAAAAGAATATCCGAGGATAGTATCAATTATTCTTCGTTGATAACATCTATAGTGATAGAAGTAATAATCACCATATGGAAGTCAATATTGAACTGCTTCTATGAGGTGACCACGACTATAAGATACTCGAATAACTTCGATAGAGTTTAGATTGAGCACAACATGAGTCTTCCTAATTTTTCCGGAATATACCCTATGCTCATATCGCTTTCGCTGAGTCACTTATCGATTTCTTTTAGATACTGAGCCGGATATATTAGTCTCCCAATAACCAGAGACCTTAGAGCTCAAATAACAAAGAAGTTTTCAAATGACATATTAGCTATGCCTACTCCTTACTTCATCGTATGTTCCTAACATAAAATCCTTAACGTTTCCATTTGAATCTTCTCTATTCCGTAGTCATCTTGTTAACGTTATTTCAATATCCCGATAATGAGCCTAGAAAGTGCTGGATCCAATTACCTGTATTCCCCATCGATTCTAGATTTCGTATTGCAGAAATGGTTTACACTTTCCAGGTTGAGCAATGAATCCAAGTTTACACGCTTACTCTGTCGGTCTAATACACACTTTATCCAATTACAAAACTCTATGATAACCTCTCCGTTAGGTGTGGAGATGGTAGTGTTGTTCGTTAGATCTAGGATCCCCGGGGACAGTGTTGTACCATCCTACAACTATAATTAATATTCTAGGATAGCATATCAAACCCTGACTCTTTATATATTCCAATAAAATACAGGTATGCATTTTCGCATCTCGGATGCATAGCTCCTCACAGTTAAGGCAAGACGAGAAGATATACATATATTAGATGTAACAGCGACCAAGCAAGTTATAAAGATGACTGTTTGTAACCGTACCTCTATGTTATCTAATATAATCCAGTACTCAGTTCTGCAGTATCTCGCAAATACTTTCGTAAGACGCATATCCCCCTAGTGTATCATTATCAAATCCTGCCCCTCTACCGTCCACATTACGTCCGTTATAACCTTGTCGGAACGTGTACCGAAGGGGAATCAACCAAATTTGGACCAAAGGTCTATACATCTCCGGGAACTCGTCGACATCTTTGAAAATTGTTCTGTCTTCTTTTAAACCAATTTTAGCAGAGCGAACATCATCATGATCATTGGAGTTCCATCTAGGCCATCACTTGAAAGCACTATGCCTCTTCTCCTCAGGAAGGAATTTCTCATTCGAGTACGAAAGACAGATCCAGTATAATACATAAAATAATGATTCATATTCAAATCTTTCGATGTGAACGGGTGGTGGATCCTCATGTAAATCCCTTGACTTGAATGGCATCGTTCCAGTACGCATATTCGTATGTTCTGACTCAGATTCCGTATGTGACGTAGATGCACTATCCCAATCATTCAAAACTCCTTGAGCACTACCATCTTCGAGACGACGACACATCAAATTCGAGATATTAATATCTCGGTGTATGATTCTGTCCTTGCTAATTGCTAGATAGTGTATCACTAAATAATCATTAGTTTATTCGGCTTCTTGTTTGAGAAAGAGTAAAGATATACCGTGGAAAATATCACGAAATGCAGTCTTGAATTCTTCAAGGTCTGTTAACGATGTGATTGCTTCCAACCTTTCAGATACAATAAACCGGAGTACGCGTCCTCCATAATTATATGCTTCACAGAATCCACGCAATATCTTGTTCCGATCGTCTATCTCGAAATCACGATACACAAGTGGAAGACAGTCTGAATACTTCCTACTTCCACTCCTAGACTTAGACATGTCGTTATCTACATTATTCAGTGCTTTACGAGCCCTAAATATTATGTCTGCTCCGTGTACACGTCCACTAAGTGGATAACTCTGCTTTAACACATAATCCCGATTGTTTTGATAATCATGTGTTTCTGAAATTAACTGCCTCAGTACAGTACACTTGATCCTTCCGTGAGCCGATTTCTTCATCAGTAGAGTCACTATTCCTTTAAGATTTCTGTTTATAACCTGTCCGACAACCTTGAAGATGCTGATTCCGAGGATGCACGCCTTCTCTAGTAATCTTGAGTATCGTCACTTTCTGCCTTTCTTCCTTTACAAGTCTTGTGTAGACATCGAGAACAATAAACACTCTTTGTTGGTCACCTATCTGAACCCATAGAGAGTGTATGTCAGTATATTCTGGAGTGCGTGACGATGTAGAATTAACTTGGAGGCACGTGTTCGAGTATTTCCTTTGTTGTAAGTAATAAAACCGTTGTGGATCACGAATAAAAGATATAACCAGATATGATGAAGGCAGATATAGCGCTATACCCAGCTGTGTATGTTTAATGCCTATAATAGGATAACCTATAAACAATGTGAATCGTTTGTGGCAATCGAGTCTCATCCTATGAATCTAAATCAGACTACGACAATATTAATAATTCCGGGAAAACTAGAAAATGGACCAACGTTATCAAAACTGCTGAACGAGTTATATTGGGTTAGTATAATCGGGTAGAAGCTGTGATGATGAGGATTAGAAAAGGGAAGTTTGTGGATCTTGTGCGTGTCCCGCTACATAAGTTTTTGTTAGGAAGACATTCAGATGAGAATATATTAGAATAGGATCACTAAACAGCAGACCAAAATACTAAGACAAATATAACTGTGGCTTTATGTGGCTCTGTGAGATGCCGATAATACGTCAGGGGGTCAGAGACGAAAGGTATATAGAAATAGAAAGGGCCCATTTGATAAAGTCCAACGTTATTTATCTCTGTGAAGTTTAATCTACTCAAGACGAATCCGCTAATCAATCTCAACCCTATATTTACCTATTTAAACATTCACGTAGACTATTAGGAGAAAACGATATATATTTAATAGTTCACATTTATCTTTTTGAACCTACCGCTCGCCATCCATAGTGCTTCACGAATATTTATTTATAATCACATTTAATTGGCCCGCTTTTGGATACTTTCTTTTAAAAACATGGGTCTATTTATCGTGATTATCTGTTCCATACAAGTTTGGCCTATTCAAATATCTATACCAGTTTTACTAGAATAACCGCTTTAGTATTCCCTCATGTCAACGTAGTCGTCATTCGCGGATATTTCTCAAACACAAATCAACGCACAGTTTAATTATATTTGGGACTTAAATTTCCACAATAGAACCAGAGAAATAACTATCTAGTCCATTATACACATTATACACATAATGAACTCTAGCGATGTAGTAATCTAAAATGTTCAGAGATAATATCATACCATCCCACATCTGTATTTGATATTTATGAATCGTAGGATAACATTATCATATCCCAAACCCCTCTTTCTTATTTTTATCTCAAAAATACAACTCAAGTATATACTTGTTACAAACAAGAGTATACATGGCATAAAGATTCTCATCGAAGGAGTTATGCTCCTCATGGTTAAATAAAAAATAAAACATGTACATGTATATATAGCAACTACAAATAGTAAATGCAATAGACATATATATTGTATTTAGACTGTGGATTTGTAGAATGATAATAAACATTAGCTACTCAGCTCTCAAGTATTTTGTGAATACTCTCGTAAGATACATATCTTCCCAGAGTATCATTATCAAATTCTGCCAATTTACCGGCAAACCTGGCATCATGACGTGCGTTATATCCTCTTCGAAGTGTGTACTGAAGGAGCCTCAACCAAGGTCGGATCAAAGGTCTATACATTTCCGTGAACTCGTTGACATTTTCGAAGATCGTTTCGTTAACTTGTAAACCAATTTTAGCATCGTGAACTTCATTGTGATTATCGGAATTCCATCTAGGCCAGTCAGCGGAAGTACTATGCCTCTTCTCCTCAGGAAGGAGTTTCCCATCCGAGTACGAAAGACAGATCCAGTATAAAACATAAAATAATGATTCATATTCAAATCTTTCCATATGAACAGGGGTGGATCCTCATGTAAATCAATAGACATGAATGGCATCGTTCCAGTACGCATATTCGTGTGATCTGAATCAGATTCCGTATGTGACGTAGATGCAACATCCCAATCATTCAAAACTCCTTGAACACTACCATCTTCGAGACGACGACACATCAAATTCGAGATACTAATGTCTCGATGTTTGATTCTGTCTCTGCCAACTGCTAGATAGTGTATCACTGAATAATTATTAGTCTCTCGGGTTTCTTGTTTGAGACGGGATGAAAACATACCATGGAATATATCACGAAATGCAGTCTTGAATTCTTCAAGGTCTGTCAATGATGTAATTGGCTCCAGCCTTTCAGATATAATAAACCGGAGTACACGTTCTTCATAATTATTCGGTTCCAAGAATGCACGGAATAACTTGTCTCGATCGTCTATCTTGAGATGATCGAACACTCTTGGAAGAGAGTCAGCGTACTTTTTACTACTTCTGCGACTAGACCCAGCCAAATTGTCGTCCACAGCTTTCAATACCTTACGAGCATTGATTATCATAACTGCCTCGTGTATACGGTTTTTTGTCGGATAATTCCACTTCAGCACATGCTCCCATTTGTCAGGATCGTGTGCTTCTGCAGATAACTCCTTTGATACGACAGATTCGAGCTCTCCCTCCTTCATCAGTACCACCATCATTCGTGTATGCATCCCAATGGTGAGCCGTTCCACAATCTTCGACATGCCGCCCCAAGGACGTACTCACTCTCTGGATTCTGGTCGCTGAGAATCCGGAGTTTTGTTGCCCGTTGGCTGCTGTCCTTTAGAGGGCGTGTTTCTAATTTGACAAACCGCCCGCGTTTTTCGCCTAGCAAGTAGTTGTATACATTGAGGGTATGTATGTGTTTGTTGACCAAAATCTGGGTCGGCAATGTCGAGGGAAATGGTTTGTTTGCAGTCCGGGGTAGATAAGCCAGAGGCATGTTCCAGAAAGGAAAAAGCTAAGCACGTGCCTGAGGTTAGGGATTGCGGATATGATATCTCATCAGCCACATAGCGGAGAATCTGTTTTTTGTCTTCTTCGGTAATTTGTTTGCTCTTCCGAGTTCTCTCTCGGCGTGTGGGTGCAAACATATCTGCAGGTGTAGATGCAGGTGCTGGCTCAGAAGTACCAGCCCTGTTTTCAACCGGCTCACTAGCAGTGGGTTTTCTGGACGTGGAGTCGTCTTCTTGAGTCCTTGGTCTTTTGTTGGACTCCTCATCTTCTTAAGTCCTAGGTCGTTTGTTAGACTCCTCGTCTTCATTCTCCGCCTCCCTCTTGCCTAACAAGGTTGCAACCGGGACCTTGGGACAGCAAGCGGAAGTCTGTCCGGTCTAGTCTAGGCCAGTCAATAACACATTAATTTAAGCTGGAAATGGGCAAAACATAACATACCTGTATTGCTTATGACATTTGTACCACCTTTCTTGACCCCTAACACAGACGAGACATCACTCCGCCTCAGCTTGTTGTTCCCAACTGGTAGTTCTCTAACAATAATGTCTGGTTTTCTTCCCTTATCATTATTGTTGTTTTAAATGATGACTATCATTTCGGACAAAGTGGAAGGCAGGTTTAGTGAGTCTACTTAGGATGGCGTTGGCCAGTTTGCACAATGGTTCATAAAAGTTGACTTCCTTTCCTGCCACACTTATGAAGCATTCATAGCTTTCTGAACCTCAATATCGCGTCGTACATCCGTGATATCTGGGATATCACAAAAGTCCCAACTTGACACCAGCCATTGAGAGTAGACCTGAGATGTTATCAATCTCGTTGTTTGTGGTTCGGAATGTCATTGGGTCTTTGCTAAGATTCTTCGTCCCCGTCTCTAACGAATCGACGAGAGAGATGGGATGGGAACGGATTGGGGAGCTGTGAGCTTGAGCTGACATAGTAAATTACTACCATCGAGTGAAGAGATAGGTGGGCTAGATTCCGATTTGTTGACTGTGTATGAGTTGGATGCAGAATTAGGCGGGGTGTAGTTTATATATATATATATATATAAGGCTTCTAAATACATGGAGCATAGCCTGGGCTATCATATAGCTCAAAAGGCGAAACAGGTAGCAACACAATTTTTTTGTAAAGTTTTTCTATGTCGTGACTCTTGCACTCAACTCCGCAATATTTCTATCATCACTGTTCTATAATGATTTTGTACATACGGCGGTATGTATAATATCTATTATATTGATATACAAAAGAGAACAAGGTTTAATAGGCTAGGATAGAGTAAAATAATCACAAGCAAGTTGATACATGTACAAAAAAGAGTCTTTAATCATTAAGGTTATAACATAATACACAAGATGAATACATGCGCGAAATAGCAAGAAATTCTAGAGGAGGTTACGAAATAAATGAAGGATGGTCATAGTATAAGAGGTTGAAAGAAAGAGAAGGAAAAAGAGAGGAATCTCAAGGGCCCCCAACAGGTTGGGGAGGGCCACTATCGATCCATATTCGTATTGATAGATCAGAATTGAACGAAGCAGAAGCAATCATATTTTGTTGAGGGTGGGTCGCAACAGCCACGACAATGTCTAATAAGAAGGGAAAATAAACAATGCCAAAAGTCCAATGGTAGGTGTTAACGTTACGCTAACATATAGCAAACACAAGGCATACCTTCATGACCCTCAAGTACTTGTACGATCTCCCTCGACTGAAGATCCCAGAGATATACCTTCTTATCCTCGGACCCGGAAACAATCCATTTCCCTCCCGTAACGGAGAAACACGCACAAATGGCAAACATCTGATTGACGTGACCCACGTATGACTTGAGACATCGAGTAGATTGATAATCCCATAATCGGATAGTGCTGTCATGTGCGGTACTAAGAATGTATTTCGAGTTTGGGGAGAACTGAACGTGTTGACTGTATGGCCATGGTGAGAGTCGACGCTGAAAAAAAAGTACGGATAGGATACATACCATATGGCTGATTCTTTCGACTCAGTTAAAGTTTTCAAACAGACACCAGTCTTCGTATTCCAGATTTTACTATATATTTGAGAATTTGAGAAAACCGGACTTTAGTATAGAGCTAAACGAAAAAGTTAAAGGGACATACATCAAACCGTCCAAAGCGCATGAAACAATAAGAGATGCATCTCTATTAAAGTGTACGGCAGTCACGTAGTCGAAATGACCACTGATCGTTTTCAAACATTTGGCTACGGATTAAGAGACTCAATACACGTATAATGTATGATTTTTTCCTGTGCTCACCCTTAGCTGCATCCCAGATTTTGATATCCCCATCCAAACATCCAGACACGATAAGTGTTGAAGTGGTATTGTAGTTAACACAAAATACCGAATCCCCATGTCCTTTCAAAATACGGGACGTAATTCCCTACACTCTAATTTTAGTGATAGACCGTGATACAAGAAGAAATAGGGGCGTACAGAGTCAACATCCCATATCCTGATAGTCCGGTCATCGGAAGCAGAGGCAAGGTAAACACTATCCGAAGACCAGGAGATATCCGAGTTACCCTTGGTATGACCTATTAAATCACGAATAAATTCTCCAGTATTCGGAGACCAAATTTTAACTAATTTGTCGTTTGCTATAACGAAGCATGATCAGCCCAGCCTTTTTCGACGAGTGACAGTTAAATATGGGTAAAGAACATACATGTAGAAGCAAGCATAGTTCCATCGGGACTGAATTTCACTGCTGAAATAGAATCCTTATGTCCACGTAGAGTATGTCGCAGTCGATAGTGAGGCGCATTTCGAGGTCTTTGTGCAAAGCCGTTCTGAGTTGCAGGATTTGGAGGGTGTATTTGAGTCGGAGCTGGGGGTGTGGGTACTGAAGGTGGGGGAGGTTTCTCTGGTACTTCGGGATCCTCTTCAGTACTTGAGTTATCGGACTCGCTCGAGGTATCTTCCATAAAATGTCTCTGTTCCCGGTCCATCATCATTGATATAAGCAAGAGAAAAAGTTTCTCTGCGATACGAAAGAAGGTATTTGTGTTTTCAAAAAAGAGAAAAGAAAAAAAAAGGGAGGAAGAAGCTGAAGTTCGTTAGAAGTCCTCCGAGTGGTAATAATTTGAATAAATGACCGAATAAGTTTGAGTGTTTCAGTCAATTATGTCAGTGATCGGGAGGGTCGATCACGTTTCTTTACCGCGACTTTCATGTGCTCTATTTTGCGGACATCCGCTCGACGGGGTTTTGCAACTAACGGCGGCAGCAGCAGTAATGTCGACAAATTAGAAGAGGCTTTCAAATACTCAAGCTTAGCAGATTTCTTAGCTGCAGCTGCCACTCCAAGTTCTATTCCAAAGCTCAGTGGACTACCCGAGGTGCGACTTTCATCGAACCATCTAGTATGACCTTTGAAAAAATAAAGTAGTGCACTTCACAAAGGTAGTTGTTACTGGTAAGTCTATACGCGGAAATCTCTTTTTGATAGTATAGCTAATACACTCTGCTTAAGGAAGAGCAAATGTAGGGAAGTCAACACTGTTGAACGCAGTCTTGGGCCGAAATAATCTCGTGCGGACTAGTTCAAAAGCTGGTCGCACTCGTTCATTAAATTTCTTTCGAGTGGGTCCCGGACAGGGCTCCCTTGTCCTTGTAGACGCCCCTGGATATGGTGCCCGAGGAAGGGAAGAATGGGGTGAACTCTTTGATCACTATCTCGAAAACAGAAAAGAGTACGTACCTCCATCCCTTTTCTAATCAGAATCTTGTATTTCACTAATGAGTAACTTATTGCATCTCAAGACTACGTCAAGTGTGTTTACTCATAAACGGTCACCACGGTCTCACAGAAGTCGACAAACTGATGATAAGACATCTTCAGAACCTCTCATCTAAGACGCAATTACAACCGATCATTACAAAAGTTGATCTTTGCGCAGAAAACTCTGAAGAAGGTGAAAGGACGTTGACTACCACTTTATTCGGATTGAAAAGACTTGGATTATCGATTAATCCGATTTTATGTGCCGTCACCCCTAAACATACCTTTGGGATACAAGCTATACGTAGAGCCATGGCAGAAGCTTGCACCCGATAGTATGCGCTTGCTACGAGCTAAGAACTAGACTGCCTTCTGTATATGGATGTTGTCCAATCTTTATATGCTTTCTTGTCATAGCATGCATGAGCCTGATTTATCATACTTGAATAAGGCGACACTGCCTCTTGGATCATGTTTCTTAAGCAGGCAAATTGTACAAAAATATTAATTTAGTAATCTGGTTCGTATTAGACAACCGATCAAAGCCTTAATTACTGCGCCTTTCTTGTCTTATCCCTTGCTTCATCTTCTTCAAAAATATCAAACGTTGGTACGGGACCCTGTATTCTTCGTTCAATATCTGATGCCCATAAAGCCGCACCAACGGTAGAAGCAAACGTAATGAATATGGAAGCAAGAGGCACAAGGTTCATTATCATAACCGTCGTTCCGAACCTAAGTCGATTTTTGAGCGATATATATACTCTATGCAACACAATCGTTGAGAAACTCTACTCACGCAATGTAGCTTCCTCTATTTTCTCTTATGAAAGCCTCTCGGTCCGATCCTATATATCCCTTTAGTTGGTAGTATCGAGTGTGATAGATAGGCCCTATTTTTTGGCCTTGGAGAACAAGGAACACTGCTGTCCCCACAACAGGGATCAAGTTCAGGGGGAGCATAAATATATATTGCATAATCGTTGATGGAGAAAAACTATAATTGAATTATGAGTAAACTATTAGCTACTAGTATTAAAGAGTTACTCATACGTCTGAAGAGGCTTCTTTAACAACTTTCCTAATTTCTTTACTCCATCAGAGTTCTTCCCTGGCCGAATCTCCCTTCCTTTTGAAACTAGTGATACTTGTCCTTCACAGATGAGAGTCGCATCAAATATATCATTTAGAGCTTGTTCAAGTAGAAAAGTACGCGAAAGTACGTTGATAATTACAGAGCTCTCACTAAGGACGAGGGCTATCGCACTTAAGGGTCCAAGTAAACCTTCAGTGAACGTAAGAACCGCAGCTTGTGGTACATAAGTGAGGATAAACATGGGTATAACGACTGATACACTAAGAATGAAACATGGGAAGATGCGTCGTAGGAGTGTAGGCCATAATGTATAGTGTTCAACGAGATAAAGGGCACCTAAGGGTGGATAAAGATATGCTTGAGAGTGGACAACAGCTTTAGCTTGGAATGCCACTTGATTGGAATTAGTGAGAATTGTGTCGACTGATCTTCTGAGGAGGGACATAGTATATAGACCGTCGTTGAAGTGCTAAGGCAAGTCTGAATACCATCTGGCTTACCACCAGCAACAACCCAGGCTGCAGCGGCTGTGGACTTAAATTAAGAACACGACTCCCTTACAATTTCAGTAACTCAGATCTTTACCTTTATAGGGTGGAGCCACGTGGCGATCCACTTAAACTTAATAAATACAAATGTAAAGTTCCTAATTGAATTTTGAATAGGATGAGAACATTAAACCGTAACATCCTCGCTTTTACCAATTTGCCAAAATCTAAAGGAGTTCATCGATCTGAATCACTAGGGTTACAGAAATGAGGCCGTGTATTCTCCTTCATACGCTTTGTCTTGAAACATAGTCGGCCGGGTTAGAGCGGGGAGCGGACGAAAGTTCATAAAAGGACAGAACTTCTTCTCTCACAACAGATCTATACTTTCTCTCAGAGATACCGTATAGGCTGATCGCAAGTATGCCTTCTATTGTCGTCAATGATAAAGGCCACATTCTATCATACGAAGACAGTGGCTCTCCAGTCAATGACTCTAAGACGTCTTATACGACTCTAATACTATTTCATGGCACTGGGTTCCATGGAGGTAAGCTGATTGTAGTTTACTTGAATAAGAACATAGTAGCTGAGAGATGATAAGCTATATTCAAACGCCTCGTTCCCTTTGCATCAAAGCATAATCTACGTCTCGTCTTAGTCAATAGACGCGATTATCCGGGTTCGTCGGCATACTCAGAAGAGGAACTGGATCAGCTCACGAGTACTAGCAATGAAGCACATATGAAGTTTGCCATAGACAGAGGTCTGGAGCTTGCGACATTCATTGATACATTTATCAAGAACGAGAACATTCAAGAACCTCTTGTAATCGAGCAAGCAGATGGGAGCGTAAAACGAGGGCCAGGTGGGGTTGTGGTCTTAGGTTGGTCAGCAGGGAACGTCTTCACAGTTCCACTACTTTCGTACGCGGAAAAGGTGCCTGTGGAAAAACGATCAAGGATTGAACCATATTTGAAGTCATTGATAATATTTGGTATGCTATAATTATACCCATTACAAACACCGAAGCGTATTTTAAATCTTACTTTTAATTTTTTTATAGATGCGCCGAGTGCATTTTTAGGCCGCCCAGTTATAGCTAAAGGTACTGTTGTTTTAGGAGACTATTCGCTTTCCTTTGAAGAGCGTGTACGTCAGTTCAGCGAGTGGGTCGGAGCATACTACGTTCATCCAAGTATCACCTCCAGAGATCCAGCCGATTTGCTGCGCCTTGTCCAAGATGGGACTGGGATGAACACGATGAACCATATTAGTGTTGAAGAGCTCTCAGAGATGACGGATTTTGTTGCCGCTTCACGCAGTGATATTGCTTTCCGAACAGCTAAGCCGTCGGTCCACATAGATCGGATACGTAAAGCCATCTTCAATGATGCGCTTGCAAGGTATTTCCCAAGATGCTCGGTTGATGTTATATGGTGTGAGAATACAACTTGTGCGTCTGTTGACGCTGCCTGGGGATTTGAGGAAGAAAAAGAGAAAGCTGAGAGGGAGGGCATAAATGGAAGGCCTTTCAGGATTCTATTGATGCCCGAAGCAAATCATTTTGTGAGTACCAAGTACGTATGTTAGATATTCATGTCTAATCACAGTTTAAACTTAAGCCACATTGGGATCAACCAGAGGGGACGATGGAGTATTTCGCGAAAGTGATTACTTCATCTTGAATAAACGTGATTATCTAATAAACTATCAAAACAAGTACAATGTATATTAGTCCTATTTGGTTATGTGTACGTGATTGATTGAATGTGCCATTGTTCGGTTTGAAACGTGCTTTATGCAAACAAATTAGCACATCTGATATAATAATACTCTCAAAGGCCAAGTTCGAAATGGCAATGAAAGCAGCTGATTAGTATTTTAAAATTTATTCTAATTTTCAATACGCCATCATGTGATCATATAGTTTAGCCGCATGACCGTGTCGTAACGGCCGGCCAGTTTCGACTTTATTCTAGTTTTTGCAGGCTGGATTTTTTTTTAGTTTTTATTTTCTCTCTCTCATTTGCTAGACGCATCTTATCTTTTAGACTTACAAACACTGACGATCTAAACGACTCACAGACATGAATCTTTTTCCCTTCACATTTTACTTTCCAATCTTGGGAAATCCTTTCTCATCTTCCGCACCAAACGCGGCTGATGCGAATACACCGAACAACGACCAGGCTGTTCAGGATCAAGATGAACAACAAATTCATAGCTCTCATCTAGAAAATTCAAAGAAAGTGCTTTCACCAGTCCGTCGTCGCCCATCGTTGATTCCCGAGCCGGCACCTCTTGCAAGAAAGCGTCGTTGGGAGCCTTCTTCTGCGGAAACGCCTGAAGCAAAGACAGTGCCAACATCGACGACAGGCCTACTTAATTCCCCAACCAAATTCAAAGATATGATGGCCGAATCAGATGCCTGTGATGGCCAGGAGGATGATTTAGTCTTGGGTGAGCATGTTCTCCGCGTTTTTCTCGCTTAGATCGGCGTGGCTTCCTTTCGACCGTTCTATCGGGACTCATGGTCGAAGGCACCGTTCCGGTATTTGTACTCTCTTTTGTTCTCGTGTTTGTACAAGATACCATTAAACTCCCAAGTCGGCAGACTATTCTACTCCTATCCACAACTATGTCGATATATCAACTCTTCACCGCCGCTCTCTTCACTCTTCTTTCTTTATTGGCGATAGCTCTTTTGTGTATATTGACGTTCATCACTTTAACTCTACTAGAATTACCCCCTGCCAAGAGACGCAGGGGTCTCGCTGGTTCAGTCATTTCTTCCGCATTTAATGCAGCACTTGTTGGTGCTGCCGTTGGGCTCACCGTATTTCGCATGTATGTCTGTGATATCATATTTTGCTTTCAAGCCAACTCACAATCATAAAAGGTGGAGAGACAGGGGAAAAGATGATCAGCTTCCACCCCCTCCCTATCAGGAAGAATGGGCTCCCACCACAGTGAGTATATATTTGACCTCGATTTATTCTGTGTCTGATGTCTCGCAAGCCCAATGTGCCATCATCCGAAAATCCAAACCCTCAACCCGGGCCATCACAAATACAATTACAGAAACCTCGCCCAAGTCAAATCCCCTCTCGCCCCAAACGCCATGTCGTACAGACTAAGAATCGTCCGAGGGCACGAAGACCCGTTCGAATGACGCGCGAATCTTCTCCAAAGAAAGCTGTAATTAGTTCACCGATTGTTCAACCAGAACCGATGCAGGCTGACGAGATAGAAGAAGACGATTCAAAGGATCAGGTTTGTTTGTAATCTGCATATCCATCGATCATTCACTGATAGCACAATTCCAGATGGACTGGATAGGCGACAAGTTATCAAGGCTCATCGAAGAGGGTAAACGTGCTCTTGGAACTGAGATTGTCGTTTCAAGTGAAGCTCCAGAAGACGAAGTTGACGATGGAAGTGGAGACTGGATAGAGGAAGATCCACTGGCCTCCGCCTCATTTTGCTTTGATTCCTCCGCTTCCTCTCGTCAGATGTTCTCATCCCCATCAAGAATACCAAGATACAAGGGTTCCTACAATAATTCAATCACTGCTCCAGTCAAACGTGCAACAAATCCAGCACCACATTTCGTGTTCCAGGATCGAACTGCTAGTACTCCCAACTCACCCAAGCAATTAAAAAGCCTCTCAGTAGCACCGAGCCCGGAGAAATTACCGTCATTATTTGCTAATGATGAATCCGAAAGTCCCTCAATCCGAGAATCGATGGAACGAGCTCGAGCCGCATATAGACAAAGAAGGGGATTCTAGTATCCCTTTTCCCCATTAATACTCCTTTGTAGCATTTTCTTTACTAACACTTTTTGACACCTGTTCCTATGTTTTCTCTCCGCTCTACACACATTCGTTCAACATCAATAAACATTTACCGTAGACAAGTGACCTCTGTTCTCCACCTTCAAACAAATGCAATTTTCGCGAAACCCTGTTTACTGCTGAATCACCACACTTATGTCCTTTATGTCAATTATGTTCAACGCTCTTTGTCTGATTCTGGTACTCGGATTGCTTGCTGTTTATCACTTTTAATATTTATTGTAACAATGCGTCTGGTTCTTTTTACCTTGCAATGTAGTTTTAGATTCCGACTGTTTCCTTGATAGTTAACCAAATGTAACCTTGACTTTGATGAAAATAGTATAAAGATGAATATGTGTTACTCTTCTTTAAAGAGACCTACCAGCACAAAGGGATTATCTAATGTGCATATGGTGATTACATGCAGTAAGAACGCGTGAACGGCAATTACATGTATCGAGTGCGGACAACAACCATCATTTCATTTCCCAAAAGATATTTGAAGCAAGAAATCCTTGAATTTTCGCTCTTCACGTAATTGAAGGCGTAGAGTTTGAGTTGAAGTTACTCAGACTTTGTCTTTGTCCTTGAAATCCGGTGTTTAGGTGCCGGCCGTGCCTCGTGCTAAGATCTGTGTAAACGCGTAGAGCTGATCTCTTACCTGGAGCAAGGACTCACAAATATTTGGATCAATAAGCTCTTCTTTCGTCTTATTAAAACTGCTGCTTCCACCTGTTGATAGTAATATTCCCATACATCAATCTATACGGTCATACTTGCACTGGAGGCTTGGGGAGAACACATTGCAGTGACCTATGGCGACCATTTCCACTGTATTGCGCAGCTTCAAGGAACCTACGCGAGAGGAACTGACCCGTCTATTCTTCTCGCTACCATCTGAAGGAGATGGGTCAGGCGCTACGCGCTTCACTGGCTCTGGTGAAAAGAGGATGCGTTCTACCCCAGAAGAGCGGGGGGAAATAGAGATCAATGCGGTACTCAGCATTGGAGAGGAAGGTATTGAGGACTCCTATGTGTGTAGTGCTTCTTGATATGAAGTAACGTGCTACCTTGCTGATACTCATGCTGATACACTTGAATACATGGCGTGAATTAGGCCGGACGATTGTACCTCCTCCCACCATTCCTTACGTTTGTATCACTTGATCGCAAAAGTGTACGATTCACGATACCTCTATGTACCATCCGACGCGTCGAACGACTCAATACACGCACTGGAGTGTTTGCATTAAGTCTATTAATTTGGCATGGAATGAAAATTGTATGTATCTAATTCATTTTCCTCGTTTAATCACTTGTTTGCATATGCATTCCGCATACACACTGGACGATAAACTGATGTTCTTCATTATTCCGTTCACACCATTATGTTCGATTAATTCTCGGTCACTAATGTGTATACTACTAGATTGTACAATTGACGGCACTTCGCCCGACGGCTGATATGTTTTGTACGTATCTACGAGAGGCGCTTAAGACTCAATTACAGCGTGGACAAATGAAGGCAATGAAGTCGTTTGTGAAAACGTGTTATTCAGAGGAATTGCTTTCGGCTGGTGCTGGCACTACGGCTGAGATAGAGCAAGAAAAGGCGGGGCCGGATCCTTCTACTAGCCCAGCCGCGAATGAAAAGTCCACGGGTGATGGACCAACTTTCCATGGTGGACTGGGGCTAAAGTTTAAGTTCCCTGGGGATCCTAAGAAGTAGGTTAAACTCAAACACGACCTATGAAGTAATCACTAACTCCACCTCTTGTCTGAATTGAATTGTAGACTGAGAGAAGCATCGAAGATCAAACTTTGGACGACTTATCTACGATGTGTGTTCTATATTTTAAGATATACTTCTTTATATTGACAAAAGAACTTCGGAATTACTTCTAGCACATGGACGTAATTTATCTCTTCTTCGATATCCTCAATTTACCAGACTGGTCCAAGTTGGTTTACCAAATCGCCTACGAGGGGAGATTTGGGAGACATTATCAGGATCATTATACCTCCGCTTTGCCAATCCAGGACTTTATCACAAAATATTGGAAGATAATAAGGATAAGACTACGACGAGCATTGATGATATAGAGAAGGATCTTCATCGCAGTCTTCCCGAATACTCTGCATACCAGAGCGAGGTACGTCAATCGGATAAAGAATGTTGTCTGCAAAATGTCTGATGTCACTAAGGTTGGAATTTCTACACTGAGGAGGGTATTAACTGCCTATAGTTTCAGAAATCCTGAGCTTGGATATTGTCAGGTATCTAGTCCGTTACTAACTTTACCAAGACACCTATTAATATGCGAATCTAGGCCATGAATATCCTTGCTGCAGCTATTCTAATGTATGGGGTTTCTTTGGAATAATTTGTTCTTTCTAATAAACTTCACTAGTTATATGTCAGAAGAACAAGCATTTTGGCTCCTTGAAGTATTATGTGATCGGTTGCTTCCTGGTTACTACAGCCCGTCTATGCATGGGACTCTCCTTGACCAACGGGTTTTTGAATCGTTGGTACAAAAATGTTTGCCTATGATCCATGATCACTTCCAAGCTGTGGATGTTCAACTTTCGGTTGCGTCTTTACCCTGGTTCCTGAGCTTGTGAGTATTATGTCTATGGTCCACTTGGCATTAATTAAAACAACAAATAGATACATCAATAGTATGCCCATGATCTTTGCCTTCCGAATTGTCGATTGTTTCTTCTGTATGGGTCCAAAGGTATTGTTTCAAATCGGGTTTGTAGTTATCTCCTTCTTTGTGTCTTAGTGACTAATCAGACATATCCCACTTAGGTTAGGTAAGATATAGTCCAATTTAAATCAGTGTGCTGTATTGATATATTCCAGCCATACTGAAAATCAACGGGGAGGCGCTACTTGAAGTACAAGATGATGGAGGTTTTATCAGGTATGGCTATTCCTCCCATTCAAGCAACGTGGTTTCTCAATTTGCATTAGCTTAATGAGGGATTATTTTGCATCACTTGGGGATTCTGCCCATCCCGAATCTCCAGATCCGAGGACCCGAGCAATCACTCGCTTCCAGGAACTTCTCCTTGTCTCATTTAGGGAGTTCTCTGTCATTACTGATGAAACTATACAGTCCGAGAGACGGAAGTTTAGAGGGCAGATCATACAGAGTATTGAGTCGTATGCGAAGAGATCTGCGTTACGTAGCCTCAAACGAACAGGTCGCTTCGATAAGCAACAACTTGGTCTCGTTTATGATGCTTTATTCAAGGCAATATGTGTAATACCTGCGGTGGCGGATGAGCGAGCCCCTAGGCTATTACTAGAGACAGGTACTACAACCGAGCAGCAGAAACAAGAAACTCGTATTGGTTTGAAAACATTCAAGCTATTTTTGAGTGAGATCTGCTCGTGGGCGAGGGATGACAAGATTATTTCAAATGGCTTCCAGGTAACGAAACGTTTAGAAATGTACTACCCACTTCTGTCTAATTTCGTACTTCACTTTTAGGAACGCGTGGATCGTGAGGTCGCTGAACACGAGATCATTGATCGCCTCTTTTTCTTTTGGGATGTGTCATGTCGTGGATCATTGTCATTACAGGTATTTGCGTTAAAGTCAATTAAGCTTCCCGAAGTGCTGATTTTCAAATTTTCTGATATTATTAGGACATTGTCGATGGTTTAGACGGCATAATGTTCAATGATCTCATGGACAACATTGAGTGGTTCTTCAATTTGCATGATAATGACAAAGACGGGTCCTTGACTAAGGACGAGTTATTAAAGTTGTCGGAGTCTCTTCTGGTTAGTTGAGGCCCTTTTTTATTATCTTTACCCGGAATGTTGAATTTAACGGCCTGGTATTTAGTTCATCTTCCGATTTGAAGTTGGGGATGCTTATCTGGGTGCTGTCAGTCGCTTCATGACAAATGCCTTTGAATATGGAGATGCTTTATTACCAAGAGATGACAATGGAGAGGTTCCAGAGATCGGGAACAACCAACCCTATCTAAATTTGGCTACGTACGTCTGTGATAATGTTCCGTCTTAGATCCAATGCTTACCTGGTCTTGGTTTTCAGTTTCCGTATGGTCGTTCTTGCAGATGAAATTCTGGAATCGTTCTTCCAAACGGATTTGTCTGCATCGTTCCAACTCGAACCTGTCGTTGTGGAAGCTCCTCTTGCTCAATCGAATAGCAGCTTCCTCGGAGGCCTTCTCTCAAGCATAGTCACCGATGATAACAAAAAGATATTCAATCGTGTTACTGACGAAATCGGAAAAACTATCGGAAGACATCAGGCGAGTTCCCCAAATCCTAAGCTTATGATAACCTTCTTTTCTAATCCTAAAGAAACAGGTCGTTCACAAACCATCAATCGGAAGGCCAATGCAATTACAAGAACCAAAAGCCCGCGAATCCTTACTTACTCCCTCAATGCGCGAATCTGCCTCTCGTTCAAGTCTCAAGATGAGCGAGATTCCGACAACTCCGACCACAACCACAACTTCAACTTCAACTCCCGCTCTCCCAGCCTCCTCCTCACTTAGCCCATCATCATCCTCGGTTGCTCCTTCTACCCCAGTCACCCTGGCGCCAGCTTCTAATGATCTGGATTCAATGTCACCGTTATCCCATGTTACCGCAGCTAATGCAGCCCTTTTGGAGAGACCTACATTTGCTATCGATGATGCCAAAGATGAAGAAGAGGACGATGAGGACGATACGTTTGGAATTGGAGGCGATGATGATGAGGTAATGGATGAGGTTGACGCTTTCCTAGAAGCTCATGATTCTGGTCTTTCTGCTGCAGACCAAGAACTTGCAAAAGGTGAGTTTCGAGTGCTTGTTAAACATACATGATCTTCTCCCTTCTTTTTTTATGGATGACTTTGCTTGAGTATTTGGCTAATTCAGGATGACTTACTAATGTTTATTTTTTCTAGATCTTGCAAAGGCTCCACCAATGAAATAACGGCACTCTCTACCTTCTTCTTTTATTACCTTTCTATCCAATGTTTTATCATCTCATTGCCTTGTAATTTTATTAGAAAGAGGGTGTATACTAGCCTCTATCATTCACTCAATTTATATATCTGCAATTGTAGGTTAACCCGAAAAAGAAACTTCGAACTATGAAAATTGCTAGTCATGAAGAAGTAGCTTCACAAAAGTATACGGAGTAGGTTTTCCACAACAAATAAAATTTAACCCTAATTGTACAAGTACAAGGACATTTCTTTTTATTCAGACTATAAAACTTCACCCTTCCTTTTTTTAACTTCATCCATTCACTTCACCTAATAAGTCAAGACCAAACGCCCTTTCTCCTTCTATATAGTTTTAATGATGGAACAGACGCAAGTTAGTGTGCGCAAAGATGATGCCATGTTCATCAGCAGCCTTGATACATTCTGCATCCATAACGCTTCCTGATGGCGCAGCGAGGTACTTAACCCCACTCCTCCTAGCACGGTGCACATTATCCGGGAACGGGAAGAACGCGTCACTGGAACAAGCAACGCCTTCCAATCCCTTCATATGCTCCTTACGTTCCTCATCTGTCAACGCCGCAGGCACCTCAGTAAAAAGTGACTCCCACTGTTCGCGTTCACCACCCTCAAGGAGTTCCCCTCCTACAAAAAGGTCGATGGCGTTGGCCTTCTCGGCGCGTTTCACTCCTGCCTTGAAGGGAAGCGAGAGGACACGTGGGTGGTGGCGAAGCCACCAGAGATCGGCCTTTGTACCTGCCAAACGGGTACAGTGAATACGCGATTGTTGGCCTGCACCGAGACCGACGATGGCACCGCGAAGAGCGTAAGCAACACTGTTAGATTGGGTATATTTGAGAGCGAGAGTTGCTACGATCAAATCTGTTACGGCTGCTTTAGGGAGCTAGTTTGAGATTTTTTTAAAAAAAAAGAAAATGTTAAAATTAGTATTTCGTTTTAATTGTAATATTTACGGAGAAATGTATTATTCTTACCTCCTTATTCTGAGTAACGATGTTAGTGAACAGATCTGGTCCAATCTTTGCATCATTACGTTGTTGTTGCAAGTAGATACCAAACACTTGACGAGTCTCAACAGAAGCCGGTTTGTAGCTTGGGTCAATCTGTAGTACACAGTACTTCCCTGCCTTCTTCTTCTTGAGGACTTCCAAAGCTTCCGGGGAGTATCCAGGGGCAATTACACCATCTGAAACTTCTCGAGAAATAATGCGCGCGGTTGCAAGATCACAAGGTGCAGAAAGGGCGATAAAGTCACCGAAGGAAGACATCCGGTCAGCTCCACGGGCGCGTGCATATGCACAGGCTAAGGGGGTGAGCGGTTCTTTCAAGTCGTCAACACCGTAAACCTGCTTTTCGACATCATTGAGCTCTATGCCAACAGCAGCTCCGGCAGGGGAGACGTGCTTGAAGGATGCAGCTGCGGGTAAGTTCAAAGCCTCTTGCAACTCAGAGACAAGTGCATAAGAATTGAGTGCGTCAAGGAGATTGATGTATCCAGGGGATCCAACGAGAGCTAAGAAGGAACTGACTATTAGAGCACAATGTCGAGTAATATGGCGACTATTTACCTTTGAAAGGAAGTTCACCACCCTTCACATATGCCTGCGCTTGACCCTGGTGGGGGTTTGCTCCGTAACGAAGAGGGATACGTTCAACTGGTCCGACGAGGCCTTCTCCAGGAGTGGCATATTTCTCGCGGAAGTATCCACTGATAGCTTCATCATACTTAGCTGTGGCTTCAAAGGCTTTCAATGCAAGACGTGAACGAAGTGCAAGGCCCTCATCTCCTTGTACCTGACCTGCCGTCCATGCTGAGAGGAAAGAAGCATAATCGCGGGGATCTGAGAGAATGGAAACACGAGCGTGGTTCTTTGCAGCAGCACGAAGGAGTGTTACTCCTCCGATATCGATCTCCTCGATCGCGGTGGGGAGGGTGCAATTTGGTGCTGCAATAGTATCCTCGAATGGGTATA
The DNA here is from genome assembly GCA_002287475.2 of Pyrrhoderma noxium. Classification (NCBI taxonomy): domain Eukaryota; kingdom Fungi; phylum Basidiomycota; class Agaricomycetes; order Hymenochaetales; family Hymenochaetaceae; genus Pyrrhoderma; species Pyrrhoderma noxium. The sequence goes on along the minus strand of CM008254.1, from coordinate 2,555,862 downwards.
AGTTGCATACAACGATGGAAATTGGGTCTATAGACTGAGCTGCAAGGTCAGCTTCGTCAGAGGCAATATTTCGGGCAAGAATTCCTGGAATCGAAGAATGTAAGATCCGACAAAGAGTGCATATAACCTAGCTTACACACCTCCGTGAACTGCTGGGTGTAAAGTCTTTACACGACCTCCAAGCATCTCAGGAGCCTTTGTAATATCCGATACATCCCTGTAAATACTTAGTCACGCCGTCGTTGTACCAAAAATAAAGTTATTTCATACTTTATGGGAATTCCGGCCTCACGAATTTTCTTTGCTGTTCCTCCGGATCCTAGCAATTGGACGCCTGCCTTGTGAAGGCCCTCGGCGAGTGAAAGAAGGTCTGTCTTGTCGTAGACCGATAACAAAGCTACGAAAGTATGGGCAAGAATGCATGAGCTGGATGAATCCGCATATACTGACCGATTGGAGGAGCCATGACGCAGGTGTAAGACGTTCAGTGCAAGCAAGCAATCAATGACCTAACGCCAAATAAAAATTATCTCTTACAAGATTGGTATGCTTAGATAAGCAATTAGCATTTATGCATATGAAATTTACAAAACAAAATCTTGATGAATATTAGCACCCATAAAGAGACCACAACAAATCGTAAGACCCCTAGATATGACTCTTTAATTTGTTTATACACTAGATATGTTTGATGACAGGTCAACAACAAACATGTGTTTAGAGTATTTTAATGTTTTCCTTTTGTTCCTTCTGGAAGTGATAATAATCAGAAAAGGAAGGAATTTACTTGTAAGAATGATTGAGGCTTTGATTGAGTTGAGATACAGGTTCTCATGGCCATCCCATGTCTTCAGAGTTTGTATATATTAATCTGGATTTATTCCCAACAAAATCCAAAGCTTCTCCGCTATTGGATGGCTGAGGATGCTGCGACCCAGCGATTATTGGACAAGGGTCAACTTGCGGCCGAATGACCGTTTCAAGACAATTGCAGAGGATATCGTGACTGGCTGTCTCCGCTTTAGATCGGGGACTTCTAATGCCGATTAGATAGTGCGTCAGGCTCCGTTGGACATATTCTGCCATTTACCTCCAACCCGAGAAATTATTTTTGACTGTGCAGCAGCTTCGAGAAGTTATTCCCGGTGATACCCTTCGGATTTGATGGTTAAAAGTATTAATAGTGGTAACTGCTTATTTCCATAAAAGGCAACCATGTGTGTCCAGATTTTTTCTGGGGAAAAAATGTGGAATTTTTTTTTCCGCGAAAGCTGAGATAGTGGACAATCTAATCTCGCGTGCTCTTATGAGTCAACCGGCATGGATTCTGAAAATTATATAAAGCCATTTCCCCGGTTTATATGATTCTTTGTCCCCCTCCGTTCACGTCTGCCAGTCATGACAAGTACTCCTGGACAAGAGAGTGTAAACACTTTGACTGGCGACCGCGAGACGCCGTTCGAACATCTCGCCATAAGGGACGTCGATCATGTCCAGGAATATGTCGACACTCGTCTCAGCCTTGGATCCCGTCCAGCAGCTGACGAACTTGACGAGAGCTTTCCTCAGGCCCTTGTAAGGGCTCTCTCAAGGGATGGTCACAATCATCAACACACCGACCCACAGACGAGGACTGTTAGTGTTAACAGTTGTGATCTCGAAAAAGAAAAGGGCCTCAAGTCGGATACCTATGAGGAAATTCTTTATGTACGTGGCCTTATCTTCATTATATTTTTTTCAAAGTGCCTAACCGATACTGTGTGTGTATCAGGTTGATTGGGAGGAAGGCGATCCCAGGAATCCCATCAACTATTCACGAACAAGGAAGTGGGCTATTACCTGTGTAGCATCAGGATTAACCGGGCTTGTCGGTATGTGTAATAGAACTTCACATTAAACACAAAGAATTCTTGGCTTACTCTTTAGCTTAGCGGCAATTGCGTCAACTTACGCCATGGGCTACGACTCCATGATCCGAGATCTTAACTGTACTGAACTCCAGGCAACTGCTGGACTTAGTTTATATGCATTAGGATTTGCTATCTTTCCTTTGATTCTCGCTCCTTTGAGTGAAGAATTTGGACGACAACCCTTGTATGTTTACTCAACTTTTATTCTTGTTCTTATGCATTTAGGAGTTGCACTGTGAGTACATCGCATCTTTCTACAGTATTATACCTATTTCTGACAAATATCAAAAGTGCAAAGAATATTCAATCGGTGATTATATTCCGATTCATTGCTGGTGCTGCAGGTTCAACTGGATCTACGATGGTTGGTGGAACAATAGCGGATATATGGGCGCCCCATGAGTAAGGTTCATCAATCAACAAATGTGTGAAACAAGGCTTATCAATTGACAGACGTGGTGTTCCCATGGCAGTATTCTCTATCGCTGCTATGAGTGCCACGGGTGCGGGACCCCTTTTCGCGGGTTGGATCGCCATGAGCCCACATTTGGAATGGCGCTGGATTCAATGGATCCATATGATGTATGTAGCATTTGTTCATACATGTTTCTCAGGACGGATAATTAACGATGAATTTTAGAGTTGCCGGGATACTCTTCCTATTTGTCTTATTTGTCATGAAGGAGACTAGGTCGTCGGTTCTTCTGACTAGGCTTGCGAAGAAGTTACGAAAAGAAACAAATGATAAGCGATACCGGGCAAGGATTGAAGACGAACGGGGAAGCCTTCGTTCGCTTATCCTGATTTCTTGCACACGACCTTGTCGTAAGTAAAATGTTAAAATTCTAAGTCAATTACTCCTTCTCACCATTTTGTATTTGTATTTATAGACCTATTGCTTACTGAGCCAGTGGTGTCTTCCTTCAGTGTATGTATATGTGACTAGTTTAGTAAGTGTTGATATGCTCATACATGTTTCAAGTTATGGGTTGGCTTTGCATGGGGTATATTATACGTTTTGATAGAGTATGTGATTATCCTAAGCTTCTGGATTGCTAATCTCTGACATTCTATAAAGGTCAATTGCCCCTGCCTTCCGTGAAATACATGGATTTAACACGGGTGAAGTAGGAACTGTTTTTGTTACATTCTGGTAAGACTCATACCAAGAGAAAACGGACTCCATCTGACCTGCTTATAGCATAGGTTCCCTTTTCGGTTACCTTACCAATCTGTTCTTCTCAGAAAAGCTATATGCGTAAGTGCCTTTGCAAATATTAATACTAGACGTATAAGCTAATTATTTTAATTCAGTAAAAACGTAAAAGAGAAGGGACCGGAAGCTCGTCTCTACGCTGTCTGTGTGGCGGGTATCGTCTTCCCTCTATCCATGTTTATGTACGCCTGGACATGTTTTGAAAGGGTACACTGGATTGCTATGTGCATTGCGATTACTGTGAGTACACTTTCTTCCTTTAAGTGAACTGCTAACTAACACCACATCATATGATACAAGTTGTTCATGTGGTCTCTCTTCTTGATTTATCTTGCTGTATTTACATACCTCGCCGACTGGTATGTAAAATCAGTTGTTTCCTTTCAAATAATTTCGGTACTAATAATTCTTTAGCTACGGGCCGTTCGCCTCTTCTGCTCTTGCAGGGCAAAGTTTATGCAGTACGTCAGACCGCTCCTTTTGGTAACTTCAATCTTAACCAGATTCGCGTTTGTTAGGGAATATGGCGGGATGTGTCTTCCCCCTTTTTACAAATCAAATGTACGATAGATTGGGTTTCAGATGGGCAAATACCGTGTTTGCGTGTATTGCTGTTTTGATGATGCCTATTCCATTCATCGTAAGTTGCCATAATCTGTTCAGTTGAAGTGTATTTTAAATTCGCTAACTGAAAACTATAAAGTTATTCCACTGGGGTCCAAATATCCGCGCTAAAAGCAAATTCGCAAAGGCAGTCCCTGCTTTCGGTTCCTAATTACTACTACCTATTAATATGAGCGAACTTCTACCATTTGAGATGACTATCATTATACCAGTATCTTGATTTAACGATTCAAAACTTACGCCGGCGGCGTCACCTGCTACCATTTTGTTTTCAGTTTAGTTACTAGATGCCCCTCTTTCTCGTAATGGTTTCAATTCATTCATGAGCGCGATTGATCTAACATTACTCCATGTATCAAAAGAGCCGTTCCAACCACTTCCATTCATTTTGTTTGTGATCCGTTATGTTATTATAGTAAATGATATCTTTCTCTTCTTCTCTTTTTTTGGGATTAGACTTTAGATCTTTCTCTTTTAGGGTGTGTAGTATACACTAGAGTGTCCTTGTAACTCAGTAGCCCATTTATGTATCCGCTTTTCATTCAGTAATACATCGTCGTTTTTAGAAAAAGAGTAAACGGTATGAATGACTCGAATAAGCTGAATTTTAGCACTACCCTGAGTGAAACAAAGTTTTTTTTAGAAAAAAAATTGTGGTTTGCATTTTCTTAACCCCACAAAGAATTTTACATTACCTTAAACCAAGGTATGGAGAGATAAATTTACTGACTATAATCCGTTGGTCATCACAGAGACTACTTGACCTTGGCCTCGAAAAATCGGAACTCCCGGACAAAGATTGAAATAATTAGATTGAATGCGAAACGCGCGGAAGTTGTTCGTATTCTTAGTAATAATGGATATATACATGTACGACTGGCATGGACGCGGTTGATTTATTGGGGTTCAGGGACGACGTCGTTGGTCCGGGATCCGGTTTTTAACTGTCAATGGTGTGATGTTGAATTTCAGGAGGAAAGTACGTTTACATGTACTCAGGGAGGTCGTAAAGGGAGAGAGGGGGGAAGGGCCCTAGAGGCCCAAAGGGGTCTAGAGTTGTCGGTCGGACAGATTATGTCTTTGTTTGATAGGGTTTATTTACATTGATGAAGTGGCGGGGTTTCTGAAAATTTCAATCTGCTATAAAAGTTAAGATGATGTACTAAACGGATAAAGACGGCAAATAGTATGGTGAATGAAGTCTCTATGGCTATGTCATATAAATCTTCAATTGATTGGACTATTATATCTCCTTTGATTTCGTATCAATGGTAAGTGATAGTTATAGTAACTAATTAGAACTTCTACTGAGAGAATTTCTCTCTTTACGTTTTTGAATGAATATGGAAAACAAGTAATATTAGATGGTCAAGTTTGGTCACCCAGAGACGTAACATATCAAGTTAAGTGTGAGTTCATAACAAGATCACAAATGATTCGGTAAGATGCTGAATTACTAGAACCGACAGAGTAGTTATTGCGGTCCAATAACTTGAAAAGCGAGCGTATGTGTATGTAATCAATGATCCCCGCCCGCACACAAACCCTCCCAGTTATGGACGCGTTTTATCATGTGATCCCTCGGAGTGCGGCGTGATAGCCAAAACTCATAGAAGCAGCATTGCAGAATTCACTAAAGTGCCGCAAGTTACACAAACAACTTAAAACATATCTCTTTCTTTACTAACTCACGGAGCAAAAATCTACTGACAGGGGCTGCGACAATGCAAAAAATGGGAGAAGTGGATAATAACAACATCTTACAGCCTTCATTCGAAATGTATTACGCCGATGCGAGCTCGTCCCCTCCGTCCTCACCTATTTCACAGATAGATTCATCGCCCATGTCTTCTCCACCCACGTATGCTGTGGATTCAAGCTCTCAGGATGAGTTCAGCGACATTGAAATCGAGGAGAACGAAGAAAACATGGTGGGGAGTAGCAAAATTAACGCGTCTCAAGCTCAAACTCAAAGACGAGCAAGTGAATCGAAATCACAGCGTAGACGAAAGCCCTCCGACGTCCCTTTCGCCCACCCCTATGCAGCGTCTACTAACACACATAAACGCTCTCCCGGATACGCTAAATACAGCAAAGATACTACTCGTCCCAAATTCAAGCGCCCAAAGTACGCCCTTGATAACTTTGACGTGACGATAGAAGAGTCAAACGTGACCGGGGGCCAGACTGCCTCATCTTTTACGCGTACTTTTGGATTTGATCGTGTGAACGAACAGAGTGAACGTCCTAATACCCAATTTAATGTACCCCTGGAGCAGGATCCGTATCTGAGGGATACGGGTATCTTAGGAAGGAAAGCGGAACTGTCGGACGTTGAAAGAGAGAAGGTTGAACGGGAGAAGTTACTTTGGGACGAAACTTTGGCGCACGCTGTGGACTTTGCGGAAGGGAAAATTGATTTGAGGTATGAGTTTCTTGAAGTAGGATTGAATATTTTGACGCATATAATCAAGTATAGCGAACAATCTTTGACTTTCATACCGCCTAATATCGGGGATTTAAAAAATCTTGTCTGGGTTCCTGACTCAAATCCTTCGAGTCCTCTTAAAGAGAAACCTAATCGACCGCTTGGCCTTCGTTCGGTATCAAAGTCTACTAATTCAATTATTTTCGGCGCCAATAGTCTTGGAGAGGGGAAGGACGAAATTCATTTGTTTCTTGCAAAAAACTTCTTCAAGTCGCTTCCTAGTGAACTCTTCAGTCTTCAAGCCTTGACGGTTCTCAGTCTTCGTGGGTTTTCATTGAATTTTCTATTGCCTTCGAGATTTCCTGTTTCACACAAATTTGATGTCTTTTAGGTGGTAACAAACTTTCCGAGATTCCTCCTCAAATATGCCAATTAAAAAACTTGAGAGAGTTGAACGTTGCTAACAATCGCTTGAGATATTTGCCTTCTGAAATTATGGATATGAAGAGTTTGACGAAACTTATGGTCGACCCCAACCCATTCCTCGAAAACCCGTTTATTGAGACAGGCCAACTTTGGTGTAGTCAAACCGAACGGAGTTGCAACATTTTACCTTTGACGGAATTTGCGTTGAGGAAGCTTCTTGGTCCGGATCCGGATGACCCGAATTCATATAATATTTCAGCTCCAAACAAATACATAACATTACTAGAGTCTCGATGGTCTCTACCAATTGAATCGGACTTTGATATTGCCCCTGTCCTGCGGGAAACGATGGCTTCTTGTGTTCCGGGAAGTATTGCATCACTCAAATCTGCTTTATCATCATATCAGAACCGTGATTACACAATAGAATATGCGAGGTCTTTGTGTTCCTCACCCCGGCATAGTGAGCTCATTGATGGGAAGTATAGGCTTCCGGTATTCTTCAATCACGCCGAAGAGCGTATTACTTGGGAGAAACGAGTCGCAGGACTGGAAATCGGTGGAAAAACTGGGATTCCTATTAGGTGGAGAGGGTGTAGTCCTGGGTGTTTGGATTATCTTGGTCCATCCGAAGGCCAGGACGACGACTGGGACCATAGTATGGAAGTGGATAACAGTGAACTAACCATGATTGTGGATAGTAGTGCGAGTGAAAACGAATCTCTGGGTTTCCAAAAGTTTAATACGGACGACATTGACCTTGACGATATGTAGAAAAAATAAAAAAAAGAAATTCCCATCAGGAACTCATCATGGTGTTTAGAGTAGCAAGTCAAAGCGAATGCCTGAGACACATGGAAGGAGGCAGATCTTAATTACGTAATATTCTTACATGTATTCCCATCTATTTTAGTCAAAACTTCATTAACAAATCTAGGTGTTCCAAAGCATTGCGGTGGCTTGAGATTTTCCCTCCTGCATCAAGTTTTATACAAAAACGTGTATAATGTTTATTTCGTCCGTCCAATTTAAGAACTGAATTACGAGGATCACGCAAGACATTTGCGCTCTAAAAGGGCAGAAGATCAGCAAAATTAGTAATTTTATTATTATTGGGTGATTGTGATCGATAGATGACGACAGTCACATGTGCGCATACAAATCACATTTCCCCCGAAATTATAAAAAAAGGTTCACATCATCTATTTCCATCTTATCTTTTCTTCCTAACCCATATCTCATCATGTCTTTCTGCAAGGATTGTATCTCTGGTAAGGATAACTTTGTGGAATAGCAGGTTCTTGCTTGACAGACTTTATGTTTAGGCGTTACTCACGAGGGTGAGCCTACTGGTAAGATTTCGTAAGCGCTTTCTATTTTGGAAACATACATTCAGCCGTACATGTATACAGGGAAATTCGAGGAGATCAATGGTGTCAAGACTTATGTCGCATTGCCCTCCACTGAGTAACAGTTTCCTTGTCTTTTACGGTGCACACGTTTAATGTTTCATCGTATAGTTACCCTAAGGACAAGGCTATCCTCTTTTTAACTGACGTCTATGGACTCTCGCTTGTCAACAACCTTGTAAATAAGTAAATCTACCTATTTGATCATGTACTTACAGGTCTTTTTTATAGTTACTCGTAAGTCATACATTATAACTGAAGAAAGGTTGGGATCCTCAAACCCAATTCCTCTCAAGGCGGATGACTTCGCGAAGAACGGCTTCCAGGTTAGTTTTGATACCATCGCAACTTACGCCTTGGGCTTACCCAAACGAACTATAGACTTATGCACCAGACTATTTGAATGGCGATCCTATAACCGTTCTTGATGGAACAGTAAATTATCTTACTCACTCATCCGAGTTTATCGACTGAAGATTAAGTAGTTCGATATTGGAACATGGTTTAAAACCCATGGGCCAGAACACACCCGTCCCACACTTGACAAAGTCGTTGCCGGACTCAAGGAACGCGGTATCAAGGTATTCGGAGCCACTGGTTACTGCTTCGGAGCTCGCTACGTTTTCGATCTCGCATTCGACAACGAGATCAAGGCCGCAGTCGTTTCTCATCCATCTTTGTTACAAGCTCCTGAGGACCTTGAGAAATTCAAACTTACGGGCGTTCCCTTACTCATCAACTCTTGTGAAACTGATTCACAATACCCAGCCGAAAAGCAGAAGATTGGTGATGACATCCTTGGTGGAGGAAAACCCGAAGCAGAAAACTACAAGCGTGCATACTTCCCTGGATGTACTCATGGTTTCGCTGTCCGCGGTGATTTGAGCATTCCGGAAGTCAAGGCCGGAAAGGAGGGTGCATTCAAGAATGCCATTGAATGGTTCATCAAAAAACTGTGAGAACTAGCCTGTAGAAAGTAGTGTGAAGTTGCTAAATGTTATGTATATGTAACAAGGTCAAATGTAAACATTGTAATTCCAAAGTCCAGAATATGAGTAAACTAGAAAATACAGAGTCGTCTAAAGCCTTCCAGGTAGCCTAGCACCTCCACTAAGCCTTAGCGTCTCGCCATTCATGTAAGAACATTGTAATAAGAATATAACAACTTGTGAGAATTCGTGTCCAGTTCCAAACCGTTTTGGATAATTGAGTTCCCGTACTATACTTGAGCGTGTCTTTTCTGGTAAACGGTCTGTCATCGCACTCGCGAAAGCAGCTGGGGCGATCGTATTTACTCGCACGCCGTATCGCGCTGTAAGCCACATTATTAGTAAGGTCGTGTGAATAGGAAGATAAAAATATTTACCGAGGTCTCGTGAAAGAGGAAGGGTAGCGCTGACGAGAGCACCTTTAGTAGCCGAATAAGCACTTTGGCCCGGTTGACCTTCAAACTGTTTTAACGTTAACGTATTTGAGTCTATTTATATTTGTGTGAAGTCATAAAGGGCTGTATCACTCACCGCTGCGGAGCTAGCCACGAAAATTACAACACCTCGTTCTGCATCTTCGCCCTCAGGTGCAACCTCAATTAGATGCTTACATACAAGACGCGACAAGTTGAAAGATCCCGTTAGATTAACAGCAATAGCAAAATTCCAAAGGTCCAGTGAATGAGGGTTTCCGTGAGCGTCTATGATCTTTGCTGCAGTTGCAATCCCAGCACAATTGATCACGCCTCCGAGTGTTGCTCCTGATCTGCGGGTCCAAGCTACCGTGTTTTCGACAGCAGATGATACTTCACTATCCTTTGTTATGTCCGTTTTGAAGAACTTGACGCGATTAGGTTCTTTGGTGGAGAGTTCTGGGTTCTCCTTTAAGTCAAGTACGGAAACAAACGCCCCTGCATCAAGTAAAGCATGGGCGGTTGCAAGGCCAAGACCCGATGAGCTGTTTTGAGAATATTAATTTTATAAACCCAGCAGTATAGTATATTTTTCATATTTACCCTCCAGAGACAAGAAAAGTGCGATTCTGTAATTTCATGATACCGAAAACGGCTGCAATAAGCTAAGGAGAAGAACTCCGTGACATTAACATCATTCGGTAATGACGGTAACCGACTTGAGCCGGGGACGCGGATTAGACTTTGCGTGGAAATGTATGAGTCATAAATTCCCTTTTTTGGACAACCTATCACAATTGAGGAATCTCAGATTTCTCATCACACGTCTGTTCTCCATCCCGCCATGTTCTCCTCAGCCTTCCGTTCTTCTGTACGTACTCGAATGCAAATATGTATCTAAGAAAGAGAGAGAAAAAACTTACAAGACATGATACTAGTTTTCGTCATCACTACGAACCAGCACGCGCCTGCCTGCGCGAACGGCCTTTGGCCCTTCCCTCAATCGTTTCCTTTCGCAGGATGCTCGTGCAAAGCTTGAAAAGGCAGTGAAAGAGAAACCCCTTGTCTTATTCATGAAGGGTACACCAGATTTCCCGCAATGTGGCTTCTCACGGGCTGTTGTACAACTACTTGACATCAATGGAGTTCCCCTGAAGAATATTAAGGCGTATGACGTCTTGGAGGATTCGGAGTTGAGAAATGACATTAAGGAATTCTCGTGAGTTTAAAAACTGTATACTTTATTTGCAGGACAGTTTATACTGAAAGGATGGGACTATTATTTAGGGAATGGCCGACTATTCCCCAAGTGTACGTAGATGGGGAATTCGTTGGTGGATGTGACATCATTCTTGGAAGTAAGTTAATTCTCGTCATCTGTGGACTTAATATAGACTTAACTGTTTCCTTAAGTGCATCAATCCGGAGAACTTGAAAAATTATTGCAGAAGCACAATATTATTGAGAAGACCCCGGAAGAACAATCTTCTTGAAAAGTTATTGACCTTACCTATTTTACTACCTTAGACTAACATGCTCTGTACGATTAATGATGATGAAACAATTCCCCGCCAGTTTGTTGCCCAGTATCTACTGGCTTACTTGCTTGTTAATGTTGCAAAACTGACAACTGAAGAAGTCCAAGAGCTTACAAATCAATTTTAATAAACCTTTGCAGCAAACTGCTCGTGGTATCAATCTCTTTAATACCGCCTCTTGCATAATATCTATTGTTCCTGCTACAATAGCTCAAATGCAATTTTGCCTCTATAATTTATTGCTCAAAGGACTTTACTTTGCCCTTATTGTTTGAATATGGATTGCAGCGTAAAAGACAGGCCTCTGCACCCATTGATCGTTTTCCGCACTACCTCCCGTCTATGCTTAGTTTCCCATGGTCTAAACAATCAGTTACGCTTGTCAAAGGGGTTGCATCCCAGAAGAAAAATAGGGGACCTGTTCACGAAACCAATAATTTATCCATATCTGAAGTAGTAAAGCAGAAAGTACCTTCACTATCAGCTCAGAAGGGTGGGTATAAGCCTCCTTTCTTAATCTCTCAGTATGTTGTACCTTCCTCGTCAGTCAGCCGCTCAACTTAAGCTACATCCAGAGGAGATTTGCAGACAGTCTATGGTGCCTTATTGAGAACAAAAAAGTCGAGAAATATTGAAAGGTCTGCACATCAATTTTAGTACTGATTGAAGGCGCTTATCTCGTGATATCGTGGTGTAGATCTATCATTTCTGTGAGCGATAATGGTAAAATAGCGCTTGACTTTATAGCAAACTCAGGGTTGGAAGAAAATGCCCCTATTGTGATACTCTTCCCAGGTCTCTCTGGAAGCTCCACTGATTCCTACGTGATATGCGCATATCAAGGACTTGTTGAAACGGGGTATAGAGTTATAATCATGAACTGTAGGGGAGGCGCAGGTAGTCCTCTGACTAGTCCCAACTTAACTCATGCCGGATCGGTTGGGGATGCACGAATGTAAATGCCTCCCTTCTATCGCTATTATTGCAAGAAGACTGATCTCGCAACTAGTGTTGTAAAATATATTCAAGAAAGATATCCTAACGTCAAAGATTTATTTGGATTAGGTATGCTTTTATGGAAATCGAATTTAGATTCAGAAAACTGACAGACGAACCAAAAGGGTTTTCGATGGGAGGAGGTCTCCTGTCTAATTATCTAGCAGAAGAAGGGAACAACTGTCCCTTGAAAGCAGGGTTTTGCGTTTCAACAGTTTGGGATCTAGAGGCATGTATGACACAAATAGAGGACAAGCACTTTCTCCGCCGAGTTCTCTATAGTTACACCTGTGGTTCGAACCTTGCACACATAATAAGTAAACATGAGAATGTCTTCCGGGAAGCAGGGTGCCAAGGATTAGATGAGCTATTGGGCAAAAACAAGGCTCGTCGGAGAAAAGGTATAGGGTCTTGGCGTCTGGTACGTATGAAGACCTTTAACGAAATTTTTATGTCCCAACTGGCCGGGTATGAGAGTACTGCTGCTTTTGCGGCGGAAACCAGCCCTATCTTTAAATTAGATCGTGTGCGCAAACCATGTGTACTTCTTAATGCTCGAGATGATCCGTTCTATGGTAAAGAATGTCTGAGACCCGTTGAAGAAGCCGTTCGGTCTAGTGGGAATGAGAATATATTACTTGCGGTCACTGAGAAGGGTGGTCATTTAGGTTGGCTCCAGAAGAATAAGGATGGGAAGATGGGACGATGGTACGTTCATCCTATTCGGGAGTTCTTCGATGCTATGAGGGGGCAAGTATGATGATGTTTGTATTGATAATTTGCACTGAGATTCCTATGATAGTATATAAGTATATAATACAGATCTATTTAGTGTACTAATCTACTGTATCATTCTTTCCTTAATATGATCCGTAATTAACTCCAACAGAACCTAGATTTGCAGGAAAGATACGGTTAGTATACCACAAAAGATAGTAAAATAAACTAACTTTTCGTTATTTATCCAATCAACTTTATCCGCCTCGGGTCCGTACCACTTGAGTGCATTGAGATGATCATCCCTTGGCGCTGTCTTTCCTCCATACTTGATGGCAACTCCCTCCAAATCTTTCGGTAAGTTCCAGACCTCAACTCGTTCGCACCCTGAGGTCTTGGCAGCATCAAATACATATTTCAAAATATGCTCAAAACCGTCTGGAGTGGCCCGTAATCTTGTTATAAGTAGGGTGACCGGAGGGGGTCGGACATCAATTGTCCAAGTAGCAAGTTCATGCTCTTTATCTTTCCTTTTAAGTTCAACTCCCCATACTGTCGGCATATTCGGATTAGGTTTATCTGAATTGAAGAATTCAGTCCTTTGTACCATGGTCATCGCGACACCTTCATTAGGAAGAAAAGAGAATGCGACTCGATTCGGATCTGAGGCTTTCAGGTTCTGGCGAATCCTCTCTGCATCCTCATCCCACCGCTGAGTACACTGATCAAGGCTTAAGGGGGCTAGTTCGACACTTTCAGAAGATGTATCTAAGCCGGTGATATCGGGTTTTGCCTCCCAGATCGTTGAGTATGGGTCTTTCACGATCCAGCCTTCAGATGCTTCATCGGGGCCGCAACGCGCATAGAACTTGGATCCAACGTCACTGTATAATGCCGAGACCAGAGCATTATTGTATTCCGCCTTTTCGGGAGGTGGGGTCCCCCACTTGGCTGGGAATTGAGGCAGAGCTGAATGAGGTGCAATAATCCAGTGTATTAGCCTCATCATATGTGCTGCATATCCCTTTCCACGGTATTGGGGAGGGGTAAATACGGAAGCCACCGTATATCCTACTGCCTGTCTTGGTGAGCTATCCTCCGGATACTTGACCAGTATATCACGTCGAAATCTACCGATTAATATGTCCTTCAATAAACATGTAGGTTAAAAGTAGGATAAAGCGCTGAACTGTACGTTTCACATGAACATTTGAAATCCATTGTTGATGAATTATCACGAGGAGCCAATACCCTTTGAGAGTTCCGATAGTAAGTATCTCCGATTGGTATGTCTGAGGTTTAAATCAATCTAACCAAGTCACAAGTTTGCCATTTCTTGCATGTTCAAGGTATGAGAGTCTAGAATCTCTTTCTAAATATGTTTCTTCAGTGAGACCTCGCCCCCAATGAGGAAAAGTTCGTCTTCTCGATTCGATCGTCTGCTCGTGGTTAGCTGGAAAAAGGGAAAGCGAGGAAAGTTCAGTAGATGTTGCCATCTTCGTAAATTATACTAATAGACAAGTAGAGAATCCTGCTTTAATTTTGGATCGATGTGTATGCGCGACCACGTGAGACGTGTCTGAGTCAATCGGCGATACTCTCACGGGGATCCGGGGCCAAAGTATCAAAACTCATTGGTAGGAAGTCTTCTATTATCGAAGAGTAAGAATACGTCTTAGCATAATTTCGACATCCTCTACGCGGGTAGCAATACCATTGTACTTCGATTCAAAATAAGTATCTAAAGAATATAATAGCACGTGCTACTATGGACTTTGTATTACTTAGAACATTGATGAACAGACCGTTGTCGTCAGCCGCGCCTCACCGATCCGCCCGAGACACACAGAGCAACCCAGGTATCCACTGACGTCGTATGCTGATTTAGCCTCCCGACCGCTCTTATTTACAAGCACAGGGTATAGAGATTCTTTACTTAAACTATCCCCCTACTTTACATACGGAGTTGAAACGGTAATAACTACAAAGATGGCGCCTGTCCACGCTTTAGATAAATATTATCTTGCAATCACTCTCCTTGTAACCATAGGTTACCAAGCATTAGGATTTTTCATAGCATGGACTTTTCAAGTAATGTGATATCTCATTTGTGTTCCACATGATATTGAACCCGAGTCCCTGGTTAGTTTGATAAAATAACGGACTTCACCGGAGGTTTGCCACTTTGACCCGTTATTGAACTTTATAGTTGATATTTACTTGTTTTCGAAGGATCAAATTTCTTTATTCTGGGTATACCCCATGTAGCTACCAAACATAACAACAAACTAACACATGTTAATTTGTTATATAGCTCTTCTGACTTTACTAATTGGAAACACGTTCTATGCACGAAACATTATTGCTAGTGTTTTAGTCATGGTTTGGGCCGCAAGGCTTGCTGGTAAGGGTCTCCCCCCCTCTAATATTCGGATATAGTATCACTCCTATTGATTCATGACGACTTCTTTAGGCTTCCTCCTGTTTCGTGTGCTCAAGACTGGAAGCGATTCACGTTTTGACGAGATTCGTTCTCATTTTTTCAAGTTCATGGGTATGTTTTAGGACTTATGACTGATTTCCACACGGACTCAATAATAGTGTAGGGTTCTGGATTGGACAAGTAGTATGGGTAAGTAGGCAACTAGTATATGTGGATTGATATATTATTTATCTTACGTTTTCTGGAAGGTTTGGGCGGTTTCCCTTCCATTAACCATATTGAATTCGCCATCCGTATCTGACCCTAGTCTGGGGGGATCAAACCCCGGATTTGGAACTTCCAGAGACATCGCTGGTATTGTACTTTGGGCTATCGGATGGTTGATCGAATCAATTTCCGACGTGCAAAAGGTTCGTTCAGAAAATCAGGGTTTGGTGGATATGTGTAAACCTTTCCTTTTGCTGAGTTCATGTGTTTCAGTTCCGGTATAAATCATCCAGGCCTCGGAAAGACGATCCCCCATCCGTAAGTTATCTGCTAGGTGCGATGAAGGGGATCATCAAAGCGAGCTAATTTGTATCCAGTTTGGTATATGGAAGTGGTCCCGCCACCCACCCTATTTTGGAGAGTGAGCGGTGGTAATTAAACTTTCTGAGAAGACTATATTGATCAGATTAATGCAGGATGTTGTGTTGGTGGGGAATATGGATCCTTTGTTTATCGCCGACAACGAATGGCACGTTGCCTGTGCCTGCAGGGCGTGCACAGTATGGCGCTATTATGTCACCGATTTTTACGACACTGTAAGTAGTTATTTGATGGTGAGAGATAATGACTTTCAGTAATTTTTTTTTTCTCTTTCTTTTTTTCTTTCTGGTATTTTCCTCCTATAGGCTTTTGATGTTTGCCTCCGGGGTCCCAACCGCAGAGAAGCCGACTGCAAAGAAATATTATATTTTATCTAATGGGCCCGACGCAAAAGATGAATATCGGGGAGCGTGGGGGAAATACAGGCAGTATCTCCAGTCGACCAGTATACTTATCCCCATCCCCCCCGCTTTGTACCGTCCTATGCCGGCTATCTTGAAACGCACGATATTCTTTGATTTCCCAATGTACCAATTTGATGAACACACAGACGGACCAATGGCCGTTGAAGAGGAACGCAGGAAAAAGGGATCAGGGAGTCGAGTTTGAGATCTCGGACATCTATCATTTTTATTTAGCTTTAGTATAGTAAAGCTGTAGCCTACTTGTTAAACACTTTTGATTTCTTAAATAAAATTGTGATCTTGATTTGGGGCAGATGTGAGTTGAGATGAAGATGGGTATTTTGTTGGTGAAGCCACAGTTGAGGGGGTCGATCATGATCCAGAAGATCTTCGGCTGGGTCGAGTTGGTCTCGCGATCGTTTGTGGACAGGCCCGTTGCCTATGAGACCTTTTATTGTCCCAGCGACGCGACACGTATTTCTACTTTGCTCGCTTCAGGCGTTCATGCTCAACGAGGAACATTTCCTAAGAAGAAAATGTCGGTGGACCTGACAGATCCTAATGTTACTCGAGCTTATGACGACATTATCAAGAATAAAGGCACAGACTGGTACAAACATGTTTTTCGATCGTATGCACTCTCAACTTTTACTTAATATCTGCACTTACTGCGCAGGCTGCTTGTTACGTATGGAGGCACACGAGACAAGCTTTCGCTACTGAGTAGCGGTCAAGGAAATTTTGACGATTTATGCCGAAATGTTCCACGTGAGCCCGAAGATGTATTTTTTGGCTTTTGTCGTGAACGAGATGGAGGCAACAATTATTACGCGTTGATCGCTTTTGTCCCTGAGGGTGTTTCTGGGGTCAGGCGAGGTGGGGGACTCTTGCTTTCTTTGTGATGTCAACTTAACCTCATTCTTGTATTCTCAACAGCCAAAGCACTCGTACATTCTCGAGCAGTTGGAGCGGTGTTTAAGGTAAACTAGTCCAGATATATCTCTCAACGCCGTCGTCTTATACATATTGAGATAATTATACTGATAAGCGCTAATATACAAATATAGGCTGCTAATATTTCAATGAATGTTCAGAATATTGTTACCCAGTCGAGAGACAAACTGCGCGAACGACTTCAGATTAGTCCTTCCTATATACCTCGCCTAGCTAGTAACAGTGGAAAGACTATTCCTCGTAGTGCTTCCACCCCAATATCCAAACGCTCGGCATCAGAATCAGCTGCATACTACAAGAGCACCGACCACAGCCTCGCTTCATACATGCATGCTCAGGAATCCCAAGCCAGAAGGTCTGCATCACCTACATATGCTAATATTCCGAGTATTCCTTCGGAATATGATGAAATTGAAGGACCACCACCTCCCACACCCCCTAAGGAAACTTACTATACAAAATCAGCTTCGGCGTTTGTAAAGAGTGTGTCCACCGGTACGATGTATGAAACGATAAGACCACGTTATGATAGTTTCATGTCCGACGGGGACGAGGTTGTCATAAGCCCAGGGAAAATCCCGGTGCGAGCGATGCACCATTCACACATGCTCACTCCTGAGGCAAGAGCTCAGAAGCGCTTAGAGGTCCAGAAAAGGAAGGAGGCCGAAGAGCTACAAGCAGTGAAAGAAGAGGAAGAAAGACAGATAAAGCTAAGGAGAGAGAAAGAGGAGATGTTACGGCAAGCCGAAGAGGAGGAGAGACGGAGACTAGTTAAACTCGAGGAAGAGAAGCGCCGTGCATTGGCCGAGAGAGCAAAGAGGGAGATGGAGGCTAAACTCGAGGAAGAGAGGAGGGCTCAGGAAATGGAGCTTCGGCGCCAGAAGGAGAGAGAACGACGGAGACGAGAAACCGAAGAACTTGAGGCCAAAATGAAAGAGATGGAATTGCGCGCAGCAGAGGCAGCAAAGAAGAAAGCGGAACAACGTCGGATGACTGAAGCCTCAAAGAAGCAACGAATGAAGACTATCCAAGATAAATATGCTCGTGCTAATGGCGTGTTACTTGCGGGCTCTGTAACGGTTCAGACGAGTATGTCGATCAGTTGGAAGAGGAGATACTTTGAGCTGTCTCGGAATGCGCTTGCATTCTATCGTGATTCGCAGGTGAGGATCTGAGTCAGTTATTACGAGAGGAGTCATTTACCCTGTACTTCTTTTTTTTCTTTTGGAATAGGAACGTGCTTCCCCTCTAGATGTGATGATTCTTGAAAGAGGCCGAGTGGCCGCTATCAAGGAGCCGGATGAAGGGTACGATGAGCTGGAAGCTATTCCGCATTCATTTGCAGTGGAATTTACCGACGGAGATGGTGCATGGTGCATGTACTGTGATAGCGCAGAAGATAAGGTATGTATTACGTTCTTCTTTGATTGTGTATTGAGAAGGCTGAAGATAGGCTGTAGGATGTTCTCATGAGCCTGCTCAGTCAGGCAGCTGGCCTTTGAGACTAATTTTAGTTCTGAATACCCACTAAGCAGTGCCTATCGAGGTCGAGATATCATTTCCCTTTTCTCTGGAATACCCCTGTAGTTTCTGTCCTTTTCTTGTATTGGTTTT
Source organism: Pyrrhoderma noxium (assembly GCA_002287475.2). Lineage (NCBI taxonomy): Eukaryota > Fungi > Basidiomycota > Agaricomycetes > Hymenochaetales > Hymenochaetaceae > Pyrrhoderma > Pyrrhoderma noxium. The sequence goes on along the minus strand of CM008254.1, from coordinate 2,537,193 downwards.
TTTTCTAGCACATTCACTTGTTGTATTCTGGACAATTATGTTTTGGGTAAATGCATGGTCATATTTAGTTTAATGTTTACAAAGAACAAAACGTTGCATCGGTGTGTCTGTGAGGCTGTGTGGGAAAGTTTAGTCATGATGCTCAGAAAATTTCGATAGCAAGTACCTGCTCAAGCCTCTTTTTCTTTAACGACGACCACGACGTCCTTCTAGATCATATACATATCATCATCCTTTTTTTCACCGTATAATTCCTTTAGTATGTCAAATGGAACTGTAAACGGCACCGACGGTCTCGAGAGTCGCTTTGGTATGTATTACTAACGCTCGCCTTTTGCCCTTTTTCATTACTGACAGCTATCTCTATCTCAACAGCGTCTCTCGGTATCAATGGAACACGATCTGCTTATGTACCTCCTCATTTGAGGAACTCGCAGCGGGCTGCTACCCCACCAGCAAACAATGAGTATGTTCACTCTTATCACCGTATTAATGTTTATCACTGAAACTTTGTTACGTATTTAGGAACGGCTGGAACGCTCCGAACAACAACAACAACAACAACAACAACAACAACGGTTACGCTGGCGGCCGCGGAGGCTATGGTGGCGGCTATGGAGGCGGCGGGAGAAACTCCTATGGTGGCGGATTCGGCGGTCGTGACCGCGGCGGAGGCGGAGGCGGTTGGGACAACCGTGACAATTACGGAGGTGGAGGTCGGGGCGGGGCCAATGGGGAATTTGGCCGTTGGATTGACGGAAAACATGTTCCCAGCCAAGGGAATCCCCGGCTCGAAAAAGAGTTGTTTGGAGATGCCGAAGATCCTTCAAAACAACACACTGGAATCAATTTTGAAAAATACGACGACATCCCTGTCGAGGCGACGGGCGCTGGCGTTCCGGAGCCTGTGCTGCAGTTTACCAACCCACCGCTTAATCCCGTCTTGATTGAAAACATCAATCTCGCTCGTTATACTACCCCAACTCCAGTCCAAAAGTATTCTATTCCCATCGTCGCCGCTGGCAGAGATTTGATGGCTTGTGCTCAGGTAACTATTTATAAAATTACGTTTTCGTCCCAAAGATTGATACTGATATCATCATGCATCTTTAGACAGGTTCAGGGAAAACTGGTGGCTTTTTGTTCCCCATTCTCTCTGCATCGTTTACTGAGGGGCCGCATGCTCCAAAGTCGGATCCCAAGTCGGATCCCTCTAGTTACGGACGCCGCAAAGTTTACCCTACTGCCCTTATTCTTGCTCCAACTCGTGAGCTTGTTAGTCAGATTTATGAAGAAGCTCGGAAATTCGCTTATCGTTCCTGGGTCCGCACCGCCGTAGTCTATGGTGGTGCCGACATTGGCCAGCAAATCAAACAAATTGAGCGAGGCTGTGATTTATTGGCTGCAACCCCCGGACGTCTTGTAGATTTAATCGAACGTGGACGCATCAGTCTGTCAAACATACGCTACCTTGTTCTTGATGAGGCTGATCGTATGCTCGATATGGGTTTTGAGCCTTCAATTCGTCGTATCGTCCAAGGTGAAGATATGCCAGATGTAAGCGAACGTCAAACGCTCATGTTTAGTGCTACTTTCCCTCGTGATATCCAAATGCTCGCCAAGGACTTTTTGAAGGACTACATTTTCCTTTCTGTCGGTCGGGTTGGCTCTACCTCTGAGAATATCACACAAAAAATTGAGTATGTTGAGGATCAGGATAAGCGTTCCGTGCTTCTTGATATTCTCACCTCTCAACAGAATGGTCTTACCTTGATCTTTGTTGAAACGAAAAAGATGGCCGATGTACTATCAGATTTCCTCCTTAATAACCGCTTCCCTGCCACATCTATCCACGGTGATCGTACTCAGCGTGAGCGTGAGCTAGCTCTGACCACTTTCCGTCAAGGGCGCACTCCTATTTTGGTTGCAACTGCGGTTGCTGCCCGTGGTCTCGATATTCCTAATGTCACTCACGTTGTAAACTACGACCTTCCTTCTGACATTGATGATTACGTCCATCGTATTGGTCGTACAGGACGTGCCGGAAATACTGGAATCGCTACTGCGTTCTTCAACCGTGGTAATCGCAACATTGTCCGAGAACTCGTCGAATTGCTACGAGAAGCAAACCAGGAAATTCCAAGCTGGCTCGAGAGTGTAGCTCGTGAGAACTCCTTTGGTAACGGATTCCGCAATGGAAGAGGTGGTGGAGGAGGCCGAGGCCGTGGTCGTGGAGGTAACCGAGATTATCGCACCGGTGGTGGAGGTGGTGGATTTAGCGGAGGAGGTGGAGGAGGTTATGGCGGACCTCGTATGGGAGGTGGCGGAGGAGGAGGTGGTGGTGGTGGAGGTTCTCAAAATGGCTGGGGAGGTCCTCAGTATGGTGGTGGATACCCTGGAAGTGGAGGGTATGGGGGTAATGGTCAGAACAGTTGGTGGTAAACTACCAAATTTGCGCAACCCGTAGACTTTTCTTTCTGCAACAACATCGCGACAACCGTTATATTCTACTCTACGAACTTCTCGTTTGATCCATTATATTTTATGCTTATGACCCCGATGCGAATGCGGACGACAGCGGGCTTGCGCGCCGGCTATGCCATGTTTCTTTCTTTCTTCTGACTCATCATATTGGAACGGTTTTTCGCATCATAATTTTCAGCTCTACTATCATCACTATACGTTGCTCTCGCACCTCTGGCATTATTGGCATTTGTCTCATCGCTTCTATTATCTCTTTTTTCCTCTTTTCTTTTTTTTCCTTTCTTATACTTTTCTTTTTAATCTGCTCATAGATGATATTTTTTGGCCCTAGATTATTCGTCTTTGCATTATCCCCTCTGTTCCCCATTCTCCATTGTCGACTGATCACTTAGAGGCGGGCCAGACCGCATCATCTGCAGGGGCAGATACCATAGTATATCCAATCAAACTCATGTAATTGCATAGCGAGAGACTTTTGTGCTAGAGCACCGTGTATCGTAGTAGTCTTATCTCTTTTTTGTCTCTGTCTTATCTCGTATAATCATTAAACTCAATACATCCAGCGTTTTATTTCGAAAGTACACTATGAAAAATAGTAATACAATTTTAAAAAATGCATATATAAAAAGATAAATGATAAATGAGATTTTATTAAAATAAATTTTTCTTATAAAAATTGAGAAAGTGCTGGAAAGGGTTTTGGTTCTCAGGATGGGGTATCCGGCGCTTATGCAAACCGACTCACGCCTTTGGTGAGTGTGGTCATAGAGAAAAACAGACAATCTGTCCGATAAATAGACGTCATCCACAGAGATCCAGGGAGGGTCGAGTGCTCAGATCTAATGGCAAAAGACGATGGAGGAGGGGGAGGCGTTGTAAAAGGTCTGCAACAACAATTACAGCAGGCGTTATTCTTGCCTCCTTCACCCATATTTGATGTACCAGAGTTTCCGCCGTTGCGAAGGGTTGTACCATTGCCGAAACGTCGACGGACAACGATCGATGCCCCTAATGATAGCAATGAGGGGACGGCAGGTGCTATAGTCAGTAAATCTGAGGTTGGGAGAAAGGATGCTACGACGATGACGATGACCCCGGACGAGCTAGCTAGTACACTGTCGACATCGATGGCTTTGCATTCTTACTATATGCCTTTATTTCAACAGCAACAGCTTCATCAGTCGTATCATCCTGAACTACCTAGTCAACCGCATACTACTAATAGTGATATATCATCTGCTACCACCACTACTACCAATGTTCTTGATACTACTGCTGCTGCTACCGCAAATGTACAAGTGAGTAAAGAAGACGGACAGACCGGAGCAGGAGAAATTTTCAAAGATGATATCGATGCACGCCATGTTGACCCAGCAGATCTCAAAGCTCTTGGAGACAATCGGTATGAAACTGTAGAAGATCAAGAAAGGGATATGGATAGTCACGATCGATTTGAAAATGGATTTGACTTTGGGTACGAATATAGTGCTTCTGGTGGCAACGGTGGTCGTCCAATATCTCTGAACAAGATGGGGGCCAGTGATGATTTATCGACTCCGATGTCTACGGCACTAATAACATCGACCTCGACCTCAACATCACCTCCAGGAAAACCCAAGAACTTCAAAAAGAGGAAGGTACCTGTTGCTGCTCATGCACGTCTGGAGGACGTAATGGATCCTCAGGATGGTGAAGAAGAAGGCGGAGAAGCTTTGTTCGGCGCAGAGCGCGGCATAGCAGCAGAACCCATCGATACCGTTCCTCCCGCCCCGCCGCCCTTATCGCATATGACATTAACATCACCTTATGCTACTACTAGCAACGGTGGACATAATGCTGGCGACAATATGAGCGGTGTTGTATTATCATTGAAAAAACGGGGCAAACTCAGCCCGGCAGCACAGGCTGGCCTGCAACTAAAGGAGATGCTCAGGAACCGGAAACGCCAGTTAGCCACTGTTCTTGGTGCATTCTCTCATAACGACTCTCTCGCTCTCGACCAGGCTCTATCGGGAAGATACCCGTTTGCAAAATATGAATCACAGTTGCAAAGTGGTTATGCTACAGGGATGGCAGCTGCCACTAATACTACTTTCAATACTATTCCTACTGACAACGGTAAGGCCCCCAAGGCCCACCGATAAGTCCTTCTCGTCTCAGAAAGAAGAGGGGGAGAGTGCTTCTCTCAGAGATTAAGAAGGCTTCTGTTCCCGTGGATGAAAATAAGAGGCTACCTGAATGTGCCTTCTCATTCGAACACGATAGCCCCAGTACGTTCTTTTCTAATCTTTTCCTATTTAACTTGCCTCATTGCCTTTGTTGGACATCGATACATTGGAACCATAATGTATCACCTTCCATGAATCCATGAATCCAGCATCGGACCGGGTAAGAGCAACGAAAAATGAAGTAGCATACTTGCAAGGACGGTTTGATGCAGAATTCACACGTCAAGCTGCTAAGGCTGCAGAAGCTGCTCGACAAGCTGCTCTTGTCGTCTCTAAGATGCAAAAATCAAAGCATATCGAGCGTGTTGCAGACCAACGTCAAAACGTTCAGTCTACTGCCATCTCTGCTCCATCTTCCAGGACTATTGGGCTACCCACGACAGTAATTAGTCCAAGTAATGGTGGCGCGACTACCGGAAGCTTGGCTCCTGGGAGTGTTACCGGGAAGCCTGTCGTTAATTCGACATCGAAGGCGAAAGGCAAGAAGAAAAAGAAACGGTCCGCTTTAGCGAATGCCTCTAATCCGCACCATCTGCGAAATTACATTCCATCTCGTCTGCCTAACTCTAGTGGTCTCTATCACTCTAATGGCTATAATGGTGGACACCACTCTTCTGGCGCGGGATCTGCTGGAGCTGGTATGACGGCGTTCAACATGCAGAGTTATCTAGGACCGTTTCCATTCCGATTTTTGTCTGCTGCTCTCCCTCCGCGGAAGAAGCGCACGTCGGGAGGGGTGACACCGTTGGTGACGAACCTGACAAACCCGGAGGAAGAGTGGATGTGCGCCTTCTGCGAGTACAATCTATTCTATGGAGATGAAAAGGCCTTTAAGAAGGCCCTGGCGCAGAGAAAAACGATTTTGAAGAGGAGAAGGCGGGCGATGGAGAGGGCTGCTGCGGCAGCTGCTGGAAGGAAGAAGGGAGTTGCGCCGACGGCTAATGGTGTGACTGGAACAGGAGTCGAGAGGGATGAGGAAGGCGAGGATGACTATGAGGATGAGATGGTTGAAGAGGAGCAAGTTGCTATTGGTGGTATTGCATCCGGGAGGCAGCAACGGAAGGAACACATTGAACAGGACCGAGACCGGGACAAGGGAGATGGAGGGACTCATTTAGGATAGAAGGATAATATTGGTCTGGAAGGATTTTCAATTCTGCATGATTCATTTTTTTCAATTTTTTTGCATAGTCCGGCATTCACTTCATTAATTTTACTTTTACTATTTTTTTTTTCATTCAATCTGTTGCATTGCATTTTGACTTCTTTATGCATCCGCACTTATATTTTTTGTATATGAAAAAGATTATCTAGTTTCATTTACACGAAATTTATTTTTTCACTGCTTTATGTCAATTTCTTTTTTGTTTTCAATTTATAGTAGGTTGAATAATAAATGCCGTATTTCGGCCATCAGGATGATATGAGTTGGACGTACAAGTATAGCGAGGAAGCAGCATGACGATTGCATCTCATCGAGAACACAAGAAGCGGGCGCTATTCTTGCGAGACATTCTCCGTGTCGACGACGTTTCGCCTTGCTCCCCCTTGTCCTGACGACGCGTTTGTGTGAGTATTTGTGTGTCATACGGAAGGCCTGAGGAAGGGGATGATGCCAGGCAAGATAGATGGACACCGAGAGTAATCTAATCTGGCATTGGCATTAAATCCTATCACCGGATCTTTCCCTGCTGCTTTGGATATAGTATAATTATTCAATCTAACGCTCTTTCTGCCCCTTGCGGCTCACGCTAGCGTCGTACGGGATCGCAGGGCTGAACACAGGTCCACTAGCTCCAGTCGAGGTCCAGGATCAGGTTCAGTAGTCTCCGAGAGCCCGCCCCCCTTTTCAGTCACGGGCGTCGTCTCTCGCTGCAAAGTACTGCCCGACAGACCGCCTCTCTGCCTCTTCCCCCCATCCTCTCCAGGTCTGGATTTTTTTTCTTTAAAAAAATCCTTGAAACCCAGAAATCTTGTTTTTTAAAAAAGTAAAAAAAAAAAGAGATAAGAAAAAATAAACAGTTGTCCCCCGGGGAGGAGTGATAAATAACATTGTTATCAAACCCCCGTAAAGTGGTGGTGAGTGTCCGAGTTGGAATTGATTAAGGCTGATAAATCAAAAAAGACACATGCAGAGAGAGTCACATAACAGAAAAGAAAAGAAAAAGGGAGTGGTTGTATGTGATTTTATGTGGCAACGGGATGGGGTATAATTTCCTTCTGCGGTTTCCGTAATTGCAGAGGCAAACCCATCTCATTCTTCCCCGTCGGCTTTGCCGTATTCTATTTTCAAACTCCTAAGTGAATTCCGGAGTGTAAAATAGGCTCTTCTCTCTGTTTTTGATAATTTGATCCCAACCTTCTCTTCTTGTGTCTGTGCAATCACTTAACCCATTGACTGACTTTGACCCTTCTTTTTTCATTTTATTTTTTCTTCTCATTCGTCCAGAAGCAGATTCGATTTGCCATTACCATAAATCTCCACGTGCGGGTGCCGTTAGTGTTTAACAAAGTTATGTGCGAGTAGATGAATTGTTCACCGAATCCCCCCACCCACCTCTCTTTTTGGTTTATAAGTCATCCATTCACCCATTCCTAAACGATGCTCTCCCCGTCTCCGTCACGCTCCCCAAACCCGCGAGCTCACCATACTCTACCGCATCTTCATCTACACCAGTCGAATACACGCCCCCCTCCGCATCTTCTCCATATCCACCAGGACGTAACAAGCAAATGTATGCAACTGCCGCCTCGCGTGCCCCCGCGATGCAGTACTCTTCTCTCGGTGATGCTCTCGGCGGATCGGCAGCGGCTGCAGCTGTAGCGTCTCGTCATCCTCAATCGTCAACCTCGTTTGCAGCTCCCGCCGTTTCCCCTATTTCTGGAGCAGGACCGGAAGCAACTTACTCTCCTGTTGCTGCTGCGGGTGTCTCAGGGGACGGGAGAAGCTACTCGGCCTATCCTCCGTCGTCTTCGTATGACTATCACCATCATCAGCATCAGCATCCCTATCAATCTTCTTCTGCGGCTTCTGCTCCGGCTTCAGCAACTTCTCCGTATGAACCCCATGCTTCCTCTTCCTCCTCAACTTATGTTAGCCATTCAAACACTTCTGCTACCCAAACCTCTTCCCTCCCGCCTATGCGAACCGCGTCTCCCATTTCACACACCAGCATTCATGTGAGTCACCAACAACCACAATATAGTAATTCATCCTACATGTCCTCCTACCAACAAAATCAATATCCTTGGACCTCGGATGAACCTCATCCATCTTCTTGGTCACAGCAACAGCAGCAGACACAACAACAAGGTTACTCTGCGTCAGCAGAGTCGGGCCCGTTCGCCGCTGCGAATCGCCCCAGTAGCGATATTACTACTAGTCCACATCAAGAACAACGACCATATGTTATTGGGACGGGGTCAACACCCCATCAACAACAATACTCGCCGCGTGCGTCCTACCCAAGCACTCATTCGCCAACGGGTCCTGCGAGAGGGAAGGGGCGTGAGTATAGTGCTCACGGTACGGAAGCTGCTCCTCCATTCCGATCACCGTCGAATACTGCTACAACAGCGAACTCCGGATCTTTCATCCCCTCCCTTTCTGATCTCTCAAAAGTGCGTGGTTCTTTAATTCCTAATATCTGGTTCATGCTTACTGACTTTGAGACTTATTTGCCTTTATTTTTAATTTACCTAATTTATTTAATTTTTCCGTCTGGGCCCACCACAGATATCTCGTACATATCAGCAACTCTACGACGATTGCCTCTCTATCTCCCAACAACAGCTACCTCACCAATTGCAACAGTCAGGGTCAGGGGGGAAACCGGTATCAGTAGATAGGATAGAAGAGCTGGTGCGCGCGGCAAAGAAGGGACTACAATATTTTCACCCTCATCAACCTTCTCCCCTCATCAATACTCATAGCGTTAGTAGTGGCCCAAGTTCCGCTACTCAACTACAACATGATCGGATACTATCAGCTAGCGAAGATGCTAGGAATGGTGCGGGTATGGAATGTATATCACCCGAACTCAGTGCATCTGTTGTCGCAAGTGCCAGACGTCAGGTTAGTTCTTCGTCAGTGCTCATTTATTTCATTTTTAATTTATCGACTATTGGTGCTCGTTTTGGAATTACTATTCTGATCGCTGACTTTTGTTTCGTTCTGTTTCACCTACGCCGGTTGCGGATAAATTACGGAAACTAAACCAATTTTTACGTTTTTTAAATGGGGGGTTCGTTTGTTTGATTTAGGGCGACGCGCCTGAAGGACAGAGCCAGAAGTGTTTGGGATGCGAAGCTACTTCAACGCCGGAATGGAGGAGGGGACCATTAGGTGAGACTATATTTCCTTGATTAATGAGTTGATGAAGTTGTCAGCACGGTGATGAGAGTAATATTGATCTTATCTTGATACTATTTTACGTCTCTAGGACCGAGAACACTTTGTAATGCCTGTGGTCTCGTTTATGCTAAGATGGTAAGACCTTCTTTCCTCCCCCTACTTTATTATGAGTCTAGTCCTGAAGGAAACCATGCTTTTCTCCTTTGGCTGATCTAGATGAAGAAACGTGTGCAAGGAAACAAGTCAGCTAATAATACTAATAATAACATCAGCCCTCAAGGGAATACAGGAGCGGGAGCTGAAGAATCGATGGCTGCATTTGGTGCAATTCATAGTCCGACTGATGGAGGCGGGATGAGCGATGGAGAACTATCATATGGCTCCCATTGATTGGGAGGCCCTCCCTCTGTTTAGCTTTTTTAGTTGTTTATCTTCCCTTTGTTTACTAATCATCCGCTAGTCAATGATTCTAGTAGTTTGAAGACCTCTCAACACATAAACTACTTTATTGTAAAGTATTAATTTTGACTGACTTCCTCCTTCTTGTATGTTTTTTTTCGCGGGTTTCACGGCTTGGTTATCTATAGGCCTTATAATTTTTTTCTACTTACTATCTCCCTCCCTTTCTTGGCTTATTGGTTAATGGACTTATTGTAACTGCGCCTTACTGGTTTTAATGAATGGAGAAGTTTTTTTTTTCACACCTAAGTTCTCCTATTTCTCAGTTGAGACCGGGACATTAGCACCCTAGGATTTGACCTATCTAAAGCCAAATATCAAAGCGAATAGCATTTTGTGACTTCAACTAGTTTACGTGGGGAGGGGAACTGGGGACTGTCCTGAATATAGAAAAATTATACCAGAAAAATGTATTTTTTCCCCCTCTGCTTAGTCTCGTGTTTCATCGCTTGACAGCGCTTCACGTATTATTTTCGTCATATTGTATATCATATCATTATCAAATTCACAAAAATCTGCGTCATGCAAATTAAACTTGCATCTGCATACCGTGCTATTTTAGGGGAGTGGGTACTTGATAGAAGATGGGCTAAAGTCCATGTTATTGGTGCATGGTCTCGGAAGGGGAAAGATGACCTTGGATAAACCCCACGTTTTTCTAAAGATGATTTAGACACTGCCTTTCAAATTATTAATGAAATTCAGAAATAGAGTCTAAAATTTCTGTTCTTTTCGAGTCCCTCAGAGTCAGTACCCAGTGGTTTGGAAGGGAGGAATTTAAAATTGTATTCCGTATTCTGTTTGTGTCTTTAAGCGCTGAATCGACCTTTTCCCCCTAAATAGCATGGGAAGTTTCAAGACTTAGTTTTCTCTTTGTCCTATGCCCTTTGTTTCATGTTTCATGACCCCTATACGGTGACCATGATCAAGTACTTTAATAATTTGTAACTCCTTTATACCCGGAATCAATCAAGCTTAATGTTTGAACCTGAAGTTGAGAAATGCGCGTATCTGCATTTATGTGCGCATGCGCGTGTGTATACTTATGTGTGGCCCGCATAAAAGGCCGCAACAAACAAAAATGCGAATGGATATTAAGAGGAGTTTCAGATTGAAATTGGAAAAAAAGAAGTAACAAAAGAAGAAAAAACTCGTCACGATACAGTTATGGTGGTCGCCTGAGTGTATATACTCCCAAGTAAAGTTAAATTGCAGATCCACACATTCCGTGGTGGCCAAGCGGTGCAGCATGCATACTATCGTGCTGCTTGTGTGGCGTAAACATGAGTACCGGGAACGGGGGACTTAGAAGACGGTTCTACGGAGAGGCGGGGAAGACGGGATGGGGAGAAATAACGGACAAGTGAAGCAAGGTCTGTGAGTCCTGAATGACTCGTTAAATGTAGATTCACCGCCCAGTTATTTTTCAGTAAGAAAACTCGTAGTCGCTAGATATACTAGTAGGAAGGCCTGATAATCAATGTGGTGGTGTATTCATACCTATATCCACTTCTTATCAATCTTATCAATGATATCGGTGTAACTAGAACCAACATGCAGCAAGCATAAAATTATCACTAACACCTGTATCATTATGACATCCCCCTCACATTCCACTATTCTCTTCTTTGAAACCACCTTCCAATAACATGGGTTTTCCCTCTTTTTATTAATTGGGCATGTTCAAAATTAAAATAGAGAAATGGAAATACGACTATTACTACCCTTTCCGGCCCCTTGCTTCTCTTGCTTCTGAGCTTCGGCATTTCCGAGCTTCTTTACCCATTTATTCTTCTTTGATCTAAAGTATGAACTGGTTGACACGGTACTAACGTTATCATCAGCCGTTTTCCGGGGACGAGGATACTTGTCTAAGAGACCATAATTTGAGATAATTCCCGGTCTGGAAGGGAGGAGGTGTAGGGAGGATGGAGAACGAAGTCTTCTTTTTTTAATAAAGTTTGTTTGTTGTTACTTCTACAGTGCTTCTGTCGCTATTGCTACCTGTGACTACTACTGTCCGAGTCTCGCAGAGCATGGAACCTTGCTCAGCATTACTCCATATGCGTGGTGTATCCGATTTCAGTCGCACATTTTCTTTATCATATAAATAAACCATGATACTCTAGAATTTGGCGGGGAAGAAAAGATGATTGATATATGAGTTTGAAAGTAGCATAGGTGACTCATCATTTGTGTATCCACCAACATCCGCTCTCAACGCACGGGGTAGTCGTGGAGATGGGAGTCAACGTATCAAAAATCGTTTTGGATAACTTGGAATCCAAACAGGGGGGACAGGGGAGGTGATAAGGAGTAAAACAACATCCTGGAACATCCGAGGAGTTGGGATTTCGTGTATCATCCTAACCGTTTTTTGTTTGTACTATTTACGTCTGATTTTTAGTATTAAATATGTTTGTGGCCCATGGTGGAACCTTGAGGCGTCCTTTTCAAGCAGCCCGCTCGGGAACGAAGGTCCTCCGGACCGTCAGCATGCTGAGATAACGAGATTCAGTGTTGTTTATTATTGATAGTGATGGTGTTGATGATGATGCTTCCGGGGTCGGTACAATGATAAACCCCTCTTATTGCATACGAGAAAGTCCGACCTAAACGCCTATAGCTAAACATTCTTTCGCCTGGAAAATTAATAATCACTGATTTAATGGGAGAAACTTGGCTCTCCTTTTTTTCATTTCTCTCATCCCTTAACACCAGATCCCCTCCGCTCATCTTCGTTATTATCTTTATTGTTGTTATAAATAGCCTTTCATACTGAATTAACAATCTTCTTCCTGCATCTTTCATCATGGATCAACTGACCGAATTCAATAAATAGAAGTCAGACATCATTTCCCTTTTTTGAACACAATTGAATTTGCGGTCAATTGAATAAGTTTTAAAAGGATCACAATGAATTAGGGGATCAGCGGCGCGGGTTCGACCGACAAACCTGAAATTTTGGGATGATGATGAATGTGGGGGAACAAGGCAGAAGAAATGGGGGAAAAGAAGTTTTGATAACGTCACCAGCTGTGCTCTCACGAGCAATAAATCTCTTGAAAAACCCATTTCCAATCTCATCAGTATCATTGATAATAACTACAAACAAACTTAAAGTTTTCTACATTGGTATTTGCAACCGAGTCGGGGTTCACGTGAGTATCCAACACTGGGCAGAGGAAGGATCATGAATAAGAAATATTATTAAATACGAGCCTCTCCACTTTCTTGATAGTAACGGCCTTTTTGATACCTATATTTTTTCTTCGGACTTCTCTTCGAGGTCCCTAAAATCTGATCAAAACCGCTCATGACCATTGTCCTGGCATCTTCCTGATACGTACAAACTAAATTTATTTAAAGTCCCCAAACCCGTATGGTAAGCATTCAGATACTTCCCTGGATTGTTGTCATTGGAAGGTCTTATGCGGGAGCTTTACTGTTGAATACGAACGTGAGAATACAAAAATATTGCCGGATTCCCAGTCAGGGCCTTTCGAACTCCATGTAGACATACGTATGTGGGTCCCTCAGCCCAAATACTCTTGCTTTTTCCACCTGTTCTTTTTTGCATATGGCATGCGGATTACAGATCTATCACCGAAAGCCGCTCTTCTTAACCTCCGGAACACGGGAAGGCGGCGATATAAATTTGTCCAGTTTCCAAGATCAAAAAAAAATACTATGACTAACAGATATATATAAACATGGACTATATGAGTAAAGCCACCGGAACGAAAAACAAACAAACAAACCTATCTATATAGGCAGGGTCTTTGGTCTTACTTCTGAACGTAAGACCTATTTAAACATATAGATCAACAAGAAAGCAAAAAAAAAAAAAAAAAAAACGCAAAAGACCATAAGTTTGATTGTCCCAACCGAAAGCCTCATGAATGATTAAAGGACTGCTAACCTGATGTAACTTTTGGACCCATTAATTAATACATAATTATTATTCCTTTCACATCCTCGAATAGGAGACATAGAAAATAACAAACATAGTAAATATCGATTGACTGCAGGTTCGTATGCCTGGTGACTGCGATACGACGGAGGTAACTACTAGATTACATATAATTAACACAAGTGATGATGAGACAGCTAGAAGGAAATGCCATGAATAAGTTGAGTGAGAGGTATATCAAGAATAGACAAAAACAATTTAAAAAAATAAGAAAGTCAGATACTTGTGACCGAAACCGAAAACATCCTGGAGTAATAAAAAAAAAGGTGGGGGAATATCGAAATAAGGTCATCGGCTTTGGAGATTTTGTACATTTTGCGCCGCTCCCTGTATTTGTGTAGAAGTCATTGGCTGTTGAGGAACTGCTATATGTTGCCCGTTCGCGATTTGCTGCTGCTGCAAGGCATACTGATACCTTGCCCTTTGCGCCAATGCATTCTGCTGCTGCTGCTGGAAGTAATTATACGCTGGTTGTTGGTTGAAATTAGCATATGTTTGTTGCACCAAGGTAGTACCAAGTTGTTGTTGCCCTTGAACGACATGCGCTAGCTGACCCTGGGCTGGTCCGGATTGTTGCTGGGCTGCACTTTGATTTAAACGTGCTTGTGCTTGTGCTTGTGCTTGTGCGATAAGACGACTGTTTGTGTTCAACAGATAGGCATGATAAAGACGTGATTGAGCTGCAAGTTCTGGGTGACCTTGATGTCGAGCTATAAAAGTCTGATACATTAACGAAAGTTGCTGTTGATTGACTGGCTGAATCAACTGGAAGCTTGGATGCCAATGCAGTTGACCCTGGGGCTGGGCATGACCTTGGGTAGCCTGATTCCCTGTTTGGTGTTGCTGCTGCTGGGCAACATTCTGAGCTTGTGCTGTAGGAGGACGCTGAACCATAGGTTGATTGACACCCATAGGGCTCGCTCGAGGTACCACTTGCGGTGTACCTGCACTTGCCACGGGAGTATTCCTCCCAGATATTGCTACAGCTGCTGCGCTTGTCGGCATGGGACTTCGAGCCAGGGCTGTAGGGTTTGGGGCTGGAGAACTTCCCGTGTTGCTTGCAGTTGCGGGAGTACTTCTTCCACTCTGAATCTGTTGTTGTATCTGCTGGGCCTGTCGTGGTGCTACGTTCATAGGGTGATGTAAAGCCATTGCATGTGCCTGCTGTTGCTGATAAAAATTTTGCATGACCTGTGCTTGCACTTGACTGAGGTGCATTTGATGCTGTATTTGCCCCTGAGGAGGGACTTGAACCTGTATCTGGACATGAGGTTGCGTTGGCTGTGTTTGTGAGGGTAGCGCAGCTTGAGATTGTGGATGGACAACCGTTTGCGGAGTGGGTTGTCTCTGAGCTTGACCCATTATTTGCTGAGGAGCAGGTGAAGGAGTAGAAGCGGCTGGAGTACTTGGCTTCGGCGCACCCGACATTCGACGCTTGCTAGGAGGAGGCTGATTGAGAAAGTTTGCTGGAGGTAGCGAAGGAGTAAATGACGCATTTTGCTGGGGTTGCAAAGGCTGAGGCTGAGCTGTCTGAGGGACTAACGGATTAGGCGCTTGGACAGCTGCAACGGGTTGAGTGGAAGGTTGTATAGGAGGCTGATGAATTGGGAGTTGTGGAATAACAGGTTGAGTAGTGGGTTGTGAAGATTGTTGTATAGAAGGTTGCGGTGGAGCAGACTCGTTTGATTGTTGCTGCTGTAGTTTGGCTGGAGATGCTCGTTGAGCAGGGGCTGATACGGCTTGTATATGGTGTGGAATCTGTTGTACAGGAACGGTGCTTGGATTTGGTTGGTGTATGGTGGCTCCATTTGTAGAATTAGGCTGCGAGTAATGACTGGTATGCTATAGAATGGATTTAGTATAATGAATTCTAGTGCCACTGAAGTATAAGGATATACATTAGGAGTGATCTGGGGAGCACTGCCCCCATTCGAATAAGTTGCCATCAAATTTCTTTGCAAGCCCACTGGAATGTTTTCCGGATGATTTGTAGGCGGTATTGGATTTTGCTTGATAGAAGCCCTCCTTTGTTCAATAAAGTCGAGGGTCTTGTAACTAGAATGATAATATATGTCAATGAACGACCGAAAGTTGCAATAAAGTACGTACTTCGGTTTTCGCGATGTCAGTTGAGGATTCATGAACTGCAGTATCTTAGTACGCCTGGCCTTTTCCGTTTCATCTTCCTCAAGATCAACCATGGCAGTAGCTTTACGTTTGAGTGATTTTGGAACATTAGGAGTCGATACTCGTAAAACACTGTTCACAAGCCGAGCTAATTGAGGGTTTGGATCGAGACACAAAGGCGGAGATATTGTCATCTAGGAAAGGTCAATAAATAACCTATTGTAAGACAACCGCTGCTATTTTCCATACCAGAATTTTAGACTCCAACTCCAAGGCATCCAGATCCGTCCATGTTGATCCTGCTTTAGCATTCAGTGCACAGATATCTGCCCATAAAGTTTCACCGTTCGGATGCAAAACAACTCGCTGTACATCCGGATTCTCAAGAAGCGGGTCTTTTGCCTTTGGAGGGCGATAGTCAACAAGTTCTACTATTAAACAGCCTTTAACACATATTAGTAAAGTTACTTATATCACCGCCACGGCCATGATTCACCTTTGTAGTATGTAACACCCGCGTCGTCAAATATTTGAATGAAGTCGGTTGGTATCTTACAAGCGCGTATATCTTCAAGAATTGTCTTCTGCTCCTGTTAATGCTTGTATTTGACAATTCATGTGATAGAGACACGTACTGAAATTTGGTTGTTGTAGAGGAACTTTGGGCCATTATTCAAGGTCCAATGACCCGGATATAGGTGTACGGAAAACGACGGAGGAGATTTCTCGTGCTCCTCGAGTAGCGCGATATCATCACGCATGATGTTATATCCGCCAGATTTCATATGGCGTCGACAATGGCGACGACAAAGCAGGACTTGAGCTCAATGGTTTGTGGTCAAGCGCGCCTCAGTCAAGTCAAGTCAAGTCAGGTGAAAGTCAGGGTTCACACGCGGTGTGGCTGTGCACTCCGGGCTTTTGAGATTTTAGTTAGTCACTTTAGTCATTGTCTTAGCAGCTCTCCAAGGCGGTCAACTCTTGTTCTCAGATCAATAACTCGAACATGGAGGGTCAGTTCAGAGAGGTCAGATACATCGGATTTCCCTATTCAGACAATGAAACATTCACTTAATCCAACGGAAACAAGCTTCTTGAATTTTTGCACGATAGAAATCCTCAAGTGCGGCAAATTGCACTTTCAAACCTTCTCGGACACACCCCTAAAGACTCGCCTCATAGAAGGATATTTTTCGAAGGGATCGGAGGCAGCGGTCTAAGACCCAAGACAGAGAATGACTGTATTAGGGACTTGAAGCTTTTGTGTCGGGATCAATTAGTAAGTAACGCATATAATCAATCACCTTTGAGCCATTTGGAGAATCTGACATTGCGTAAACTTCCAAGGCTATCGCCCATGATGCATTCAGAGCGCTGGTTAATCTCTCTGATAATCCAATTTTGAATGCTTCACTCTCAGAATCAAGCTTCCTGTCTTTCCTGGTTTCTTATATTCTCGTTAGTCCAGACATAGACTTCTCCGTTCCTTCTTCATCTGAACTCCACGGATTCGGCAGAATCCTCCCTCAATCTGCGCAGATCTAGCGTGCATGTTACTATCAAACATAACGTCCCAACCATCTACTTGTGCAGCACTAATATCTCTCAAAATATCGGTGATCCCGGTCCCTTCTGCTTCGCCCCCATTTTATCCCCCAGACGCTCATTCGGGGACAACTATTGTGCCATCACCATATCCTTCCGGAAAACTAAAGAAGACCTTGGCCCTTCCATTACTTATTCAGGCCTTCGTACAGGGCGCCAATGTAGATGAGCCGCTAGAAAAGCGTCCGCGAAAAGCGAATCTACACTTTTTATCTAGTGTTTTTGCCAATATCACAATGGTATGATTATCTAGTTGATAATTAACGATCAATTAGGATAATTATTAACGATGCAAAAAGTCATCCGCTGGACGGATTTTTTTCCTTTCCCCCCTGCCTATAGACCCTCTTACAACTAGCCCAGAGAATGGGGAAATGGAGTATCCATTATCGCAACTTGTTCCCTTCGTCGAGCACCCTGACCTGATTAGGAGAGGCGGTGTTGCATCTACTTTAAAGTAGGTAACCCATACATATATTTTACTCAAAAAAAATTAACATAATAATTAACATAATATAGACATTGTGCGTTCCATGTCCCCGCCCATAAAGCTCTATTATATCCGGAATCAGAACTAGTAGCTGTGCTACCTTCAAGTTTAACCGCTCCGGGTATGAACATCTTACCGTACGTTCTTTTACCGTTGGCAGGCCCTGAAGAGTTCGATTTAGAGGTGAGGTTGTTTTGATGATTGTTGCCTTCAGAAGCTCTTATGCTCTTCCGTAGGACCAAGAAAAGCTCCCCGCAGCTCTCCAACTCCTACCGGATACAAAACAAAGGGAACCCGATGAAGTCTTGAGACTTACTCATGTTGAAACATTGATTCTATTATGTACGACTAGAGCAGGACGTGAATTTTTACGGAACAACGGAGTTTACGAGATTGTAAGAGCTCTGCATTCAGCTGAGAAGGTTGATAAGGTTGGTACACTTTTACTTTATCATTTACGGGGCCTTTTCCTTAAAGCCGCAAATTAGATATCCGAACGTGTGGAACATTTAGTAAATTTGGTAAAGGGTGAAGAAGGCGCTTTGCATGAAAAAGAGGGAGATGGTTGGACTCATCGGACACTCGAATTAAACGATGAAGGAACTGTAAAGATGCTAGACGAGAGTAAACAGGAAGAAGAAATAGATGTCGAGAAAATTAATACGACCAGTTCCCTGTTGGATGAGGATGACGACGAAAAAGTAGTTGAGATTTGAGATGAGATTGTGTGTATACTTGTACTTGCCAAAAATGTGTTGTTCTATATCATAGTCTATATATTGGATGTAGATCCGAAAGACGCACTGGACTCTTATGTAATCTTCACTTGACTGATTGATCACGCTTTTTCTAAATGACGCGTTTTCGAGTCGCGTCGAGTCGCTAATTCCCGCGTGAGGAAGCGGGAAACCACAGCAACGCAAATGACGGAAAACATAAAAAAAACATAATGTTCCCGAAATTTCGTTTCTGTCAAGAATGCTCAATATCCCCTATCATTACATCTTTATGACTAGCTCAGGGCTGTCGGTAAGTGAATCCAAGGTAACCCACGACTTATCCCCGGCTTCCGAATTTGAAGGGCTTCAGTATAAAAGAAAGTCGTTATCCATGATTATTGGACTAACTAACCTTCGCCCTTCTCTGCCTATCGTTTGAATCTGTTCTGCTGTGCAGAAAATTCCACTCCCTATACATACCAATCCCTTGATTATTCACAAAGTATCGTGTAAACGACACTATATAAACACAGTACAAAAATGCGCTTCTCTACTGCTTTCTCCGTAATCTCTGTTGTAGCACTTGCTGGTACAGCATTGGCTGCTCCTACCCTTCGCCTTGTGAGTAAGCTAGATAATGTCTAGTAATTAGGTTGTTCTTAATTTTCTCTTTGTGAATAGGATCGTAGACAAGATAACTCCACTGGATTGGTCGGTGGAATTCTCGGAGGTGTAACAAGCACCGCTGAGGGTGTTGTAAACGGTGCTGTTGGCGCTGTGGGTAACATCGTAGATGGAGTGACTGGTTCCTCTGGTGTGGGCGACCTACTCACAGGTGTCACTGGTACCGCTACTGGTGTGGTCAACGGTGTTGTAGGCACTGTTGGCTCTGTGGCTGATGGAGTTGTTGGACTGAAAGCGCGTCAGGATTCATCTTCTGGCCTCGTCGGAGGCTTAGTCGGTGGAGTAGTTGATACAGCGACTGGTGTCGTCAATGGTGTTGTTGGCGCCGCGGGAAACGTTGTTGACGGACTCACTGGGTCCAGCGATGTTGGCGACCTTTTATCAGGTGTAACAAATACCGCTACTGGTGTTGTTGACGGAGTCGTCGGTTCTGTTTCTTCTGTAGTTGATGGTGCTACGGGTCTGTAATTCACGTAAGCTTAAGCGCCTTTTTTTTAGAACTTGAGCACGCGTTAACTTGTTAAATATTTAGGCAAGCCTGTCTCCAAGTTGCTCAGGAAGTGTTTTGATATCTGGGTTTAATATAGTTTAGATTTGATATTGGCGGGTTCCATGAGACTGTCGTTAGCATAATTTTCTCTTTGGAATAACAGGATTGAAACGGAATGAGCTTAATTTTCTGTTGCGTGATCAAATGGAATGATATTGCAATATGCCCAAACCTAGTTTTCAGATTAAAACAAGACATAACCACTTAAGGTCATCAATACAACTGAGTTTATTTTTTCGACAGCTGAACTGCGCATTGATAAATTTGAATGTTTCTAAACTTAATCCCGCTAGGCAATCCGATACAACAATAACACAGTCTCACGTGCTGCCCTTCCAAAAAAAGACCAAACTTGGTATATAAATAGCAGGTGGCGAGTTGACACATATTTGTCCTTCCATCCTTGATTAATCCATGTTCATCAATTGAATTACTCCACACCCCGTCGTAATGTACCGCTAAAACTTCCCAAGCTGGTGGACCTTCTGATCAAATTGTCGGTAGAAGCAATAGCTAGAACAAATACTACGCTCGTCAATCATGAACCCCACTTTTTTGTCGTGTTGTTCTGCGACAACGCGCTTTTAGGACCTCGCAACAAACTGTTTCTTTGGGCTGTTCAATCCACTTGCTGTGACCCATCTTTCTCGTATACTTAGTTACAAGGGAAAATGGCTCTGCTTCTTCAAGAGTCTGAAACTATATAAGACTACCAGAATGCTATACTCTGATTTCCCCCAAAGCGAGCTCTCGCTCTTCACTACTTTCGTCTCGTCTCGTTCATTACTTGGTCTGTGACCAGGCTTCTTCTCCGCTGTGCGGTTCCTGCTCTTTACTTCTAACTCTCCCTTTCTACTTCCTTTCTCGTTACTGTAAACAGCTACTCTTCTGTGACGTACTAGCTTTTTTGTATCGTTGGAAGTCTTTGGTCTGTCAATATGCGTTTGTCTGTGACACTTATCTATACTGTACTTGCCATTGCTGGCACGTCATTCGCTGCTCCCGGGCCTTTAGAGTACGCTATTGTAGTATGTACCTTATCTCCTTCCTACCAGGTCGATCTGTTAACCTCTCTTTCTATATCAAGGCGAGGCACAAGAATGGGAACGCCGATAATGGGACTAACAATGGAGCAAATAACAATGCAGCTGCAACAGTCACTGTAACGGATTGTACTGCTGTAGTAACGGTTAGTATTTTCTTGTCGACGATTAACCTCTCGTATTGATCTTATAACTAAATAGGCTGCAGCTGCAGACGCTACCGCATCAGATGTAGCAACGGCTGCTGACGCTACTGTAACAGACGCTGCTGCAGCTACTGATTCTGCTGCAACAGCAAGCTCAGCGACTCTTGTTGTAGGTAGCTCAACTTGTTCTAAAGACAACATCTACTAAGATTCAATAAATTCAGGCGAGACGAAACAAGGAAAATAATAATAACAATAATGCCGCAGCAGCAACTGTGACTGTTTCAAACTGTGTAGCAACTGTAAGTAGTGGTGATCTGTATATGTGCGATTCTATTAACATGACTTCAAAGGCTACTGACGCTGCTGCTGCCTCAGCTGCAGACGCTACGGCAACTGACACTGCTGCTACGGATGCTGCCGCTGCCGCCGCTACTGATACAGCAGCTGAAACGGATACAGCTACTACTGCGACAACAACTGATGCTACCGGAACCACCACGAAAAAGACGAAGGCTAAAAACAAAAATGCCAATACTAACGCAAATGCTTCGACAGCTGACACTGCAGCAGCGGATGCTACTGCCACGGATGCTGCTGCTGCTACGGATACTGCTACAGCAGCTGGAACAGACACAGCTACAACCGCTACAACTACGGATGCTACCGGTACCACCACGAAAAAGACGAAAACGAAGAACAAGAATGCAAATGCAAACGCAAACGCCGGAGCGGCTGCTACAGGTACTGCAGCTAATAGCACGGATACTGGTGCCGCCGCAAACAGTACAGACACGGACAGTACTTCAAGTGGTACTACTGGGACGAACCAGGCTACCGTTGGCGATCTTCTAACTGCTCTTGGTGGGTGAACTCTGTCTGTTTTAATCGATCTATATTTATATAGAAATTATAGGTATGAGCGACTCTACTCCCGCTACCGACTTCATTACCGGTCTCGAAACTGCCTTGTCTGATGCTGAAACTGGTGCTTCTGCAACGACCGCATCGGATTCTGGTGCCACAGCTGGTGATGCTACGGCGTCTGGAACAGGAGCAGCAGCGGGTGATGGTACAACAACAGTCGATAATTCAGCAACTGGAAATGCGGCTGGAACTAAGAGTACTACTACCACTGGTAAAACTACTAAGAACGCACAGTAAGTGCACATAATTCTACAAATTCCGATATCTTATTTATATCTAATATATTTCTTAATATGATCAGGGCACTTCGTTTCCGCAGGGGATCAACTAACTTGAAGCGTCTTCCAGTTGATTACTAAGCTTCTATTTCGGGTTCAACTTGAAGGAGGACTTCTTAATTGAATGATCGTCTTTTTAACTTTGAATTTCCACGCTTCATAGATAGTAATCAAGTTTGTTTTTGGTGCAAATGGACTATTAAGGACAGCTTTACATTAATTTATGTACGCCTAGGTCAGTTACAGTAGCAGGGCTCAACGGTAGCTAGTATTGGTGCAATCAGTTGTAAATTATTTTCTAATAACTTCTAAATTGACGATGCCTCCTTACATGGTAAGCTAGAGCAATTTCCATTGCAATAAGAATGTTCCACGTCCTACAATACAACCCGAGTGTACTTAAGGAAACATGAATAAGAGAAAATTAAAGATACAAAGTACCTCGGGAAACACAGTGATTACATATAAAAGAATTAGCTATAATATTAAAAAATTACAAGTGAAATGAGTTCATTGTTTATGAGATGGCCCTAGTGCAGCATTTCTTCTTCGCTTAGCACTTCGTCTGATCTCACTAAGGTCGCTCTCCACCTCCAATTCCTTACTGGCAGTTAACTGTTGAATGGCCTTGCCAAGTCCTGTGAGTGCCTGTGGTTGGACTCCTCCGCTTTTGTTCTTCCGTTTTTGGCCACCACAGCCATTGCCACTAGAACTCCCGTATGCGCCGGCAGGCACCGAAGATGTGAGGGGTAACGGAAAAGGTGACGGTAGCTCATCTACAGCTAGTGAATGAGGGTTTGGAATGGGAACAATTGTAGTAGATAGAACACCGTTAGCGCCACCTGCATAACCACTATACGAAGGTGGAGGAGACCCTCCCATTTTATTGCGAAGTTTGCGAGTATGGGAACCCGTTCTTGAGTCGAGTGTTGCGTCTGAGTTAGAATTTGCACGTCGTTAGTCTTAGATATCGAAAGAAAGGACAGTTACGAGCTCACCTGTTATGCCTTCACCATCCTTTTCTTCTCTGGCACGTCGCCTTCTCTCCTCAATTCCTTCCAGTAATCGCTCTCTGACACGGTCCCGTCCTTTCCGCCACTCCTCCTCAACGCGATTGCTCTCTTCTTCATATGCTGTGTTGACGGCCTCATGTGCGTATTTTTCTTCTGAAGCAAGCTGGGCGAGCCTCGCCGAGCGCTCGAGAGAAAGCGGATATAGACGCAACATGTAAGCTGGCGACATTTCTGGGTGTGTACAAAGTTGTAATGCAGCAGTTTGGAGAGAGGTAATGTTTTCTGAGTATTGGCGGGCTCTGAGAGGTGGAGAATGATAAGAGAGGATGAAGAACGAAATGTGAGACCTTGTTCTGCATTAGATCAATGAGCAAGAACGAACTCACAAGTCTTTCTTATCTGCCATCTCCCTGCTAAGCCTTCCAGCGATCTCTCTTCTTTTCCTGTCTTTCTTCAGATCATCTCCGAAATGTGCTATATGTCGGGCAAAGTTGCATATACTGTTAGAAATGGATTGCTCTTTCAAAACTACTTTAGCTACACTAACCATGCCTTGAGGACGACGCCAGTGAAGACCCGTGGAATGCTATATTAGTATCGTGGGGGTCTGTAAGTGAGCCGTTTGCCGTGCGAGATTTATGTACAGGGGCGTAAGGTAATGTGAACATGCCGGGCTGTGGGGGCATCAGATACCTGTAATTCAGTCTAAAACAGAGTTTGCAGTACCTTGAGAGAAGGACAAATAAAGCGGGTTGGAGAGACGGTTTAACATCCACGTGACTCTCGATTTTTTTTTTTTTTTTTTTTTTTTTTTTAAATTTATTAAGGTCTGGCAACTGAACATAGCAGCGTACCACAGACCCGCTCGGACTAGAGCGATCACTGAAGCACCTACATAATTACACAGTAACTAGTTAGGCTGGAGAAAAAGGAAAATAAAGAAAAGAAAATGAATAAAAGAAAAGCCATCATTGTGCCTAAGCACGACAACACATACATTGTCCAAAAAAGAAGAGATGAAAAATTATAAAAGAAAAGAGAATGGCTAGATCTCAGGTAGGTACAGGTGGTTTAAGACCAATAGAATTGGTTTTAAGGAAGTCAAGAAGAATTTGAATACCAAATTTAGTGCAAAAAAGTGGGTCACACCATGGAGTAGAGGGGATAGAGAAATTAATACGATAAAGAGAGGGGGTGATAAGTAAGCAATTGTATAAAAGATGGTTGATATCCTGAATAGACGCATTTTTGCACGGGCAATCATGAGGCTCCGGAATATTGAAATGACGATAGTATTTGCCGCAAAAACAGTGTTTGGTGGCAATACGAACAAAGCGCGAGCAGAGTGAGTGGTTATGTAGAAGATCTTTATATTGAGACTTCACTTTAAGCGTCGGATAGGAAAAAGCCATGAAGCTGGGGGAGAAAGGTCCCGGTTTGTTTTTGAAAGCTTCCCAATAGTAGGTACAGTTGTCAAGAAGGTCTTTTGTAGAGATCAAGTTACAAAAGGAGGCTGTAATGGGTGTGCTATTAGGTATGGGGGACGCCGCAGCTTTACCTGCTAAGTAATCGACTTCTTCATTGCCTTTAACACCTTTGTGGGCTGGGCACCAAATGAGCGAAATTGAGAAAGAGGAGTTGGAAAATAAAATTTCTGATATGAGATTATAAATTTTAACATATGCAGGGTGATGAATAAAGGAGGCAGGGTTTTTGGATAATAATTTGAGTGAGGAAGACGAGTCTGTGTAGAGGATAGCCTTATTGAAAGTTGGAGCATTCGAGTTTAGGGAAAAAAGGAGTTTTGCTTTTAAAAGCTGTAAAGCTTTAGTAATTGCAAAAATTTCCGCATCGAATGCCGTGGATGTAGGCAACAGACGATCCTTTCTAGATCCAATAGCTAAGCCGTTAAGATAAACAATCACGGCAGAACCAGTAACGTTTCTTCTAAGCCAATAAGGGGACAGTCCTCGATGGACAACAGATGAGGTGAGAGTAGCTGAACCATCAGTGAAGAAGAAAATAGTTCTAGAAGAGCTACGAACAGATGAGTTAATGTCCTCAATGAATTTATCTCGATCTTTGCCTTTAATGCCTGCTTTGTTAATAATAACAAAACGAGAAGGGAAAGCATAATCAAGAGGGAGAGAGGAAGGAGGAAATGGGCAAATAGACGCTTTCTCAAAAAACGTAGAATGATCAGAATAAAATTGAGTAAGAGGGAGATAAAAAGAATTATCAAAAGAATTAACAATAGCACTTGGCCAATAGGAAGATGGACGAGAGGTGAGAGTGGAATGGCAGTATTTAAAATATCTTTGATTTAGAAGATCAGAAATATACGGAATAGATAAAAAGTTATGAAGAAAATGTGTAGGGGAAGTTTTAAAAGCGCCAGAAATTTTAACTAAGCATTTGTTTTGAATTTTTTGTAATGACGAAATAATAGTTTTAGGGGGAGAGGTGGGGTTATACCAAAGTTGGAAGCCATAAAAGAGAATGGGAATGACACAAGAAATATAAATGTGACGAAGATGATGAGGAGAAAGTCTTACAAGAGAGGAGAGAAACATGCGCAAAGAGAAAAACGCAGATAAAGCTTTTCGAGCCATGAAAGTAGCATGAAGTTTAAAAGATTTGTTGCGTAGAAAATAAAAACCAAGCCATCTCAACATCGGGTAATGATTGACGTGAAAGGGGTTAGAGTCATAGTCTAGGAAGGAAAAAGACATCAAGAGGGTACGGGAAGGGTTGTATTTTTTGAAAAAATGAAGAAGTTCAGTTTTAGAAAGATCAAGAAAGAGACCTTGAAGGCGGAGTTGATTCTTGAAAAAATAGAAAGAGTTATATATAATAGTATGCGCTTGGGAAGGAGAGGAATAATGGCAAAGTATTGCAATATTATCAATATAAGAAAATGCTATAACATTAGGTATACGAAAAGCCGATAGAGTTAGCGCAGTGTATATAACTGATAAAATAGGGGAGAGAGGGGATCCTTAAGGAATGCCAATGTTTGACAGTTGAAAAGTTGATGAAGTGGAGCCATTGATATTAAAAGAAATGTGTCGACACGAAAGGAATGATACCACCCATCTACAGATCTTGGAGAAAAAACCGAAGTGGTATAGCAGATGAATAAGACGCGAGTGAGATAAAGAATCGAAAAAACCCTTGATATCCATTGTAAGAATGGAAAAATTATGTGATGGGTGTTTCTTCTTTATCTTTGACATGGAGGACATAAGTGATACTCCGGCGTCTGCAGTAGAGGAAAAAGGTTTCCCTCCAAATTGATTAGGGGGAATAATAGGGAAACGGATAGAGTCAAAGGAAAGACGATTGGCAATAATCTTTTCCAAGAGTTTAGAGAAGCATTCGAGTAGTGAAATGGGGCGATATGACCGAGGGGACGAGTAGTCCTGCTTGTTAGGTTTAGGTATTACCACGATAAGGGCCTGGCGCCAAAGCAACGGATAATGAGAAAAATCAAGGATAGAGTTAAATAGTTGAAGTATGAATGAAGATATAAAAGGAAAAGAGTATTTGATAAACTTGTAAGAGATATGAGAGTGACCCGGAGCGGAGGAATTAGAAGTGGGTTTTAGTGCATTTTCAATTTCTTGTAGAGTGATAGGAATGAAATCCCGAGGAGGTAGTGGGGGAGAATCTAAAGCAAGGGATGCGTAAATAGGGAAAATATTAGGGGGAGAGAAAAATTCGTTAAAGAAGCCCTGTGCAATTTCATTAGTGAGAACTGCAGGGCCAGAAGAGAAAGAAATAGAGGAAAGGAAAGGATTTTTTCTGGGTTTTGTGCACCAAGATCGAAGAGACCAAATCTCTTTTTCAGTGCAATTATCTATGATTTTTTTAAAATGGTCTTTTTTGGTTTTATTCACCAATTGTTTGTAAGCAAATCGATGAGCAGAGAAGGAAGGATCAGAAGAAGAAAGAGAAGATAATGAAACATGAGCATTCTGCAGCTCATTGTTCCACCATTCATTTTTTTTGAAATAAAACGACGACAGGGATGAGGAAGAATTATTTTTTCTTTTCTTTTCAAGAACAGAGGACTGAATAGAAGAGAAAGTGCGAGAGAAGCAATTATGCAAGGCAAGGACCAAAGAATCAATATCTGCACATGAAGAAGGGGGGGAAAAATGAAGAGAAGGGGAAAATTTTGCAAAATGTTCCAACCATAAAGTTTTGTCAACAAAATTGAAAGAAAATTGATCGTTACAAGTGGAAGAATCATGATGGGAAGAAGAAGGAGGAAAAAATTCAAAATTGATCTCAATAAATAAATGATCAGAGGAGTTAAATCCAAAATCAGAATGAGCCATCCAGTTGAACGAGAGCAAAGAATTTGTTAAAGAGTTATTCATAAGAGACAGATCAATAATAGATGAAGAGGAGGACGAGTTAGGAGCGATACGAGTTTGGACCCCTAAAACATTGAAACAAAAAAGGTCTTGCTCCGCAAAATAAAGACATAACTCTTCCGATTTAGAAGAGAGCTTATCAATTGGGGAGCCCCATGCCGGGTGTTGGAGGTTAAAGTCTCCAACTACGAGAGTAGGGTTAGGGGGGATGTCATAGTTAAGAAGTTCCCGAAAACACGAATTATCGTTAGCTCCCGGAAGACAATAAACATTGAGAATGTTAAACGACGGAAGATGAGATTGGGATATGAATTTTAACAGAAATAAATGTGAGGATTGAAAAAAGGTAGGAGAAAAAGAGAAGAGTTTAGAGATATCCTTTCGGACATAAATGCAGACTTTAGGGAGATTTGCTGGGGAAGGTGGAGGATGGAAAGAAATCCAAGATGGATGAGAAACAGTGCCGAAAGATGGGGGATCATTAGTGTTAAAAGAAATAGGGAGACAAATTTCCCCCATCCAACAGTCTTGAATGCAAATAATGTGAAAATTATAAGAAGATAAAGAATTGAAGATTACGTGTTGTCGAACATTAGATCTGGCAACATTTATTTAACCTATTCGTAATTCATTCATCATCATCAATACGAGAATTACGAATTGCAGATTGATATTTGGCAAGAAGGTTGCCATGAAGTTTATATTTGCTCCATAAAGGGCAAAGGGGATAGTCCGATGTATATGGACCTAAACAGTTTTGACACGTAGGGGGATGAATGCATTCTGTGCCGAGATTGCCATCATTAATACATAATGAGCAATGTGAGTTGTGCTGAGAAGAAGAACCAGAGGGACTAGTGCAAAATTTGCAAAGAGCAGCCTTAAGTTTACACTGAGATGTTTCATAAGAACCAATTTTAAAGCAGCGAGAACAAAAAATAAAATCTTTTTTCTCTCTCTTGCGTTGAACACGACAAGGAGAGTGGAAGACAAGGAAAGGGTGTGTGTTAAAAATGATTTTATCAGCCGATTCAGCATTTTTGGAGGATACGAAGAAGTTTGCAGACCCAAGTTGGGAGTTTGCGAACTTGGGATTATTAGAAAGAGGAAGAATAACAACACGCGTAATAGGAACATCTGGGTTGTTAGAACGGAGTTCGGAGAGAAGGTCATCTTCGGAAAGTTTTGAACCCTTAACGGGGTGAATAATGGGGATACCAGTAACATAGTATCCATGTTCAGACAGAACATGTGTAATAGAGGTGGAGGAAGAGAGAGAAAGAGCGTTAAGAATTAAATTTTTGAACCCTAGGATAAGTTCAAACGAGAAATTTTCTGGGAAGGAAAAGACCATATTCCCTTGAGCTGTAACTCACCCCATGACACAGTAGAACCCTTTAGGAGCTTTGTCAAGAGGTATGCATTTATTAATAGCATTAACTTTTGATGCTATGTCACTAATACCTCTGCGGAGTTTAATATCGGGATATATACAAATTTGAGTATAAGGATTAGTGACAGGTTTTTTCCTAGACATCTGAGCGTTCTGGGATAATTTGGATGATGATTTCTTTTTGTGCGAAACCGTCTAAAAATCAGAATCAGGGGAAGAGGAAGTAACTTCTTTAACAAAGGCAGATGGAGGGTTGGGGAGATGTTTAACAGCTGAGCTAAAAGACTGTGCTGTTCTCGGAAGGTTCTTTTGAACAGAGGAGGTAACATTAGAAGTTTTAGGAATGCTCGTAATGATACTCGTATTTGTAGTAGTCTCCATATGGGAGACCTTGTTAGCCAATTGAATGAAAGAATGTTGTAACGCAGAAAATTGGCTAGAGATATTATCTATTTTACTAGATAAATCTATATTAGAATCATCTACCACTTGAGTGATAGTATGCGTGAGTTTTTCCTCATTGATAATAGAGAAGGCTCCATTAACTTGAGCATAGTTTTCTGAAGCAAAATAAAACAGTTTATGAGCAAGATGTCGACCTTTAGATTCGACAATTGGAATAGGGGAGGTAACAGATGCGAATATAAAATTGGATAAGCGCATGAAAATGGGGACTACTTGTCCCATAATAGAAGCAGGATCAACGACCCTGTCTGAAGAAATGACCGCAATGTCTTTCAAGACATTGCTCCATTCGCGGGTGAACTCTTCAGGAGAGCCACTCGAAATATCTGGTTGAGATGATTGTCTTGGAGAAAGAAAGGGAGAAGAAGAAGGAGAGATAGAGGCAGGAGTGTTATTGACTTCCATATTGAAATCAAAAGGAATAGGGATGGGGATCGTTTGGGATGAAAAACCTGCAAAAGACTTTGGTTTTTTCCCTTTAGGGGTGGAGGACGGGGAACGGGGCCTCTTAGAACCCGAAGAGGAGGTAGACATACCACAAAACAAGCACCAAGGAAGAGAAAGACTAGGAGAAGAAAATAGCAAGGAGAATTATGCAAGAGAAAAAGAACAAAAAACGAAAGAAAAAGGAAAAGACAAAACACTCCTCAAATATTTTTTGAGATTTACTACTTTACTATATAAACAAAACTCCTAAGCCCAGTTAAACAGCTATGTATGGAACGGATCTTGCGGGATAAAGGTTTTGATGGGATATTCAGAGGTGAAACTAGCGTGGGAACTTTTAAGCAAGCGCGAGCAGATGGTGGTAAGAGGATGACGTGACGTGACGACGTGACGTGACTCTCGATAAATAGGCTTAAAATATATTTAGCGGCAGTATCATTATCATTTATCATGTATTATGATATAGCTATCACAAACAAATAGGGCAAAGTTGAGATGTTTTATGGTATAGATACAGCCATCACTCTCGGCCTCTTCTGCTGAGGCTCGTGTCTTTTCAAGTCCACTAGGAGTGTTCGGGATGTTGGAAACTTCTTTTGACATATCTCACACCACAACAAATTCTTCGGCCTTTTGTATTCTTTACCCTTGTGACTTTTATAGTGCTCCCTTAGCCTGTTCTCGGTACAAAACACTTTATCACACTTATCTACTCTGCATTTCCATACATCGAGACCTTCCAAGTGTCTCACACGGTCGCGATAAACAGAAAATCTCTGCGAACAATGTGGACAACTCAAGTCCTTTGAAGAATGATCTTTAACGTGCCCCCTTAATGTAGATTTTCTCTTGAAGGAAAAGCTACAACCCTCTAGGGGACAATTGTATTTTGCTTCAAGGTTCAACGTCTCTAACGGATGGCGTTCTTCGTGGTGCCTTTCAAGCATCTTTAAAGTGCAGAACGTTCTATTGCAGCCTGTAGACGGGCACTCATTATCCTGAAGACCCTTTTGGTGTCGTTTCAGATTGTCCTTACTACTAAGGCTCGCGTGACAGACATTGCAACTAGCTCTTCTTTTGGTTGTCGGGCACTTTTCTCTTATTGGTAATATACCCTCTGCTGGTAGCATTTTTCGTGTAAAAAATGTGTGCGGACTCCGTGATGACGAACTAGCTACTACCGTTGTTGCTGGTGTTGCGTTTGACGACGACGTCACCGTTTTTGATTTTTGCCATGTTTCTGGCGCTGCCATGGGAAAAGTACTTGCCCGTCTCAAGGTCGTCACTTCTACTCCATCATATTGATTCTGAGGCTGAGGTCGATTCTGTCCATGCCATTGAGACACCTGTACTTGTCTTTCATCCTGAAGCGATCGACGTCGTTTATTTATTTCCCGATGGTCCGGTATTTCCCCTCCTAATCGCTCTTGTCCATTGTTTTCTTGTCTCAACTTTTGTAAACGATAATAAAGTCCACTTGCTAGGTTTTCAAAAGTAGGTGCTTCTTCGCTAAGATAGATATTTCTTGGATCCATTGTTTTATCTCCTTCACTGTCTTCATTTTTCATCACCCAGTACAAACAAAAAGACACTTAGTTAATTATTTAAAAAAATCTAGTCTGGAAAATCCTAAATGGATGTTTTATATCCTATGCATTGATATATAGCTTTGAATGAAAATTTCAACGGGAATGCAATA
Source organism: Pyrrhoderma noxium (assembly GCA_002287475.2). Taxonomy (NCBI): domain Eukaryota; kingdom Fungi; phylum Basidiomycota; class Agaricomycetes; order Hymenochaetales; family Hymenochaetaceae; genus Pyrrhoderma; species Pyrrhoderma noxium. The sequence continues at coordinate 2,505,730 of CM008254.1, read as the reverse complement.
TACCGATGCAAATAATATTTCAATGAAAATCGAGGTGCTCGCATATCGTAAAATGTGGAATTAGAAGTTCAGCGAACTTTGCATCTACAATCTTTCTTGAGTAAGAAAAGTATAATAAATTATTTATATATAAGCATAAAGAATGCAATGTCTTTATTGCACTAGGGTCTATTTTACTCCGATTATCTCTAAAATACGATATGGATGTAAATTAATAGCAAATATTTAGGTTAAAAATAAAATCATGTCAGCTTTGTTACCTGATATAACTTTGCATTACAATTAATTAAAGGATAAGGGAGGTTGATAATCGATTATGGATAATTTTGTATACTTTGTGTTGTGGGTAGATAGGCATTTTTATATCTCGATCTACTTCTAAATGTGTGTACACGAAAGAAGAACCATAGTAAGGTATTGCACACGCAACACACAAGGACTCGCGATAAAAGTGTATCCTATATATTGTATGAGAAAATTCAATAGATACAATCTATGGAGATTCAGAATCACGGGAGGATATAAGAGTTGAAAAACTTGCTGGAGCAAATTGACTCGACTGCGTAATCCAACGTTTTGTCTAAACACTCTTAGAGCTAGATTCTAATACCGGATCCTACTTGTTAATAATAAACCCACTGGCATCATATTTATTTATTTTTGAGATAACTGTCACTAGAAATTTTTATAACTGACTTATATATAAATATGTTCTAAGTCAGCAATTCTCTATGCTATGCTATTTTTTGGTAGCAGTTCTTCTATTCTATGCTTGAATGCACATGTACGTGTACTCTATATGTCAATACCACCACTTGGTTATTTTGAACCCTGTTTCTTCTTTCTCCCACACCCTTCTAAATGCCTTAGAAACTCTGGCTTATATAGCATAGTCACCGAACAAAATTTACAAATCAGGTGTTGTTCCGACTTTTGAAAATGAATTCCATTGTGCCTTTCGATATGATGCCGCTTGAGATTTTCCTCACAACAGAAACCGACCCGGGAATTATCTTGGTTAGTACACCCCTCTAGGCATACCCACTTAACGAGCCTATCTATTTCGTGTGCGTCCCGATCATATTCCCTACTAAACGGTTCATTACAATATTTACACTTGAAAAGAGCTGTTCCGTGGAACCTTTTATGAGAAGTAAGGCCTCCTGGACTATGAAATGTCCTTGGACACTCCTTACATTTATATACATCGAGGTTTAAAAATAGTTGACCAGGATGATAATTTTCGTAGTGTTTTCCGCGATCCTTCATATTGCAAAATTTTTCTTTGCAACTTTCATCTTCACATTCCATTTGACGCTCTTTATGTAGAGTAGAATCTCGCTCAAAGCGAAATGAGTTCCCGCAGATATTACAGTCTGGGATTTTTTTCTGGGGTGATCTCGCCGATGGCGATGATGTATGACTGTTAATAACCCGCCTTTCAGGGGATGATGTGACTGAACTTTGCTGCAAATTTTGAGAAACTGGTATTTGACTCCCTCTATCACGATAATTGATGGTTGTCTGATTTGCCCTTGGTGACCTGCTCCTCGAGGCAACGTGACGAGAGGAAGATGGCTGTCCCACAGAACGAGAATTTCTTCTCTCGATTTGTTTCGATTCATGCCTCTCATTCATCCCCATTAACGAAGTTGTACTATATCGTCTATCCTGTCTGGAGGAAGATCCTTGTCTGGAGGGAGATCCTTGTCTGGAGGGAGATCCTTGGAACGATCGTTGTGATGAGCTCAAAGATAAGTATTGCTGATGTTGTTGTTGGGAATGATTTTTATCCGTCCTTAATAAGGATCGTTCTGTTATTCCCGTCGTTTCTAACGTCGATACACTTCGCTGTCTCCCACTCATTCTTGAAGGAGAATTATGTCCTTTCTCCCTCTGCTCTCCCTCTCCCTCCCTCCTCCTTCCCCTCCCCTCTTGTTCATTCCGTTCACTTTCTCTAATATGTCTTTCATGTGTGAATCCTAAATCTTCAATAGGTTCATTTAGGATGTTCTCCCTTTGCGATTGCTGTAATGGTGGAAATCCTTTTGGATTCTGAATTGTTGGTCCATGTCTATCTTGATACACCTCCCACGGATTAATATATTTTTTATCCCCTTGAACTTGATCACCATCCATTCAAGCCCAACAGGAATATTTTGAATCTAATTAATATAGTTATAAGCAAAGACCCTAACTAGAGGTATTTATATTAGCATATCGTTCTAGAATTGCTTTTTTTATTGCTCTTCTTTTAGTTGGATGACGGGAGAGTATGTAAGATGCAAAGTATACATTTTTTAGAAATTAAAAAAAAAAAAATATTTAAGGTTAATAGGACTGTGTTTTCGCTTATGTCAATCGCCGCATTCTGATTTGATCGTGATTTATTTGCAATCTAGGCCGCTTGTGAGCATCCTATATGGTCGTAACTTGGCAAAGTGTGCGTTATGCAATATGTGATAAGAGAACCTTAAATAAAAATGATTGATTCCTTTAGGAATACGATTTTATGAGAATTCCGTTTCCTTCATTGCTTCTAAGCATTACTACTGAAAGACCTCTATACTGATGAGAAATGTTAAACAGAGTCTGGGAGTGAGCTCAATTGACCCTTTATAATTAATAATTATAGTAGATTCCACGTAAATAATAAAAGATGCAGTAGTGGCGGGACTAGGGCTACAAAGGCGAGATATATGATACATATAAAATATCCGAAACCAAAATCGAGGGACCACACAAGAAAACATCAAAAATAAAAAATAAATAAATAATCTAGGAACATATTATGAGCTACACTTTATCTATAACCTACAAGTCTGGAATTTTTCTTTCTTTCCTTGTCAAGGTCACCAGTTCTACTCGATGACATTAATTCTGAGGCTAAGAATGATTCCGGCTATGGTATTGAGTTACCCGTACTCGTTTCTCGTCCTGGAGCGATCGACGTCCCTAATCGCTCTTGTCCATTGTTTTCTTATCTCAACGTTTGTAGACGATAATAAAGTCCACTTGCTAGATTTTCAAAAGTAGGTGCTTCTTTGCTGAGATATATATCTCTTGGATCCACCTCTCCCGCCACCTTCATTATTCATCACCCAGTACAAACAAAAGGACACTAAGTTAATTATGTAAACAATCTAGCTTGAACAATCCTCAACGGATGTCTTATATTCCATTCATTGACATATAGCTTTGAATAAAAGTTTCAACGGGAATGCAATATACCAATGCAAATAATATTTCAATGAAAATCGAGGTGCTCGCGCATTGTAAAATATGGAAATAGAAGTTCCGGTCTTCAGCGAACTTTGCATCTACAATCTTTCTTGAGTATAAAAAGTATAATAAATTATTTATATATAAGCATAAAGAATGCAATGTATTAATTGCACTAGGGTCTATTTTACTCCGATTATTTCTAAAATACGATATGGACGTACGTCAATGGCGATTATTTAAGTTACAAATAAAATCATGTCAGCTTTGCATTACAATTAATTAGAGGATAAGGTAGGTTGATAATTGATTATGAATAATTTTGTATACTTTGTATTGTGGGTAGATAGGCATTTTTATATCTGAATCTACTTCTAAATGTGTGTGCACAACAAAAGAATTGTAATAAGGTATTGCACACACACATACAACACACACACAAGGACGAGTGATAAAAGTATATTCTATGGATTGTATAAGAAAATTCAATAGATACAATCATGGAGATATAGAATCACGGGAGGATATAAGATTTGAAAAAATTACTGGAGCAAATTGACTCGACTGCATAATCCGACGCTCTGTCTAACTATTCTTAGACCTAGAGCTAGAGCTAGAGCTAGATATACGAGCCCAATCCTACTTGTAAATAATGAAACTACTAGCATTATATTTAATAATTTTTTTTGAGATAATTGTCACTAGACATTTTTATAACTGACTAATATAGAATATGTGTCTAAGCCAATAATTCTCTATCTTATTATTATTATTAATATGCTTGAATGCACATGTACGTGCACTCTATTTTAATACTATCATTTGGTTATTTTGAACCTTGTTTCTTCTGTTCGTGGTATTCCCAATGTCTATAAGACATTGGTATATTTCTAGTATTTGTTTCGCAAAGTCTACAAATAAAGTTTTTCTCTGGCTCATTGTAAGAAATTCCTTTATGATTTTCGATATGATGCCGCTCGAGATTTTCCCTACAACAGAAACTGACCAAGGAATTATCTTGATTAGTGCATCCTCTTACTGGACATACCCATTTGATGACCTTCATTATTTCATGTTGCTTTTGTTCTTCCAGAGATCTAAATGGCTCTCCACAGTATTTACACTTGTATTTGAATTTCTCGTGAAGGTCTACATGCTTAGTACGGCCTGATGTTCTTTGAAATGTTTTTGGACACAGATGACACTTGTATATACCCTTGTCTTCCCATATTTGATTACTATGATCTTTTTCATAGTGTTCTTTGCGATCATCTAAGTTGCAAAATTTTTTATTGCATTCATGATCCTCACATTCCATTTGACTCCTTATATGTAGATTAAAATCTCGCTCAAAGCGAAATCGGTGCCCGCAGATATTACAGTCTGGGATTTTTTTCTGGGGTAATCCCACCGATAGCGTTGGTACCGATTTATTAATGAACCCATGTACTGATATAGGTGAACTTTGCTGCAAATTTCGAGAAACTGGTATTTGACTTCCTCTATCACGATAATTGATGGTTGTCTGATGTGCTCTTGGCGACCTACTCCTCTCGTCACGTTGCCTTGAAGAAGATGGCTGTCCCACAGAACGAGGATTTCTTCTCTCGATTTGTTTCGATCCATATCTCTCATTCATCCCCATTAATGAAGTTGTACTATATCGTCTATCTTGTCTGGAGGGAGATACTTGTCTGGAGGGAGATCCTTGGAACGATCGTTGTGATGAGCTCAAAGATAAGTATTGCTGATGTTGTTGTTGGGAATGATTTTTATCCGTCCTCAATAAGGATCGTTCTGATATTCCCGTCGTTTCTGACATCGATACACTTCTCTGTCTCCCACTCATTCTTGAAGGAGAATTCTGTCCTTTCTCCCTCCTCTCCCCCCCTCTCCCCCTCTCTCCCCCTCTCCCTTCTTGCTCATTCTGTTCATAGTCCCTAAGACGTCTCATATGTTTATCTATTAAATCTTCCATGGGTTCGAGTTCGTTCTTTCTTTTCGCTCGTTGCCAAAATGGGGTCCCTCCTGGGAACTTAATCGTCGGTGCTATTGTATCATAATACACACCCCATGGATCAATACCGGTTACTTCCTCTTGATCCTTATCACTATCCATTCAAGCTCAACAGGGATATTTTGAGTTCGATTAATATAGTTATAAACAAAAACCCTAACCAGAGGTACTTATATCAGCATATCGTTCTAGAATTGCTTTTTTTATTGCTCTTCTTTTAGTTGGATGACGGGAGAGTATGTAAGATGCAAAGTATACATTTTTTAGAAATTAAAAAAAATATATATATTTAAGGTTAATAAGACTGTGCTTTCGCTTATGTCAATCGCCGCATTCTGATTTGATCGTGATTTATTTGCAATCTAGGCCGCTTGTGAGCATCCTATATGGTCGTAACTTGGCAAAGTGTGCGTTATGCAATATGTGATAAGAGAACCTTAAATAAAAATGATTGATTCCTTTGGAAATACGAGTTTATAGGATTTCCGTTTCCTTCATTGCTTCTAAGCATTACTACTGAAAGACCTCTGTATTGATGATGAGAAATGTTAAACAGAGTCTGGGAGTGAGCTCAATTGACCCTTTATAATTAATAATTATAGTAGATTCCACGTAAATAATAAAAGATGCGGTGGTGGCGAGATTAGCGCTACTAGATAAGGCGAGATAACTAAGGCGATATACATGATACACATAAAATATCCGAAACCAAAATCGAGGGATCACACAAGAAAACATCAAAAATAAAAAATAAATAAATGATCTAGGAACATATAATGAGCTACACTCCATATATAACTACAAGTCTGGAGTTTTTCTTTCTTTCCTTCTCATGGTCAACATTTCTACTCGATGACATTAATTCTGAGGTCAAGAATGATTCCGGCTATGGTATTGAGATACCTCTACTCGTTTTTCTCCCTGACTTGAAGCGATCGACGTCCTGATGACCCGGTATTTCACCCCTAATCGCTCTTGTCCATTGTTTTCTTGTCTCAACGTTTGTAAACGATAATAAAATCCACTTGCTAAGTTTTCAAAAGTAGGTACTTCTTCGCTGAGATAGATATCTCTTGGATCCATCGTTTCACCTCTCCCGCCACCTTTATTAGTCATCACCTAGTACAAACAAAAAGACACTAAGTTAATTATTAAAAAAAATCTAGTCTGGAAAATCATAAATGGATGTCTTATATCCTATGCATTTACATATTGCTTTGAATAAAGTTTCAATGGAAATGCAATATACCGATGCAAATAATATTTCAATGAGAAGCAGGGTACTCGCGCATTGTAAAATATGGAAATAGAAGTTTCGGTTTTCAGCGAACTTTGCATCTACAATCTTTCTTGAGTTTAGAAAAGTATAATAAATTATGTATATACAAGCATAAAGAATGCAATGTATTAATTACACAAGGGAGGGTCTATTTTACTCCGATTATTTCCAAAATATGATATGGATGTAAATCAATGGCGATTATTTAAGTTACAAATGAAAACTATGTCAGTCAGCTTTGTTACCTGATATAATTTTGCACTACAATTAATTAAAGGATAAGGGAAGTTGATAATCGATTATGGATAATTTTGTATACTTTGTATTGTGGGTAGATAGGCATTTTTATATCTCAATCCAATTCTAAATGTGTGTGCACAAAAGAAGAACTGTAGTAAGGTATTGCACACACACACACACACACACAAGGACGAGTGATAAAAATGTATTCTATATATTGTATGAGAAAATTCAATAGATACAATCTAAGGACTCGGAATCACGGGAGGATATAAGATTTGAAAAAATTACTGGAGCAAATTGACTCGACTGCGTAATCCGACGTTTTGTCTAAACATTCTTAGAGCTAGAGCTAGATTCTAATACTCGATCCTACTTGTCTATAATGAACCCACTGGCATCATATCTATTTACTTATTTTTGAGATAACTGTTACTAGAAATTTTTATAACTGACTTATATATAAATATGTTCTAAGTCAGCAATTCTCTATGCTATGCTATTTTTTGGTAGCAGTTCTTCTATGCTTGAATGCACATGTACGTGCACTCTATATGTCAATACTACCACTTGGTTATTTTGAACCTTGTTTCTTCTGTTCGTGGTATGCTTCCCAATGTCTTATAGACTCTGGTATATTTGCAGTATATCCTTCGCAAAGTATACATTTAAAGGTTTTCTCTGGCTCATTGTAAGAAATTCCTTTATGATTTTCGATATGATGCCGCAAGAAATTTTCCCTACAACAGAAACTGACCCGGGAACTATCTTGATTAGTGCATCCTCTTACTGGACATACCCATTTGATGACCTTCATTATTTCATGTTGCTTTTGTGTTTTCAGAGATCTAAACGGCTCTCCACAGTATTTACACTTGAATTTGTTTTTCTCATGAATGTTTAAATGATTAGTTAGGCTTGATTTTCTTGGAAATGTTTTTGGACACAAATGACATCCGTATCTACCCTTGTTTTCGAATGTCTGATTACTATGATCTTTTTCGTAGTGTTCTTTGCGATCATCTAAGTTGCAAAATTTTTTATTGCATTCATGATCCTCACATTCCATTTGACTCCTTATATGTAGATTAAAATCTCGCCCAAAGCGAAATCGGTGCCCGCAGATATTACAGTCTGGGATTTTTTTCTGGGGTGATCTCGCCGATGGCGATGATGTATGACTGTTAATAACCCGCCTTTCAGGGGATGATGTGACTGAACTTTGCTGCAAATTTTGAGAAACTGGTATTTGACTTCCTCTATCACGATAATTGATGGCTGTCTGATGTGCTCTTGGTGACCTACTCCTCTCGTCACGTTGCCTTGAAGAAGATGGCTGTCCCACAGAACGAGGATTTCTTCTCTTGATTTGTTTCGATTCATACCTCTCATTTATCCCCATTAACGAAGTTGTACTGTATCGTCTATCCTGTCTGGAGGGAGATCCTTGTCTGGAGGAAGATCCTTGTCTCGAAGGGGATACTTGTCTGGAGGGAGATCCTTGGAACGATCGTTGTGATGAGCTCAAAGATAAGTATTGCTGATGTTGTTGTTGGGAATGATTTTTATCCGTCCTCAGTAAGGATCGTTCTGTTATTCCCATCGTTTCTGACATCGATGCAGTTCGCTGCCTCCCACTCATTCTTGAAGGAGAATTATGTCCTTTCTCCCTCTGCTCTCCCTCTCCCTCCCTCCTCCTTCCCCTCCCCTCTTGTTCATTCCGTTCACTTTCTCTAATATGTCTTTCATGTGTGAATCCTAAATCTTCAATAGGTTCATTTAGGATGTTCTCCCTTTGCGATTGCTGTAATGGTGGAAATCCTTTTGGATTCTGAATTGTTGGTCCATGTCTATCTTGATACACCTCCCACGGATTAATATATTTTTTATCCCCTTGAACTTGATCACCATCCATTCAAGCCCAACAGGAATATTTTGAATCTAATTAATATAGTTATGAGCAAAGACCCTAACTAGAGGTATTTATATTAGCATATCGTTCTAGAATTGCTTTTTTTATTGCTCTTCTTTTTAGTTGGGATGACGGGAGAGTATGTAAGATGCAAAGTATACGTTATTTAAGAAAAAATTAAAAAAAATATATTTAAGGTTAATAGGACTGTGCTTTTTGCTATGTTAATCGCCGCATTCTGATTTGATCGTATTTTACTTGCAATCAAAGACGTTTCCGAGCATTCTATATGACCGTAACTTGGCAGAGTGTACATTATGCAATGAGAGAAACTTAAATAAGAATGGTGGATTCCTTTGAGAATATGACTTTGTAGGATTTCCGTTTCCCCCATCGCTTCTAAGTATTACCGCCGGTGTGTATATATCGAAACGGGGTCCGGGGAACTACTCCCTGATATAATTAATAGGTAGGTAGGTTACACGTCGATAACAAAAGATGTGGTGGCTTGATGGTCGGGATGATATAGGCCCAAATAAGCTATGATGTGTACGGCATTATCCGTTCTGTCACACCGTGTTGCTAAAAGATAACAAGAATGTTAGAAATAAACTTGTAATAATGATAATATTTGATTATTATAAATCGGTATCGATATGAAGCAACGTACATACCACAAAAAAGACTAGCGCTACTGGATAATATGAGATAACAAAGGGGAGATACATGATACATATAAAATATTCGAAATCAAGATCGAGGGATCACACAAAAAAACATCAAAAAAAAACAGTAGTATAGAAACATACTATGAACTACACTCCATATATAACCTACAAATCTGGGGTTTCTCTTTCTTGAGCGCCGTTCGTGCGTGCATTCCGTCATAAATGTCATAATATATGATGTAAGACGACCGGGTCAATTTAGTTACCAAGCTCGCCATACTTCTGAGGTCCACTTGTCGGGACTCGGTAATGTGGGACTCTCAAAAAAGAAGTTCTTTCTAGAAAAAAATCCAGCCGGACTTTCAGACGCCCCAAGTGGTCTCGCCGCAAGGGAGTCTAGTTCATTTCTTAACATAACACCAGGATCGGTTTCATCAACAATCCGCCGAGAAGGTGTGCGGAATGGTGAACCAGAAAATACATTGAATGGAGAATACTTCTTTGGTGATGGAGTCAAGGGTGGACCACCTGCCAAGTCAGCATGCCGACGTTGGGGTGTGCGGGGCACTGTATTCATAAAACTAGGGGGCTCATCAATACCAAACAAGTCATCCATAGATTTCGTAGCTCTCTTGTTAGGTGTCGGAGTAGATGGGAAGTTGTTAAAACCAATATCAGCTAATGACAAGAGATTGGAGGGAGGCGTAGAGGTACGCTTAGTTTCCCTGCCACTGCTACTTGGCTGTCCCAAAAATCCCGAGCTCGCATATAGACTTGTACTAGGACTACGAGCAACCGCTTTACGTGCCATGGTGGGTGATGCGGGTAAACTCAAGAAAGAAAACGGCTATTTAATGAAAGACTTTTATTATTAACAATACAAAAAAGAAAATATCAAAACGTACCTCAAAAGCTCTTCCTTTACCTTTATCGTTGTATTCGACTGGTTCTTCTTGGTCTTCAAAAAGGGACTGAGAATCGGAACACACTTCTGAATGGGCTTCAGAGTCAATATACTCATCAAAAAGAGATTCGGCGTCCTGTTGGGACAGGAACTCCTCTTGATCGTCCTCTGAATTTACCGAAGTCAATCTGACATATGTAAGGATACTCTGCACTGTGTCCTCGGATAACTCGTCTGGGCTTGACGAACTGTTAGGAGTTAATTCAGGGACAGATGAGGATCCCGAAGATAGAGGAGGGGCTGGCACGGGACTTGTACGACCGCTGTCAGTTACCGCTTGAGAGGAGGTCTGTGAGCATGATTCCACAAGAGACGACTCTGAAGCCCGTTGCGCTAGCTCCTTCTCCATCCTTTCACGTACAATTCGTGTACCTGAAAATTCGGGTAATGGGGGGAAGAGTACCCCGGCATCCACTACTGTATTGTTAGAAGAGAGCGAACCATTAATCAAATGCGCATTTGGGTGATCCTTCGGAAGAGGAGGGAATATAATGTCTGCGTCCACTTTTGAATTGGAAGCAGAAGCTGACGACTGAGACAGCGTATTCTGCGAGTAATACGGGAAAATATTTGGGGTCGTGCTCGCACTGAAAGATGCAAAGTTCTGAGTTAGACTTGTCCGTGTTCTCTTTGCTTTCTCTTCTCTAAGTTTTTCTTCTCTCTTTCGTTTCCGCTTTTCAGCCTTCTCGGCCTGACTACTATTAGGATTGAGAGCATGCCGGTTGTAACCTCCATTGGCAAAACAAGGTAAGTTTTCATCACTAATACACCAAAGAGCACCCTTCGACTGTTTTCCACTTGGATGCTCCCTTTTGTAAAATTGTGGAGTATTGGTCAGATTCTGCCGAATAGCGTTCATCCATTTCTGGCTATGTGAATGTCCATCTCGCTTGAAATACGGGTAGACAATACTAATATAGTCATAGATATCCTTCAGTCTTAGCGCATGTATTGAGGAGGCTAAAATTGCTTGTCCAATTAAAGCAGCGTAAGAATGCTCAGGCTTCTCGTGAGAGTAAGGTCCAGGAGGCAATTGATAGGGCAGATCACCGCTGTTTTGATCAGGCAAGTCACTCATTGGACCTGGCGACGAAGCGAGGGGATAACTTGAAATCCTAGGACTACTGGGTAGAGAAGAAAGGACATCCGTTGCTACACGTTTACTTACTGTCGTCTTGCGATAGTAAGAGTTTACACTTCTTGAAAGGGAAGAAGACGGGTCCTTATAGAGAATTGCAAAGGTTAGTTCATCGTTTTGACAGTGAACACATCACTCACTAGTAAATCCATATAACGTTTATTACAGGGTGTGGATGGCTACGAGTTCAACATCAGTTTCTAATGCTAGTGACAACGAGATATTAAACCTACTCGGGTTTCAGCATCTCTATAGTACCTATTTTTGGTAGTCATGATAGGTGAAGACTCGATATGATTGTCTTGCCTATAATAGTGACTTGATCCAGAGACATACTATTAAAAGGTTTAGACACACAATAAATTATAGAATCTGGAAGGAGGCTACCTTTTGCGTGGCTGTATAATTCGAGTTTCTATATTGCGGGGACGATAAGTTTTTGAGTGCAAAAATGTTCTAAATTAGTGACATCATGTAGTGTAATTTTCCGTCATCAGTGCCTACCGACGGTGAGAATAAAGTATTTCTCACCTGAATAGTCTCGTCACCAGACTCTTCTGATTCCTCAGATTCTGAGGAGCGCCGAGAGCTGCACGACTGCATCTTCATCGCCTCGTCGAGGTTAATCCTACGGCGCCTCACGGATGATGATGGAGACTGGGAAAAACCACCCTCATGTTGAACGCGAGATTTCTGTGATTTTTTACTTTCTGAGGATCCTCCAATAGAGTTTGCGTATTTAGAAGAAATAATACGCCCAGGCGAAGGAGAAGTAGGGCGGCGATCAGCGTTGTCAGAAGGTAGCTTCACCGTATCTATCGTCGACGAAGACGAGTGGCCCGAACGCGTCGAAACCAATATCACTGAGTCATCATGCTTATCGCACGCGTCATTCCTCTCGGGAGTCTTGGTGGTGTCCTCAACTTCTGTTTGTAAGGCCGTACTCGACGTAGACTTTGGAGTGGAAACCGCCTTCTGGGGATCTTCGGAGTCTAAGAGACAACGCAACTCCCCTACAAGCTTTTCAATATCTTCCCTGGTAAATCCTTTAGAAAGAAGTTCGCGAACGATATTTGTTCTATCTTGGCCATTTGCCGGAGTACTAGGTTTCGGACCCTCCATAGGCGGGGACACAAGAAAGGATGAGATGGATTGAAGAGTTGAAATCAGAAATTCGGTCACAACACCGCGAATCGGAAACCGGCTGTTACCGAATATAACTTATGTAACACAAATTTTTTGGTTTGATTACATGACTAATATATTACAATACTAATACTACTAAATTAGACAAGTAAAGGAAAAAAAGATTAAATAAACATTTGTAAAGGGGATCTATCGTACATATTTTGTCCCTCGCTGAGTTCCGATAAATCAGGGTAAAAGGGTACCAGTGAGTCCGCAGCACCTAAATAAAGGGCATTGTAAATGCGCCAATAAACCTCTCGAACCTTGCGAGCCGGATGGAATAGACCCTGTAATACATAACTCAACAATACACCTGGACCCAGTGTGACACGCATAGCCTCAATAGCCTCCATTACGGCGCCAATGACGTGTGGAGAGGTCTCAAAGCAATTTGGCCATACGAGATTCATAAGGTGAAGCATAGAATCTTCACAACCTAACCCTGCAACACCCAAAGCAAGATGCTTGACGATGGTACTGGCCGTTTGACGATGGACGAGATCACGATCGGTGAGAGCATCCTCTAACATCGTAACAACAGAATCACAGTAATATGCGGATTGAGGACCAACATATTCGAAAACAAAGGAAAGCGCCTTTAAACAACCCGTTCGAACGTTAAGTTCCGCCGTTCGGTACTCGGATAATATGGCAGGGATGCATGTGAAAGCTGTAAGTTTTAATATTTAGAGTTGCGTAGTAATCCAATTAATGCAGGTACTCACGACCACACGTCTCAGCAACAATAGCAATGGCAACCGTACTACATACCCTACTTTGACGCTCTTGGACACGTAAATTTGTTAGAAGGACCGATAAAACATCTTGTGGTCCCAAACTCTTCGCAATATAACCAAAAGAGTTAACAGCGGCTCGCCTAATTGCCTTTTTATGTGCTTTCAGGAGATCTAATAGTTCAAAACAGATTCGCATCCATTCACGGGCGGGAACAAATTCAGCGCCACGATCAGCTATATAGGATGTTTTCAGTAACTCAATTTTATTGATATATAAGGGGGTAAAGACCCACCAATACGTCCAATCAAATTGATAGAAGCTTCCTGAACCTTTTCGTGACGATTTCGAAGAATTGGAGTCATACGTGGTACTACAATTTTGTTAGTAAAACGGAAAACCTTATCGAATATCAGATACTCACGTAAGTCTTTGACAGGAGGATTCATTTGAGTCATACCCACGACGTTAGCAATAGCACCGAGAGCGGCGATGATACTACCAAGTGTATCTGGGTATTCCTCACCCAGTTGTTCGAATAATATCAATCCAAGCTTACTCAAACTCATGTCTTCCCCACATTGTTTTATAATCACGGCAAGACGAGTAGTAAGATCGGCAGCTTGCTGACGAACCTTTGCACTCTTATTACCTAGTCGCCAAAGAATACTTGAACAGATTGGGGTCAGATAAGGTTTCACCCTGATACCAAGTGAATTGACGACTGTCCCAAAACCATCAAGCATTATTTGGTCTTCAGTGGTCTGTTCAGCAAACGCAGAGATGACACCATCAATAAGACGGACTTCCAGACGCTCATCGATATCCGCAGCACCCAAGCTAGCTACCACCTTTGTTATTGTTTCCATTACCATCTTACGATAGGGCTCCGCTTCATCTTTGAGATCGTTTACGATACGGCCAACAATCTCCGCAACTCCAGCCTTCTGGGCCAGTTCAACAGTTGTCTCCACAACTTGTTTATAGTTGCGGCGGTCAAGTGCCATTCGCCTAACCCAGAATGACTTGAAAAAATCTGGAAGGATGTCTTGCTTAATATATTGAGGAGTTACTCCTTCTGTTGCAGCGCATTGTTTTACGACCTTTAATACAATTTTTTTCATTTCTTCATCCGAGGTCTGGAACTCCCGGATTAAGATAACAGTCACTTCCTTTGTATAGTAAGAAGCATATTCAGGATCCATAAGTGGGATGATAAATCCAATTGCTTTAAGGAAAGCTGCTAATCCTTTGCCACGGTGTTGACGGATACCGAGCCAAAGAGGTTTTAAGACGTCGTCAAACGATTCAATACCATAAGGAGCAGCGGCTTCAGCGAGAGCGGCAATACCCAACGCAGTCATTGTTCTTACTTTCTGCTGTTCATCTTGAAGTCCGTGTGCGATGGCATCTACCAAATTCCGAAGATGAGGAAGCACGGCACATCCCATCATGATTGCAATTTGTTGAACAATCCGAATTCCGGTGTGACGTGCCTGCCATGACTTCTTGCTTCGACAGACTGCTTTAAGAAACGGTAGCAACGCGGGGATACCAAGAGCCGATGCAACTACTGAAAAGGCACGGGCGGTGGTGTTTCGAACATATTCATCGGCATGATCGATATCTGGTCGCATAGTTGAAATCATGTGTGCTAAACCAGCGGCCTTTGAAAGGTTAGAGATGATTTCTCGACCTTCAACA
Organism: Pyrrhoderma noxium; assembly: GCA_002287475.2. Classification (NCBI taxonomy): domain Eukaryota; kingdom Fungi; phylum Basidiomycota; class Agaricomycetes; order Hymenochaetales; family Hymenochaetaceae; genus Pyrrhoderma; species Pyrrhoderma noxium. The sequence goes on along the minus strand of CM008254.1, from coordinate 2,490,663 downwards.
CGAGCGTAATAGTCCTCATCAATGAGCAGTGGCTCGATGACGACAAGGATTTTATGAACGTACGGACGAACAAGGTCATCGAGCTTATACAAAACCCTGTCTATAACCTTAACGAGCAAATGCCTTTCTTGGTCCTCCAAAGTACGTTCCATAAGCAACGGCAGAATCTTATCAAAAAGCGGACCAGCTCCAAATTCGCGAGCTTTATCTGTAATCTGCCGAAGTGCAGTTTTACGGACGGGGGGTGTTCCATTCTTGATTTTGAGCAGCAAGCGCATGATCTTTCTTTCCTTCATTTCTTCCACAGACAATTCTGTCTCGTCTTCCTCTTTCATTATTTTCGCAAAATATTGAGCATCCTCTGCTTTGAAAAAGGCAAGACTGCCTACTCCAGGAATTTCAGTAGGTAATTCTGGTGCGAGCCCTGCGGCGGCAGCTGCTGCCGCTGCATCAGACCCTTCCTGAATGTGGAAACCAGCGAGTTCAGGAGCGTAGCCCGTAAGCTGTGGTGGTACGCGCAAAGGAGCGTAGCCTGGAGGAGGTGGAACTATAAAATAACCAGTTTGAGGGAGAATCGCGTTGAGCTCATCGTCAGTAAGATAACGGTTATGTTTATCTTCATTCATGACTCCTGGCGCATTCATGATAATTTGAGCCATTGGTTGAGGAGGTTCTGGAGCAGCTGCTTGATCCCATCGCGACCGTTTCGGTGTTTCTGCAGGAACATTACTCACATCAGATGGAGTTGCATCCCATCGTGAACGACGCTTCTTTGGTGCAGCTTCAACAGTGTCTTTAGTCTCCTCCTTCTTTACACCTTCATTTTCTTTATCTTCAGATGACTCTGAAATATCCCATCTCCGTTTCCGTTTCTCACCAGCAGCAACAGCTTCAAGTATTCTCTCCGCTTCTTCAAGGTCCTTCCTTGGGGGTGTTTTGTCAAGAGCAGCCTTGTCAATTCCTTCTTCCCTCTCTTTCCTCTCCTTTTCCTCAATAGCTCTTCTGACACGTTCTTCCTCTTTTTCTAAACGCTGTAGTCTCATTGCATCTTTGTACCCTCCTTCTACGTCAGCTCCATCCTCCACTGCCCTGAATGCATCTGCAGACTCATTCGCCTGTCTGTTGAATCTCCTATTGTGGTAGTCAGACTGCCTTGATGCAATCTGACGCTTTGAAGCGGTTTCGGCGAATGGGTCAAAGTTCTCTTCTTCAGCAATCTGAGCAAATTCTTCAAGAACCTCCTTTGGTGCAGAAAAAGAATCGACCAGTCTAGGAGAACTAGGAGGAGACATCTTGCTCAGTGGTGAGTGTTGTACTAACAAGTCTCACTTGACGTTACTGTTACTCAGCCATATGAGTCCAAATATTATGTAATGTCACCCATTTCTCAAGTCCTTTCAATTTATATAGTAGAATATTCAACAGAACTATTAGACAGACATGCTTCATACCATGGAACAGCAGGACTTGGCTCTTTTATGCATGATAGTTTATACTTGCTCATAGGGCCATTGTAATTAGCTCCTTGAGAATGGGGACCACGTACAAGCCTTCGCAATGACTGTTTATGTTTTTTTATTCATTAAAACACCGGTTAATAGGACATTATTTGTACTTTATAGACTGAAGTAAAACAAAATCGGATCGGGTATTGGGAACTCTGAGCTAAATGTATGAAAATGGATAATACAGAGCGAAAAGGCATTTGAAAGGGATTTCATCATGATCTCCTTGTACCGGTGGTTTGTGCGTCTAATATTGCTTTTTCACGCCTAAGTTCGATAATAGCTGCCTAGAAAGGCACATACAGAGATAAATTACAGATATCTGGATATTAGATCTAAATCACTTACGGAAAGCGCTTCTGGGCTAACACCACTTTCGATCATTGAGACACATATAGCTAATGTCTCTCGGTCTAGATTGGTATTCAACAATTGTGAAATGTCATATAATACTTATGAAAAGGTTAAGCATCTTCTTATACCAGGAGATTTCTTAGCACACAAGTAGACCTACTGTCGAGAGTTTGTTGAGCTGCACTCCTATCTGGTTCACGTGTGGACATGGTTGAATACTAGGTAAATCACCCGTTATTCTTGTGTTACAAGTGACGCCTTGATCTCCTTTCTCGATTGAATCGTGACACCACCCAAAATTAGTACATAGATGGTCACCTAATTTGCCACTGCGACTATACTAATACATCAACCTATCAAACGTATCGACCATGAGTAACGTCAACATCATACCTAAGCGTGAACGGTCACCAACACCCCCGCTCGTCTCTTCACCTAAGACTTCAGGTTCATGGCTAGTTACACCCATGCCCGAAGATTGTCAAAAATCCAACCCCAGATGGCAAGAAGCAAGAAGGACTTGGTTGAGTAGTGAAGTAACAAGGTTTAGGGAGCTTGGCTTAAAAGTCCAGAAAGCCTTTGTCAGGTTAGAATATATCTTCCTTGTAAACGGTATCTGTACCGACTTAGCAACGTGCTTTTTTAATAGAGACGATGGTCTTGTAATTGACTGGTAGGGTTTGTGATTGATCAAAAGTACATATCACTAGTCAGCCTTAATTCGGGCTTCTATTTGTCAGGACGAGTGTCAGACCTGTATGGCCGGATTCACTCCAACCGGTATATCCGCCTGAGAATCTAGGTAATGGAGAAGTAGGGTCTAGTGTGATGAGTCACAACACCATTTTCCAGCCAGTCGTTGATACCTTTGACAAGCAGGGTGTTCGATACACCCGTGAAGAAGAAATAGAATATCTAGCAATGGAGCTTGAAGAAAGGGCTATTGACTTTCTTGCCAGGTATTTTACTCAAAAATAATGACTAAATACGGGCATATAGAAATTGTCCCCCTAAATATGTAGGTTCGCAAAGGCCTTTGATACAAATCGTAATAGCCTCTCTGGGGCATATGCCAAAAACGCATTGTTCTCTTACTGTATTCACGACATTATTACCCTAAATTCCGCAACAGCAGCATTTGCGCTTTCAGCCGAAATCCAACGATTCGCTCATAGGAGTCAATCCAGGAATCTTTGTATGCAATTATTGAATACCACTCATTATATAGAAACCTCTGACTTAACACATTCAGTAAAGTCCAATACCTCCAAGAACCTCTTCAATGGTCCTTCGGAGATACTTAATATGATCAAATCACTAGGTCCACATGGATTCAGCTCGATTCTCTCCAAAGAGTTACCATATAACGTCCTACCACTAAAAATCGGTTCCAAACCCTGTGTCTTTCTCTCAACTCACGGATATCTCAGTGATTTACGAGACAATACAGAAAAGTCCATCTCCTTTGATCAATGTTTCATTCTAATGAGAGAAGAAGACACAGAAATAGATGATAACTTGCGAGATAGGTATGTGATATTTATGATATTTTTGTATACCTATTAGTCCTGTGTTGTTGAAGGTATAACGAAGCTCCAACCTTTGGCCCCTGGTGGCAATTAATCATCAACTCACAATCAGGGATCTTTCCTTAGTACCGAAATCCATGATAGGATAAATATATAGCTGTGTGAGATCATGATATCTTGCTATTTTGACGACCCGTTGACAAGGTTATCCATAGTAACATGTATCGTCCCTATGTCTGTCTCTTACATGTACCAGTATCTCTTCATACCTGTTTTCCGTGACATTTGTTGCCATTCTGTGAAGGTATTCAAAGAATAACTACCTATTTGGTTATATATATTTAGTATTTTCGTCGTCTTTCTATGTGCTTATGGAAGTACACTTTGCCGATCACCGTCATCAAATGTGAAAGAAGACATGTTTTCAGGAAAAAGGGTCATAAACAATATGTCATTACGTGATCCTCTTCAATACCGATAAATAAGGCGCTAAGTAATTAATGAAAAGAAAAAAATGAATGTAACCAATGTAGTCTATGGATGAATGTGTATATACCCTTGATGAATGAAATAGTACACGTAAATATCCATGAACAGGTAGCCAAGTTCTGATCGAGCGATGAAACACAAAGCGAAAGGAAGGGTAGGGAGGGGGTATATGGGGTAAACTAAACGTTATGACGACGAAAAACAAATTAAAAGAGGCATAGCATCATAAATACCAGACCAAACTCTATATCACTACTATTCATCAGTATCCAAAACTCCCAACAATCGAGCACTGTCCACCAATTTTCTATATTCTGCAAGTAATTCCGGAATCTCGGACATCTTAAGATCATCAGCAGAGCATTCTAAGAACCGTTTATTCGGTTTAGGGAGTGTTGGTAATTGAGTTGATGGGGAAGACATTTGAGGGTGTGGAATAGTTGGTCTTGATGCTGGCAGGGAACCCGGCACGGGCGAGGATGTGCGAGACGAAACTGGAGTATCAAAGCGATTCGTAGCTACCAAAGGATTGGTAACACGAGCAGGAGAACCAGTTGGTTCTTGAGAGGGGGAACCAGAAATCTCATGGGACAAAAATCCTCCAGAGCCCTTGGTCAATCTTGACATATGTGCCAATCGGTCTGTAAGACTCATACGCTTTTGACCCGCAGAGGTCCCACCAATTTCTACTGTCAGTCTCCCTCTACTCCTACTCCTATCACTCATCATACTTTCAAAGCTCCTTATACTCCTAGCATCATGTCCGTGACTATAACCTTCATGTTCCTCTTCTTCACTATCCCTTTCTTCTTCCCCTTCATCCTCTCCCTCTTGCCCATCTTCCTCACCATACTCAGCATCACTCAACGCCAAGTTATGCACGGAACCAGGTCTAGATTCTACCATCTCCTGTCCCTCCTCCGCTCCAGCTCCTGTATGGTAAGATGACGCAAACGAGCGAGCGCGTTCCCTTCCAGGCAACGACGCTGCCAAACTCGCTATAGAAAACCCACTTTCCCTTCTCAAAAGCCCAAAGCCAGGTCGAATGTTCCACGGAGCCGAACCCTCCGCCTCGCCTCCCGCAGTCCCCCTGTACCTGTTCCTAGGCCGGCGGAAGCATCTCCTGGTAGCAAGGCGCGTAGAACTCCAAATCCTGAGCCGACGACACCCGAAAGTACCTTATTTGCGGATCCGGCAATAGCGTCAACCTGTTGTTCAACACGGCCGCGTAGGCCAGCTGGACCACCGGGAGTTGAGGCCGCGGACAGATCCTTGGGCAGGACAGGTATCGGACTCAGGTCCGCGGTGCTGTGGAAGCAATATTAGTTTCAGAGAAGACCTAAGGGAGCGACATTATTAAACGAACCTCATAACCTTCTCTCCTCCTCCAAGCCCGAGTGCTTCTAGATCTACGTTCTCCAAAAACTCTATAACGGCCATTAAGTTGATTAAACAATAACTCTCTTCGCCTCCATATACACCTGAATACATTGGATTTCGATATCTCTGCGTGTACAATAAATGAGAAGGAAGCATTGGTGGGTTGGATTTTACCACGCTAAAAATTAGTAAGGGTAGCAGAATATCACCCGAGACTGGGGTGGGGGTCTGAGTGGCTGGTGGGGAGATCGTAAGTAATGACCTCCCAGGATCTTCGTCAGGGACGGGTAGAGGAACAGGCGCTTCTTCATCTGCAGGAGAAAGGGTAAAGGAAGGCACTGGAGAAGCAGGAGGAGAGTCCTGAGCCGAAGATTCTATTGAAGGTTTGATTGTTTCACTCATGCTACTTTCTGGAATAAGACCGGCCTTCTCTGATTCCGGAGAGGCAGGTCCGGGAGAAACTGTTAATTTTGGTGGGCTGTTGTCACTATCCCCCTTCTTATCTAAGTTTGAATCAAAGCCTTCCAGTGATGAATGCACTCCTTTATCAAAGGATGGGGCTTGAGGTGTCTTGTCTTCATCAATAATTAGGCTTTGCTCTTCCTCTCCCTTGAGCTTTAGGGGTGGCAACCTAGAAAGACCATCTGAACATATTCAGGGAGTTAAACATGTAATTCGAGTCCAAGGATAAATGAAAATGACAAACCAACGATTATTCTATGTGCAGCTACTAGAATAGCAGCTTTGTCGGCCGGAGAGCGAGCTACCTCTAACTGAGTAATAGCTTGAAAGGTTAAGCTAATTAGGAAATTGCACCTTCGATACATGGAAATATAAAACATACTTTCACCACATGCCTCCACAACGCGATTAACATCCTCTGCGGATTTCCCAGCATCTACACCGAGGTGGTCCAGACTCAAATCGAGCATATTCAATGCAGCAATTCGACTTGATAGGGCCTCATCGTGAGATGCGTCATCCGAGTTTGACGGTCGGAATAAACTAGATGCAAAAGCGCCGTGAAAATAAGTTTCTCAAACAAGACGAGAAAAAGGTTAGGAATAGTTGACTAACCGGTCATAGAACAAGCTAGTCAAAACCTGTTCTACCCTTTCTATCACACCCTGTATTCTCTTTTCTCTATCCTCCTTCTCCTTCTCAAGTTTCTCCTTCGCTTCTTCTTCACCAAGCTTCTCCTTCCCTCTATCCTTTTCTTTCCGCTTGTCCTCCTCAATTTTACTCCTTAACTCATTTTCTAAAGATTCATAAAACACCTGAAACGCTTGCACAACTTCGGATGGATCCTCTTCATCGGAAAGGCTCATCACACTCAGGACTGAGTTGTGATCAGAACCCTTCGATACTTCTACAGGTCGTCGTGGAACAGAACCCACAGATGACAAAAGATTTTTGCAGAAATCCAGGGTCCTGTCAACAACCCAACTTGGTGATACAGTTCCTGCGTCAGAATCTGCCAGAGCACCCCGTATTTGCGACTTAAAATACTTTCCCATCCCCTTGATGATATCTTTTCTTATGATGGGATGAGCGATAGTGAACGCGGATACTTCAATAACATGATCTTTCTCCTTATCAATATCTTTCGGTTTCTCAGCATTTTTGTCTGATGAACCCCCGGTAGTATCTAATGGATGTGCATGGGGACTCGACAAGGATATAGGAGTTGAACTAGGACTGGAAATGGGGGTTGATGATGATCTACTCCCAAAAAGGGACGCAAACGGGTTCGAAAGTCGAGAGACATTGGAGGAAGTCGACAGTGTTTTCGTATTAGGATTAGCCCCCGGACGAGGTGGCAAAGGAGGCTTTTGTTGTTGAGAAGATCGAGGAGGCAGAGGGATGGCAGGGATGTATCTGTAAGCTTGTACCCTTGGATAGCCAATGTGCGAGTTCAACGACCCGACAGACGCCACTGATGTTGGTGTGGCTGACGGTGATGTAGGTAAAACGGGTAAAGGTGGTAAAGAGAGCAGAGTAGATGGACGAGTGGCTGGATCTAAAAGGAGCTTGAAAGGCTTTGATGAAGTCGGGAGAGTCGACTGAATCGTCAATGTGTTTTCACTATTTTTGCAACATGTTAGTGATAAATACGAGACATCAGAAGACTTTATTATTTTCATAATTAATCATTATGTTTGTTAATAAAAGACGCAACTCGGGACTCTGTTTTCCGTATGTGTCCAACACTGCTCAAGTAGTCCCCCTTTTGATATTGTAAAGCAGTAGAGAAGTAGAGACGTAAACTCACTCGATTTGTCCTCTCAACCCAGACGAAGTAACAATAGGAGCACGTTCCCTAGAAGGACCATTACAAAATATAACATGGTCTTTGACAAATTCTGGGGTAATCGATTCATGCGTATTTGCTTGATATTGATCCGTTGGAAGCAAAAGAGTCGCCTATCAATTCAAGTATTTTGGTAATCAGCACGCTAAATCAGATGTACTTGGGGTAATTAAAGACCCGAGAGTAGATATTTATCACAAAATAAATTCTTAATAGGAAACAGATGACAGATGAAACTAGTACGCAACGTCCATCTTTCGCGTTGAAAATAAATAAAGGTACCAGGACGACGGAAAAACGAAAAAAAGACATCATATTTGATCCAACACTCACCTTTCCCGTGGTAATCACATTCCAAATCTCTGCCCAGGCCGCCGCTTGCAACTGAGAGTGTGAATGATCACTTCTGACCCCAATTATTTCTTCAATCATCGCCCAGCCCACTGATCCTGCATCAAGTCCATAGTTTTGTGCCACTGCTTTAAGATTCTGCAACTGTAGCCGACTGGTTGCACTGATCGTAACAGCACCATTACTACCAGTAGCGTATGATGGATTTTGCTGTTGATGTTGCTGATGTAGTGGAGAGGCAGAGATAGAGCCCGATACTGGTGAGCTTGCGGTGCCCGTTGTTGCCATTGCAGACCGTGCTTGTCGGGGAGTATACGGCAGATACTTCGGAGGAGTACCGGGTGAAGAAGCCCCAGCTCTAACATTGCTGGTTGAGGTAGCAGTGGATTGCTGATGATTATTCAGACCGAGGGCACTATTTGAGCTTAATATGCTTGAAGAAGCTCTCGGGGAGTTAGAGCCGTTTCCTTGGCCCGAGCTTGAGGATTCATGGCTGCTTGATGAACCCGGCGAGAGCAAGGGATGAGAAGTGAGTATTTCGTGAGAGGGAGTGTGTTGTAGACGGCCGGTAGCGTGTGCACGAGCTGGAGATGACTGTCGACCGGCCATTCACTTTGAGTCCAGATTATTAGAAAATCGTAGATACAGGAAGAACGAATGGAACGGAATACTGAAACGGTACCGGGCGTCGTAATAGAAGATGCACCGATCACCGACCGAAATATCACTGTAATACTAACTGTCACCACAATGCTTATAGAGTTACTTTCGAGTAACACTCTTAATTACTCTTGTAATAATATGAGTAACACCGTTACTGCTTCTTACTATAAATATCTTGGTCGCTAGTACGATACGCGTCACGCGCAAACTCATTTGTTCCACTGTCGCAATTCAGTTTACAAGCTCGTAGTCGAACGATGAATAACCCTGGTTCCAGCTCCAGCAGCAGTAGATCCCACCATTATAGGCCTATTAATCTGAGATATAAGAATCGAAATGGATTTGACGAATATAATAAACAATTTCCCACAGAAGAGCTCGCTGAGGGCGAAGCTATTGAGAAACAGGACTTTGCACGTTTCGTTATACGAGAAATGGGCTCTTTCTTTCCTTCGTACGTACCACCTTGAATCGCTAGCTATCACCACGTCACATCTATCTATCACTGCCATTATTCCGCATAATTCATGACCGCAGTCTCAGTTTTTGATAGAGTACACTCCCCCCATATCCCTGACATTACTTTCGGTGATAACTGACACATCATGCTCTTTGATACGTAGGATAGAGGATATGAAGCGCGAAGTAGAATCAGCTGAGACGTATGACTCTATAAGCGAGCGCATCAAAAGATTGAAATCTGAACATGCACAGCAAATCTCCAAGCTTTCTCGGTATTATGCACAACAAGTCCGTGACGATGCCCTTGATCGGTATATGCAGGCTGACGAGTTAAAATACCAAACTGTTGTTGGTCAATCAGCCTCAGGATCAGCCAATGATAAGGGGTCTACATACTACAGCAACCTCGAGGTGATTAAATCTATCTACTGAACAAACTTACTTATTTCGGACATGTTTGGAATGTTGATACATATATATGAAATCTAGAGTTTCTTCAAACAGAATGAACAAAAGATGTTGCGTTCCCATAATGATATTGTAGCTAGAACACAATACGAATATCTACGGGAATTGACTGAACTAAATAGTCGACTCCGACGGTTTCCGGGTACCAAGCAAGGGCCTCAGTTCCCCAGCACGATCGAAGCATACCATAAACTGAGTGGAAATAAAGGAACGCTATTAGAGGTTGCGAGGTATCTGATGGCGGATGAGGGTAAGCGGACACAGATGAGGGATGTGTATAAATGGCCGTCACAACAGACCGAGCCACTGATTGAGGAATACAACAAAAATGTCAGCCCCTGCTTCATTTTCGTGCCCCTCGTCCCTCCCCCTTTTTTATCCCTTTTTCCGTTGTTGAAATTAGAGACTGATAATTGTCTGACTTGTGTGACAGGAAGGATTCCGGGCTGAGGTTAAAAGGCTTGTTAACGAGTACAGGGGAGTGAAGGACCCCCGGAAGAGGACGCTCCCTGGATAGCCCTGGGAGGAATCTGATGATATAATATAACCAAACAAACACAAAAGTAGAGAGAGCGGGAATAATAAGACATAAGGAATGAGAATAAAAGAGAAAGTTTACTGCTTGATGATGATGTATTACATGACATAAACAGTTCAGAAGTAGAGAAGCTGGTGCACGTGATTTGATGGGAGGAAGGACACCTGTGCCTCGGCTCTGAAACCGAAACTCGAGCGGTGTGGGTCTGAGAGTTGGCGGCTGTGCTACGGTATCATCTCAGCTCATTGAGGGAGAGCAGTTTATGACAAAAAAGAGCAAAAGAAACTCAGTCAACAAATCAGTCCGCGCACAGCAACGCCCTCAACGCCGTATGTGGATGAGTATGTAAAACACGCCCTTCGCTTCTCCTTCTATACAGAAACCATAGCCACTTCCCTCCGATTTTTATATAAACTCTTCTCCCTTCCACCCTTGCTTTCCTCTCAACAGACTCAACTACTAACATATCATGGCATACCAGCAACCAGTTAGTCTCTGCTTTTAAAATGCATTTTCTTTCTCATTTCTTCTTTCTGATTCAACCCCTATTTTACTTTAGAGTGCTCCCGGACTTGCTCCCCCCAGTGCCCGTCCACTTCCCGATGTCCCTACAGCCGTATCAACCCTTTGTGACACCACTCGAAGGCTGGAGGAATCCCTCAGACGTTGGGCTGCCCTTGAAATTTCTGAAAATGACGTGTCCGACGTTTTTGTCTCAGTCGGCAACAGCTTTCATGAAATGCTCGCCGCATTCGCGGCGTACGGAATTGATATGCGGTATGTATCAATATATTTAAACTATACACAAACTGACGTGACTCCTTTTCCCTCTCCCTTATCCTTTACTTGCGATCATGCGTTTCCGTGTCAAACTCGTTCGGCACTTCACCGGGGCCCAATCCGAACGCGATTACCTGCACTCTGACGAATACCGATTCGCCAAACGCGCGCTAAATTCATCGATAATAATTTCATGCTGTCTAAACCTCAAACCCTGCGCCTTACTGCTCTTATGTGCCTATTGGGATATGCAAATTTTAAAAATGCCTCATGATTTCATGCAATCGGCTCAATAAACTCAAATCCCGAAAATCAGTGAAGTTCACGGCTTCCTTCAAGACCTGCGTACATTACTTGAAGAATGTCTCTCCGAAGATCCGACGCCAGAGAACTTTGGCTACCTTATGCCTCGTGTACGCACCATAATTGCGTCGCTATTGAGGGGACTGCGTGCAAAACAATCCATATATTGGCAAGCTGTACATAGCTTGGGTCGTGGAGGATCATCTGTCGCAGGGAGACCTGGATCTGGAGCTGGTTCTAGATCCAGTTCGGGGTCAGAAAGATATCGGTGAAAGGTCGATCCACCTTGAAGGAAAAATGTCAAATTTTATGGAGGTGTTCCACCCTTCCCCACCATACCTCTTCTCCTTCAACCTCTAGGAAATCGCAACTCTATTACTCGAAATTTACGACATCCCAAATATATTACTCATTCGATCTCGATCTCCCCACTTTTTTTTCTCTCTCTCTCTTTTTTGGATTTGTAAATATCCGGAAGGAGTCGACGAACTGGCGCTGGCGCTACTTCTGGCATTCGAACTTCTGTCGCATACTACTCCCTTTAATCAACGATACTCTTCGTATTAGTTACGTTTCTGACGAAATCGGCACCCGAACTAGAATTGACACTTAATCCTAATCCGTATAATCCGCTTATTCCGTCACCTTTTTTTTTCTTGTTCTTTTCCATTGCGCGAATAGACTGGCCCACGTACACATTTGTTGTGGTCCTTAATGTCAAGTTCATAATTAATCATGCCATCAGTGATTTACTCTTCCCCTTCACCCCCTTTGTCTTCTTCCCCTCTCCAATTTTGTTTTATTATTTTCTGATTCCCGCCTGTTCCACCAATACCGTGGCAGGGTTTTTTTTTCTCTCTTTACTCTCTCTATACATATGAAAGGAATTATAATGATTACTGTAATTGGCGTAATCGACGCGTTTGGGTGGATGATAAAAAGATGGGACGAATGTACGGCGGCAGCAGCGGCGGGAGAGGATACTAAAGTTGTATTTATTCTAGTAATTTTTTTTTGTTGCATCTAAATTATAGTTTCCATCGTCAATTTTAAGCACATATGCCTAATCAGGAATGTTCACATCTATAAACGGGTTATATGCGGTATACATAACATACTACTCACTACACTACATCCTTACCCGTCCTCCCTTCTTGAAAAAAGTGACCTATGATCTGTAAATACTACGTTCCTTAACATACAGCAAAAAAAGACTGGGGCAGGGGGAATACATCTTCATAGGACACGTTTATGGTAATGCATGCAGGGCCGGTGGCTGCGGTGGCTTCACTTTGATGGCGGATTGGGTAAATCGGGAATTGACTCCTGTTGATGCGCAAAAAAAAAAAAAGCAGGAAAGCCTGTTTTGATGGGAGGGAGCGAGGGCGGAAAGGTGTAAAACGTGTTGATTCGGGTGTTACCGTTCGTTAGATAAGTGGTTAAATTAATAGATAGATAATAGAGTTGGGGATTTAGTTGTTGTTTTGTGGATCACGTAAGTTGATAGAGTGATAAAGATAAAGAGATTGCTCTTTTTTTTTCTCTCTTTATGCTATGACTATGGTTTTTTTAGTGCTTTCTCTAACTGAACTCTTTTGTTTTAGAGAATAAGTGGTTTTTTGTCGTGTCGCATAAGAATTGTTTTGAATAAAAGTGTGTATGGGTGGAAGAACAATTTAGGTTTAATGAACCTTTTTTTCATTATAAATACGTTCATGAGATTGATATGAAGATTCTTAAAGTAATCGACACCTCGTAATTCTACCACGACGTTAGGTTCTTAATAGACTCTGAGTATTAGATGATGGTATAATGATCTAAGCAATATTACCATGATAGATAGATAAGGAACAAAGTGATCCATAAGAATATCCATACAAGCTCACGGTCGAAAACAAAGGCTAAACAAACAAGCGTCGCGGCGCTACTAACGAACTTATGAATATGAAATTTGTAATTTTGGAACCTGATAGAAACCGAGGTTCAAGATGGATAGAATTAAAAGAGGATATGGCATTTGATTACTTCGTTTCAGGTCATGACATGTCGGCTTAGATATGTCAATCAAGTTCAAAAGAAAATGTCTGCCTATAGTTCTTAAGGAAGCTTCTATACGTGTACATGAGCATAGAATGTTTGAAATATCATACACATGACATCTCGGATTTGGCTCTCGTGCTCTTAGTGAAACCTTATGAAGTTTGGATTTGAAGCAACCGGAATATTATCCGATGAAACCAAAGACAGAAGTGCACTCCCTCCCTGCTATATATATGAACCAATGACAAAGAGGAATATATCATGAATGGTCTTGGCGTGATCCTCCAGAACGCTTCGATAACATTTTGTGGGATTTACATATACGAGTTCAAACGCGAATTCAAAAAAAAATATCGCACTTAAACACGGGTACGTAACGCAAAGGAGGAAAAGAAAGTACAATGAGAAAGTTCTTTGACAGACTTCGATACTCTGGCGCTGTCCGACGGAGATAATGAGAGTCAGTGTATGACAGAATAGCGAATAACGTCTAGTACTCGGATTGAAGGGCGTTTTTCGATCATGTGATGTGACGATTAAGCAGATTGGGTCTCAACGTTGACATTCCAAATCAATGGGGGCTCGGATTAGGGCCGAGATATGAGCGAGTTTTTTTTTGCTTTGCATTCTAAGTTAAATAAGCTTTAGAGCTTATAAAGGGCATGGATTCAGGGTGACAATGTAGGAGATAAAGAATTAAATCCTACCAAAATATGTGTAAACATGGCTTGCTTATGAGAGCAGTAAGTAATATGATAAGTAATCAGAAGCATACTTTACTTCAATTCATATTATTTTAGTGTATCACATTAAAATTATGAACCATTCCGTTGTGAGAGCAACGTGATACAATTGCATGCGTTCTATTACTTACTTATGAGTAGTACTGTGATTCCCATCTCCTTAAACATATCAAGGCCCTGAGGCCGAGTCGAAGATAGGATCTAGCCCAGATTAACGAGACGAAAGCCAAAAGTCAGATTCCTCGAACCTGGTCCTAGTCAGGATCAAGTTAGTTCCTTAAGTGCGCCGAACCCAAGCTAGGAAAGATCGGGAACGATAGAGATATTGAGTACGAGACAGCCGGAGAATACGCGCTTACTAGCTTCAATTCTTACAACCCATGCAGGGACGTCGCTCAAATACCGGATCCCGGATCACTAGCATTCAAAAGCCCGAAGTTGTTGCCTATTGTCAAGTGGACGAAGAATCCATCTTCAAAAACAAATAATTGGGGCAAAAGAATCGAAGTGTAAGGTGGCGGACGCGCAGTTAGGAGGTGACTGTACGGGTGATTAAGATCGAATGTTCATTATGCTTATCTCCAAAAAGCTTGGAATCCGAGCGATCATTTTCGTAACGTGGAAACGAAGGATGCGAGGGAACTATAGAGGCTTAAGGAGATCGGCAAGGAGCGAAAATCCTCCGGAGGTAAGAGTAGTAGGCGGAAGCAAAAGCATCTTAGCGATGGAAGTTACGTGCTGGTGGAGGTGGGTGTAGTATCAAATAACCTGGACGACAAAAGAGGATTGATCTCCAAGATAGTTAGAGTACCGAGTACAAAAAGAAGGGGAAGCTTATTGTGTTTATTTGTTCCGATGGTCGACCTGAGCTGGTATCTCATCATGGTGTTGTGAGGTTACGTATTTTCTGCTCGACACCAGGCTAGCTGATAATTGAGAAATAAAAAGAGATAAGCTGATGTACACATTGGAAGTAACATATCACAAAGGCTTAGTGAGCTGCTACAGGGGTGGAAACAGTTGTTATTATACTTTATTTTCTAGTTTTCTGAGAGAGTTGATGGGGAACATCGATAAAATCACTTGATCTAGATTCCCCAGTAGAAACATGTTCTGGACACCATTGATCTGGATCAAAAAAAAACAAAGTCATAGCATACACAGCAAACCTTCTGAATTTTCTGATATTCTAATTATATGTTGTCCAAGACATCTTGCAAGTCATTGATCATCAAATTTTGATGGTTCAGAGCTCATAATAACGGATAATGCCTCAGAAAGTGGTACAATCACGGTAGTTCATTCAAGCCAGAGTACGCCCGGGAGTATAGCGGTGATTTTTTATCACGGAGAGAGTGGGATAAAAATACAGATCAAAAGCTTAACATGCATAGGAAGTCTGGAAGCAATCGAGCACAGCATTTTTTCTCTTCTGATATGATAGTCATCATTGAGAGGTACAGTATCTGTCCTAGTCTTGACCAATGTGATATGTACCTGGGTCGGCGCCTGCACTAGTCTTGGGGTAAGCTTGATATTACTAATTAGGATATGACATGGCCGCCATTTTGACTTTTTCGTCGAGCGACTGCGTAAAATACCCTGGCTGAAACTGAGGCGACAGCGACGGAGGTTGGGAATAAGGCGGTGTGAAAGGTTGCTGTTTCCAGTTTCAAAAGACTTACGACTGTTGTTGGTTGCTTGGAACAAAATAAAGGATAGTTGCAAGTTTATCATCGATGGGAGCGGCGCGGAGATGGCGGAACGTATCGTAAGAGTCGGCGCAAGGCATTCATTAGGTATGTCCGGTGATCGAAGAATATTTGTTATGTATATTCGTACATTTACAACCAGTTAATTAAAAATTGAAATATCAGGAACACGGATCGGGGCACTGAGAATACAGAAAGAGTAAGGACTGCGACTAAAAAAGAATTGTGTGTAGAAAAATCAGTGATTCTTGTTGTTATTATGAGAAACATCCAGGGTGATCGAATGGTGTGAACGCCGGCAGAGTAGAGCGACGTCGAACAATATGATACGAGGTAATAGTGCTTGAGTGAAATTCACCCATGCTAATTGTCCATTCTTTGTGTTCTTTTTTGTTGTTTTTGTCCAAAAGACATGATTATTGATTGCACATTATTGATAACTGTTTACATCTGGGTGGATATTGGTCCCGTGGCAAGTAGTGGTTGTCAAGATAAGTAACGTTGGTTGTGACGTACGTTGGAAGATCCCAGGAGGACCGGCATGTATGTCTATATTAGGTAAATGAAACAAGGGGGAAATACCCAGATCGCGGCTGTCGATCCGAAACGGAGAGGCTAACCGGAAAGATGTGACCAGGACATGCACGGGAATTTCATTTTTTTTTGCCAATGAATATATATAAATATTATGTACGTGTATGTATATATATATATAATACCACCCCGGTGCAGGGTCCTCTCCACCCACTCCCCCAAGCTGGACACGGTCCTGTCCACCAGCGTCGACCACAACCACTCATGGCTTTTTCAAGCTACTCAAGCCTCTTTAAATGCGGCCTTTTGCCCGAAGGCTCCTCGCCGTCCTTCACAACGGCCCCATGGGCAACAGAATACTGCGGTCCTCGTCGCGGCAGTTTACCATTCCCCTCCGATCGTTTCTCAGAGTTATCAGATTTTTCTGCTCAACTCCTCGAACCATTCACCACTCCAGGGAATGAAAACACTACGTCTGACGACGCATTATACTTCACTTTCAAAAAGAGGAATATCAACGAACACAGATCGTTCTTGTCGCTCGATCTCGCAGAATCCCAATCTATGCGTTCCGTTAGTATCAAAGGCAAAGAGCCCGTCTCGAACGCATTCGAGTCTGAGCAGGTGTCCGACTCGGCCGTAGTCTCCCCCACAGATGTACATAATTCGTGCGTATCCCACTCTTTCTAGTTAACTCCTACATTTTCATATTTTGTCCTAGATTTTTCTCTTCAATGCTTTCGCCTCTCACCTCCATCCCTGGGAGCCCTCAATCGGCCCATAGTGTCCCAGATCCAGACTGCTCTTCTAGCACCCTTCTTTCTCCGCATCCAAGAAGACCGGTGACAATGCTACATCAGCCTACTCCACGGCAATTCGATAATCTCCCTCCTTTGGATACTCAGCTGGGAAGGGAGCTATCTCCGATGCTCTTTGCGGCTCCTTCCCCGCCTCTTCATTCACATTTCGACTCGTTTTCATCGAGTTCGGTTCGTTCCCCAGACGTTCTCAGTCGAACATCAACTGTTTCATCCTCATACAAGAGGGCGCAGCGTGTCGATGCGTTGAAGCGCTTGGAGGGTCGCGGTGCTGATGGGGCAGTAGGTCGTTTGAAGCCACGTCTGTCGCAGAACTTCATGCATTTATCCGATGATGAAGATGAAGAGGCGCCTGTACCTATGGACACGGGTATAGGTGTAATACTAGAAGAGGTCCAAGGAGACCAGGAGGCCCCACTTGAACACAGAAGGAACTCTAGTCAGGATAGATCTCGTTCACGGTCGCGGGGCAGAAGTCTATCCATTTCAATCAAAGAAGAACAATGGTATACCCTCACTCCCCGCCAAACAGCATGGAGCGTGCTTTTTGGGGGTGAAACAGATGGTGATATAGATACAGAAGTTGACAAAATATTCGGTCTTGATAATAGCCCTTATAATTCTGATTCGCAGGAATCAGTAAACAGCTATGTTTCTCATAGGCCCAAGCGTTCTAAGCTTTCAGATAGTCCCAAATCTTCGTATCTGGAGCCTCTCGCCCCGCACAAATCATCAGAATACACATTTCCTTCTAAGAAGACAAAATCGGCAGGAAAATCTGTGACCCATCCTATTCCGGCGAATTTGCATCCTCTCAGCCCCTCTAGCCCTTCTTTGTCAACATCTAGTCCAGCTGCGCGACCTTTCACTCACATGCCTCATTCTTTCCGGTCGCCCTATTTGGATCCTAATTCAGATATCGGTGTCCGCCAGCGTACTGTGTCTGATTCTCAGACTGTCAAACACGAGTCGACTAAGCGAACTCGAAGACGACACTCAAGAGTTCGGCTTCCTGCACGTCTAGAATTGCATATCGACTGGAAGCAGCCAAGTTTCATTGACATGCGTGACGAGAGCCTGGAGTCAGACAGTCGCACAGACAGTTGGCACAGTCTTTTCGAAATTTCTTGTAGGGCGTGAGGGGATAAATAATACACCTCTTAGACTGATACCTTTTTTTCTTGAACCTCTTACTTGCTTTGGGCATTTTTCTTTTGGTAATGAATCCCTCGTAGTATCACTATCTTCCATGGACTTTGACATGATCTTTCTTGCACAAACTGTGGCAACGCTCATTATTATTTATTTCAAGTTTTCTTCTTGTCACTGGCTTACCTTCAAACCTGCATATCCGCTCTCTCGTTTCCTCAGTTCATTATTGGGTTTATGTCTCGTTTGAGTTTTGTATATCACTTTGATTCACCTCTACGAGTCATGTTTCCTTGTACAAGTATGCCTTTTCTCTGCCTCTGCTACTGTATAATCGCATTGCATCACACATTTATCTCCATTCCTTCTTTTTCATCAATTCTGCATTTGACACCTATCATTTCTAACCTTGTTTGCGCTACATGACGATACCTCTTTCGTATTTCTCAAATTACGATTGACCATCTCTATTTTTCGTACTTTTCTATTATCCATATCTTGCATGCCACTTTTCCGATACAAAATCTTACACCCTTCGTCGATAATTGTGATTCTTGTATACATTAGTATACCATTCATGATCGAATATTAGGGAACAATATAATCATTCTGATAATTCTCATTGAATAATTAAAAAAATTGTTTTATGATATCTCCGCCCTTTACTTCATTCTACTTTTTTTCGTCACCTTGAGTCAGGTATCGTTTATCAGCGCCAAGTTTTTCAATGAACATATTCTATGCTTCGTGGCTTTAAATGCTCGATCAAGATTGCATCGGTGATTTCAATAGATTGTCCGACGTTGACTGTACCTCCTGGAGCACATGGAAACTAGCCGAAAAGGGAAAAGATGTGCAGTAAACTCAAACTTCTAGCCTACAAAGCGTAATCGGGATATCTCGATTCTCTCGCGTTCATATCAAAACCTTCCGAAGATGCACCTCATGTACTTGTGTAATGAAGTTTACTCATAACCTCCGACCAGACGAACAAAATATGAGTTTAAAGTTAGCAATGACTTGTTTCACTTTCATTACTGAGAAAAATCTATGGACCTTGGGAAATGGACATGCTTGGGTAGCGTTGCTATACCAAAATAGCAGTGGCTTATATCGGATATTACCGCATCAAGACATTTGTGTCTACGGAGCACACTTCTGACTTCAATGATCTTCCGCTGTACTAAACATACATACAAAGAATTCAACTAGAACCCTCCATTGTTGCTGGAATGAACCGATTTCCGGCTAATAAGAAGTTCCCTCTAGTTGAACTAAACGCTCACTTCTTGTAATGATACTCAGGCTCATGGTTTTGGGAAAAACTATTTCTTGATATTTTCCCTTTCCACGATCATCCTGATGGTACATTTTAACCTTGTAAGCATCACCCCCAAGAATACTCACTAGACCTCCCGTAGGGGGCACAGCATTACTGCGATCCGTAGTCCACATTTTGATGCCGTCATCCCCTGGTATTGATACCCATTGTTCTTCCTGGATGTGTCTGTTCTGGGCCACCCCCTAATAAGTCGTCCTGAAACATGCCGGGTACCAGAAGCCACCCCCACCCAATCAACATAAATTGACTGAGAACGTGTCCCTTCAGCGACAAGTACAATACAACTTCCCGAATCTACTGCACTTAAGAGGAGTTCCCGAAATGAATATGAAGTCGAACAAACTCTCGGCCTTCCTAAAGAGGGGAGATACCAGCTCGGTGTGCGTCTTTTCTGATCCCCCTATCGGAGTTTCTACAGCCCAACACTGTGACCATATCTATAATCTAATGTATAGCTTCTAAAAATCACGAGCGCCCCAACAGAGCCTAATCCCTCAACTTGGAAGTCGGGATGTATATATGTACACGTTTCAGTATACCCCATCATGCATCTTCACACGTTTCGTTAATCCCTGGCATAGAATCTAAGAAAAGATGCGGGTTAACGCATCAACTTGAAGAGTTCCCCGGTGTGCCGGAGTATGTAGCAAATAACAGGAGTGAGCCAGTACTTTATTAAACCGAATCAAAAGCAAGTACATATACAAGTCGTACGATTCGCCAATCTATGAATAGAACAGCATGGAGGATACTCTAAAGTGGCTTGTAGCTGATCAGTAACTAAAGCCCATCATGACAGTGAAATTAATACTAGTGCTAGCAGAGTAGAGAGAAAATCATGTATCCTTGACTGCTGTATCCTTAATTACGATACGGCTTCAAGCTAATACGATATTTAACAATGATCTATGGTAACTTACTATCGGGCATCAGTAAACTTCGTCAACCAAAAACTCGCCGCAGCATAGGAAACTGTTGTATACGGCCTATTCTAAGGAGAGTTTACCCACCGTTCCAAGACAACTATTATCATTCACATTGAGTATCGTTGCAAGAATATAAACTTTAATATAAACGTATAAGTCATTTGACAAGTTACTATATGAACCCCCGTTTTTATATCGGAACACCTAACGCCTAATCCACCCCCCAAAAAAATACCGCCCACCAGCAAAAACGTGTACAATAAGCATTCAAGTTTGGCTGATACTATAATTCATATATCATGACAAGAACAAAGTCCAAGAACAAGGATGTGCCTATTAAGTACCCAAAATAAGCATCTGAACTCACGGATCTGCGAGAACAGGCTATGAAGTTCTGCTAGCATCTGTCCCGGCCTCATCTCACTTTGATATCAACCTGGAGACAATTCCGGACTCCGAAGTTAATCACAGTACTGATGGACCAACATTTGCCGCTTTGCTTATGAATTTGACTTCGAAAATTGATTATGGAGGGTATTATTATATTTTGTTGATGTGTGACGAGTTATTCTTCCGAGACGACTTCCTTTCTGGATACCCTTGGGCCGGATGTACTAGGTCTACGGATCAACGTTACAGTCACATATCTACTAGTGCTCCCATTTGAATTTTGTATATAATATACACGTATAATGTATATAAAGGAAGCCACTGTATTTCATTAAGAGGGTTCGCGTTGCGTTGTGTAGTTTCTTTGGAAACATTCCCTTACATCTCCTTTCATCTGTATTGCTACTCTCATTTGCTACTTGTATATCATGTCTCTTGTGGTTTATGCTTGTCTGCTAGACCGTGGATCGACCTCGGTACACTATATTCTCATAACTGCAGGTCACTAACTAAACTTTTTTTTTACTAAAAAGGGGTTCACGTGCCAAATTTGGACAAACAACCACTCAATAAAAATCCAATATATTACTTTACAACCAAACAACTTAGTCTAAATAAAATGTCCGTCCTAGTCAATATTATAACAATTCTAAGTGTACATATATCGTAAGTATCCAGTATTATTCATCATTTAGGGAATCTTCATCCGTTCGAGGAGACTGGTGAAGGAAAGAAGAGGGGAGGATGAAGACCTCTGTTGTTGAGGTTGTTGTTGAGTATTTGGTGGGACTCCATGATACGAGCCATACGCAGACACTGGTCTTTGACCGTAGTTAGGGACGTGAGTATTGATCGTGGGGGCATTAACATAGGACTGGAACCTGTACGCTGATGCGCCGCGTTCCCTGAAGACGGAGGTACAGGAGAAGCTCTATATGGTCGAGGCTGAGGCACAGCATATGTAGGTGGGTTATTGAGCTGAGATGGATGATGAGAAGGGACCTGCGATACTGGAGGACGTTTCTTCAATCTGCCACCTTCTGCCCGATCAAGTGATGTTGAACGACCCTTGCTCTTGCCTTTCTCACTACTCCTTCCACTTTCTTTCTCTCTTTCCCTATGTTCCCTATGTCTGTCCTTCTCTTTCCTAGCTCGTCTTTCTCTCTCCTTCTCAGTATCCCTTTCCTTCTTCTTCCTATCTTTATCGTTCTCGACATGCTCCAGCATCTTGCCTTTCCCCTTGTTAGTTGAGGGTCGAAGTTCTGGCATCTCAATTTTGCTTAAATGCAGAATTAAGTTTTCTGGAGGCTTGTATTTATCTTTCCCTTCTGCATTATTATCAAGATTGATCACCCGAGGCCCCTTCTTTCCTATCGACTTCGCGGCATCGTATTGGACATATTGATAGAGCTCCTCGTCCACACCCTCTCTATGCCGAATACGTTTTGCCTCCAATGCAATACTAAGTACTTTGGGGACTGTAGCTGGGGTAGAAGATTTCAATATAATGAACAACATATTATCCCCCTTTGATAAATGGAATCAGTGTTATTAGTTTAAACGGGTTATGAAAAAGGTACTGACCTCTAAAAGATTTGAGCAGTATTGAGCATAATCCTTTACATTCCCATCCTCCTCAACTACCACTTCTCCAAGTTCTCCTTTCTGCATTGCAGCAATCAACTCGGCTCCTGACTTTTTCGGCTTTGGAGGTAGTTCTGGCGGCGCTTCTCTAGGTTCAGGAGTTCTTTCAGGAGGGGTTACGACTGGCTGGGGAACCGTGGCAGGACTCGGGTCCTCTTTCTTCGCATGATATTCGTCCGAATAGTCTTGGAATGATAGCAACGCCGAAAGGATTACTATTTCTAGTCCTTTGCGATCGTTGATGTCAAACCTAAAATTAAAGATGAGAAATCTAGGCCGCATGTATCAAGGTATTGACGACTTACCGGTGAAGGTTGTAATCTAAAATCTGAACTGTCTTCGTTTTGATTCTCCCCGGCGGTTCTCTTGTGATTGCAACAAGGACAGGAGGATCAGGCTTTCGGATCAGATGACATTCTTCTCTTTTCCACTCAAATTCGTGTCTATAACAAAATTAGACCCGGTTAGCGTTAAAGGTGCTTAACAACTAAGTCATATGTACCAGAGACTTACTCTTCCCATTTGAATGACCATCGGAACTTCCTTATAGTTTAGAGGGGTAAAAAGGTTAATAGACTATACTGTAACTACCGAGTATAATTAGAGCGGACTTACAGGGTACCGGTGTACTTGAGTTCGACGGGTACTGTAGGATTGTGCAACTCGATTGTCTTGTGCTTGTTTGTCGCACCCGGAGCTGAAATTGTCGCTAACGACGAGCCTGACAGAGGGTCTTGATGTGGCACGATCCCCATCAGCTAAAGAACGAGTACAGCGCCAAAGAAAGTACACACCAATCATATTGAATTCATATAATCCATTCTTTGACTGGGGATCAACCCGCTCTTTACGATAGTGTACCGTACCCTTCGAGTCAATTAGTTCGACGATGAGAGGTTCATTTGGCTTCGGTGTGATATTTAAGGTGAATAAGTTCTGGTCGAGACTCATGCCTCGTGCCTTCAGTCGAGAGCGGTGTCACTAGAAAATTCAATTGAATTGCTCTAGTATGGGGCTGGATGATAAGACGGAGGTGCCGCAGTAGCGTTATATGAAGAGGTGAACAGAACTGGGAGGGGTATGTTTTATTACCCAGCTACAAATTCGCTCGATTTGAGCCTGGGATAGCCTAGCTGCTGCGAATTGATCGACTTGATGACTGCTGCTGCGTGCAGTGCAGAACCACTGAAGCCGTCGCTGTGGCGGACAAAGGTAATAATCAAAAAGAATACCATGGCATGTAAGCATGTAATGAATAGTGGAAGCATGACTTAACCGATGCTTCAGGGCGGTGATTGAATTGATGATACCCCTTGCCTTGCATTCCATCATTACTCCATTTTTGGTCAATTTCAACAATCCATCATACTACACAAGAATACTTTAGATCACACAAAAAAAACGGAAAAATCGTTTGTAGTTCTTTGAAATATTAGTTTTGATGAATAAACCACTACAGACACAATACGTAATATAATAAATGCTAATAGACAAAATCTATCATCTCTAGGACATTTGGGCGGCCAGTAATCCCCTATGGACAAAATCCCGGGCATTCCCAGACGACTCTGCGTATTTTGCCAAGAAAAGTTCGTCTGTTGGATCTACCAAAGACAAAGTAGTGAGTGTTTAAGTCTTGGCGATAATTTATCTCTACTCACTCGAATGTAATGCTCCGTCCTTCATCCATAATTCAAAGATGGCAGAAGCTTCGGTATATTCCAATTTCTCTGGCACCTTGAATGACTTCAACCCCTTAGCATATTCTATCATACCGGGGAGTGTTTTAGTATACGGTGAGGAGGACTCTTCAGGTGAAAGTTGGCGCTTCAATTCCAGGGGGATGGGGAAATGAGTGAGACTTGGGGCCACAGCTCCTATGAAAGCACCACGTTTCTGTGTAACGGTGTTATTAATTGACTTTAGCTAGAAGAAAATATTACACCCACAAATATTCTCCTTCCGCTAGCATATTCCAATAGTAATCGTGGCACTGAAAGGTGGTATGTTTTAATATGCTGGAAGTGTTGGTCTCGGTATTGAGTTTTGCCATAGAGGGCTTGTAACTCGTCTACAGCTAAAAGTACTGGATACCTGATAGAACCCGCTTAGTTTCTAATTCCATTGAAGAAGTAAATTCTCAGTTACTTGTCTTGCTTTCCAATCTCATTCAGTACTGCAGTCAAGATTGTAGGAGCTAAATGCATCTCGGTAGATGCAAGTTCAAAAAGTACTTTGAGAGGCTCCCCGGGCATTACGTTCTTTCTCTTTTCGAATGCGACCTCTTCTGTAACTCTTAGTTTCTCAAGGATTGGCTTATTTACAGAGAAAAGACGTTGTAAGATTTGGTTTGACACAATTGGTTGCAAGTAAGTCTGTGTTCGTGAATCGTAGAAATATGAAGTGGATGAATCAACAAATTTATGCGCTAGGAGTAGATGTTAGTACTGTTTACTATGAGAAAAAGAAACCAAACCTACCTCTCGGTATGTACAGCACAATCCAATCGTTAACAGAGCAGTGAGCGACTGCTTGAAGCATCAGGTAACTCTTTCCACAACCCGAGGGACCAGCTGCTTGATGTCAGATTTTCGACTGTTGATAAGTAAACTACCAGCTTACTGAGAACTGCCCTTGTTTCGCTGCTGGACTTCTTAGAGGAGTCTTCTAACTGAGTAACTAGTTCTTTCGTTACTTTACGTGTAACAAAACAAGGTGCGGACAATAATCGAAACTTGCCGGTGGTGCCATATCAGTAAGGGGTCATTTTGATAAATCATATTAACTCACATCGACGAGCACATTCCTTGGAAGGCCATATGCCTTTGCTAACTCGTTATTTGGGAATTTCACTGGTTTCCCTACATGGTTTGAAAGATTAAAGCCCTAAAAGCGGGTTAGACGGTTCAGTATAATTAGTAAATGATACGAACCTTGCCCATATGCGAGACGCCTTCTAAGGCATTTTCATTCCTAACTATGGAGGGATTAATTTCCTTTGCCGGGAGAGGCAAAAATGACTGAATGAAGGATGTCAGTAAAACAACTGATTTATACTCAAAGGTGCTACGCACACCAGTGATTTTGTCCCTCTTTGGTTTCGCTTGCTGGTTCTTCTTTGCCGGACCGTTATTCTTGAAAGCTGTTCCACTTACTTCAGAATTAAATTGACATAGTACCAGGAATAAACACACCATTCGCAGCAACAGACGCAGACCTCGTCTGGATTGCTAGACGAGAGCGAGTCGCAGCGCCTGCACTTGCTCCGGTCAACAGTGATTTACGTGCATTTGACAGCATTTCTGGGCTGAACAGCAGCGAGCACCCACTTCCAGCGATACTTTTTGCGGACTCACAGGCAATAGACTAGTCCTGGAAAAAGTCAAATATCTGGCACGTGACGATCAGCCGCTCCGCTTAGACGCGGTCCACTGCGCCAGATTTCGCGTCTCACTTGAACTAACTCTCACATGAGGTTATTAACATGGAATATTGTGAGTCTTTCACTTTATAGTACCGATTGATTCCTATCTTACTATTTTAAAGAATGGGATACGCACGCTCCCAAAATATCACCCGTACGATAAGTTTCAATCAATATACATAGTAATTGTCTTCACTAATTAGTTTCCCCAGATGGAACGCATTGAAAACAGGAGATGCTATTTTAAATGAGCTCGGTGCGGATATAATATGCTTTCAAGGTACCCGGAAGTACTTCTGCACTTAGGAATATACTAAACACATAAATAGAAATTAAATCTTCTCGTCAAATGGTACAGAAAGATCTTGCATTACCTGAATCTTATGATGCATTCTTTTCTTTCCCAATTGCTAAAGGGGGCTACAGCGGAGTCTCGGTTTATACTAAGAGGTCACAATGTCAACCACTGAAAGCTGAGGAGGGGCTCTCTGGTCATTTACAGTCAGGACTCAAGCCGCCTTTGACATCCGAAGAACGAATATCCTGTGACTTACCCCTGGCTCACGAATTGAACCTTCTTGAAGACAGCGCCACGGCTACACATTTAGATCTATATGAACTTGATAAAGAGGGGAGAGCGCTTATCCTCGATTTTGGACTATTTGTTCTAATAAACTTATACTGTCCAAACGAGACATCTGATGCGCGGCTTCCCTATAAAATGAATTTCCATCTTCTGCTTGAGGAACGTGTCCGACGCCTTGTTGAGATCGATAAACGAGAAGTCATAGTTACAGGCGATATAAACGTTTGTGCGGCTCCTATTGACCACTGTGATGGTGATTTACCCAGTAATAGGGATTCCTTCTGGGACCACCCGGCACGTAAGTGGTTACAAGAATGGCTCGACCCACTTGGTCCAATGGTTGATGTCGTAAGGGCTTGTTGGCCGGAGAGGAAGGGAATGTACACCTGTAAGCTTACACTAAGGCATTAACCAAATTTGAATTTCGGCTTACTCCATGAGTCAGGTTGGAACCAAAAAATCAATGCCCGTGAGAGTAATTACGGTACACGTATTGATTACTTCCTTCTCACTAAAGGTCTTTTACCGTGGTTTAAGCATGGGGATATACTTCCTTCTATAAAAGGCTCGGATCACTGCCCTGTTTATATTGACTTGCACGATGAAATAGTGAATGAAGACGGTGTGAACATGAGTCTGAAGGAATTCATGAAGTTAGACGAAGAAATCCGGGGAACTCCAAGACTTGCAACCAAATATTGGGCCGAGTATTCAGGAAAACAAAAGCTACTATCAAATTTCTTTGGTAAAAAAGGTGCAGTCATAGCATCAGAGGCATCCACTCCCATTGTATCTTCTATAGATAAGGACTCGCCACCCTTTATTGACCCTGATGTGGCTCAATCAGTATCTACGGAAGGGAAACGAAGGGCTGTTTTAAATACGCAAACAGTCTCACAAGTTGTGCTACCAACTCTAGATGATATAAAGCCCTCTTCTAAAGAAGAGCTAGTAGAACGACCCACAGAAAATCCACTCACGGCTACAAATATCTCAGCCACAGATTCTCATGATTCTCTCGATGGGTCTAGTATTCCAACTACATCTACAAAACGGAAGAAAATGCAGGCCGATAGTAATTATCCACCTCAAGCCACAAAAAAGGCCAAAACAACGGAACAAAAATCAAAGTCAAAAGCTAAATCTACAAAAAAACTATCGTCCCAATCCAAGCTTTCTTCATTCTTCACCGAGTCATCTCCTTCACAGGATCAAAAGGATACCAAACAAAAGACTATACCTCCAGGAAACTCGCTAGACGCCGAAGTCATAGACGTTGATGCACTCATGGATGCTTCCGACGCGATTGATAACCAATGTTCTCAGCCTCAGTCTCAGTCTCAGTTCCAAGCCTCACCTCCACCCACCCCATCTCCGTCTTTGACCGTTCCAGGGTCTTCTGTGTCTGATGTAGAAGATGAGAAAGAAAAGAAGGGCTCCCACTCATGGTCTGCTCTCTTTGCACGAGTAGAACCTCCACGTTGTATAGTACACGGGGAGCCTGCACGACAATTCACTGTGAACAAGCCCGGTCCAAATAGGGGCAAGACATTCTTCGTCTGTTCTAGGTATATCGCTTATTTTCTCATCAGTTTTCGATATAAACTGTACTGACGACGTACTACCTTTCAGACCTGTTGGACCTGGTTACGATGCTGGGAGAGACGTGCGAAGGCGTGAAGAAGTTGATCCAAGATACAGATGCAATTACTTCAAATGGAGCCAGGATTTGAAACGAGAAAGTCTTCGCGATCGCACTTGACTGTTGATGGTCGACTGTGATCTGTGTGTGCTATATACTCCTTTATAATTAATTGGATAGCAGGGAAGGGGCCTCTGAGGGATTTTTGATTATTGAAACTGATATCTGTATCATAGTTACATGTATATAATTTGTATCATAGATTCGCTGTTGCGATAGGATGCTAGTATTTTCCTTGTGTTTTTTTTTATATATTTCGTACAGCACGGAATTTGGAGCTACTCATGGAGTGATCACACGGAAGACGGACATGCAATGGATGGAAATTACGGTTTATTTAAGCAGTAAAGCCACCGACCGGGGCCGGGAAGGGCCTGCGTTGGGATACTATTATTTGCCTCCAGCCATATGGGTACGCGATCGGCGACGGCGTGTGCTCTTGAGCTGCATTCTCACGAATGGTCGCATTCAATGAACCGTACCCCTTCGATGATATTCACTTTTCCTCCTTCTTCCCTCCCAAGTCTGTCAACCCTCCCTAACTCTCTCTTATCCTGGAGCCTTATCGCTGCGCATACGTTCGCTGCTCTCTGCCCATCACGGCGTTTTGCGCCGCGCTCTTTCCAGGCTACTCAGAGGATCCACAAGCTCTCATTTCTCGCGACACTCTTCTGATTCTCCTGAGAACAAAGATAACGAGAAGCGGGGCTGGCCTTGTACTTGTGATTTCCTGCAAGTGAGGAACCCTGTCTGGCCTAACTTGACCATGGTTTTCTTCTTCCAACGTCTGCGCGAAACGTGAGTACCAGTCATTCCTTGCCTCCATTTCAAATCCACAACCTCATTTCTTATTATATTGCATTCATCTGCTTCGGGGGATTGAGATAGTGCTACACTCTCCTCGCGAGAATCAAGCGAGAAGAAACAATCATCTGAAGCCGACGTTTCCATCGTGGATATCAAACTTGACAACCTAGACCTGGAGACTAACTCCGCTCCGTCTTCTCCTCATGAGCGGAGTGTACTGAATGGCTCGAGGGAGATGCATCCGGTGAGTCATACTAGCAATACTATATAAACTATAACCGGAATCTTATGTCGAAACTTAAAGAATAACATGTCAAATGAATCTTTTTACGAAGATCCGTATGATGACTTTAATGACCCCAACCTGGAGGAAGACGCAGGAAGAATAGAAGATGACTCCCCGTATCCGGAAGTCAGATGTGCCGTCTCGAATATTGATGACCCCGAGATGCCAGCAAGGTAAGTATTTTACGGACGCATCATTAAGCCAGTGTACCGATCATTTTATTCTTGTTGTCAAGTACGTTCCGGGCATGGTTTATGGGGATTATCTGTGCAATCATCTTTCCCGGACTTAATCAATTCATGTTTTTTCGGTGGCCTACCGTGGCCGTAGGCAACGTTAGTCTTGGTATTTACTGATGCCCGATCACTATTTGATGATGCACCATGCTCTAGCTTGTAGCCGTACTTTTATCTTATCCTATAGGTCGTCTGTGGGCACGGTTTGTGCCCGAGAAAAAAATATTCGGTATTTCGCTTAATCCTGGTCCTTTCACATTAAAGGAGCATGTTATTATCACCATTATGGCGTCTGTTGGCGGCAGGTCTGCATATGCAGTAAGCTCTCGGCATCTTGATTCCGCTTTATTCCCTAAATCCTAATCCCCTTCGGAATCATTATACTCAATTACCTAGACTGATATCATAGCTGTCCAACGCGTATACTATAATCAAATTTACAATTTTGCATACCAATGGATGCTCGTAATGTCGACCCAGCTCATCGGATTTTCCATTGGGGGCATTTCTCGAAGATTTCTGGTTGATCCACCTTCGATGAGTGAGTTATTTTTGCTCCTTTTCTTGATTATCAATGATGTAATATTGTATTATTCTAATTACCAAATTATCAAGTTTGGCCTACAAATCTGGTCACATGCGCACTTTTTAACACGCTTCACTCTCAGGAATACATTGGTATGGGGCACCGTGGAGGCTGGTCGAGGGAACGCTTTTTCTTCGTTTGCTTAGCTGTTGGAACCATTTACTGTTCGTTCATCGTCTGTTGCCCCATATTGGAAGAGTGGATTGATCTATATTTATCTCAGATTTTATTCCTGGGTACCTATTCACAGCTTTGTCCATGTTCTCATGGGTATGTTGGATTGTACCCTATAACAGTAAGCAGGTTTCTCCGACCTATTGCGTAGTTTTTATTGTCTTACTCATGATAATCTGTGCAATCAATCAGCGGTAGGAAGTCCTGCTCGGTTGTTTTCATTTCCACGGGACTTATTCTATAAGTAGGCTGTCAAACAGATGTTTGGCTATGCAAGTGGTTTGGGGTAAGCTTTTCTCATCTTGTATGCCTGGCATATGTTTAGCTGTTGTCTTTCCCCAGAATGTCGATTCTTACATTTGATTGGGCCCAGATTGCTTATATTGGAAGCCCGTGAGTGAATTAGTACATGATTTATATAATTAGTTCTTATTGTTCATACAGTCTTGCTACTCCATGTAAGTTTTTTTTTGACTTGTAAACGAAATTCAATGCTTAAGTAGCTCGAAGGGTGGGCTGCTGCAAATATTACTGTTGGATTTGTAATATTCTATTGTATGTTATGTTTATTTTTTTTCACGGACTATTTTATCTAACTTTGACCCGGTAGGGATCTTAACTCCTATTCTTTATGTGAGAAACCCCGGAGATATGCTATCGTTCTACTTCCTGATCAATGCTAACCTGTTTTAGTTCAAGAACGTTTGGAACAGCCAATACATGCCGTGAGTACCGCCCTTTTACGTTATTCATATGTATCTCATGGATATGCACAGAATAATGTCTCGAATGTCTTATGACAATCAGGGTAACTTCTATGATGTACAGAGAATTTTGACACCGGACGCAACTCTTGACGTGGATGCATACAAGTCCTACAGTCCCCTATACCTCCCGTAAGTATCATAAGATATAGTAAGACCCATCAGACTTCTTATGTTACTCTCAAGGACCGCTTTTGCAGTCTCTTATGGGCTGAGCTTTGCGAGTATAACGGCAACTATTATGCATACGATACTATACACTCATAAGTCGCTGATAAGTCGAGTTAAAGGAGGTATCGGTGAGAGACCGGATATTCATGCCAGGCTCATGGCAAATTATCGTCAAGGTATTTGAATTATACACCGACCCCCCTCCCCAAATGTTACTAACTATATTTTTATAGTTCCAGACTATTGGTATGCTGCTATATTCTGTATGTAGCTCTCTGGATAGCCTTTACAACTACTAATACCCGAATAGTGTCTATGTTCGCTTTCGGAGTAGTCAGCGTCGAGGTTTGGCCGACACAGATGCCTGTTTGGGCATTAGTGATAGCTTTGCTACTAGGTTGGACTTCACGGCTTAGCATATTAATCCGTTCTTACTCTTCCTATTCTTCTAGCCCTTTGTTATACAATCCCAGTTGGCATAATACAGGCCATAACAAACCAACAGATAGCGATCAATGTCATTGCGGAACTCATCGCCGGTTATGCCGTTCCGGGGCGCCCTATTTCTATGATGCTCTTCAAGGTAATAGTCATATGGTCTCATACGACTCTTGCTCAAACTGACTGACACACTCAATAGACATATGCATACATCGGAATGACACAAGCACTCCGATTTACGTCCGATTTCAAACTTGGTCATTACATGAAGATCCCACCTAGGGCAATGTTTTGGTGTCAAGTGGTGGCGACAGTAGTTGCGGGTACGGTACAATTGGCCGTACAATCGTGGATGTTCTCCAATATACGTACGTCGATATTACTCCTTTGTGTCACTCATACTTTGCCTAATAAGTACTACAAAGCGGACATGTGTGCCCAACATCAAGTGAACGGCTTTATTTGCCCAGATAGCGAGGTTCGTAATGACTACTTCTATCTCAGAATACGTAGTTAATTTACTTGATGTTAGGTATTCTATACTGCCAGTATCGTCTGGGGAGTCATCGGACCATCTAATCAATTCTCTCGAGGGCAAACATATTAGTAAGTTATTCATTCAATCACGCCATGGACTTTTGCTTAATTTGCCTAATAAATTCTTCCTTAGCCGTATGTCAATTATCAACTTGTTGCTGACAACTAATTTTGACATCATCCCATAAAGCATTACTGTTCTTCTTCATAATTGGTGCTGTGCTTCCGATTATTTCTTACGTTCTAGTGAAGAAGTTTCCAAATCATTTATTGAGATATATAAAGTGGGTAGACCTTTTTCGAATTCCATATACTCGCTAATTAAGTTTTATTCGCATCTAGTGTTCCTCTAATACTAGGGGGAACAAACCTCATCCCCCCGGCTACTGCCGCCAACTATGTTCCGTGGGCTCTTGTCGGCTTCATATTCCAGTATGTTGTAAGGCGGCGGCACTTCTCTTGGTGGGCAAAGTACAACTGTAAGTAGAAGCTTTCGGTAACTGTATAGATGGTGAGACTTAATCTGCCCCCTGAAGATGTCCTGTCTGCTGCGCTGGACTCGAGTGTAGCTCTTGGTTCTCTTCTTATTTTCTTCTGGTGAGAATTTTATCTCGAAAGAAGGGTTCAATATGTCTGAATAACGTTATTTCCCCGAACAGCCTCCAGTTCCCCCGAAATAACGCTATTGGAGCGAACTCGATACAGACTTGGTGGGGTAATAACGTATACAAAGATACTGCGGATTGGGAGAGCCGCCCAATACGTGCAGTGGAAGCGGGCATGACATTTGGGTATGTTTTAATCTCTATCATAGAGTTGCCTTCGATTAATTACCATATTAGACCCAAGCAATGGTAGACTGTGATTACCCTATTGCGCAAGACCCGACGTGGGTACGATATATTTCTTCCGAACTCTCATTGAAGCGGGGATATCATCCGAAGTAATATGTATTACCCCTCTTGGCTGCCTTCTCCACTTTGAAAAAAGTTAATAATTTATCTCCCCTCCCTTCCTCGGACCTTCTTCTCTCTCCTTGGTACCTTGAGCTTGTTTATTCCAAATATATCATTTATTTGCTTGCACCATCTCTTATTGATATATCGCATTTTTTTTCCTTGGGCTGTCTTTTGCCGTTTCAATTGTTTATCCTTACTTCTGTTGCTGTATATCTGCCTATCTACCTGATCAATGTGACTCCTCACACGCTCCTCATCTATCCATCATTTTCGTTGACTACCTCGTTTTCTTTTCTCCTCTCCCTGGATCGATTTGGTCTTATTACCCTCTTCTTTATTCCCATAACGTCTCATCTCTTCTTCATATTTTGTTATGATTATCATTAGAATAGTATTAACTTGTTGTACTTCTATGCTTTGTATTATCTCTTGTATGACGACTACAGCATCTCTACTACAACTTTTTCCCTGAAAGAAAGAGAGTGTAATCAACTAAGGAGTATTTTTCTATGCCCGTATTTATACGTATGTCCCAAGGATCTTTATCATATCTCTTACGTTTTCTCGTCCTAGGAGTAAGCATACCCACGTCAGGTTCTAATATTCTCCGCTAGTATTCATAAATTAATTTTCTCCGAAAACTTTCGACCTTCACAATGCATCCCGAAACAGCGTCTTTCGACTAAACCGTGGTGGCTTGAGAACTAAGATGATCGGGGATCGGCCCTCAGTAATCCAGCCACGTGCTATAGAATGTCCTAAAAAAGAAAGAAAAATATTGAGAGGTGTGATCCGTGACTCATTTGACACTTTAGGAAGTTGTGTAGAGGAGATACTGGGACTCGGAAACCCAGCCTGAAATCCATCGAGTTATTAGTTCCTCGTGTCGATTGATCATAATGGCTTCACCATCAACCGCAGTAACGAAAACTAGTCTTCCGGAAACTAGTACCTTCAAATTCATCTCTAGTGGTAAAGTTCGGGATCTGTATGAAATCAAGGACGGTGCGGAGGAGTATCTGCTATTTGTCGCAACAGACAGAATTTCGGCATACGATGTTATACTGAACAACGTGCGTATCTAAACTTGCTTGTATGTATGTATACACTCTTTTCTTCGTTCTTTCTATCTCCATGACTTTGTCAATAATAAGAACCTTTTTTGCGCATATATCCATCTTCAAAATACTCTTCTTCTATGTTTGAATGAACGCTCATATACCTGTTAATGATTACACAGGGAGTTCCAGGAAAAGGAGCACTACTGACTAAAATATCTGCTTTCTGGTTTAATAAATTGAATGTGATAATCGAAAACCACGTCGTGGCTAGTACACTTGACGATATGCCCTCTGGTATCCGTTCCCAAATCTTGCCGTATTGGGACAACCTCCTTAAGGATCGTACACTGCTCGTCCGTAAAGCTAAAGTTGTCAAACTCGAAGTCATTGTACGCGGTTATCTCACCGGTTAGTGTCTTAGTGGTAGAACTATACATAATTGAGTATATGCACTAAATGGTTCCTCGGACTCTTTAATTTGATATTAGGTTCTGCATGGTCGGAATACAAGAGGTCGGGAACGGTACACGGTATAAAGATACCTGAAGGACTTGTTGAATCGTCAAAGCTACCGGAGCCATTGGTTACGCCTTCAACAAAAGCGGATCAAGGAGAACACGACGAGAACATTTCCCCTGAACAAGGTTCGTTTATGCTATCTTACTATTGAGGACCTTATCTAATCTCTCTTTGTCCATATTAATTTCAATATCAATATCATACATACTATGAATATCACACAGCACGTGCACTCATCGGAAATGAACTTTATTCGCTCGTCGAAAATGCCGCGATCCGCTGCTTCAGATTAGCATCCGAATACGCGCTTTCAAAGGGTGTCATCCTCGCAGACACAAAGTTCGAATTCGGACTTATCCCTACCTCCTCTTCCAGCTCTTCGTCAGTATCACCAGCAACGATTTCTCTACCTGATCCAGAAGCACCGGGATCAACAAAATTATATTCTCTTATTCTCATCGATGAGGCTCTCACTCCAGATAGCTCACGTTACTGGTCTGCTGCAGCTTACGAACCTGGTCATACACAGGCATCATTTGATAAACAGTTCCTACGTGATTGGTTAACTTCAAATGGATTCAAGAAGGGGTTAGAGAGTGGTCCCGAGGGGAAGGAAGGTTCAGGATGGACGATGAGTGAAGAAGTTGTTGAAGGGACGAAGGAGAGATATGAAGATGTTCTGAAGATGTTGACGGGGTGATTCTGAAGGGCAGATGAAAGTCAGGGAAAGAGGGGAAAATGAAGGACCTGTAATCGAAGTGTATAACTAGAAATTGAATTGTTGGTACAACCTTTATTATGAAAGCAGTTAATTGTTTGGTAGTTCATATATAAACCAGTGATTATCTAAGGAGAACAAACTGTATGTATGTCTCCTCAGACTCGATGGGAAAACACGGAATAGTTGCAGCCATATGTCTTAAGAAATGGGTTAACTCCAAAAGTAACTGAAACGATGGGTTAAGATGATTACTTACCCTCCCTCCCGTTTTCTTTTATATGTGTTTAGATCGAGAATTTGAACCCATTAGAGATACACTCCTGAAGAAGCTCGTGATCCGAAAGGCGATTTCTTATAATATCAGACATTTCCGATACTATCCGAACTTGAAATTCGTTGTTGTATTTCCAACGGTTTACTAGCATATCTGCAAAAATATCACAACTCTCATCTATAAAGTGATCTGGAGGATGTACGATCTCTAACATTTCCAACTTTGGTATTAACATGGTAGCGTCCGAATCATCATCGTTGTTCCTCATGAGAATAGTCCAAGAATTGGGAGAATTACATTGACCATGTAGTTCAAGCCTCCTGAGTCTTGGGAGGAGAATGAGGATGATAGGACCAATAGAGATCATATTATCAATCTCATCTCGTTCATTATCAACAAGTAGTTCTTCTAATTGCGAACCCGAGTTTTGCAAGAAGATGCGAAGAGATGAGTAATTTATGATTCCCCTAGGAAAATGATACTCCAGACGTATAAGAGACGGGGTAACCAGCTTTTGATATATAAAGCTTGAAGGTATCAACCCTGCAACCAGTTTCATTGTCTTTAAATTGGGTAAAGTGATAGAGCATAACTTGTTTATCTCCGACTGAAAGTTACTTCTTTGACTCTCCCTCATCGAGACTTCCATTTTCAATCCGAACCATTCTACGTTGGGGCAGGCCTTCAGAACGTCTAAACAGCAAATACAGTCCTGCAGACAACACTGTCCCTTTATCCACAAGTTAAAAATCGTCAATTCTTGACTGATTATAGTTGGGCTTGTAGCCCTCCACGCGGAGCCATGTATTGGATCCAAAGAAAGATGTTGCAGGTTCCTCGACTTTGAAAGATCCAAACAAAATGGAGCTATCATAGGACAGCGTATCAAGAGTACACGTAATAGGGCCAAGTTAGTTAGCTGGACACGGAATGTCTCAGCCCCCAAATAATAACCTGAAGTAAAGTCCAAAGTAGTATTAATCTCGATTGTCTGCCATCGATTTTGTTCTCCTATAAGTTTCAGCAGTAGATACCTAAAGTTTTCATTCCTTCGCGAATTGTGAAAATCAAGCTTGTAATGTAATGGCGCGTTTCCAGATCGCTCGATCCAAAGGTCGAGTAGATGTCTCCATCTGAAATTAATCTCGTCTGTGGCCTTCAAACACATATAGGACCAAAGACTTGGGTTCTCTATGGTGATCTGCCTAAGGATACGGTTCGTATGTGATATATTCAAAGGCGACTGAATATTTGATGGATTCTCATCTTCCGGTATAGCAAGTTTGAATATGTATATCAGGACGTCTTCTGGAATATCCATGAAGGCAACCTTAGCCATATTTTATCGAATATCCTATGAGGGGTGACACCTTTATTGGTTCGAACAATCAAACATCCTTGTCTGAGATATCAGAAGAGGACTTACTAGGAAACCGGAAGAATGGATCACTTTATTAAGTATCGTGCTGAGAGCATAAATTGGTATGCTTCAACCAGAGATTACCTCCTACCTGTTTAGGAAAACTATTCTGGCCGTTTTGATGCGGCGTGGCATTCTCATCCGCATTGATTTGCGGCAGCTGTCTCCAAAGTTGACCAATCAATTTGAACTCGATTGAAGGTACTAAGACGACTTAAATTGGAGAATCTTGCTCAAATTATCTTTAATCAAGAAGATATTATATCCATATCTAATTTATAGCATGTTCGGCCTTTGGATCCAGCGATCGGGAAGCGCACCATTACATTACAAGCTTGATTTTCACAATTCGCGAAGAGGTGAAATCTTAAGTATCCACTACTGAAGCTCATAGGAGAACAAAATCGATGGCGGACGGTCGAGATTAGTACTATCTAGATATTACTTTACTCTCTTATTCTCGCCAATGAGGCTCTCACTCCAGATAGCTCACGTTACTGATCTGCTAAGTCTTACGAACCTGGTCATACGCAGACTCCCCTTGATAAACAATTCCTTCGTGATTGGTTAACTTCGAATGGATTCAAGAAGGGCTTAGAGAGTTGTCCAGAGGGGGAGAAGGGCTCAGGACGGACTTAAAGGATAGACAACGAGTGAAGGTGTTATAGAAGGGACGAAGGGGGATACGAAGATACTCCGAAGATATTGGCGGATGAACCTTGAGAGTGAGTGAAAGTCGGAGGGAAAGAGAGTTACGAAAGACGTGTAATCGGACTGTATAACTAGAAATGGAATTAATGGAACAATCCTTATTGTGAAAGAAATCAATTATTTGATAATTCGTATATACGTGTCTAATCTGGCCATTGTTTAGGGGAAACCGTCTCCTCAGACTCAATGGAGAAACACAGAATAGTCAAAGTGTACCGTTTTGTATCTATAATATGTCTTCAGAAATGGATTAACTCCAAGCGTAGCTAAATTAATAGATAAAAATGATCACTTACCCTCCGCCCTACCCTTTTCCCTTATAAGTATTTAGATTAAGAACTTGAACCCATTAGAGATACACTCCTGAAGAAGCTCGTGGTTGGAGAAGTTCTTTCTTATATTATCGGTTATCCCCGATACTATCCAGACTTGAAATCCATTGTTGAATCTCCAACGATTCACTAACATATCCGCAAAATTATCACAACCTCTACCTTCGAAGTATTCCGGGGGGTATGAAATTTCCAGTATTTCCAACTTTGGTAGTAACATGGTAGCACCCAAACCATCATTATCATCGTTCCTCGCGAGATTAGTCCAAAGGTTTGGGGAGATACGTAGATCATGTACCACAAGCCTCCTGAGGCTTAGGAGGGGTTCAAAGATGGAAGGCATAATAGTGGCCATGAAAAAAATCTCATCATGTTTATTATCAAGAAATAATTCTTCCAATTTCGAACCTGAGTTTTGCAAGAAGGTGCGAAGCGATGAGTAATTTATAATTCCACTAGGATAACGATACTCCAGACGTATAAGAAATGGGGTCACCAGCTTTTGAAAGAAAAAATCCGAAGGTATTAACCCTGCATCCAATCTCATTGTCTTTAAATTAGGTAGAGTGACAGAACTTAACCCATTTATCTCCGACTGAGAGTTATTGCTCTGACTCTCATCCGCCCTCATCATCCCCAATCCGAACCATTCTACTTTGGGACAGGCCTTCAGAACATCCAAACAGCAAATACAGTCCTTAAGACGACGTGACCCCATTATCCACAAGTTCAAAACTGTCAACTCCTGGCTGATTATAGTCGGGCTTATAGTCCTCCATATAGAACCATACACTGCTTCCAAGGAAAGATGTTGCAGATTTTTCGACTTTGAGAAGTCAAGACGAAACGGAGGTAACACAGGAATGCTTATTAGGAGTACACGTAATAAAGCCATGTCTGTTAGCTGGGCACGAACGTCCTCAAGCGGTCCTGAAGTAGAATTAATCTCGATCGTCTGCCATCGAATGTGTTCTTCTGCGAGTTTTAATACAAGATGCGAAAAGTTTCTGATATTTTCCGAATGGGATGGAAATTGAAAATCGAGCTTGTAATTTAATGGCGCATTTCCTGATCGCTGGATCCAAAGGTCGAGTAGACGTTTCCATCCGAGTTTGATCTTGAATACGTTCTTCAAACACAAATAGGACCAAAGACTTGAGTTTTCCAAGGTAATCTGCCTAAGGATACGGTTCGTATGTGATACATTTAAAGGCGAGTGATTATTTGATGGAGAATCGTCTTCCGGTATAGCAAGTTTGAATATGTATATTAGGACGTCTTCTGGAATATCCAGGAAGGTAACTGTCGTCATAAAGTATCAAATATCCTATGGAAAGCAACACCTTTATTATCTCGAACGATCAAACATCTTTGTCAGAGAGAAATTCGAAAAGGACCTACCAGGAAATCGAACAATTGTATCACTTTATTACGTATTACGCTGAGAGTGTAAAACATAGATGTTGTGCTTCAACCAGAAATTACTCCGTACCTGTTTGGGAAAACTATTCTACAGGTGGCTATACGAAAGGACGTCAGAGATTTACGTTTATAAGCGACACTAGTACATATTTGGGGAAACTTATATTTGTCATCGGTTTCATTGAAGCAAATTAGGGAATAACAAGCAAAACAGTAAATTTATAATGTAAGTCAGTACTTTGAAATTAGAATACGAATGTGTCGGATCCCTCATATAATTTTACTCATAATTATACCTATACCTTACATACACCTGGAATAATTGATATTTTACATGAATTGCTTTTTTAAGGTAGTGAAAAATACCAAATATGTACTTTTGCTTACAAATGAATATCGCCCTTATGCCCACCTGTAGCCTCATTGATGCGACGTGGTATTCCCATCTAGATCAATCTGCAACAGTCTTCAAGTCGGCTCATTAATTTGAATTCAATTGAAAGTGCTAAAGCAGCAAAAATTAAAGAATCTTGCTCAGATTACCTTTAATTAAGGAGGTAATATATACACAGCTAATTTATAACATGCCTCTACATATTACAGCTAGTAACCATAATGAGTATTCTCTTCCTTCTATACACCAAAAGCCACAAGAGATACGGTCGGGAAATATCTAATTTGTAAATTTACGAACTCGAATTTCATTATACTACTCTCGTTAATAGGTAGTTTTAATGAGTAGTCAACAATAATCCAATCTCCGATCTCCATCTGGGACCTGAGTACATACTCGGCCCATATTTACCCTATGACACAGAATCACAACTACTCGCGACAATAACACTCACACTCACAACTCTAAAATAATCTAGCTCGAGCTCTAGACTTTGCCTAGAGCACAGAACCCGAGATAAGAATCTAACTTTCAAATGATGTAGTCAAGACAAATCGAAGACAACGTCATTTTTACTTCTATCTATTCATTAATTTACTTGTTCCATTCATTGATTGATAAGCCTCGTCATGAAAACGTTGTTTCATCTTTATTTCTGCATGTGAATGACCGAATTCCGTGTGTGGCTTAGGTTATAGAGGAGGGTTTCGAGCGGGTCTACTATTCTCGCAGGCAATACCTTACACCTATCCATCTATTATCTAAATCCATCCTTGGGCGCACGGGAATAACCGGATTTCCTCATCCGTACTCACACCACACAGAATCCCCAAAAAATTGAAGCAAGAAGTTTCAAAAGAGATCATCTCTAATTAAACCGGTAGCCCTATATTTTCCGAGTTGTTCGGGTATCATACTCAAAGCCAAGCATGTCTCACAGAAGATAATAATCACAAATAGGGCCAGTGAAAAAAGAAGAGCATCAATAGGAAGACCCTAGGAAGCCCCAACAAGAAGGAGTGATGCGCGTATTCGTTTCGATCTTCCTAAAAGCTAAGTAAGAATCAGCAATCAGATTATTTTTAAAGAAAGATGTTGGTTCTCCGAGATGCCCGAAAACATCTAGAGTGAATACGTTAGGAAAGAAAACGTGAAAAGAGTGAATCATACAACCAATTTGCTTCTAGCGTCTTTGTAATCTGGGCACCTGTTGGAAGTAGAGCCGAGGAACACAACTATCCGTTTTTATTTTTTCTTGCTACGTAAATATCAAGAGTTCTTTCATTTTGAATATATGGAATCACAAGAGAAGATAGAAAGATTTCTATATGGAAGTCCTTGAAGCGTCTTCTCGTAGGCGGTATGCACACTTATGCAGGTTATGACTCAGCGATGGCGGTTTACTAAAATGCTCAAAGAAGAAAGATGGTAATAGAAGGAGCGGAGAGCCCCATCGCGGGAAGAATATCAGGATAGATAGTGAGCTAGCATCTTGAACCTTAACGATAGTTTCTAGTTAATTATGACACGTATTTTAAAAGAACTGTTCATAAATTTATGGAATTATTGACGAGTGGTACTAAGCCACAAGGATTCAGCTCATATCCAGAGCCTATTCGCCTCCTTTCTGTTTACTTGTCTGTCTACTATTTTAATATGGGTGATTTATTAAATGTCGGACCATATTCAACAAAATTTATACTGCCAATACCTGGAACCAGGTCGTCTAAATCGGAAACAATCGTGATCATGAATATTCCCCGAATAACAATGGAATATCCGGATCTCCCAACAAGACTACCAATTCCCATAATTAGCAACAATGTTCTCCTATGACCCCAAAGACGTGGATCATGAGAGACATGCCACGGACCTCGGTAGAAAAAGATAAGAACGAAGTTGAAAAGGGTAGTAATAGGGTATGCAATGAGCCACACTCCAAGAAAGGGTTAATGCCCGATATGTCAACTAACCTACCATATACATACATTTCACCACACGCAGACCAAGATGCAAGAGCAAGATCAATGAGCGAGCATCGCCATCTCACGCAGGCGGAATCAACCCTGTCATTTCCACGTGGTTTCGGGTCAAATATCCGCCGGGAAGGAATTTGAAATCTTCTCTTCACGTCAAAGGAGCATTAGAGTTCGGAGTGACGTCAGTTTCCCCCAACGCGAGCCCACAAGTTAAACGGGCATCAATTTGATAATCCTGAAAACGACAATTAAAAGTATATAATATGTATTACATCTATTATTATAAAATACAACGTGCGTCTGAACATGTACAAGGTGCAGTAGGAGGGCTGGTTCTGGGGTTGCGATGGTTTTAAGCCGGCAGGGAAAGCATATTCAAGATGTCGTTGCGGGGTTCATAAGAAGCATGCGTCAGTTGCATGGTTTAGTTTTAGCCTAAGTCGCACGAGTCAGTCAGTCAGTCAGTCGACGTTTCGACGGTCTTAATGAGAAGGGAGAAAAATGGAAACACTAATGATCATACATAATATTGCCAGCGAAAGAGAAAAAAGATAAGAACCAGATCCAGGGAACCGCTCATTAATGGCGAATTCCTGATTGGGATTTTACAAGTTTTTACACAGAGAAAAGGTGAAAAAGAGATGAGAGATGAAAAGAAGCGTAACGTAAAAACAGCATATACATCGGACAAGATAGAATTTTAAAAAGAAACCTAATAATCGCGCAGAAAATGCGATCACTTACCGTAGACGACTACGAATAGAACGCGTATTATTACGAAAGAAAAGAGGTTGACAAGCGCAGAGAACGTGAACGTAAAAAATATTCCAAAATAAGAGACGGAAACGATGGAAGTTATTGCTGGTGCGGTGGTATCTGGGAAGAACGTGTTAGAGCATCATGATGTATGACTTCGAAAAAGACGGAATAGATACGAGGCGGGGTAAAGGAGAGACCTACAGAGTTCGTGTAAAATAGGTTCAAGGGGTGAAGTAGAAACGAACCGTAACCGCCCTAAACTTTGCATCACACAAAACGGGCCGAAACGGGTGTTCGCCCACTACCCAGGCCTTACGTTTTG
Organism: Pyrrhoderma noxium; assembly: GCA_002287475.2. Taxonomy (NCBI): domain Eukaryota; kingdom Fungi; phylum Basidiomycota; class Agaricomycetes; order Hymenochaetales; family Hymenochaetaceae; genus Pyrrhoderma; species Pyrrhoderma noxium. Next base: position 2,447,645 of record CM008254.1, on the reverse strand, counting down.
CCCTTCTTAGACGCCTCTGAGGTCATTTTCAATGTAGGGGTAGAGGCCAAACGAGAGTGTGAGTCACTGGCATCTCCGGCAGGCTTCGGCGCTGCGTTCTTCGACGTTGCGTTCTCCGACGTCGTTCCGTGAGAGCGCGGATTATGGGCATTGTTGGTGTTATTGTGTCCATGATGACTGTGTTTGTGACCGTGAGTATGATGGGTATGAGTATGACCATGGTCATGGGTGCGAGAGTGGGAACCACTGTGATGACTGTTGCTGCTGCTGCTAGTATTATAATTCTTGCCCCTTTCACTCACAGGATCGAGAAGGAGGGGGCGGGCCATCTCTTCAAGAGGGGATCGCCCGAGCTCCCTCAAACGAGCCACATGTTCAAACCTTTCCTGCCGTTCTTGCCTTTCCTGCCTTTCCTGTCTCTCTTGTTTTTCCTGACGTTCGTGTTCTTTGCGGGCTGCCGAAGTCTGGAGAATGAGCATAAGCTGGCCCTGCTCTTTTTCACTCATTCCACCCGAAACAGTTGTGCTAGGGGCTGCAATCCATGAGAGAAACGAGTCGACGGAATCTGATGGTGCGAGTGGCATAATATTTGACAACAATGATTTGTGAATGATCCCAATGCTGTAAGTAACTAGAGAGGTAGATGAAGTGAGATTTAAGAAAGAGATGGGAGAGGGGGAAAGTAAGAAAGAGAATCCTAGTGGCAAATCGTGTATTTTTTGCTCGAGTGGGCTAGGAGTAGGATGAGGGGAAGAACTAAGTAATAGCCATCAAATGAGTTATTATATGCGGGTCAGAATCATCAATATCAAATATACGGCACTTTTGGGCCAACTCAGCATGGGACAAGTGGGAATTCTGAACATAGAACCGTCTAGACTACTGCTATATTTGATTATTTACTGTCACATGATAATCATCATAGTAACAACGTAACAGTGGAGCAAGTGGAGTGTCACATCACCTATACAGAGTTAAGTAGTTGCTACTACTTGTATACAAATAAGTATAAGTACTTGTACAGCTCCGTGACAGGTAAAACGGTAGAAAGTCAATCAGTTAATTAGAGGTGACTGACGTAGGTTGCAGCACAAGACCATAATAGTGATGGACAGTCTAATATTATACACTAAACTCAATTACAGTACATTTGCATCATACACACTGAGGATATCAATCAAAGAACAAAACACGATATTTGTTCAGGAAATGAAAAGTAGGAGCATAAGGGATGAGTAGGGAATTAGGCAAGATCTGGTCAAGAATACTATAAAAAAAGCAAGTTTTATTAGAAAAGAAACCTCGAATCATTCGTACACCGAATTCGTCTCTCTGTCATACGTGCGTATACATCCAGTCAACCAAATCTAGCTTCATGCACCATATCCTGCCAGAGACTATCTTCAGTCGTCGTAAACGTCACGCGTCTCGCAAGATGTCTTGACTTTTCCGGATCGCGGTCCGAATCCGAATTATGGTCATCCGCAGAGGCTGATTCTTCTTTGCGCTTTTCGCTGGCGATGTTTGAAGTCGAACGTACTCGACGTCGCAAAGTGCCGCTACTCTCATTCACTGATAGAGAGGGCCCCACTAGCATCACCGGAGTGTTGACTACTCCGGGGATTAAAATCGTTGGTGAGAAGGACGTATTGGGTGAGTATAACTTGGGAGTGTTTGAGTTTACGTTTTCTTTTGAATCAGATGATGGGTCCGTGAGACTTGCCGTTTTCAACTTTGGAAGTGAGCTAGATGTCTGTCGACGCCTGGGTGGCATCGACCTTTTCTCAATCTCTGCGCCCGACTCCGGAGTGCAATCGTAGAGACCACTGGACGTAGCTAGCCAGGTTATGGCAGAACGCCAATATGACATCATGGTTGGATATGATTGTATAAGTGTGTGTGCGTATGTGTGCTCTTTGCCAGACTAAGCAGCGGGGGACGGAGCCCTAGCGGCACGTTGAATATAGCAGAGCAGAGTAGAGCAAAAGGCTAAGTAGTTTTTAAGAGCAGAGGTAAGATTATATTGCAGCGTTGAAGGGAGCAAAGCAGATCAGGAGATGGGGTGGAGGGAGCACAGAGCGAGGTTTGCGGGCATCGCGGTGTTATATGTAGTAGCAGGGATGGAGAGAAGCAAAGTACGAAGCATGAAAAAAAAAGTTTGAAATGATGTTATTGCCCATCCGGCATTTTGTATAGTAAATAGTAAGTGAATAGAACCTTCGAGTCCACCGACCAATCGCACATTTTGTATTTTGCAAATGATCCATCGGCTGACCAGCTCGCTAGAATGAACTTTACTTCTCCGAACCCAGCATTCGGCAAATTTTGTAGAATTTTTCTATCAAGTAGGTAAGTCGAGGCAACGGAGTAATCATGACCTTGCTCGGCGTTTATAAATTACTGCCGCATTTGGAAACGGGAGCGGAAGTCCCTTGTTTCTCGCGGCTCAAGTCTCTCCTTTTCGTACAACATCTATTCGTCTTCCTTTCTTCCTAAATAATGCAATTCCATCTCTCCATCGTCATTTTGACATCCTATTGACATCATTATCTTCTTTATTTCATCATTGCATCAACTAGCCAGCTTTCAAGCAAAACATTTGGCGTCGGAGCGTGTACAATGAGCCAGAACCAGTCTCCGTCTTGGCCATCACTCTATAACCCCGCGGTAGATCTGATACCTGTTGCTCACGAAGCTGCCGTACAGCCAAGAGGTGTTTACCTATATAATGTAGATGGTAAGTGACTCGATTTCCCATTTAGTTTTTCTACTTGCCTGCCAACTTCCTCTTTAGTTATCCATTCCATACTATCCTTACTTCACCCTTGAAACTTCTGGCCGTACTGATCCCTCATTCTTCTTTTCTGTTATCGATTGTTTCTCTTTTTGTCACGTAGATGTTCACTAATGCTCATTTTCTCATCTCGCGTTCGGTTCTTGAGTCTGTTAAGAGACATCTGACCAGTTTCGTACGGCTTCTGTATACGTTTCCAGTACATCAATACATTACAATTACTCACACTTGGATTCTCATTTCATTACCAGATATCTTCCGCTTTACCTTCTACTGGACCTTGATCTTCTATATTCCAGTTTTTGTGCTCTGCGGAATAATCGCTTTCATAAACATCGCTTTTGCGCCAAATCCTTACAAGAACCGTCTGTACCCTCAAACCCAGTTTTTCTACTTATTCGGGTCTAGATTCCGACTTTTGAGAAACAATATAAGATTAAGAAAGGCATCAAGGGCGACGGAAGAAACCGAAGAACATCCACTTGCACTGTCAACCTTTAGTTCCGCTGCATCTCCGACTTCCACAACGCCATTTGTCCCTAACGTATTCCCGAGCGCTGATACTCGGAACTTTAATTCACAGGGACTTTCTTCACCTACCCCTCACAGTGTCCTCGGGACTGCACATCCCTCAGCTTCATCCCTACCATCTTCACGTCGGCTCCCACCCAGGCCTAAAACTAATGTACATCGTACACGCGCCGTCTACGCTCTTCTAGTCTTACTATTCTTTTTCGCTTCTGGTTTACTGGGGGCAGTTATCGGGTCTGCGGTGGTTGGCTACTTGCTGGCTGCTTTATATAAAGCCGGGAACTTCAATATGTCTACGTGAGTCGCAACCAATTCCTGCCATAACTAACTCTGGCATAAGGCGGCATCCTTTCTATACTTTAAATCTTGAGTTCAATTGAGTTGGACCAAACTAACATATATTTTGGCGCCTTATACGTAGGTGGATCCCCGTGATCTTCGCTCTCGTACAAACCTTAGTTGCATTCCTTGGGTATGTTCATATTTCCTCATTTAAGTACACGTCAAAGCCCAGTAATTCGAACTGACCGCGTGCCTTGTTTTTTTATACCTCAAACCTATTTTAAACTCTAGTATTTATCCGTCTATTGCTGAGATTATCTGATTTGCTTCGATAAGTAAATCAGATTATGACCTTATCTGTATCTTTTGTGCTGTTTATTAGCTCCATTGACCGCTATATCAAGAGGTTTACTTGAACGGTGCCCTTTCATCTTCGTCTTCTACGTTATCTTATATCTTATCGTTATACACATGTAACAAAGTAGTTTTTATACCACTTTTGATTTTACGCATATATACCATATAGCATTCTAATAGAACTGTATAAGTAAACTACTGAAAATGTATAAATATAATGATCAGTTAGTCTTCTTTTGTTGATCTACCAGCGGCTTGGGTGACTCAAGAATCGTTTCTTTTCCATATACACAATTTCGGTATTACAAGTTCCCCATCATGCAAGACAACATCGTCTCATCTCATGGCTTCCTCTTCCAATGTTTACCCTATCTGCGCCATCTAGTCATTCCCCTTTCCCCCTGCTCTGTTCTATCGCTTTCTATAAGGAATTATTCTTTGGTCCCTGAGTTCTTTTTTACTCGTTGATAGGTAGTGCATTTTTTAAGTATCCATATCATACACTGGGATCGTTTATCTAGTTGCATTACGCATATATTTTGTCAAACAAAAAGAAGCAACCTTGAAATATGAGTCTCAAGCTAGTTGTTACAGTGTATACCTTTATTTTTGACATTGGTGACTAAGACATTTCAGTTACGACCACAGCTCCTAAAATAGTTGTGAAGAGTGAGCTGGTTGGGTTGTATGCTCATCTACTTACCCCCTTTCCTTCAAAAGCTTCTCATGATCACAACCTTATGATAATATACGGAGAGTAGCGAGGGCCTCATGTTGCAGTAAAGTTACGGAAGCAAATGAAATGTTGCTGAAATTCTCGTAGACCAATCAACTGCCAACTTAACGTTAAGAACCAACGATACAGAAGACTATCCTTTTTCGACTTCCATACGCGAAGAATTGTTGAATAAAAATCAAAAAAGGGGAGCCGAATTCGTGAGTATAGATAATAATTTGAGTCCGGTGCCGGATCCAAGTCTGAACTTGCGGAATTTATATGAATAGTTCTTTCACCCACAGTGAAGACGGATGCTAAAATTAAGCATAATTTCAGACTTTTCTTGAGAAAAAGGAGAGGATAAACGATGATAAGCAATTTCGTCCCACCCCTGATGATATATAACCCCCTTGAATAGCGACAAATGCGATAATACATGACTATAACTAAAATCATATCAGTATATTGGTCCATGTATACAGGTGCACATTACTCACAATACAATACAAACTGTAAATACTTTTTTTAATGCTTATTAGCTAGGCATTGAGCAATATCAAGTATCAATTTTCATTTCATTCGCTTCAGCAATCTTCAATGATTCGTGCTTGCCAGGACGAGAGACGATGACTGTGGCATGATTGACACTATTTATCCGGATGAATCGAAGAAGGTCGATGAATTCAATTGATGATTGATCCCAACGTCTAAATAACTCTACGTTCGTAGGGTGCGTGAGATCAGGAACCTCTATAGATGTCTTATTAGTTCCTCCGGAAACTAGGAAATTGGGGGATGAAAATCTAGATACGTTACCTATACCAGTTCGATATTCTTCACTCTCCGTTTCCTTGAGATTCTCAAGTTGCATTTCCTTGGTGCTCTTTGGTCTCCCTTTCCTTCTGTTTTTCCTTTCTTCTTCAAGGGCGGTGTCATGTCGGGCTAGCCAGACATTTCCGACGAGATCGTGTAACTCATCCAGACTTAAGGCATTCTTTTCGGACTCAGGGGGTATCGCGTGAAAGAAGAAGGTATATCTATCGACTTTATATAGTGTTTTATGTGTGTACCAACATCAGAAGAATAATTAGAGGTGCATACACGAAGGAGTGAAGGAACGAGGAATGCTTACTTGAACCCGAGGCCCGTTTTACTCTTTTTTCTGCAGCTGCTTCCATTTTGGCCTTTCTGAGTTGTGAGCGCTCAACTTGAGCAGCTTTCCTGGAGTTTGGATGAAAAACTTTCTCCTTCTTTCCTTTACCAGCGGCCATGATGAAGTGGAATTGTAAAACCCGTCTCTTGAAATATTTACTCTAGTGCTCTGAGTAAATTAGAATGTGTCCCAAAAAAGAAATGAGGATCGCAATTTACTAATTTGTCATCCATAGTCCATTTGCTGGTAATAGTTACTATATAAGGTATATTTGCTTGCCAAGTGTGGATCATAGGAGAAAAAATTGTGTAGACTCAAATCAACAATTTTGCATTGGTCATAGTTCCTAATATTGTTTTGATTTATTAGTAGTAACTTTGTCTGTGACCACTGAAAACATGTGCATCAGAAATCGAATTATTACTAATCCACCATATATAGAGAGTGATTCTCAGGCTGGGTACCGGTAGTGTCCTCTCTTTTGTTACTCAGGGCTTCGCCACGACGAGGCTTTACCCGTCGTCAAAAATATCGAGAGATGGCCTTTGACAGCCCTAATACAGACGACCGTGCAGGGCTGCTTCTGCCTCAGCTTATGCAAAGCATCTCGCAGGGCATGTACACACCTTACCCCCAGCTTTCTGATCTTCGTACAGCTACAACTCGAAAGCGCTCAGACAGCAGTACCACAACGGCACTGGCATTCGATACAAACTTAGCTAGCAATCTTCACTTTGGATTACATCAGCCGACTCCTCTAGAGATAGTGGATGCATGTTCGGGATGCGTCCTGGACTGCGACGACAAGGAATGTCAGACATCAAAACAGGAACAATGCTCAGATCAGTGTGTTGTTTTACCCTGTAACGATACGTGCAATGATCATTGTGAGGCATCCCCTTGTAACGATACGTGTGTTGAATATTGCTCGACCGATGGAGACTACCAGGACATATGTTTGGAAAGTAGCTGCCAGGTGCAACCCTGTAAGGGTGGTACGAACTGTGCTTTTGGCCTTGAGGAATATGTAAGTCGATAAACCAAAATATATGCATAGGCAAAAAATACTGAAAATAGGGGGTTTTTCTTATCTTCAAGCTTCAGTGCTGCACTGATTTCCATGGGAATTTCCCAGTAAACTTGGATACAAGTTCAACTATACCCCAGAACTGGAATTCGCTTGGGAACCTTCTGAATATCCATCAGAACACCTCTAATTTCTCAGCCTATCAAGACCTAACGGTAAATAATGGAGAAACATCTAATGCAATTGATAGTGACCCTTTTGCATCACTTGCTCAAGATGGCGATCATATCATGAGTTCTGCCTGTACTTCTCCGAAGATCCAGGATGAAACTACAACTAACAACTCTTTTACCGCTACTACCTTTCCCTGCCGATGGGATAACTGTGCTATGGTTTTTGGGTCGATGAATGAGTTGGTGGGGCACGTTAATTTGACACATCTCCATCCTCCGACGACCTCACCTCAACCACCAAAGCCAAGTATAACTTCCGGGATAGCGGAAGTACCCCTCCTTTGTCGTTGGGATGACTGTCACAGCCACTCCGACCTATCCACAATTCCTGGGCCCTCAACTGGTCTTCAAACGGAAGTCGCATTGAACATACTATCGAGTCACTTGTTTCAAGACCATTTGGGAGTTTCAGTGCCTCATGTCCCAACTCTGTCTACCGAAAATACCCCCGAATTAAGTCAGCCCGAAGAGAATATGAGTCTTCTCACCGAGTCTTCCTCTTCTCCGGCTTCTGTTCCACCTGAGAAGACGGAAACTCAAAAGACGGAGATGCGTTTTATATCTATTATACCAGAAACTATATCGGAGAACAAGGAAGGGACATACGCTACTCCGGAACCGTCTCCTCCACCGCTTTCGGAAAGTCATGATTCAACTCACGATTGCGCTTCAGCGGCCCATGTTTGTTGTTGGGACTCCTGTAATGCATCATTCAAAACTTGTACAGAGCTTACAGAGCACCTAACAATTAATCATGTTGGCTCTGGTAAACGTCGTTATGATTGTCATTGGGGAAACTGCCCCCGTAATGGTACCCAAGGGTTTGCAAGTAAACAGAAAATTCTGCGTCATCTTCAAGCACATACAGGTCACAGACCATTTGTCTGTACAGAGTGTGGTCAGCATTTCTCTGAGGCTGCTACTCTTCAGCAGCATATGCGTAGGCACACGAAAGAGAGTGAGTATTGGATGTTTAAGTAATAATGGATGGATGAACTGAAGGAATATTAAATATGAATAGAACCCTATGTTTGCGATTTTCCGGGATGTGGTAAGGCTTTCGCTATAACTGGCGCCTTAACAATCCATAAGCGTACACATAATGGAGAAAGACCCTTCAAGTGTCCACACTGTGAAAGGTAAGGAAAATATCTTATTCATCTGGTATTGCATATTCTCAATTTAGCCATCCGTCATTTTTAGAGCTTTCTCTGAGTCGTCCAATCTCTCGAAACATGTATGTGTGCTGCTTTTGTCCTACAAATAAGGGCATCCTAATTGATTGATTTTTGTCCCCATTACAGCTTCGAACACATACGGGTGACAGGCCATACCATTGCGTAGTACCTGGATGTGGAAAGGCGTTTGCTCGTCCTGACCAACTACAGAGACATTCAAAAATACATTTAAAACCCAAGGCTGAGTCAAAAGCCAAATCAATTCCTGCCTGACTCTCTCCCTTTTTTTTTCCCTCTAGTTCTTCGACTTTCGTCTGTATTTTTCTCTTTTTACTTCATAAATGAGTACATCTCTAAGTGATCATTACATGTCATATGTTTGCTTGATTCTCATTGTTTGTAACACTAGTTTAACGATAGTAACGGCTGACCGGGACAGTGGTTTTTTGAAGATAAATATATTGGAAAAGTAAAAATACATTTAAAATGATTTGTAAATCAAGAGAATTACAATACAATACATTAAGGTTCAAAACCTAGATAAATATTGTAAGTTTATTTGGTGGTATAAAAGGGGACTCAATCAAAAACTCGCCGCTTTCATCCAAGAGACTTGATTCTTCTAAACAACCATGTACAAAGTCAGTGAGGACTAAGTATCGACGCTTAGGTCTGTAAATGTAAATATGTTATTCTATAGAGTAAGTGGTATGTTTACAACGATGACATACTGTGAGGTTCGCTTTATTAGTTCTTTGCGTCTGCTGATATCACGTTTATCCAAAACAACATGTGTAAGTTTGGGATCATCTAAGTCTGCTACTCTCCCTCCATTTGCAGTGATGAGGTTTTCAACTTCGGCAAAACTAATAATATTGTTTATTTATTGGTTTTATGAGTTCTCTAAGGAGATTGGTCAGAAAGGAGGGAAAGGGGCTCACGAAGTTGTTATTTGGTCCCTAAATTTCGGCTTAATGTCCATACCATGTCTCTCGGCGTTCGAAGGTGTATCAAGGTAAAAACATAGATGACGGAAAATCTTCTCTAGGTCATATTCCATAGCAGATTCAGTTTCTCCCATCCTAACCTATTGAATGGATAGTTTATTAATGTATAAGCAAAACGATAATATCAAATGAATACGTACTGGAACCTCCTCTTCCACTTCTGCATCATTACCAACCTCCTCGTTTTCGGTATCATTGAGAGTTTCTTCTTCCACCTAATGGAATTGAAGGAGATGAGTCACGATTCGTATGTGGGCTTTAAATAACCTATTACTCACAGAAGGAGGGATCTCATCTTCTTGGATATTCAACGAACTCAGGTCATCAGCTATAACCCATTCTTTCAGTTCTTCATCAAACCTAAGAGCATCAAATTCGGAATCAGGTTCCGTATCCGAGTCTGGGTCATCTTCCTCGTCGTCTTGGCCTTCCGCTTGGCCTTCCGGTGCCTTGTCTACTTTTAACCAGTCACTATAAGGTCCTTCAAGAACCTCCGGTTCTTCTTTGACACCTGGTTGTGCTGATGATTCATCTTGGTCCTCCCCTGACTTCGATTCCGAGGCCGATGCTTCTCCTTCTCCTTCCTGTTTATCGCCCATTGAGAACTCTTCACTGGCTTTCCTCTTATCAGTTGCGAAAAAGAAATATCTGTTCATTATGTTATATTTATTAATTAAAGTTAGGACTAGAGGAGATCAGACCAGCGTACTTTTTCTGTAATGGGAGTACTTTTCCCTGTTCAATACAATCATAAATCCATGACGGGCGAATGACATCGTGTATATTCTTGTCTATGATTAACTTGAGGTCGTAAGCTGTTTGATATTGTCTTCTATTAGTAACAAGCCAGCGACCTCGTTAAGCAACACTTACGAGTGGAGAGTCCGCCATAGACAACAAGTATTGGGGTATCGCCTTTGACAACTTGAACATAATTCCCGCCATTTTCATGTATTCTAGTAGTAATATTATGAGACGTAACGACGACTTCATATTATAAAATACACTTACAGTTTCAAAAGTTGTCGTTTCTCTTTCTCTCCATTTCTGTTCCTTGGATCAGAAGATACCACTATGTTAAAATGTCAGACAGGTATTTCAATTATTAAACAACTTTGCTCACTGAATTTCAACCCGTCGAAGATATTAGTGTTAACCGAAACGCCCTTCATACTTTCACCCGAAATTCGGGCATCACGGTGATAGGTTTCTTAGATGACTTAGACTTTTTCGTCTGTTCTGGTTTTCTATATATATATAAATAATGTTATGAGACTACATTTAAATGAAAACGTAATTATATTTATGCTTACTCTTCGGAATCCTCAATCTTCCGCTTTTTCTTAGTTTTCAAGTTTTCCAAAACCTCTAGACATCTAGTTAGTTCGTGTTGCCAGGCTTTGATTAATTGTATATCTCACCAGTTACGGTCAAGATTTCGGAAACATCCTTATCATCACGTATTTTTCTAGCGCGAGGAAATCTCATTGTGAACCCAATGTGGTATTGATCTGATGGAGTGATCTCAGCGGCCTTTATCTCTAGTACGAAAAAACTGTTCACGATTCATGGAATTAGCCAGCTTTGAATCAATCAAAAGAGAAAAACATACTCCTCCGGTTCCAGATAAACATCCCCCTTATCATCAGTACCTTTCTTGGAAACTTGATACCATGAGGGTATATTATTTTTGTCTAGAGCTTTCCAGTTTTTCTGACGAATCCAGATAAAATCTGCGTATGATAGACCAGTTCCAACCCTAGCGAATGAACTCAATCTATATAAAAACCATCAGAGTCATTGATTTAGATGATATAAAAGGGATTTTGCGAACTTTAACCCGTCCTCTTCGCCCCCGTTTGTTCGCCTATCGTCACGGACAGCACATATCAGAGCTGATACACCTCCACTACGCCAACCTGTGCCGTAATTCGCACCTGCTTACGGTTAGTATGTGTTACTGCAAGCTATTAGATAATGATGTTACCTATCACTACTAACTCGACTGACTCTCCCATGTTATCCTAGAAACGGATCATTAGGATGTATAGAATCAAGAAGTGATTAGGATTTACCATATATTCGGGTTTCACTTTCACCCAGTCCCTCTCTCTTCCTCCCAAAACATATTGAGAGTTCGGATGTTTTAGAACGAGGCCTTCTCCTCTGCTCTCTACAATGTCCTCAAGATGTTTTCGAACATCGGTGATAGTCGTTCCTTCAAATTCTGTAACGAACTCCAATCTCCCCTTGATTTCTTTCACATAAGCTCGTAGATTTCGCTTGCGGAACTTCAAGGAACGATGCATTAAACACATCCCGTTCAAATATACCAAATCAAATACTTTGACTATTTTTTTTCAGCCTTAGTTCAGTTAAAAAATCCAAAATACCTACAACAAGGACGGGGGCTGAGACGACCATTCGACCGTGCTGAAATCATTTTTTTAGAAGAAAAACATTATCCAATATAATGAAACTCTAACCTATGGCAGCTGTCTTCAACGACCCAAAAGGTAGACTCCGTTCTGTGATTGGGTCCCAAACCAACATTTCACCGTCAAGAATTATCCTTACCAGGTTGACTATTAAAGGCTTTTCAAAGTTTCATACGTTTGAGTACTCACTCTTTTATTCGTTCATCAAATGCGTTTTGGATATGAGGGGTTAAGCTCCCACTACCTGCATCAATTCCGTAGAGATAAGTATAGTTTTTACCATTTCTAGAAACATAATCTTAGATTCAAGGTCCCAGTGACTATTCCCGACAAACCTTGAACAGTAGTAATATTCTTTCCCCCTTATATGTAATTGCATCCTTTCCCCATCTAATTTTTCTTCGATAATAAATGGTTTGCCAGACATCCCTTTGATAGCATTTTCTAAACGGGAACCAGGTTTAAAACAGAGCATAGGAGAAAATCTTTGCAGAATCATAATTTGCTTGTCTTCCAGACTTAACCTCCGTTCTTTATCCCATAGTTGATACGCAACTTTCTCCAGATCGGAACAAGCATTATAAAGATCACTACCATCTGGGTGATATACAGAAAGTATAATCCCCTCTCTGACAGAGATTTGCATATCTATTTATTATAAATTATTAGATAACAAATCCGAAGAAAAGACCAGAGAAAGAGACCTTTCAGTATGATACGAGCTATCCACCTTTGCTCCTCGGAGGTTGTGTTGTTATAAACTCTCTGTAGAATTTTCGTTTGAATTTCTCTTTTTGTTACGGTGAGTATAGTAGATACATTCCGTAATAGGCCAGCACTTACTGACGGCCCGAGTTTTTGCTCAATTCATCCAGTACATTATTCACATCTTCAACGGTTAAAGTGCCTTCTGCTACAGACGAACGTTTATTTATTACCTCAAAAAGAACGGTGGGGAAATCTCCAGCGGTAACCTAGAATAAGAAGTGAGACCAAAGCCACCAATTATAAGCTTAGTAGCGAACATCTCTTGTCACAGGCTTTTTCCATTTCAAAAGCCTAACTGCATCAGGATCTTTCTGTCCCAGGGGTATTACTTTGATGTATGCTTTCGCAAGGTTGGTTTCCTTCAAGCCATATAGAGCCCGCTCAGTGTCTTTCTTCATAACAACGTTGTTTAGACCAATGCATATGCATAATTAAAGTTTGCTTATCATACCTGTGGGAGCAAAAGACGCAAGACCGGATATAGATCTAGACCGACGTCTCTTCTCCACCCCTTCAGTCCGGTAGCATATTTAGAACGACATTTTCCCCAGAAAATTATGTATACATACATTAAACCATTTATCTAATATCTTCCGTCTTTGATCTGCTTTCCTTTCCTTTGATAGCCTCTCAAACAGAGTTGTAAGATGAACGAAAGGCGGAGTTTGACCATTTGGTGGTGGTGAAGGATAAGAAGACCCCTGACTGCCTTTATTATCCTCTTCATTCCCAGCTGTGGTATCTCCCGTATTCTCCAAGTCAGAAGATACTGGGCTCATTATTGTAGTGGAAGATTGAATGTAGGTTCGCGGTAAGTATAGAAGTTGTACTTAAAGTATATAATAAGAACAAGGTCACTGACACTTGATCGTGGTTTAATTAAATAACACGTTCACGTGACTTGAGTCACGAATAGTCACGAACGAGTCAGACGCGTCCAAATACGGCAAGTCCAGAACGACCCCAGCCTCAGTCTTGATCCAAACTATCTCAGGCTATATGTCTAGAAAGGCGTTGGAATGGGGACTCACATTCAACTTCATCCTCTTCTACAATGGCAGATACCTCAAGTCCTATCACTCCTCCACAAATGCCTAAGCGTAAGTCTGATCACCCCCGTATGATTGGGCAATGGAAAATTGGAAGGACTATAGGAAAGGGAGCTATGGGTAACATCCTTGATCTGTTGTAATAAGGGCATTCCCGGGCTAATCACTCGCACAGGGGTTGTACGCATAGCTCGACACGCGAAAACTGGCAAATATGCGGCCATTAAAATTATGTCAAAAACGCAAGTTCTACAATCTAGATGCTCAATCACTAATCTGGCCGAGGAGAACGAGCGCATTATACGAGCTATTGAACGTGAAATCGTTGTTATGAAGCTTATTGATCATCCAAACATTATGCGTCTTTACGATGTCTGGGAAACTTCTGGAGAGCTCTATCTTATACTTGAATACATCGAAGGGGGAGAACTTTTCGACTATATTGCCGAAAAGGGACGACTTCCCGAACCCGAAGCTCTTGATTACTTCCAGCAACTGATTGGTGCAATTGACTATTGTCATCGTCTCAATATTGCTCACCGAGATCTGAAACCTGAGAATATTTTACTTACGAAAGAGAAAAGTATCAAAGTGGCTGACTTTGGCTTGGCTGGCTGGCAATGTGGTGAGAATTTGCTTCAGACTTCATGTGGTAGTCCTCATTATGCTGCTCCTGAAGTCATCTCTGGCTTACCTTATGATGGTCCTACTGCTGATGTCTGGTCGTGTGGGATTATTCTATATGCGCTTTTAGCTGGAAGGCTACCATTTGATGCAGAAAAGGTCGAATTATTATTAGAGAAAGTTCGTATTGGAAAGTTCACTATGCCTTCTGAAATACCCCCTGGGGCCCGGGACTTGCTCAGAAAAATGCTTGAAATTGAAGTCACGAAGAGAATTAAAATTGTTGACGTCTTGAAGCACCCTTGGTTCTTATCTCGGGCTCGCAAAAGTTCGGAGTACGTTATTCCCTCGCTTGATGATATTGGAGAGCATATAACTACTGCATCTGAAATCGACGAAGACATTTTTGGGAACCTACGTACTTTATGGTATAATGAGTCTGACGAAGCCATAAGGAAGGAACTCATGAGTAAAGAAAAGACATGGGAGAAAACAGTTTATTTTCTTCTCGTAAAGTATCGATCAAGATATTTAGAAGAGTACGAAGAATTAGAGCGTGCTCGCTCTCAACGACGTGCTGAGCGGAAGCAAAAGCATAACAGGAAAGAAATTAAAGAAACTATCTTAGAGAGACCCGAAACTCCACCCTCGCAGACATCTCGCCCTAAGGCTCCAACACCTAGGCGGGCTACCAACAGAGCGGCTTGTCACATAAGACCAAATTCGCATAATGTTCCACTAAGAGAAAAAACTGATGAAGTTTCATCACATATACCTCGATCATCTTCGTCTACGGTTCTACCAATACTATCACCAACTTCTCCCGAATCCCCGTTATGGGGAGCACTTGATATTGTACCACCATTAAACGTACCAGAATTACAAGATGATCGAGTTCAACAATACTTCCAACAGATCATGGATCACCTGAATACTATGCAACATACACCAGTAGGTATATCACCTCTGATACCTAATGCCCAAACTCCTATTGTTTCTACACCCAAAAAATCGGTAGCAAGTTCATCTGTAACTCAAGAAGAGCCTGAAGAGGACCCAGATGGGACGTATGTCCTGGTATCTTGCTCAGAAGCGTCACTCAAGCAAGTAAAAGACAAAAATAGAAAACACAGATATACTGCATCGAAGGCAGACAGGCGAAATGAGAAGGAGAACGAGGGTCACGTCATAAAGAAGTCCTCATTACGAAAAGGTACCCCTACTCGGCGACGAGCATTAGCTGACCGACACGTCCAAATCGTACTGCCATCACCCATTAATCGGGGAAATAGGCGTCTGTCTTGCGATTCCTATACATCTCAGTCCCCGACGTTCTCCATTTCGGAAGCTTCTTCTTCTTTCAATGTGCCATCGGCCCCCAAAACATGGTTTACAAATCTTTTTAAGTTTCGCCCAGTATCCTTTACACTCCTTTCCATGAAAGACGTTGAATCAACAAGCCTCAAGTGCCAGTCCTTGCTTTTAATAGCGGGCGTACGTGTCCTATTGACGTGCAATGACGAGACCCAGGGAATTTTCCTCAAATGCCAGCTAGATGAGGTACGGGATCCCGCAGGTGTGATGGCCGTTATGAAAGCAGTAAAATTTCGTGTCGAGTTTCATGAACTAGATCCACAACAAGAGGCGGAATTGGGTTATCGAGTTTCCGTTGTGATGACACTAGAAAAGGGGGCAGTATCCACGTTTCGCCTAGTGCACCAAAGGCTGCAGAGAGAATGGGACTTTGATAATGAGTGTCCCCAAAGACAATCCGCCCCGTATCCGAAATCTTATCAGAGATCACCAGCAACGGTCCGCTCCTACTAATATGTGGGTTCGACAAGTAGGTGGAGTGAAAAAGCCGGAGGTCCCCATAGTTATATATCCACCATCCATCTACATGTATCCAAAATGCGTGCATTAGTTGTTGTTACAACAATTCAGTAAACTCACTCACAAAAACGACTGTCTCACCGTCATTTAGTGTCACAACCAGAGTAACACGCTTGACTTGTCCCGCCGCTCGTAGAACCGTTATATGTTTCTCCGTATTTGTAATTAAGTATACCTAGATGAACATCCTTAATCTCCTTAGTAGAAGCTTTCTGTTGAGAAAATTCGGTCGATGTCTGTCCCTCAACGTTGGTAGTTGACGTATCCCCGGTGTTCTGGACCCAAAAGTCCAGAAAGGTGGGCGCTGTATCGACTACGGAAGGATCCGTACTCGAGGCAGAGGAAGAAATAAGTTCAGAATGCACAAGCGCTAGCATGAGAGTCGGTACCATTCCCTAAATATGATTCGATAATTAGGATAGATCCCGCAAATTGATCTAGATAAGAAAACAGAATACGTACTGTGATCTGTGGCATCATTTCAAATATTATGTATATGGGATGACTTCCAGAGACCTGCCTTCCATCGGTCACGAGGAGGATAAGCTCGCAGAGCTTCCCCGCTGTTACGAAGGCCCCCGAATCAAGAATAAGAAAGATGATCCGTAAATATGTCCTATCTTGCGGACGAATTGTAAAAGAGCCATGAGGCTTAACTAGCCACCTATATATATTATTTGAATGTGAGATTCATTCTCACATTTCGGATTGGGTCAGAGTAAATCTTTACCAGATGCGTCCGGCCGTTAAGAGCGTAACAATTATATTGGTCGCCACAGAGGAAGAAAACATAGCCGTTGCCCAAATCCTCATGGTCTTTACGTTTAAAGACTGGGGATGGAATAAGAACGAGTTTGATATAAATCCAGTTACTAAGTGGGCACGTGTTATCATCGTATCATACCAAGATGCAGAGTAAAAGACGTACTAGTAGTCGTTAGGATTAAAAGTGCCGGACAAATGACCACCCAAAGATTATACCCCCAGACGACGAAGCAACGCCATGTCAGAATAATGTCCCCTAGTAAAAGCTAGTGAGAGGGGAAAGTGTTACAAGTAAGGTTTTTTGCTCAAGCTCTTCGTAAACGAAAGGACGTTACAATAATGATGTATACAATATCCTTCCCCCTGTTTATCGGAATAGTAACATCAAATAAGTATTTGTTTGCCATATCTGCACCAAGTTTCAATGCATCAAGAGCTGAAACCATGCGATACAAGGCTATAAACAAATGTCCCGAGGTAAGTATGTACCTATCCGAGGTGTATAATTCAGCAAGACACCCATTCCACTTGAACGGACTCCTCACATCGAGCATAAAAGCCATGTTGCCGTTTTCCATAGCTCTCGAGGCCGTTTGGTCACAGTAAAATATATAAACACGTAAAACATGATAGTGTAGATACCTGAACACCCGATGTTAAGTTGTAGTGAGTCAACAGATATGACATTTAATGATGATCGGTAAACAACTTACCCCACAAGGATGAGGCCAACCAACCGCCAATAAGGTAGCTTATGTCGACCGTTACAGTTAACATGACGTCGGAAGCGGAAATTGCATGAGAGGATTGGTAGGAGTGCATTCAAGCCCTTATATAGACCCGACTCGGAGTGAATGGCTAGGCGACAAATAGGTTAAACTCATCAGAAGTACGGAAGCTAGTAAAGGATAAACCGCGTATCGAGAGGGGTGAAAAGAGATCTTGCATTCATTTTCCGAACCAATGGATATTTCTTCCGAAAAGAATAGAGTAATAAGAAAAAACTTAATTAGGAAGCATAACTTGCCGACGGCATACGCCGCACGCTTTGATAGTAAGTCTAATGTAGGTCCATACAAATCCTAAATAATGCATCTAGAATATATTAAACACAGAGTAAATATACAGTTATCACTTTTTTAGTGTTCATTATGATGTTCCACTTGTCAAACCCGGAGGGAAGCCTGAGAAATCGACCTGAGATTGGATTGGCCGGCCACCAATTGAATAGGCTATCCGTAACCGCAAACGAACGTGACTCTAGCCAATCAAATCCATTTCAGAATGAATTCCATGGGAATTTACAAAGAACTTACCCCCACTGGAGCAATAACACGCATTTGTTGTGTCTCTGTAGCTCCGGGACTAACAGTATTACTTGACATCGGAAGCATCTGAAGCTGTTGGGTCTGTAAATTATGATGTAAGTGAACTGTTCCAGTATGTGGTGAGATTAAATCTGCCAACCTTTGGTACAGCAGCCTGGAAGTTGATTTCACTCGCCGTATTCTCACCAGTCACCTGGAAACGAGCCAAAATATTTACGACACCAGCTCTTTGAGGAGAAACTTGAGGTGTAAGTGATATTCTCAGCTCGTTTTCTTCATATACAACATACGACTGCAGTTTTGGAGCCGCTGGGACGACAGGTTGAGGCGGGGGTGATTGGACAGGAGAAAACAATGAGGATGAGTCAGGTACAGAAGTCGAAGCTGGCGCAGGGGATGGAGTAGATGTAGATGACCCAAACAACCCCAGAATATCGTTAACGGAACTCTTCTGGGGCTGCGTAGAACTAGATGTAGTCGGGATGCTAGAAGCCGATGTAGGACTTGGACCAAAGATCTCCGCAAGCAAAGCTTGGCTATTCTGAACAACAGGAGATTGGACTGACGGACTATTGGCTGTTGAAGTATCATCTCCAAGTAGATCGATCTAAATAAAACGATGAGAACACGAGGATTAATCATAATTGGGGGACATACCTCTTTTGAAGCCGTAGATCCTACCGGTTTGTTCTCAACAACTAATAAGAATCCATCGGTTAATATGAACGATGATAATCAAAGATGAAACTAACCAATGCCCATCACCGTTGCTTTTATCTCCGGTGCTGGCATCCTTTCCAAGACGCCAAACTTTATCTCACCCAATTGTAACAAGTTCTCAAATTCAACTGCACGTTGTTGTATTTCTAGTTCAGGGCTAGTTGCATATGAATTCAGCAGACTCATGATTCGTTGTTGTTGGGTAACACTTGTCGTGGGACGTCCAGACATTTTGGTCAATGCTGTGAGAACGAATTGGCGAATCAGATAGTTGGCATAAGGCGAGTCAAGGACAGAGACAAGCAAGTCAACCATATCCGTGTCACTAGTCTATGATAGACCAGAGTCTCGTGAGTACGCAGACAAAGTGAGGTCCGTCAATGAGATATTACCTGCTGGGGCTGCTCTTCGTCTACTATACCACCCTCGAGTAGGATTTCACTGTATTCCCCAATGACCCAGACAGCCGCAAGGGTCAGTGATTCTTGAGAGATATCCGCTTGGAGTGCAGTGTATAGTTTTGAAGCGGAGTATGCCTGAAGCTCAGGCGTATGTGCGACTAAACGAATAAAGGCTGAGAGAATTTCCTCTCGAACGTAATTCCCGGCCTATATAATAATTTGAACACACACTATAGTCATATTAGGGATATACTTACTAGCTTCAAGACACGGAGGAATGTATCAATATGCCACCGTTTATTTGGAGCGAACCGTTCCGCAGCTAAACTGATTTGTGTCGTCATGCCCAATTTGAATTCCGTATCTGCTACTTCTAAGAAAGCCAATAGCTCGCGTATGAGCACTCGGACATTTTGTTCATTAATTAGTGCGTAAGAAAGTTCCAAAGCACGGCGTCTGATGGATATGTCCCCGTCCCGTAAGCAGTCGAGGATGATATTTCGGTGCCGCTGTACGGCATTTGTATCCATTGAAACAACTTTATTTAGTGTGTTAAGTGCTACATATCTGCGGAACAATGACATTAGAACGGAACAACATTGTAGTAGTATACTTATGGGTACCTTATATTGTTATCACGATTGCTTAGGAACTTTCCAAGTATGTTGATAGCCATAACCCGTAGTCCACTGTCTGCTTCGATCTCAAGTATGGCGAGAACAGCTTCATACAGTATAGAGTTTCCAACATTCTTCGTTGAGTCCGTGTTTGTAGCGACCTAAATACAAAATTAGAAGCTCGTCATGAGTCTAGATTATATTTCATACCTGTGCTAAGATGTCGTTCATCGTTTCGCTTGCTTGTTGATCCCCCTTCCCGAGAAGTCTCATCAAGCGGAGGATTTTCACTTGAAGGAATGGATCCGTAATGCCAGAGACGTCATGTTCTGGGCTGTAGCCTGCTGTAACGAGATGTTTTAACTGGCGAACAAGAAGAGGTACCGCCTAATATAACATCATCAGTAATTCAAATAGGTGGGTGGAAAGGGAGACGGTACACTGCGGAATTCATTTAGGCAGTTTTGGTCTGCTTTGACCATTTCTGCTATTAGAGTTGTTGCAGCTAACATATTTCCGTGATTGCGATCAGCAAGAAGATTCTTTGCTTTGGATATGAAGTGGTCGATGAGATCGGGGACTTTTTTGACAACACGAAGGGCACATAAAGCAGCCTGAGTATAATTAAATATCAGCCTAAGTACACTTGCATTTCCCCTCCTCTGGGTATACCTTTTTGCGAATATAGGTGTTGCTCGATCCTAGTAGTTTTTCTATTTCATTGGCAAGGTCTCGAGACATTTCTTCTGAGGATATATTTGCGAATGTACATAAAGCGAGGCCGACTGCATACATATTTGAGTGGTTCATATCACTATGTTAGCATATGAGTGCGCATAAATTCACGAGAGAAAGTCGAAACACCCACTTCTTGAGTGAGTTCGTTACAAGCGTTAATACTTCCTGATTTTCATCTAGAAGAAGCATGATACCCAGATATCCTAATCGTTTGTCAGAGAACCTTGGGCTCGCTACCAACTTCAAGCATTCAATCTGTCCGAAATGAGCTGGATAGCCTAGCATATGGATATACAGCAACTTCGCGACATTATTATGACGGGTATACGAGTCCTCCTCCTTAAACGAGGTGCGAATTGCGGCAGACTCTTTCTGTATAAGAGCCCGTTCGTCTGCAAGGGTCTTGGGAAGATAATTAACTGTCTGTCCATGATCATGTGTGATTCTAGATGGGCATTATGGAATTACCTTGCATGCTCTGATGGCTTTAATGAGTGCTGCAAGAAAGCCAGAGTCACTATATATTATTATTACAGCCATATACACATTATACTGCACACCTTTGAGATTATGGTAAGGCATCTCTTGTCCAAGTTGCCTCGATGCTGCTGACGATGTCGAAAAGGCGTGTCCACTGGCATTCGCGGCGGAGGGCGCGTCTCGGTTCTAACCGAGCGTACTCGACCAGTCCATAGCACAAGTCAAGATCTCATATGGTGTGTATGCCATGTCTACCTCCGCATCCTCCTCATACTCAAACTCACAGACCCCAGGGCATCCTTCGAGACGCGAAAATCAATCAATATCATCTGTGCATTCAAGGACAAGTGAGCGTTCAAGGAGCAGTCACTCAGGCACCGCTGTAGGATTACCATTCTTGATTAAGATTAATCTTCTGGAGAATTCTAACCCTTTTTTTATCTGCATTATATGTATTAGCAGGTAGAGCCAGCCGTAACCAGGCTTTTAGTATCAATAAAGCAACTACTAGAAGCTCTGACATTATGGAGTACACAAAAGATGGACGAAAATCAAGTCAGCGACGTGTATGTCCGCCTGGGAAATGACTTCAACATTGCTGTAGCAGCTTTCTCGGCCTTTGAAATCGATATGAAGTGAGTAAATCTCCGTTCTCATCTCCCGGGACATGTTCTTGACCAGCTTAAACGTATGTTTTTTCAGTGAACTTATTTCAGTGCCCGACGACCTGCGGTCGGTTCTCGAACAATGTT
This sequence comes from Pyrrhoderma noxium, assembly GCA_002287475.2. Taxonomy (NCBI): domain Eukaryota; kingdom Fungi; phylum Basidiomycota; class Agaricomycetes; order Hymenochaetales; family Hymenochaetaceae; genus Pyrrhoderma; species Pyrrhoderma noxium. The sequence goes on along the minus strand of CM008254.1, from coordinate 2,425,792 downwards.
TATCTGAAGATGCCACGCCAAAGAATCTTGAGATATATCTACCTCAAGTACGGCAAATAATAACTAGTCTGCTTCAAGGTCTCAGAACAAAGCAGTCTATGTATCGGAGAATTATATCTGAGCGCAAACATCGTAGTTCAAGAGCAGATAGTGTGGGTACTTGGGCGGCTCGTGTCCAACGCACTGTATCTGCGGGGGATCCCAGTTTATCTCAATCATCGACTTCCGATAATAGGCAAAGGCGTGTTGCATCTTCATCAAGAACTTCACAACAGCCATTAGCTTCTCAGCCTGATGAAGGTTACTTCGCTGGTGGTTTTGTTCAACAATCCAAGACTCCTAGCGCAGCTGAACAACGTCAATCCGGTCACCGGCGAGAATTATCTCGGTCAAGTCAAGCTCCACGAACTGTTGAAATTCAAGACATACCCCGCTCCAGAAGTGCTACTCCCAGTTCACCCCAATCAACTGATGACCCTAACGACAATACTCTAACTCTTTCACCAAAGCTGATGAGATCTGAATCAGAAGCACCACCTGTTCCTAAAGTCCCTGCTAGCGTTATACGTTATTCCCTAACTGATAATCCTGTTCCTTCGGTCGTTGTCGACCAAGTGACTCCTTCACACTCATCTGAAAATATTGTTTCCAATGCTATAGGTCGTACAGACTCTTCGGCCTCAACAGCCACGGTGGACACAGTACCAGAGCCGCCCCCTCCCGAAACACAAACTCCTGTTATGGCTAGTTCACTTGCCGCTCTGAAGAAAAGTGAAGCTTTGGAAAGGCGGGCTTCAAAGAGGTTCTCTTCTTATAATATACAAAAGATGACTGGTGTAGGGAGTAAGGACAGGTCTGGCGTAGGACGCAGCATTAACAGACGATCAATGGCTGCCGATGCGTCAAACCTAACCCCAGGTGATTTAAGTGTTTTAACTGAGGAAGACGAAAGTGGTGTGGAATCCAAAGATGTTGGAAGGCCTGGCCCTTCCAGAATGACACGAACACCCACTCCAATTGATGAGGGTATACCTCCTATACCTCCATTACCTGGATCATCCTCGTCGTCTTCAGGTCTTGGACCCCCTCCTCTTACTGGATCAAGCTCATCATCTGCTGAATCAAGAGTATCATCTAAATCAGGAAAATCTGTTGAAGAAACAGAAAGCCCGCCTCCAAACACTCTGACTGTTTTCTTACAGCTTAATCGAGAAGTGAAGAAAGTAACTATCGAGAAAGGTCTTTCGTTCGGTTCACTAAGAATCTTGTTTGTCGATAAGTTTGCGTATAATCCGGGACAAGATAACTTTCCAGATATCTATATCCGCGATCCTGCAAGCGGGGTCATGTATGAACTCGAGGATGTGGAGGAAGTAAGGGATAAGTGCTTATTATCCCTCAATATTGATCGTAGGTTATTTGATAACTTCATATTATCTTCAATTACTAACAAACTACTATCATCTTAGCATTGGATCAGATTAAACAACATATCGACCAGCAAGTGTCGGGTTTAGCCCAAGAATTGAAAGAGTTGAAGAGTACTGTAGGGACATCACGGCGTATGTCCCAAATACCACAAGCCCCAATACTGACTCAGCCGTTCATCGGGGATGAGACACCCGTAGTGCGACCTTCGGACAAACAATTCCAACGCATTGCTCGGCGTCTTTCTCGTTTGGTTACCGCTAAAGAAGAAGGCGGACCTCCCTCTCCTCAATCAAATGGACTTCCCATCCAGATAACTGGAAACAGTCTGCAACCTCAGTTTACGGGGGATCCATTCTATCAGAAGCTTCCGGACGTATCGTCACAGATCTAAAGACTCAATTCGATGAAGTCCAGAATTTACGTCGTGATCTTGGCGTGATGCGGCAGTTGTATGTTGACTTTATGTCTAATACCAAAGAACAATTAAACACGCTCCGGACTCAAACACAGACTGTACGCGAGCTTTCGCGGACAAAGGTGGCTGGAACTCGCGAGTTTGTTGAAGCCGGGAAGGCAAGCTTGGATTCTCGTTCTCAGAACGTACTTACCCGTATTGAAGATTTGCAAGATTCCGTTGAGAACTTGAAGGCCGATGTTCTAAAACGATTTGTCAGCCCTCGATCCCAGGTTGTCAAAACTGTTGAAAAGGACATTGTAGAGGTGAAGGCCGAGCTCCAGGGCCTTAAGGAGTACGTTGGTACTGTGAAACCCATGTGGAAGCAAACTTGGGAGAAGGAGCTACAGAATCTCGTAGAAGAACAACAGTTCCTTAACCATGTAGAAGAATTCATACAAGATATGGTCGATGATCATACAGCTCTCGCCGAGGTTTTCGGACATGTTTTTAAAGTCATTGCACTCCGAGAAGAAAAGCAGGGTAGTCGATCCAGAGGAGTGAGATTACCTCCTCCAGAAGTCAACTCTGGAGGGTTAAGTAGTGTGATGATGGAGATCCGTGTTGCGCCGGTTGACCCCGAGAAGCGTATGAAAGCCATCGCTCAGAGTCAGAAGAATCGTGAACGAGAGATGGCGGCCCGGTCAAATGAATTTGAAGCAGAACTAAGGAACTTTGTCTCGGGAAAGAAACTAAAAATGACAGGAGGTGCGGAGGAAGCAGAGCGTGTTCGACAGAAGCGTAATGATTTGACTTTGAAAGCCATGTTCACTGGTAATCAACCACCTCCACCCGTGGAAGATTCATCTTCGTCTACAACACCAACTTCAGGAACTTTCTCGAATTCGGAGAAACCACCTAGTTAAAAAAAACTTTTCTACTTACTCTTGTTGTATTAGATTAAATGTGTAAAGTTCAGGATTTTTCATGCACTATATTCTTCTTTTTTTGTTTGCTTTTTTTTGGCATTACATGCTTCTTTTGCATACATTCACTCTGTTATTGATGAGCACACGTTATTGTTGTATCCTTCTTTTTTGCTCTGTTGTGAATGGACAATCGCAATTCTTTTGGGGACTTAGGGGACTTAAAGATGTATGATACTAAATTGGTACTCGAAGTGCGGTGGGGTGTGAAATCTCAAACAATACATGAAATAAAAGACGACAAACAAAGAAATCTTACAACAAGAAGGGCGCAGGGAGAACCTACTACTTCTTCCTCTTTTTCTGGCTTTCATTATGTTTAGCCATCCTACGTTGTTTCTCCATCAAACTAGCCTTCTTCTTCCCCCTTACAGCCTGACTTGCCATAACCATCATAATAGGTTTATTGCGCGCCTTCTCTCTGTTCGTTGAACTACTTGGGTTCGCTTTTCGTTTCTTCCCTTTGTTCGAACCGAACTTCTCTCGTCCCTCACGACCTTCTTGGATAGCGGCCATACGTTCTTCGTAAGTTGCTTTCGCCTTCTTACGGGGTCCGAGAATGTCTGCTTCTCCGAGGACGATGGCTTCGCCGTCTTGAGGCTGGAATGTATTCTTGTCTGAACGTTTTCGTTTGGAGGAGCTGGAGGTACCGGTAGCTTTTGAACGGAGGTCGTTTAGGAGGGCGAAGTCCGCTGGTGTAAGAATCTGGGTGTATGATAGAAATTTTGATAGTTAGAGTTAAATCCCTGCTTTAATTAATAACTGAGTGAGAGTTTACCTTAGTCGTAGCGATACTTTGCAAAAGATCGGTAGGTGCTTTCTCCTCTTCATCTACTTGCATTGAATCCTGTTCTTTTTCACCATCGGATTTATCTTCATCCTCATCACCATTGCTATCCTCATCATCTTTATCCTCCTCTTCTTTCTTTTCTTCCTTTTTCTTCTCGTCCTTCTCGTCTTCACTATCACTAATCTCCAGCTCATGTTCAGAATCCGAAGATACGTCTATCCATCCGTCCGACTCAGACGAACTATCCGAATCTGATGCTACTTCCCAACCAGCCCAGTCATCCTCATTATCTTCATCTTCACCTTCAGCATCCACCTCACCGTCGGCATTTTCTTTTAATTTGCGTATGTGATCTTCCAAGAGCTGAAGAGTAGTTAGTCGGTGTCAGTCAAAGGTTGGGCCAACAGCAATAAAGAAAAAAACATACATCAAGGCCTTCAATCGTGCCGGATTTAGCTTCTTGACCGAATGCTGCTGCCTGGATTGAGAGACCCTTCATAGAAGCCTCCTTACCCTGAATAAAAGGAGAAAAACGTAAGTATTAAGATATATACACAGCTCGACTCCCGTCCACGTACCCTTTCTCTACGCTTAAGCATAGAAGGCATTTCCTGTCTGTACAGTTGAAGTAAAGATCGAGCAGCGGTAATCACACCTTTATCTTTACTCTTTCTATACTCAACAAGATCCCCAAGAAGGTCTTCTTCCATCGCCCATGGTTGACGACGGCAGACTTCACAAATAGCATTCAAACCCGCAGCGACGACTTCACTACCCACACCGGGATGGATAAACTCGTGAGCTAATTTGCGTAATACCGGGGTAAGCACGTCGGGGGGAGTTAGGGAGTGAACGGAAGAAGCAAGTGAAGCGAGGATGGTGGGGATGCGGAGTTGAGAAGCGGTGAGATATTTGAGGAGATATGTATAGAATGGGAGGACGCATAGTTTGTGTATACCCATTGCTCGGCATAAGACTTGCATACTCAGAATTTTATGATCGAGTAGATACCGTTTATCGAAACGGGAGAGAATGTCGAAGAGTTTTTCGGCGAAGGTTTGAGGGTCTTGTAGTAGATGCAGAGCGGCGAAGTTGGCGTGTGTATCTTCGTTTTTCTTCGCTTTTGCTTTCTACGAGGGATTGTAAGATAAGATAGAAAAAGAAAATAAATTGAAATAGAGCTTACCTTTTTAGCTGTTTTCATGCTCTTCACAAGTTTTTTGTCGCCGCTCCTTGTTTTCTTATTGATTTCTCGTCTGTGCTGAAGTGCTTTTACGTCTGGTCCCTAATTTCGTGTGGACGTTAGCTATAGATTATGAAGGGAGGACCTAAACACAAACCTCATCTTCCTCGTCGCTTGATTCATCTTCATTATCTTCATCTAAGAAGAAATGTAATGCGGCACTTTGTACTTTTACTATAGGGTGAAGACATCCCAAGGAAACAATCGATACTGATTTGGCGTCATTCCTAACAAGAAGTTTCAGTAACAGAACTTCAGGACGAGTTTCCAAAGCATGTACCATATTCCTTTCTTCCATAGGTCCTTTGTCATGAAGACAGCCCAAAGTGCATCGTCACCGGCGGAATGGGATACATCCCCAGAACGGACCGGCTTCTTTCCCTTGTCAAAGACGAAATCCATATCTGCACCTTGTTCTACCATCCTGAATAGCATAGCTTGAACCGCTCGGTTGAGTTTGTGATTGCTTCGTTGAAGGTTAGCAGTCTTGATTTCTTGGAGAATAGTTTTCCTTATGAAGGATCGCAGGGTAGAAGAGGAAGTACGAGGGAGCAAAGGGAATAGCGTTTTGAGGAGTCTTGGTGAGTTGCAAAAAAAAGAGTTAGTACGAAAGCTCATTCAGCGCATACACTTGTTTTTGACATACTCTGTAGGAGGAAGCGCTCCTTTTTTACGCAAAATTATAAGATTTGATATTATACTTTTCTTTGTATCCGCATTCAATTCTCCATAGTGATTCATGAGTAAATTAGATATCTCTGGGGCAAAATTTGTAGTTTCTTTCGGATAGCATGGTGCAACCTATGCATACTGTGAGTGACCGAGTGAAGACTACAACACAATGCAACAGCTTACTTGGGAGATGAATGTAATAACATCCCGAAACTGTTCTGATTGCTCGACAGGGTTAGCCTGGAAGATATTCAAGATACTCTTGTAATGATTCCATTGCTGCAAAAATTCTTCCTTGTATGCGGGAGGATCTCTTTTTATTAAATTTTGAAGCTGTGGGAGGTTGGAGGACAGTAAAGCGCCTCTCCCTGCATGAGAACGAACCATATTCCTGTCGAAGGTTTGTGGAAGAGAAAGTATGTAACACCCAGCGTGCTCTAACTCTGGCTGCTGAAAAGTTGTGAAGCTGCTGGTTAGCAAAAATGTGCAAAGGGATCGGCGATCACCCGCTCGGAAGAAGCTAGTGCCGAGTTGGACTGTGACCATAAACAATGGCAAAACGATGACATAAATGGCAAGCGGCGCATTATACATACATAATCCATTCTCAATCCGGATCATTCCCCTTCTCAAGCTCTCACTCTCTCCTCTCAAACTTTGAGTCAAAGTTCTCAATTCAATCATGCCAGTCACCGGTCGCATCCTTGATACCGCTCTAGATGCCGTTGGGCACACCCCTCTGATTCGATTAGATAGGATCAGGGAACATGCAAACCTTCGTTGTAATTTATGTACGTCCTGTACCAATCAATCACTATGTTGTGGCACTCACTTCTTTCTAGTGGGCAAGGTCGAATACATGTCTGCTGGGGGATCAGTCAAAGATAGAATTGCAAAGCGTATGGTCGAAGTTGCTGAGGCGGAAGGAAAATTAATCCCTGGAAAGAGTGTTGTCATTGAGCCAACATCAGGAAACACAGGTGCGTTTCACCAGGCTCCCTATTATTAATATCCGATGCTAATGGATTTAAACTCAGGGATTGGGTTAGCATTAGCCTGCGCCATCAAGGTATTGCATCTGTGCTTAGTTTCTACCGAGAATAGTTGCTGAATACATTAGATAAGGGATATTCTGTGATCATAACCCTGCCTGAGAAGATGTCTCTTGTAAGTAGTTTGCTTCTGGATTCAGAACATCTACTCATGATACTATAGGAGAAAGAGGCATTGCTAAGAGTATTAGGTGCAGAAGTTATACGAACCCCCACCGAAGCGGCATGGGATTCCCCTGAGTCGCACATAGGTATTTTACTCTCACATACTTTGCCCGCTCGTGGCTGAATTCCTTAACGACCTTAGGTGTTGCTAAACGTCTTCAGGGTGAAATTCCACATGCTATCATTCTAGACCAATACGGAAATGTTTGTTTTTGAATATTCTTGCTCTGTTATTATTTCTGATGATACTTTCAAAACCTTAGGTGAATAACCCGTTGGCACATGAGTATACAACAGGTCCAGAAATTATAGAGGCCATTGTAAATACTCCATCTACTTCAAATCATCCTTCCAGCGGTCTTGTTGATGCTTTCATTGCGGGAGCTGGCACTGGTGGCACAGTTACCGGTACCTCCCGAGCAATCAAGAAAAAACATAATTCAAATTGCACCATAGTCGGTGTAGATCCCGTGCGTTTTGTATCATTTTGCTTCGAATTGCATGCTCACTGTTGAATGGTTTCTCAGAAAGGAAGTATTCTCGCTGTCCCTGAGTCCCTTAACAATGATGGCCTGGGAAGCTCCTACATCGTAGAAGGTATTGGTTATGACTTCGTCCCAGATGTTCTTCACCGAGAAGAGGTAGATCTCTGGGTCAAGACCGATGATGCTGAGGCCTTTGCTGCTGCTCGTCTACTTATGCGTAAAGAAGGTTTACTTGTTGGTGGGAGTAGCGGTAGTGCCCTTGCGGGTGCTCTCAGTTGGCTTAGTTCTCCCCAAGGGAAGGACATTGCTCAAACTGAAGGAAAGAACGTTGTTGTTCTACTTCCAGATGGGTATGTTATATCACCAGTTGGTTTGACGGTTGACTAAAATTGTTCCTAGGATCCGTAATTATATGAGTAAGCCATGGTTCTTGAACCTTGCCATGAAGTCAGAGCCATCACCTCTCTCGAAGCAGATTTCGAATATTCTTAAGCATTGATTACACTATTGTTTATTGCGCATGTTTTCCCCTGGTGTCTTCGTCTGGTGAATTGTAAAGTAATATAATATAAATATAGAAACAGATTTGTACCTATACAGAATTTTGAAGAATACATTATTATTTATGGATTTATTCGGTTGCGCCGTCTGAATTTATCATGAGGATTGTTGTGTTTGGTTTTCGGATTTTTTCTTAGCATTGAGGCCAAAACGGGCTTCAGGTGCGAGAATATCCGTATAAAGGGGCCATGGCTTGCCCATCCATGTTGCTAATTCCGTGTGATCGAGTAATGAATTATTGGTATTAGGATGAATAAGCACTCTGTATTGTGGATTATGTATGAGTGAGAATGACCCAAGTCGATATATTAAGGTTACATACGAGCATGGTCCACGATGCACAGCTAACCAGGAGAAGAAGGCCCCAGTCTGATGAGGGGTGAATGTGTTTACTTCAAACATGGCTACGGGATGAGGTCCAATTGGCTTTTCCCAGAATTTGTATATTCTCAGCTGAGTGGAGAATGGATATGTAAATAAATAAATAAATTGGGTATTGTGCATGCATAATATAGGGAGTTAAGATTCGTACCTCTGGGAATTCTCGTCTGACACGTTCGTGTAAAGCGCGAGCGTATTCTTTCTGGGAGTCTATTGATTGCATATAGTAGACTTTACGAAGCGTAGCAATAGAGCCATGAAGCAATGAACAGGACAAGTGAGAGCTTAGTACAATAAAGAAGAATGCTATGACTAGAAGAACTTACTATGAAAGTCAAACCCATTATTCGATGAATCAATGGGTAAAGGGAAGGACTCATATGCTTCCGAGAGCTTTCCAGTCGGTGGGTTATACAAAGACTTTCCGTCAGGATTTATCGTATCAGGTAACGGTTCAGCATTCTCATAGCCAGCCAAGGGGTTCGGGTGAGGATAATGAGACATGACGGTGTTCGTTAATTTATTTTTAGCTTGTAGTAGTCAGTAAGAGGTGAGGAGGACTCGAATTCATGGTCAACTGCTAATTCATAAATGTATTTATATGACGTGCTCTCGAATTCCTACTCCGAGGTCGGGAAAGATCGATTATACATTTATTTGATTAGTCATGCAGGTACGCAGTGTAAATTACTCGTGTTTCTCACATATGTCATCCCCAATTCATTCCCCACTCCGATTTTCTTACAAAGGTCTGTTATATTTATATATTTCCTATTTACCTAACTTACGCAGAATCCAATTTAAAATGAAAAGGATTCAGAGTAAATATAACTAGAAAGTTCCCCAAAAGCGTCCCAAAGCAAGACATCTAGAAGCCCACATCACAACCACAGAAGCTAAAATTGATATCCCTTAATAACACACACAAATCATCAGATTATAGAAGCATAAGGATCGAGGGAGGGAATAAGCTTACCCGCAAATATTCCTACGCCCTTGTAATCACCTGTAGAATCCGCTATAGCACCGGAAATCGGTGGGCCTGCGATGGCACCCAGGGCAAGCACGGACTGGTATAGACCAGTCCTTCGACCAATATCGCCGGTGTCACCTGTCTCTTCATATGAGCCAAAAAAAAAAAAGAAGGAGCCAGCTCCGAGAAGGTTTGAGATACTGACCGAAAGCTGCTATGGGGGCGGTGAGAAGAGATATAAAGGCTCCTGAAGACGAGCTATGAATTAATTTCATTATCAGAAAGGGCTGGGATGGATTTATAAATAGATGTGGATATAATACCCATATGCAATTGCGATCATAATGTATGCTGCCTTACCGTACAAGTAAGGCCATACGAGTGTAAGTACTCCGGCTATGAATGTAAAAGGAGTCATCATATTGATTGTCCCTATTCATTCCTAATAGTGAACTCTCTTCGACTTAACTAAAGTAACACTCGTACTTACCAAGTTTATCAGAAAGATACCCCGAGCTTAGACGGCCAAGCATTGACGATGCATTTGCAATAGCCAAAAGATAAGTTGCAAGGCTAACATCCACCCCTCTAACGGATGCACTTGCGACTATGTAAGTCAGCAACGTGTAGAGTCCTAGAAAGGCGGTAAAGCTCGAAGCTGTGTAAAGGGCGAATGCTGGATGTTTAAAGGCGCCAAAATCAAAGAGGCCTCCGCTAACATTGACAGGAGGCAATCGACGGGCAATAGTCTCATGATTCCAGGTCAGCATTCTTACTTGAATGTAGAAGACATATCAAATTATATTTACCAAATTTGTTATTCCTAATGTAAAGATAAGCGTGAACCCTATAATTCTCATTGTCCATTGAAAGCTGGTTAGGTATTTAATAAGTTTTCAGGATATTCTTATTCTTAAAATAGTATTTACTCACCTAGTAACTTGAATTAAATTCCTGAATATAATTGGGAAAAGTGTTCCGCCAACAGAGGCACCACTAGACATCACACCAAGAGCCAATCCCAACCTCTTCTTGAACCAATGACATATTGCAGCTTTCGAGGGACCGTACATGATACCAGAAGCTATCTAATGTACATTTCACATTAGTCAGCGGTATTAGCACAGGGGTGCTTAACTATATATAAATCAAAACATAAAGTGACTCACCCCAATCCCGAACCCCTGACAAAGGAGAAATTGCCAATATTCCTTGCATTGGGCAGTAAGAACTGTTGCAACTGCCATTAGCACACTACCCAAAGCCATCAGCAGTCTGTCATGACCAAGATCAAATAGACGGCCAGTGATGACAGAAGGCAGGAACGCGAAAGAATACTGGCATATTATTACAGAATTAGTTTGATGCCGTCAATCTTCTGCATTACGCACTTGTATGGATCCAATCCAGGCACTAAATTGATAGTTCGTTAGAAGAATGATTCTATTTGAATTTGGGTGCTTGACTATCCCTTACATGTTTGATGCTGGTACATCCTTTAATAGATTTTTCTCGTAGTAAGATTGAAAAGTCTAGAAAAGGTTAATTAGCGGCCACATCTTATACTGGTAATCATATGTATTTGGCCTAACCCCCAAGAATTGATGATTCCGAAGCTACAGTTGATATATTCGAAGATTCATTATTTATTAATTATATAGACCAAAAGAAAATAAATCCCTCACTTCGAAAAGAGAAGCAGGAATCCCTGAATAAAATCGAGTTAAATCAATTTATAAACCACTTCTAGGTGGTTTACTTACGCCAAGCACAACGAGCCACGCTCGCAATCCACCATCGGGGAAATTATCATCGTCGCCCTCTGATTCAGGAATAATATCTATAGGGTCGGACACAGTTACGGATTCTCTCGGGCCCTCACTCGTAATTGCAGCCAAAGGGATTGTTTCGACTTTATTCTCCCCACTTCTCTTATGTAGTCCAGCTGTTTGCATGATTATAAGGGAGGCAAGGATTAAAAATGGGTCAAATCCGTGTGATATGGGAGCAAATGGAGTCGTGTAGATTCGGCTTCTTAAACACTGAAAACATCAATGTTACGTTGAATGTTTACGTTCATATAACCGGCAGAATAAATACTTCTATTTCATATACATATATACTCTAAACCTCAAGTTTAATCATAAACTAATACTCAGTGGACTAAAAGATCGACCAATAATATTATCATACCTAAACCAAGTCATAAATTTATATTCCAATGGAAATAAAAAGCAAGTTCCGAAACCCGAAAAGAGAGAGCATGTGAGAGCAGCCGCTTATAAATCCACCATATTACCGAGTATGATGTCACCATTATATCGCATTTAGGAACTAACAAGTACTGTTCCTATTTATATCGCGAGATATTATATTGTATCAATAGATTTAGATTTTTCTTGTTATCGCGTCGTACCATCTTACCTATGGCATCTGCAACACCATTTGTCCTCAAATGGGGAATCATCTCTACAGGAAGCATTGCTGGTAGCTTTGTCCGTGTACGTCTAAATCATTGATATAGATCGTAAAAAATGTGTCCTAATAATTAACATCAATTTTAGGACTTACTTGTTGATCCTAAGACGTGGGTACCATTTTTCAAGCGGTGGAATTACGAATTTTAACTAAAGTTTTGTCGTATTTATATGAAAAAGTCGAGGTGTCAACGATGTTCAGCATAAAGTAGTAGCTGTAGGTTCTCGAAGTGTAGAGACTGCACAGAACTTTATCACAAAAGAAATTAAAGACGATTCAGTAAAAGCATATGGGTCTTACGATGAGCTACTCGCAGATCAGGTTAGATCTCTTTCAAATTTCTACGATAAACAGGGAATATTGAACACATTTATGCTTTACTCTAGAACGTTGACGTAGTTTACATTGGTAGGCACCATTCAAAAACTAATTTGTTTATTTCCAAAAAAAACTCATATCAGATAACCAGGTACTCCCCATACATATCACTACAGCAATTCCAAATCCGCACTTCTAGCCGGCAAACACGTTCTCTGCGAAAAACCAGTCACTTCAAATGCGGCTGAATTAAAATCACTTCTGAATATCGCAAAGGAAAAGAATTTGTTCTTTATGGAGGCACTGTGGACTCGTTTTCAACCTGCGATCTTGGAACTTAAGAAGGTAGCAGAAGAAGGGACACTAGGAGATCCTGTACTCGTGCACGCAGATTTGTCTGGTGATTTTGATATTGAAAGTAAGCAAATTTACCTTTACAAGCTTCTAAACGAGCTTATCGGCCTCGGGTAGATATTCCTACGACCCACAGAATTCTGGACCCAAATCTTGGTGGTGGAGCACTTCTTGACCTGTAAGCTTGTGTCTTTGTCTAGAACGACGTTATCAACTAAATGCCTATATCTAGGGGACCGTATCCATTTGTTTGGGTTTGTCCGCTAATAAATTTTTTGCTTGATGGAATATTAACTTATATAATTCACCTTAGTCTATCATCACTCTATTCGAGCATCCCAAAAATAAGGGTGCCAGACCATCCATCAGCGGTAGCATGCTTAAAACGCCCATCACGGGGGTCGATAGTAGCACTTCGTTCACTTTAACCTACTCTTCCGAGCTCCGGGCTCAAGCTATCCTCTCATGCAGCATCACACTCCCTGCCCCAACAGGACCATGCGTTATTATCCGTTACAGAAATGGCAACATTCATGTCCCAGCACCAATTTACTGCCCTACATCATTCACCGTCCAATACTTTGATAAACCTGGGAGTGGAGTAGTTGTCCGTGAAGAAACCAGACGTTTCAAATATGAAGGAAGGGGAATGCACTTCCAGGCAGACGAAGTAGCGCGATGCTTGAGGGATGGAAAACTTGAAAGCAGTGTGTGGACTCATGAAAAGAGTCTATTAGAGATGAGTGTATTCGACGAAGTGAGAAAGCTTGGGGAATACGTTTTCCCCGCTGGTATCGAGCAAGTTGTATGATAAATTTGATCTATAAACGAGATATGTAGGATTAACATGTTGGAGACTTGATGGATAATACAATTTTTCAGCAGCGGCAATAACAACAATATATAAATTGGCACGACATGAGATATGCGCTCTATTTCTGAGTTGTATTACCTTTTGCAATGAAGCGATATTGTGATACTGTGCAAAACGATTATGATAAGGTTCCAATTGGCTCCGATAATGCCTCCATACAATTGTGGTTGGCGCTCCCCAATTCACTCTATATCTTCTCCCTATTAACCCTACTGATCCCGTCTATAGCCGTATTATTACTGGCGACACTGTGGGGTATATATCCTCCTCTTCTAGTCATATCATCTAATTAGAATGACCCCAATGACCCCAAAAACTTTGATCATAATAGTACCGCTACAAAGGGCTAGACCACAACAATTAGTCAAACAACATCCCAGGAGTCTGTGACTAGAAACGGTATTTTGTATTTAACTGGCGAAACTTAATGATGTAGTGCGAAAGATCAACGTCATCGGCCAGGATAAAAGTTCACATAAAACTCTCAGACGATGTATGATAGATAAATAACAGAGAATGGGAGGAATACACTAACGTAAATATTTTGCATAAAATTAAGAGAGAATCGGAAGCTAACAAATTTATTTGATGAGCACCAACCCATATGCCTAGAAAACACACGGGAACAAAACGCTCGAGAATATCTGGAATTAGATGGGTAGGAAGCAATATTTGAATAAACCTCTGTGGCTCGGGAACACTTTACAGGAGGAAATACGGCTGCAGCTTCAGTAGCAGAAGCACATAGGAAGAAAGGCGTTTATTCTTTCCTAAAGGAAAATGCGACTCTAGGATCGTTCTGTTAGCAATCGATCACGATGTGACAAGCTACCTCTCACCGATAGAATAATTAGTGAGTTGGATGAGTGCGGAATAGTCGAAATACGAGAGAATCCCATAGATATCTGTCGGGTTGATCTACAAACACTCCCTTCTAATGTCCAACTTCTTATTGTCTCAGGGCCAGAACACGGCATCGACTCCTTCACCTTTCAATCAAATTTTGTACAACTATTTTAGATCAGTGATCGAAGGATTAGTTATGTTCACATATATCAATCGTAGATGAATTCGAGCATGTTGGTCATCCCTGATGGCTGGAATTTGGGTGCCAGTATGCGTACTCTGGAGAGGGGTAAGAAGGGATTACTCATACAGGCATCCACTACAACCAGGTTTTTATTGGAGAAGAGTCTCTACTGATTCGGTCGCTTCAAAAACCTTATCCCCGAAGCAAATCCACTGAGTCACTATAGACAGCATACAATTGTTCTTCTAAATGCTTTTAATTTGGAGCGAGGAAATGAGTGATATCCTTATCCCATCGTCTTTAGCGAGGCACTACTATGCGGTCAGGATATAAGTTATATCCTTGGGCTCAAGACAGGGACAACATCAGAACTACTTTCATGGTTATAATCATCAGACATGTAAGTATATAAGCGAAGCAAACTAATGAAGTTTCAAAATGAATTATTTTGTGATTATCTTGTGACGTGCCAAAAAAAAAGTCCGCAGTTTTTAGATATGGAAGCTCAAAGGATTAAGATTGTGATCGTACTTTTAACAGATGGGAGAGTCCATGCAATATAATTTGTGTGATCTTCAATCGTCCTCTCTGCCCAACACAGACATTACGACCTCGACGAATGCGTCATAGTGAATTTTTCACCGGTTTTTAAGTGAATCTATTGTAACTGGGCCTACCATTCATGAGTCGTACCATACTCACAGGGGATATGCGACAAACTACGATCTTTTGAATATAATTACTTATTATTTTGGTATGATGCTCCCGACCCTACGGATACATTTGTTGGCCATGCTAATTTCACACTTTTGAATGCGATTGAATGGAATGGAGTGAGTGCTTAGTAGCCCTTTAGAATTTCAAATTCTAAGATTCATCTAGGGTAATGACCTGGAGCCATCGTCCTCCATTAAAGATTGTCATCAACGGTTGAATATATTCTCGAACTCAGTCTTAAAAAGTGTTCTATGTATATACGACACCTTCCTACTATCGCTAGAGGAGTTTCATGGATCTCGACATACAAAAGGGGGCTTTGAGTGGATAATAACATTCAAAAAAATTAAGTAACCGTTTCGTAGAATTTACCAACTACAAACCGGAGTGATGGGATGAGCTAGCTCCAAGATGGAGCTTGCTTTTATCTACTAAAATTTTTGAGCCACGTCTTAAGAAAACAATAAAGTAGATTTTGCCAATTTTCTGGAACCCTACGTTTTCTTGTTAAGTATTATGGTAGAGAAAAGGGGGTGGATTCAGTATTATTAGAAATAGGGATAAAGGTTAGACGGTCTAAAACGACTTAAGACGACTACACCATTTGTGTTCCAGATTGAGTGAAGACGTTTTTTTATGTGTCATAAATAGACAATAGATACCACCTAAGTGGATCGTATGAAGTGTAATTTGGTTATGATTTAATGATTCGTTATTGTTCTAAGAGACTGAGGAGATGTGTTTTATGAGAAAACAACGGAATGTAACCATCTATTAGAATGCTTACTAATAAGAAATAAGGGCACGCTAAGACAAATAAATCTAAATCTAACCTATGATCACCTACCGAGACGTACTGATACTTTAATTGTATAATAATAATATTGTGGGTTATGAGAGAGCTAAGAGACTGTTACAAGAGTCTTGAGTGCTTTCTTCTTGTGATGATGTCCCCTGATACTAAGTTTTTATTGATTAGTATACTTTTCGCTAGTCTATTGTTAAGCATAGGTAACCACACTCATGACCAATTCCGGCTAATTTCCCACACCCCAACAATGCTTAAATACCCCAGTCCATCCCCAGCACAGCTTGATATCGAACAACCACGGCCACAGGAAATCATCTCTCAAACGTTATCCAGAAGACACAACCCAAATACATTGCTATAGCGTATTTTCTAATTGTTCTAGTCTAAGGCACCTCGTTTCACATCTACTACCTAACATCATCCTTGTTTGTTCTTGTGGTTTCACCACACCTTTTATCTCTCCCCTCTGCCTTCTTCTACTTTCGACCTTGAACACAACAAATACTACCTAATCGAAATAGCGCTTAACTAGTCTAGCTCTAATATTCCTGAGAGCTTTGACAATTACGAGGGTACCACTAGGGTCACTGTAGGTGGTAACACGATATCCCAGGACAAGAAGGATCAAAATACTTTTAAGGGTGCATTGTCTCTCATCCTCTTCAGAAAATCACTACTCACAAAACTAGACATAAGTAATATCCTAGGTATTGATTTGGATAAAACATCGAAATTAATATCCCGATTACAACATTCACTAATGGATGAGCAAGATCAGACGCTACAGATACATCATATATCATTGTATAATGATCCTGCGATGTGCGAGAGAATTCTCTGGAGCGGAAATACGGAAATAGAGAAGATAAATATTGTGAAAGAGTGTTTTGAACTAATGGGGAAGTACCTACAATATAATATTTGTGGTCTTGAATCATCCTATGTGCACAACAAAGACGTACCTAACCTCGACAATCGTCTCAAGAGCTCTATTCCACCATTCCTGAGGTGTATATGTCGTGACTGGGCTTACCACTTACGGGACATACCATACTCACAGGAGATATGTGACCAGCTACGATCGTTTGCACTAAAACGTTTATTATTCTGGTTTGAGGTACTCAGTATTACGGGTTTATTTGAAGACCATGCTGGTCCTGCGCTTTTGATTTCAATTAACTGGATTGGGGTGAGTACTGGATCACGTCTTAGAATTCGAATAATTAACATTCACTCAGAATAACGACAAGAGGTTGACATCGTTTCTCCAAGACAGTTATAAACAGGCAAGTAGATTCTTGGAGCCAATCTCAAATAGTGCATTACATATATACGCCTCCCTCCTACCATTGACTTTTGAAGAGTCACTTATGTCTCAACATTACATATATCACGCACGTACAAATTTCCGTTTAGAATATGTTGGCCAAAAACTTCATATGCCATGTATTAAAACCATAAAAGAAGAAGATAGCGAGATCTCATTCTTATCGTTCACCAATGATGGTACTCGGATTATCTCAGGAAGAAAGGACGGGTCTATCCACATAAAGGACTCTACAAATGGAAAGCTTATTATTAATCCACTTAAACATACCACCAGGTCGAAGATATTGTCTGTCGTGATATTATCCAACCCAAGATATATAATATCAGTCACTGAGGGTCGTTATGTGGGGAAATGGGATATGCTTACTGGTTATCTCGTCTGGGAGAAAAGGATGATAGAAAAGCGTGCAGATCGGGAAGATGTGATTATGAGAACGGAGGACGATTGGAGCGAAACAAAGGGTAATCCAATGGGTATTTGGAGCTATTCGGCAGCATTTTCACCAAATGGGAAGTTAGTTGCATTTGGTTCTTATGAGGGAGAAGTCGACATATGGGATGTAGAGACGGGGGATTGCTATGGTGGATCATCAGAACAACATTTAATGGCTGTGACTTCCCTCTCATTCTCACCAGATGCCAAATACCTTGTTTCTGGATCGGAAGATACAAAGATAAATGTATGGGATATAAATAAAGGAGAGGTCGAGGAACTCGGACAGCACGCTGAATCAATTCGTACCATCCAATTCTCGCCGAGCGGGAAAAGTATACTCTCAGGTTCTTTGGATAGAACTATTCGTGTTTGGAATATATCTACGAAAGAGATGTTATTCGCTATTACCTGTTATGATGCGGTAGAAGTAGCCATCTTTTCACCAGACGGGTCTCACATCTTAGCTGGGGGAAGGGAGTGGATGAGTATGTGGAACATAGAAAGAAGGGTAGTACTCTCGAAAACATTTCCAGTAGACGATTGCATCTCGCGTATTGCATTCACACCCGATAATAGTCGTTTCGTTTCTGACGGTCCTTCAGGAATTATTCAAATATGGGACGCTTCAAAGGATGGGATAACGACAAGGTCGTTTCAGCAACGGAATATTAATTCTATTTCAGTGTCTCCCGATAGCAAGCGTATTGCGTCAGGATCATATGATGGTACTATCTATTTATGGGACGTAGAAAGCGGACGGGCAGTCTCTAAGCTGGTGTATGGTCGCTCTATCGATTCAATATCTTATTCCCCTAACGACCAGAATCTGATCGCATTTGGCTGCTCCGAATACAAGACAGTGAATGTATGGAATGTTACAAATGTTTCACTTGTCGAAATTGGAAATCACTGTGTAAGTACGGTCGTATTTTCTCCGGACGGGAAGTATATTGCCTCAGGCTCTTTTGACAATACAATCTGTATATGGGACATCGAGAACAGAAAACTGGCTGTTGGACCATTAAATGGGCATAAAGATTCAGTCAATTCCGTCGCATATTCAGGAGATGGGAAGAGACTTGTCTCTGGATCGCGGGATAAGACTGTCCGTATCTGGAATTCCGAGAATGGTCAACTAATTTCAACCTTCGAAGGTCATTACAGTGCGGTGAAAACTGTAGCATATTCTAATGATGGCTTGCGTATTGTCTCTGGGTCCGGGGATACAACAATAATAATATGGGACGGTCAGAGTGATGGAACTGTGATTAGTCGAATCACGGCACATGAACGCACAGTTAATTCTGTTTGTTTCTCACTAGACGAAAAGCAAATTCCATCAGGGTCTTCCGACGGAACCATTGGGATATGGGACGCAACCTCTGGTAAACCTCTTTCTCGTCCAATTCTAGGATATGAAGGTGTGATCAACTCTGTTGCACTGTTCCCTAATGGTAGGCACTTCGTGACTTCATCCCGCGATGGAGCAATAAGAATATGGGAGTCGGGAAATGTTTGTAATGATATGAGTTGGGACTTAAGAGACGATAATTGGATTGTCGGAAATTGTGGAGAGCTACTGATGTGGTTGCCTAATGACCTTCGTGCTTATCTTTGTGTACCCGGGTGTATCGCGATGTTCAACCTTCCTTTCTATTTCAGACTCCACCCTACTAGAAATCCTTCTTTCTGAATGAGCCTACATAATGGCTTTGTCTTACTGGATTCGACTTAGCCTACTCACCATTTACTATACTTATTATTATTCCTTTGTGCTACTGATACGTATATCACATTCGTATATTATTAGCCGTCAGCCAGGGACGTTCGCAATAAACATATGTCGAGTTTGGAATATGACTTGGGTGTATTTAGAATAAGCCATTTATTATATTATTAATTAAGACGTGAGTTCTAACACAAAGCAACCATAAGAAGATATTATATAAAGAGAAAAAAATGGGAAGAGTGATGAGAGACCAGACTATCTTTTTTTCAGTGTATACCCCGCTCTTCAATGAACACACCTAGAACTTACATCCTACTCCTTTCGTATAAAATGAGAAGCTTCAGTCGACCCTCATTGATAAGAATACCATTATATCCTATATTGTAAAATCGGAAACTCCTTCATTCTATCCTGCTAGCTTTCACCATTGTATCGTAATGACATGACAAAAAATAAGGTCGAAACATTCGTGCGTCATCACCGGGGCGGGAAAATTACGACGCAAGCAAGCTTAGCTTTACTTTTGATCATTTATAGAGACAAGCTGATATGCGATAAAGTAAAAGTTCGAAAATAATCATAGTAGCCCGGTTGTGTTAGTAATTGTAGTCAAAAAGTTCTATCTATCTGTTCCATCTTGAATATTTCTGCACTACACTAAAACAATTACTAAATTCGGTTTTATATGATATACCATAGTGGAGATGTGCTGGTATGATATATTTAACAACACTGGACATATAAGTCGTTGCGGCCTCAGTTAGTGTAGTCAGCTTTATTAAGAAATATTTGTCTTCCCCGTATTTACGACACGTCAAAAAATGTACAATTACTCCAGCAAGTTTTCATCACCTCTTTTTTGAGTATACGGGCCAGCTCTCGGTTACTCAGAATACACTTTATTTCTCAACTAATAGGTGCTATTGGAATGGTTTGTCTATTAGCGGATCCTTATCTATTAGAATATGAGACAGTAATTAATGAAGACAAGAGCAAGGCGTAACAAAGAAGAGCCACCTATCCTTAAACTCACTACACAAGACGTAATGTGTAAATTGTACTAGTAACCGTAGTATACCTTAAAAGGATGAAAGCAGATGGTAGGAATGGTGAATATCACAATAGCTCTCATTCCGCAAATTTGTGATGGCGCTTTACGACTTTAAACTATTAAATTGATTATTGTTTTTAAGACTTAATTTAACCAAACATAACTTTGATATCAATGACAAATCCCGCATTACGGAGGTTCTTTCTGCCAGGTATTTCTTCTCTAGACACATGGACAACAGTGGGAGTGTTCAACCTATTTTTTGCTGTATTTCAAAGAAGAACCTCATGGACTCTCGACTTCCTTCTCACACTGAAAGAAGTCCATATCATTTCTTGTCTTAGCTTAAAGGGAGG
The DNA here is from genome assembly GCA_002287475.2 of Pyrrhoderma noxium. Classification (NCBI taxonomy): domain Eukaryota; kingdom Fungi; phylum Basidiomycota; class Agaricomycetes; order Hymenochaetales; family Hymenochaetaceae; genus Pyrrhoderma; species Pyrrhoderma noxium. The sequence goes on along the minus strand of CM008254.1, from coordinate 2,405,176 downwards.
ATCACTTCTAAGCCATTGTCTTGTTCACTAATTTTTCTCAGTTCCTACCTATTTTTCTGTAGCAAACACACGTACTTAAGGAAACAAGACATATATTTGTATAGAACAAGTACAGTATGTTTTCCTAAATTTTATATATTTCATCAATGGATTATATGGTTGTTTTTAATCCAAAGAGGTATGCCCGTTCTATTGCATAACAAAAAGATAAAAATGGTAGGACACCAAACTATCTTAACGAGGCTCGAGTGTCTTTTTCAAGCTTTTCCCATTCACTAGGTACCTTTTCAAGGTCATCGTGCATGTCACTCATCAACTGAGCAAAGGCGTTCTGAGTTAAATTTCCGGCATCGTACTGTTTCTTATATTCCTTCCACGTGTTGTCCCATTGTCCCAACCTTCTAATCGTCAAATCCCTCTGCCTAAACGGAATAAGGAGAATAGTAGCAGATTTCCTCCTCCTCTCTTTGTCGATCTTCTTTGTTTTCCAATCCTGTGACTTATCGCCCTCCGCAATCTTCCTTTCGTACCTTTTTATATCATGCGTGACGTTCCGTAGTTCCTCTAGAAGGACACCTTCATTTCCGAGAAGATGATCAGGGATAACACGCTGCATCTCCATCTTTCTTAAGCTGTAGGTCAATAAATTCGAGCAGTGTGTGAATCCCTGCCAATCTGGTTTTTTGGGAGCTGGAGTTGACGCCGTTGGTGCTGGTGCTGGTGTTGGTGTTGATGGTGTAGCTCTAACTTTTTTAACTGGGGCACCTGGATCCTTGCTTTGGACACTCGGGGCTGGTTTCTGAGGGCGGTTATTGTTACCTGTCTTCTTTTGTTGATTCATTGTTTTTTTTCTTGAATGAACTCTCCTCTAAGAAAAAAATTGGACACAATTTATATGAGTTCGGCCCCTAGGCAAAGTCACAAACAGGAATGTAACATTGAGAAACGATCAGAAATCTTATCGAGAGTATCACAGCCCTGGAATAAGTTTTTTTCTCATCTTTCTTCAGCAAACATGGAATATGATTGCGATCGCAGCGGCCCAATTGCGGTTAATCAATCATGTAAAGACATTTCATCAAAGAGGGGTTTACAACTTACTACCAAAATATCACCATTGCATCAATATTGAATATTGTCACCTTTTACGGAAATACTCTCTATCTAAATTTGCAAACCGTCGATGACCCAGGACCGTTTTATCAGTGACCTATTCATCCCAGTTTGCTTAAAAAGCGATGCTATTATGTCAACATACTGTGCATATTACACATAAAGAATGGCAATCAAGCATGAGGCTCTGTCTTTGCTAATTACAAATCAGTACTCTTAGCTTTGTCCTTTGCTTACATGCAATCGAGGTCATGGTACAGAAATCGAGAAAAAAATAGTGTCATTGTAAAAAATTACCGACATGAAGAAGAGAACCTCGGGACATGCCCCTACTAGACAGCATATGGATGCCTAACTTAGCTTTCGGGCCGGTTACATTTCCTCAAGATCGAAGTCAGGAGAATTATGTAAAATATATAGCAAGGATCTCATTCTGCAATTCAAGTCGATTGAATTTGAATGTAATAAATAAGCATTGGTAATAATCTCAACCATTATCTGTGCGATAACCCTGATTTGGATATGAAAACGTCACGCCATATTAATTTACAAATATACATTTTACTACAGAAAGCTTAGACGACATCATCTAAAACAAGTAAATATGTTCTTACAGAGGATCGTTTTCTACTTTTCTCAGCGAAAGCTAACATCCGAATATTTAACTACGGTAGTCTCCGTTAATGCTCACATATTCCTATTGACAGTCATATTAATACTTTATATCGATGCTGTAATAAAAAAAGAGAGCAGTAATAAGTAACTCACATAGCTAAAATCGCAAGTCCAGTACTTCGCCACCTCAGATCCAAGTCCAAGGTCAACTCGAACCTCAAGATCCTCTGCACTCAAAATCTCTTTGGCTCGTACTTCATCTACCCCAACGGGTTCTCCGTTAACCAATAGGGGTAAAGACGATGATCCGTCGGCGGGTATGAAAGAAACGGAAATGAGAGAGGGATCAAGAGGAGTAGAAAGTCCCGATGAGGGAATAGAGCCTGCAGAAGCAAGAATACGACCCCAGCTACAAAGCTGAATAAGACACCAGAATAAAGCACGGCATCAAAACATCCTGACTCACTTGGCATCTTCGCCGTACAAGGCTGTTTTGACAAGTGCCGAGGTTGAGATTTTGGAGGCAATAGCATGTGCGTCGTTATAAGTCGCTGCACCCTATATTATAATCCCATCTTAGAAAAAGTATCAAAAGCTCTTAAAGTTCGTGAAGACATACTGCAACAGTAACAGTCACAAACTTAGTCGCTCCCTCTCCGTCTCGAACAACAAGTTTTGCAAGTTCAGCAGCGAAGCTAGTCAAAGCCTCACGGAACTGTACGAATGCGACTGAAGGTTCCTGATCCTCCTTAATATCAATAACATCAGAATCCGACGTCGCGGCGGCACCATTCGCAAGAACAAGCACAGTATCATTCGTGCTCATATCTCCATCAACAGAGATCGAGTTAAACGACCGGTCAGCAGCGTAGCCAAGTGCTGTTCGTAGCGCCCGAGGAGTAACAGGTGCATCAGTTAAGATGAGGGAAAGTAAAGTAGCATGAAGCTCTTTTTTCGTTGTCAATACTCCCATGTTCGGATGAATCATACCAGCTCCCTTGCTCATACCCCCTATCCGATACGTTTGCCCCCCAACAGTAAAAGAGCTAGCACGAAGTTTCGGGAACGTATCCGTAGTCATGAAAGCCCGCGCCGCACGTTCCCAATGCGCAAAGGTACTCCCCAACGGCGAAGACTCATCCTCTGCAGAAAACTTGGAAGTGGGAGCAAGACCGGCAATTCCTTTCAGTATTTTCTCAATAGGCAAGGTTTGTCCAATAACTCCAGTACTCATAACCAAACTTTCTTTTTTCTCATCTTCCGTACCAGTAGTACCAGTAATGGTTCTCGAAACACTATCCGAAGCCTTCACCATCGCCCAGGCGTCGTCCATGCCCTTTGTGCCAGTAACAGCATTCGCACATCCACTATTAACAACTACAGCCCTCACCAAACCTTCCGTTTCCTCTAACACCTCAAGCGAGACCCGAACGGGAGCGGCAGCCACAGCGTTCCGGGTAAAAACACCAGCTGCTGCTGCAGGTCTCGCCCCCGCCGTAAGAGCAAGCGCTAAATCAGGTAAATCAGCTCGCTTTTTGACTCCGGTATATGTCCCGCCAAGTAAGAAACCTCGGGGAAAGTCAGATGCTGGAATTGGTTTGTGCCAGTGAGTTTTTGGTGGCAACGGCTTCATTGTGAATTGTTTCCCTCCTGCAGCAGTTGCCGCTGAGGACGAAGCTGCTCTTCTAGATAGGAACGGTACACGCATCTTCAGAGTAGGATACATACGAGTAGATAGATACGAGAAGGAGAAAAAAAAAAGAGAGGAGAAAGTGTAATGAATTAATGTATTTTCCGTTGGTGAAACAGGTAATGACTCGTAACAACCAAATACCCTTTTGTTCTTCTACTGAGAATGATCAGAGTAGAAAACGAAATACAACCAAAGAGAAAACAAAGAAAGCAAGCTAGTCTCTATCGCAGTGCTCCGTTACTCGGACAGCCGTATATTTATATGTCGACAGCCGAGTGCAGTCCCAGTATGACTGCGTCACTGCTTTCATACATTCCTCACTGAGTCATTCATATACATACAACTTCCGCGCGTATAAGCCTCCAGAAAAGTCACGATATCTACGGCCCATAAAAGGGAACGAACGTGTCAATACCATATTTGGAGAAAAAAAAGTCCGGGTTTTAGAGAGAGAGAGAATGTAAATAGACGTCTAGTAAATTGTACATGTCAGCTAGTACTGGAATCGAATGAGAGAAACGGAAAACGTGTTTCGATGAGGGCATTGACGCAAGTGACGGACATTGCGTCGTAGGACACCCGTGTGAGGAAACAGGAAATACACCGAAGTTAGAGGAGGGAGAAAGTGTCGCACGTGATAGGTGCTATATAGTTCAAGGGTGCGTGATCTACAATCCCTTGTGTATGCCACTAGCCGTCGTAGAAAACATCCCGACATTCCTCAAGGTGAGAAAGATTGATTAAACATTATATTTTCCAGACCAGTCTAACTTACTTCTGTCCTTCAGACTCAAAAAAATGGGCTCAACCAGGTATGTGCAGTACCCATCAATTTTGAACTCTGTACCGTCTCTCGGTGTTTTCTTGGACCCTGCCAAAGCTAGTTGGAGTCAAGGAGTTGTACAACCGTCATTCAAACTTGCTTAAAGACGTATTGGACCGGGTTCAGAATCACCGGAAGACTTTACAGCAAAAAACAGAGATTTTTGAAGAAACAGCTTATACTTACCAACTTGTCTTCTTTTTTCCCCTTATGAAACTTTAGATTGTACTCCAAGGGCCGCGTCTTATCGCACAAGCGGGCAAAGCGCAACACCCGCCCCAACACTTCCCTTGTCCAAATTGAGGGTGTCTCTACCAAGGAGGAGGCCCAGTTCTACCTCGGAAAGCGAGTAGCTTACATCTACCGTGCCAAGCGGGAAGTAAACGGTTCCAAGGTCCGAGTGATCTGGGGGTAAGTCATAAATTCTTGTTTTATGATTATTATAGCCGTGGATAGATGCTAATTCAATATTTGTGCCTTCTCAACTCTTTTCGAATTGTTTCTATGAATTATGCGAATGTTAGACGTATCACCCGCCCACACGGAAACTCTGGTGTCGTAAAATCAAAATTCCGCTCGAACATCCCCCCACATGCTTTCGGTGCATCCGTTCGTGTTGTATGTCCTACTTTCCCTCATATCGCCATCTATTACCGTCTTTCTCATACATTTTTATCATTTCTTTTCTAGATGCTTTATCCTTCGACCATCTGAGTTTATTCTGGCCTACATGTATGACCATGTATAGCATGCTGTCCCCCCATCCTCTTCTATTATAACTCTTGTTCCTCTATACTGCAATGACATGACAATCTGTGTATGGCACTTCATATGCCCCCCTCTTGTGAATATTTGTTTTGCTATTCTGGAGTCCTCCCCACAAAAAAAAGAGTTGAAAAGGAGTGGATTTGCGGTCCTCTATTTATCCCCTG